>CM077201.1:30935576-31535576 GCA_039654625.1 Rhinogobio ventralis
CCTGTGGCAGGACTCTCATCGTGCGTTGCACATAAATTGCCTGGAAATGCTTGCTGTGTTCCAGGCTCTGAGACATTTCCTGCCGTATCTCAGGGGCCATCATGTTCTAGTTCGCACAGACAACACATCGGTGGTCTCCTATATAAATCACCAGGGGGGTTTGAGGTCTCGCCCTTTGTACAAGCTGACTCGTCAAATCCTCCTGTGGGCCCTGGGGAAATTGCTCTCAATCAGGGCAATCTACATCCCAGGGCGCCTGAATATGGAAGCAGACATCCTGTCGAGGCAGGGGCCGAGGCCCGGGGAGTGGAGACTCCACACCGAGGTGGTGGAGCTCCTCTGGCAAAAATTCGGCAGAGCCGAAGTAGACCTTTTCGCAACTCAAGACAACACTCATTGTCGTCTATGGTTTTCTCTAACTCCTCCAGCTCCCTTGGGACTGAACGCCATGGTACAGGAGTGGCCGAGGCTGCCCCTGTACGCTTTCCCCCCGATCGCTCTGCTTCCGGGAGTTCTAGAGAGAGTTCGTCGGGACGGTGCCCATCTGCTCCTAGTAGCTCCGTTCTGGCCAGCCCGGGTTTGTGTCGCTCCTCAACGGCTCTCCCCTGGAGATTCCGTGCAGGAGGGACCTGCTCTCTCAGTCGGGCGGTGCCTTCCTGCACCCACGCCCAGAGCTGTGGAATCTGTGGGCTTGGCCTCTGAGGGGGCCCAGCTCCTAAGCTCTGGTGTCTCAACCGAGGTTGTGGAGACCTTCCTACACTCCAGAGCTCCCTCCACGAGGAAACGGTACGCATTGAAATGGAGACTCTTCACCTTATGGTGTAGAGATCGCCTGTGGGATCCAGTTAACTGCCCTGCGAGCGGCGGTGCTGGAGTTCCTGCAGGAGAAATTCTCCGCTGGGTTAGCTCCCTCCACTTTGAAGGTGTACGTGGCGGCCTTAGCAGCTTACCACTCTCCTTTCGATGGTGTTACGCTCGGGCGACACCCCCTAGTTACTCGTTTCCTCCGTGGCACTATCAGACTGAGGCCTGCAGTACGCACCAGGGTGCCGGCCTGGGACTTATCTATTGTCCTTCAGGGCCTTTCTCAGGCTCCCTTCGAGCCCATTGAAGAAATTTCTGAGAAACTCCTCACTTTAAAGACCATCTTTCTGCTGGCTATCTCTTCTTTAAAAAGAATAGGGGACTTACAAGCCCTCTCTGTGGCACCCTCGTGCTTGGAATTTGCTCCCGGTATGGCTAAAGCTTTTCTGCACCCCAGACCGGGGTACGTTCCTAAGGTTCCCACTAATACTGTGAGACCCATAGTACTTATGGCCTTTTGTCCACCTCCCTTTCTGATGTCTGACCAGGAAAGATCCAATCTGCTTTGCCCTGTTCACGCACTAGACGCTTATGTCCACAGAGCTGCCCTGTGGAGAAAATCGGAACAGTTGTTCGTGTGTTACGGTCCACCCTCGAGAGGGGGTCCGGTCTCTAAGCAGAGGATGAGCAAGTGGATAGTTGAGACTATTTCACTTGCTTATGAGGTGGTCGGGCAGCCTTCCCCTTTGGCTGTCCGGGCACACTCGACTAGGGGTATGGCTGCCTCTCGGGCATTCCTAGCAGGGGCCTCCCTGCAAGACATGCGGCGGGGTGGTCCACGCCGCTCACTTTCGTGAGGTTTTACGAACTTGACATTACTCCAGGGGCTCGGGTGCTCGCCTTTTAGACAATGCACAGGCGGGCATCCGGCTCCTATGGGGACGTGGGTATTCTCGTTCCCAAAGCGGTGACGCAGCGCGAGTTCCCTCGAAAGGGAACGTCTCGGTTACGACTGTAACCTTAGTTCCCTGAGTAGGGAACGAGACGCTGCGTCACCCTGCCATACTCCCCGCATGCCCGCAAAAGCGTCTTGCTTAACTCTACCACAGAAGCTAGCGGCGTTTGTTTGCCGGTATGCTTTATACCTTCCGGGTCGATGACGTCACCCGCCTATGACGTTCCGTCTCTCCATTGGACTGATTACACATGTGCTTCACGACGCAATCACGCAGAGGCGTTCCCAAAGCGGTGACGCAGCGTCTCATTCCCTACTCAGGGAACTAAGGTTACAGTCGTAACCGAGACGTTTTAAGGAAATCTCTTAAATTCTGTTATAATGGCAACAAATTAAACATTATTATCCTTTATATGTTTAGTCATGACGAGGTATTTGTCATGCTTTAATTTTCATGATCATTGATGTGTAGAGGGAGCTCTATAGCGCCACCTAGAAAATAGGCATGTTCAGGGAACTCTGTAGCACATCCCTTTTCAGCTACAGTCACCAAGCTTTGCACATATATAGATCTCATCAAGCTGGACAGCTTTCACACCACAGACATTCCTGTTCAACAGGAAGTCGGCCATTTTTATTTTTTTTATAAAAAAATAAATTGCGATAAAGTAACAAATAATTGTAAACAGGAAGTGTCTCATCTTCTGCATACATTGTGTGATTTACCTTAAACTTGATGCAAATGGTTGACCTTTTGGGCTGATCACACTATCTATTGTGGATCACGTATGTAGCGCCACCAAGTGGAAGCAGGAAGTGTTGCATTTACAACAGTCTTTGAAAAAAATCCATTCATTTGTGTTCACTCACAATCACAACAAAACTTTGTGCTTTTGTAAAATGAAGAAAACAAACAGGCTGCGCTTTCTGCCGTCTCAGTCTCTGTGTGAACTTTTTTTCTGAAACTCAGCAAATACTTGCCACACAGACATGAGATACAGTGCATCCGGAAAGTATTCACAGTGCTTCACTTTTTCCACATTTTGTTATGTTATTCCAAAATGGATTTAAATTCATTAAATTCAATTCACAACCATTTCTAGAGTTTACAAAGAATGGTGTGAAATAGGAAAAACATCCAGTATGCGGCAGTCCTGTGGCGAAAATGCCTTGTTGATGCTAGAGGTCAGAGGAGAATGGGCCGACTGATTCAAGCTGATAGAAGAGCAACTTTGACTGAAATAACCACTCGTTACAACCGAGGTATGCAGCAAAGCATTTGTGAAGCCACAACACGCACAACCTTGAGGCGGATGGGCTACAACAGCAGAAGACCCCACCGGGTACCACTCATCTCCACTACAAATAGGAAAAAGAGGCTACAATTTGCACGAGCTCACCAAAATTGGACAGTTGAAGACTGGAAAAATGTTGCCTGGTCTGATGAGTCTCGATTTCTGTTGAGACATTCAGATGGTAGAGTCAGAATTTGGCGTAAACAGAATGAGAACATGGATCCATCATGCCTTGTTACCACTGTGCAGGCTGGTGGTGGTGGTGGTGTAATGGTGTGGGGGATGTTTTCTTGGCACACTTTAGGCCCCTTAGTGCCAATTGGGTATCATTTAAATGCCACGGCCTACCTGAGCATTGTTTCTGACCATGTCCATCCCTTTATGACCACCATGTACCCATCCTCTGATGGCTACTTCCAGCAGGATAATGCACCATGTCACAAAGCTCGAATCATTTCAAATTGGTTTCTTGAACATGACAATGAGTTCACTGTACTAAAATGGCCCCCACAGTCACCAGATCTCAACCCAATAGAGCATCTTTGGGATGTAGTGGAACGGGAGCTTCGTGCCCTGGATGTGCATCCCACAAATCTCCATCAACTGCAAGATGCTATCCTATCAATATGGGCCAACATTTCTAAAGAATGCTTTCAGCACCTTGTTGAATCAATGCCACGTAGAATTAAGGCAGTTCTGAAGGCGAAAGGGGGTCAAACACAGTATTAGTATGGTGTTCCTAATAATCCTTTAGGTGAGTGTAAGTTTTCACAGTCTTTGATATGACACTCAAAATTGAGTTCAGATGCAGCCTGTTTCCACTGATCATCCTTGAGATGTTTCTACAACTTGATTGGAGTCCACCTGTGGTAAATACAGTTGATTGGACATGATTTGGAAAGACACATACCTGTCTATATAAGGTCCCACAGTTAACAGTGCATGTCAGAGCACAAACCAAGCCATGAAGCCCAAAGTATTGTCTGTAGTCCTCCGAGACAGCACTGTATCGAGGCACAGATCTATGGAAGGGTACAGAAAAATTTCTGCAGCGTTGAAGGTCCCAGTGACCATCATCCGTAAATGGAAGAAGTTTGAAACCACCAGGACTCCTCCTAGAGCTGTCCACCCGGCCAAACCGAGCAATCGGGGGAAAGGGGGCCTTAGTCAGGGAGGTGACCAAGAACCCAATGGTCACTCTGACAGAGCTCCAGCATTTCTCTGTGGAGAGAACCTTCCAGAAGAACAACCAACAACCATCTCTGCAGATTGGTGGAGACCAATCAGGCCTGTATGGTAGAGTGGCCAGACGGAAGGCGCATGACAGCCTGTCTGGAGTTTGCCAAAAGGCACCTGAAGGACACTCATACCACGAGAAACAAAATTCTCTGGTCTGATGAAACAAAGATTAAACTCTTTGGCCTGAATGACAAGCGTCATGTCTGGAGGAAACCAGGCACCGCTCATCACCTGGCCAATACCATCCCTAGAGTGAACCATGGTGTTGGCAGCATCATGCTATGGGGAAGTTTTTCAGTGGCAGGAAATGGGAGACTAGTCAGGAATAAGGGAAAGATAAATGCAGCAATGTAAAGAGACATCCTTGAATAAAACCTGCTCCAGAGTGCTCTGGACCTCAGACTGGGGCGAAGGTTCCTCTTCTAACAGGACAACGACCCTAAGCACACAGCCAAGATAACAAATCAGTGGCTACGGGACAACTCTGTGAATGTCCTTGAGTGGCCCAGCCAGAGCCCAGACTTGAACCCGATTGAACATCTCTGGAGAGATCTGAAAATGTCTGTGCACCGACGCTCCCCATCCAACCTGATGGAGCTTGAAAGGTCCTGCAAAGATGAATGGGAGAAACTGCCCAAAAATAGGTGTGCCAAGCTTGTAGCATCATACTCAAAAAGACTTAGGGCTGTAATTGGTGCCAAAGGTGCTTCAACAAAGTATCAAGCAAAGGCTGTAAATACTTATATGTGATTTTTTTATTTTATTTTTTATTTTTTTTTAATAAAATTGCAAACAAACTTCTTTTACATTGTCATTATAGGGTATTGTTTGTAGAATTGAGGGGGGGGGATTTATTTAATACATTTTGGAATAAGGCTGTAACATAACAAAATGTAGGAAAAGTAAAAAAGTGCTGTGAATATTTTCTGGATGCACTGTATGTCTTTTAGAAAGCTTAAAGTGTGTACTTTTAAATGAAGTCAGTCATATCGAAAACAAATATTCTCTGTTTATGTAATCTGTATTAAACCAACGAGAGGTACAATCTTCCCTGTCTGACCTCATTATCTTTAATGTGACCACACCCAGCGCAGCCTTTCAAATGCTAATCATCCACGTCAGGCACTCTAACCTGTAAATGCCCCCATCACCTTGATAAACAAACATCAAGCTTCATCATTCCTCTGCTTTTCATCAAGTTTGGAAGGCACACTGTGAGTTTACCTGGAATTTACCTCACAAGAAGAATACGATTGATCCATTGGAGGTATGTAATTTATTCCCACTCACATTAGTTAACGTTTTATTGTTACATACTTGTACACATTTTACTAGAAACATTTTGAAATATTAAATCTAGGCAGGTAGTTAATGCTAAATGCTAATGCTAAATAAATATAAATGTACAACACAAAGATTTTTATGCTCTAATATAAAACAGTACAATATAAAGTTTACTGTGAAATACTGTATTTGTGAATATCTGCTCAAACGTAGATGTTTATAATGTGCTAAACAATGTTTCATAGAGTAAATGGTCTCTGCAAGCGCTGATAACGTCATAAGTGTTTGAAATGGCTTCCATTTGGAATCTGAAGTGGCTTCTTCTCATAGAATAAGGGCAGACAGTATATTATTTTTAAGTATTAATTAATGCTGTCTATTAGAATTGCTTCATAAATATACTTTATTCTTATGAAAATACCCGAGATGGCTTGAAAAATAGATAAACCATATATTGTCGCAGTCGTGTGTTTATCGTCTTCATATTTAATAAGTCAAAGCATTTCTATCTTCTTTTTATTCAGCTACATCGATAGCTGCATAGACATAATAAATACACAGACGCTTCATTTGCCACTTTGTACCGCTGCTGTGATACGTCAACGAGTCTGCCATATTGATCCGGGCAAGACCGTTCTATAAACAAATGCAAGTGAACGGGGAGCTGCTGCTTTTCAGGCCAAAAAGCAGAATAACATTTATATTTCTCAAACGATTTTAACAGTTTATTACGAAAGTACGAAAAAAGGTTCTGTCTCCAATTACTCAGAATCTCGCTAGTTAGAACTTCAAAATTATTAACTGTAATTAGGAATTGTGAAAACTTACACGATTTGGTTTGTTTTACTTGGTGAGACTGTAGAGACGTACTTAATGCAATATAATTAAATGTACATGAAATATGCATAACATATTTCATTGTGGAAATTTCATTGTGGCTTTTTTTGTCTTAAACACCATCATATTAGCTTTTCTCTTGTGCCTTTAGCTTTTTCTCTTGAATCACATGTCAGGATGTCACAGGGCATTTCAAATGAATGTGAAGATAATTTGCAGCTCAAAATTTTATTTATCTGAAGCATTTATCTTAAGGCTCTATCATTTATATAATTTATTTCTACGTATATATAGTTTGCCTCCTAACCATATGCTTGCAGTTTAACACACAAGTGTTTGTTTTATTATTCATACCACAACAATGAATGTTTTTATAGAAATTGTACAATATAGTAAAAAATTAAAAAAATTGTCTCTTCATTTTAAATGGACAGCATTATGGTCAGGCAACTTGAAAAATGTGTTTTATTGGGGTTTAAAAAAATAAACTTTAGACTGTTGAATTTATTGTCATTGTACATAGTACAACAAAATTCTGTCTAGTGAATCTCAGTTAAATACCTAAACAACAATAAACAGCTACAAACAGCAGAAATTACAGCTAAATAAAATGCAATTATGTGCTCAATAATGCTCATACCACCCTATTTTGAGTAACAATACGAAAACATTTGAGAAAAACAGTCCTGACTCAAATTTTTCCAAACTGTTTTTCTCTGAGAGCGCTGTGCCAACATCAGAAAGCGTTCACATGAACATGGTAAAATAAGCTCCATCACTGACTACTGATGGCATGGCAGTTTCCATGGCAAAAGAAAAAGCAAACACCTTGGATATGACAGGTATGTTGAACTGTTTTAGGAATGGCACAAAGGTGTGTGGCTGTTCAAGTTTTTGTGTTTAGATCAGTGTGCTCAATAATATGCTTTTTTGTCCTCCGTTATGTATATTTGGCTTATGTTGTGTAGTAAATAAAATACAAACAATCAAAAAGCCATTCTTTTAATCTCCTCACATTCTTCTAGTCCCATTCAGTTGATGGGGCCATTAGGGAGGGGTCTTTGTCAGGTGTGAAAACACCAATATTCAATAATCATGATGATTCATCATTCATCCACTTAAGCCTTCCTGACACAAAACATGTCTTACAAATTTTAAATCAATATATTGTTTTATGTGAATGAGTGGGCAGGATAATTTTCACATCGTTTTGAAACAAAAATTCTAGGCTACAAGTTTTTTACTAGTTTTCAAAAGTCTTGTGAACAAATGTTTAGTATTGGTTTTATGGCCTTATTTCAGTGACTTAAAAATACATTGAGTCCTTCAACTCGATATTAATCTGAGCTGAAAGAGCTCATCAAGGAGGCTCAAAGAAAGCCTACCGACTTGACAGTATTGCTGTGCATAGCCCAGGTAGTAAAGCAGGCCCTCTCAAACGAGGGGAGTACTACACAGAAGACCATGAAGACAGCTTGTCCAGGAGGCTCACAGAGAGCCATACAACTTGACACCGCTCTCCAATCGGTGCACAGGGGAGCGAAGGCCTCAGCAGAACAACTCTCCTAGGTAGAGGAGGCCTAGCAACACCAAAGTATCCACCAAAGTGTAAAAACATGCTCAGCCAGCTGTGAACGCTTGAGCGTTTTGGCAACGCAGCATTTTTTTTGCAGTTGAGATGCTTTGCTTGCTATGATATGTAGGCCTGTCGCGATAGTCGATATATCGACTTATCACACGATATATGGACATGACCTCAATCATTTTTGGTGACGCGATATATTGCCCATTATGTCTACACAAAAATAAATGTCTAAGACATTTTGCCAATCGTGCTGCCACTGTCGTCTCGTCTGCTCTCCGAGGCGAATGTGGGAGGCAGCTCCTTCATACAGAGAAAAAATGCGCCATTCGAGTCGTTATAGTGTTTTCCTGACAACTACAGACAGTTTGGAAGAATGAGTGCAAATGCACTCAGTTTCCGCAATCCACTGGTGCAGATATAAACATGACAGCACGAAATGGTGCACGCTTAGGCTGTGTTCACACTTGACGTATTTTTTGACAAGAAAAAGTTGACAAGAGCTCTCTTTTAGTAAATAAAAAAGGCTGGCAGCGTTTGGTTCAAAATAGCAGCCGAGGGCGTCTTTTATTGCTATAACAACAGCTGCAACGTCAATAGTAGATGAAAAACCCAGCGTAATTTAAAAATACTACTGTTGATGTGTGACGAAATGTAGTTTTAAGACTTTTTCAGGCGAGAATGTACTTGATACAAGCTCAAATGAGTGGTTTATTTATAAAGAGAGCACCTTTTTGAATATTTTATATGGCGTTTTTGGAGTTGTGAGATCCAGTCGACCACCGGGCACTCAGCGTTAACCCAGCAGCCTTTCCTCCAGTAGTTCTTCTGATGTTTACCGCTGGCTCTGATGTCTCTGTAGTGGTTAAACGTGATACGATTCATCTTGTGTATATCTAATGGGCTATCTTTGGTCTTATGAATCTATAATTTGTTCCCTGGCAAATCATTTTGGCTGAGGGCAAAGTGAAGTTTCATAACTTTATATTTTTAGCCTACTAGTGCTGACTTGTATGTTTGACTGAATTGTTTGATTTATTTCTTGTATAGCTTCTTATACCTTTTACTTTTATAATGGCTATTATTGATCGTATATAAACTTACATTTAACAAAAATAGACTGTGTTGTGTTTTATGTCATATTTAATTTTATTACAATGATAATCATATATGCACACTTTGTTGTGCCGAATCTCGACCCCCTGCCAAATTATTACCCTCCCTCATTGAAGTCGCTACCTGATTGCCTAATCCTAACCCCACCCTTAATCCTAACCCCTCCCCCAAACCTACTCCTAAACCTACCAATACTAGGGGGGTAATAATCTAGCAGGGGGTAAGAATTTGGCACAACACCGTACCGGGTCTTGCTACTCGCTTGTCATTGGTCAGCTGTCCATAGGATTATAATGTAAAACAAATGCTGGCAGCTTCAAAAAAGACGTCAAGTGTGAACACGGCCTTACTGCTAGTGTCTCACAGGACGCGGCAGTCGCGAGGGTCTAGTCATTTTCATAGAGAACGTGTTTTTGCATTCCACTGCGCCGTTTTTCCATGGAACAGGACACTCAAGTTAAAAGAAGTTTTTCAAACATGCCTCTAGAAAAACAGATGCCTCAACAGGCCATATCTGACTGCTAAATCATTGTCATTTGAAAGTGTGCAGGCCTACTTGCATTATTATGCTATTATGATTATATATTCAGTGGTATAAAATGGTCTTAAAATGACAATAATATCGCATATCGCAATTATTTCTGGGGCAATATATCGCACAACAAAAAGTAGTTATCGTGACAGGTCTAATGATACGGAATATCCACGGAAGTCTTACTAGCATCTCATTTCACAGATAGTTTGTTTCTATAGAAATATAGAAATATAAAAATGTCGATAAAATGTAAACTATTTGCTCTGGCTCTTGTTTTAAATTATTTTGTTCTCCTATTATGCTTGTTGTTGTCATCTGTTGACATTTTACAAGCAGAATGTTCTGTGTTGTTTTTGTCCCGCCCCTCCTCCACTGTGATTGGACGGCTGGGTAAAAAGTGACAGTGATGAGTGCTGCATTTTACTCAAAGTTGAACATTCTTCAACTCTCGTGACCAGTAAAAAACGCAAGGCACACAGCATGAAATAGCTGAAAAACAATTGAAAACTTTGAAAACAATTCGAAAAAATATGCCAGCTGCATGAAAAAATGCTTTGGTGGACACACGGCCTAAAGACAGTAGCCAAGGTGGCTCATAAACAACCTCATAGCACTGTCTAGAAGGAGGAGCTCTAAAAAGCAGAGGCCTTAGCAGGATGACTCTCTAAAACCAGAGTCTTAACTACACCACATACTAAGGACAGCTCTATCAAAGAGGCTCACAGAGAGTCATTCAACTTGTTACTAATGCTAAACAAAGCTCTAGGGAGCAGAGTACTCAGCATAACGTTCCACATTCAGTTACTAAAATCAGTTAATCAAGGAGGCTCACAGAGAGCCATTCAACTTAATGCTAACACTAGTACTAAGCTTACCTCCATATAGCGCTCAAATACCTAGAGTAGAAGAGCCACAATAAATATTTGTGGACAATACTTCACTCTGGCAATAAGCACACTCTCCGTCATGCAGGTCCATGAAGGCAAAACCCCATGAACCGCTAGGGAGTGACATATCTCCTGACTGAGATTCACAGCTCTGAGATCAAAGTATCAAGCATCAAGGAAAAATAATTTATTTTCCTCCTTATTACAGATGCATCCCTGTGGCAAATTTAGCAACCATTACTCTGCCTACAACCCCTCCGATTAATCCTGCCTTGACCCTTTGGCGGCCATGGGACCCGAACCACTCAAGAGATAGTCGAGCATAGCAACTGCATCACACAGTATGCATTCAACTCCCTCGAGAGCAGAACGTGCTACGTTTAAACGCTAGATTCTTATCTCTCTAACAAGAAACAAGCGAGAACTGAGTCTACTGCCATGAATGCATCGCTACAAGCATTTTCAACTCCCTCGAGAGCTGAACACGCTCATACAAACACTGACATAGGTGGAGCTTCTCACCGCGACTGCATTACAAAGCATGCATTCAACACCCTTGAGAGCCAAAAGCACTCTGTTCAAACTCTAGATTCTTATCACTCTATCGAGCAACATGCAAACGAGACTACTATCCCTCAGATGAGAATCAAAGAACAAAGCTTCCTATCAGTCTTTTTCAGTAGTCTCTCGAATACATCAAATGAGCACATCCAGCTTGCTCGAGGAGCCAAATACACTCCTCCCATGTCATCCTCCCAGTGATCATCTTTTTCTATTTTGCAAGCAAAGATGGAGTGTTTATTAATAAATCAGGTTATTTCCAGGTAGTGAAGTAAAAACATAGCCTAATCATTGGTGTATTTGACTCGGAGTATTCCATTTATTTATGTCTGTTAAATAAGGCATTATAAACTGAAGAATGAAGAATATTCCAACATGTCAGCGGGAAACTTACGGACACATATCATCCTCTCATGCCGTTACGATGCAGAATTTTGGCTGTAGTTCTTCACAAGATGAAAACACATTTTTATAATTTGGGTCAAGAAAGAGTTTTAGTTTACAATATATTTACCCCTCCCTATAGCCACCACGAAAATGTATGAGTTATGTGCAAGTGTGGTTATGTGGTGATGTTATGAAATCATGTTATTATGTAAGCTCCCTTGAAAGACTGAAGGAAAATTAATTATAGTTGTTAATTTAATATTAATACTAGCTTTATAATCATAATAATAATAATAATGATGATGATGATAATAATTTAATACATTAATGGGAAAACGAGCCAATTATCATCTTGATATCGTCAAAGGCATCAGCCGATATGTCTGACTATTGTCGATACATAACCCTATCCTGCTTAAGCTGTCACCAGCCAATGCAATTGTTGCATTTAGACACGTGCTTCAGACACGTTGTCACATGGAGGCGTTCCCCATAGCATTTTGTCAGACGCAGTGGCTCGTTCCCATTCGAAAGGGAACAGTAGTCATGCGGCCCAGGCAAAAGATGCAGCTCTTGTGCCCATCTGGTAGCTGGGTGGGACAAATACAAGGGCACTTGCAGAATGGCATTTAAAACAATTTGCTCTTTTAGAAAAATCTTTTTCCTCTTCTCGCCAGAACACTGCAGGTGTGCTGCAGGCATCCACATCCCCTGTAGAGGTGTCTTCAACAGCAAGGAGCCATTAATTCATGTATTAATTAATATGAATTTTCAATGGGTAATATTATATTTATAACATAACCTAAATGAATAAATACTGAAAACAAGTTGTTCATTTGTTAATTTTTGTTATCCAGTGAATAACAGAAATCAGAAACAACTATAAACAAGTTGTCAAAAAAGGGCTTCATTTTACATTTTGTAATTAGTTATGGTGATACCATACTCTAGAGAGCAGTAGAAGATGTTCAGGACAAATTTAAAATGTAATATTATCTGAACTTCTGCACTATTATTCTCCTCTTCGCTCTCTCCAGTCATCTGACTTAAAACTGCTTACTGTACCTCGTTTTCGTCTTTCAACAATGGGTGGTAGATCATTCAGTGCTGTGGCTCCGAAACTCTGAAATTCTCTCTCTTAGTCTTTGTGACACTGCTACTGTATCTTCATTCAAATCTCAACTATAAACAGTATTTCCAACCCTCCTCTGTTTAGTATTCTGCTGTTTAGTTACTGTATATTTGTATGTGTATTAGGGGTTGAATGACTTCCGATTTTTTTTTAAAGTTGACATTTATCGACAATGCAGCACGCATTCGTTTAGAGCGGTGATTAACTTGCGTGGTAACATTTTACGGTAAGGGTACATGAATTATCATTAATTCATGCATTAATTCATGCAGGACTTATGCATTACTACATGCATTAATATCTCATGAATTATCAGGAACTAACAGTTCAAAGTCTTTCATTCATGACTTCATGGATGAACAACACCTTAATTAAAACATTAACTAAGAGGAGTACATCATCATGAATTATAGTTTATTACGCATGATCATGATGTTTTCTATGTTCACAAAAAAAACATTGATCTTTACTATCTATGGATAAAGCTATAATTATAGTACATGAATCATCATGAATTCATGCATGAAAAAAAGCATTAATTCATGCATGTAAGACTACTTGAATTATTAAAAAGCCACATTATCCGAGCTGTTTTTTGGGGGGGGTTTTGCCTCATACCGATATCTGGGATTCAGTATTGGCCGATACAGAGTACCGATCCAATGTTAAAATAATAATTTTAAAAAGTGCTGAATTAACTAATAAACAATGTCTCACTGTGTGGAAGATACCTGGATCATTCTGTTGTGCAAGGCATCAGGCTTGACTTAATTACTTTCCTAACTTTGTAAAACAAAATAGGCTACATTCATTAAAAACAAGTAAATGTATATATAAATATATACTATAAAATTAAAAGACATTTTATAGCGCAGTTTTTTAATGAGGCAGCAACATATAATAGATAGGACAGAAGAAGAATGGATAACAATCTTTCATTGCGCAAAAGCATTATAATATGAAAGACTTCAATACAGAGCGGCACAAAGCACGTATGCGCTAATGCTAATGCGCTTGAAGCAACAGAGTCATAGCACACAGAGGCAGCGCTTCGCAATATTCAAAGCACAAAGGGAAGAGATATTGATGCGCATACTGTAGGTCTAATATATAGCCTATTTATGCAATAGTTTGTTGAGCCTTTTCTGTAAACAGTTTTACATTTTTGTTACTGTGCATGTGAAGAACAATTATAGTGCTCTCTACTCTTTTGTGATCTAACAGACACCCGGGAGAAAGTAATAGGATTTAGAAACCACAATACACTTGCAAAACCATAGAACTATATCTACAGATCAAGTATAACAATAGGAATATTGAATCATCTTGAATCATTATCGTGTTGACTGTCGTAACCAAACGTGACAGTATGAATTCTGAATGGAGAATGGCTGACAGCCGCAGTGGAGGGAGAGTTTACGTGAACTTGAATTTAACAATTTAAATATTAATCTGTAACTCACATTAAACTATGAAAAAGATTAAGAACTGTATGTAAAGGCTTGAACTTTCATGTTCATATTCATGTCATTTCACAATTATGCCATAACACATTCTTCATCAGTGTTTCAGGACCAAGTCATCACCACTTTAGTTGAGGGGCCACACACATGATAAAGTGAGTCATGAGATGAAGCCATGAGAAGCTAATGCTTAGTTAATGATGACTACTGTATTTCAGTGTCAACAGAATTCATGTGCTATGTGCTGAGATTGGCCAATTTTGGGGTCTGTCCATTTACCTGCAGGCTACTATGAAGAAGATATGAACATGCTTAACTCAGAGATCAGGATTAATGAAAAACTAGTTCTCACATTAATTAATATACTGGTCTAGCCTGTGCATGCATAAGGTAATGTGGATTTTTGTATATTCCTTTAATAATTCACGAGTTCACACTTACATTAGCTACTTTAAATAGAGTAAAGGGTATGCGTATTTGGCGTGCTGTCTGGGGGAGGGCTCCAAACTCTGAATTTTGGCCCAAACCCAGTTGTTTTAATGTTTTAATTATGTTTTAATCAATGTTTTAATTAAGGTGTTGTTCATCCATGAAGTCATGAATGAAATACTTTGAACTACTGTTAGTTCCTGATGATTCATGAGATATTAATGCATGTAGTAATGCATAAGTCATGCATGAATTCATGATAATACGTGTACCCTTACCGTAAAGTGTTACCACTTACGTGTACAATAAGTGTGCATTCTCCCGATCAATTTTGAGCATCCAGATGGTATAATCAAACATGTCTTGTGGAGAGCTCTCTGAGTATGTATTTATTTGTCATATTTAACTGTTGGAAACAGAGCCTGCGTGTCAGGAAATGGCTTATCCTGTTGCGCCCTCTATAGGCCAGCCACTAGTCGACGTCAAGCTTAAAGCGTCATAGCAGAGCATTAAAGTCGACTACTCGATTAGTCGACTAGTCGGTGCAACCCCTAATTTGTATATGTATATCTATGTACTATAATGATGCTTATGTTTGATGCTGTGTATGTTATTTTCTTGTACAGTGTCCTTGAGCTTGGGAAAGGCGCTTTATAAATAAAAATATTATTATTATTTATTATTATTAATACTGATAATGAAATTATATATTTTTATATTCGGTAATACAAAGTTCCCTTTCAGTCAGTCACTACGTGTTACGTCAGTGACTGATGAATGGGAGTCTAGCCAGAGAGCCCAATCACCTTCGAGTATTATAAAATGAGCCAATGGTATGGAAATACCATTAGTCTGTGGAATTTGAGTCTCTTCAGCGGTGTTGGTGTGACAGTGCGTTTCAGCGAGTGATCACAGTCCTGCTGCAGGTCTGCCAGTGATCTACCAGCATTTGTGTTTTCTCCCTTGGCACTTCGGCAACACTGTTGAGGTTTTTCTTTTCTAAAAGAGCTGCACGTGTGCAGATGTCATTTCGCCGTGTATTTCTGAGTGCGGCCACATGATTCATCTGTCTGACAGCCACGAGCGCTGTCTAGCGTGTTTGGGCTTTAATCATGCTGAGGCAGCGCTCGTGGATGAGTCATGTTCCCACTGCGGGAACATGACCATTGCGATGCTTAGATCGAGACTCAATGACCTTAGAAGTCCCCTCTGCCATACCCCAATCTAGTTCCTCTTCGCGAGGACCTACTTTGGCTGATGGCCAGGGTGATCTGAGGGTTACAGTGTGGAACACCCCAACATGTATTTCTCGGACCACACCCCCCTCCTCATCACAAGCTGTGGAGCTTCCGGGTGAGATGGCTGGTCCCTCACGTCAGGGACCCAGTGTTTCATTCGGGGCTCTGGCGGTCGCTGCATCACAAGGCGGGCTTGAGTCTTCTGGAGATGAGGATTTGGCAGCGTTGTCCAAGTCTGATCCAGAGCTGACGGCCATGCTTTCCTGGGCAGCTGAGAGCATCGGGCTCGAATGGTATCCGCCACCACGCCCCAAGCACTCAAGGTTGGACGATTGGTTCCTGGGGGCGGCGCGTGCTGACAGCCTCTAGTTCCTTTCTTCCCGGAGGTGCATGTGGAAGTTACCAGCTCGTCGAAGTCTCCTTTGACTTCTCGCGGATGCTCAGCAACCAGCGACCTCAGCGACGATGGCTTTGTGATCGAGTCCCGAGATGGGCATGGCAACAGAATGGAGAATCCATCCCCAAACGGTTCAGCTGATTTGGGAACACTTCGGCGACGCACAGGTAGATCTGTTTGCCTCCCCAGACACTTCCAATTGCCGCTGGTTTTACTCCCTGACCGAGGGCACGGATGCACTAGCGCACAGCTGACTGCGGGGCCTCCGCAAGTATGCATTTCCCCCGGTGAGCCTTCTCGCACAGGTCCTGTGCAAGATCATGGAGGACGAGGAGCAGGTCCTTCTGGTTGCGCCTTACTGGCCCAACCGGACCTGGTTCTCTGAATTTGTGCTCCTCGCGACAGCCCCTCCCTGGTCAATCCCTCTGAGGAAGAACCTCCTTTCTCAGAGACGGGGCACCCTTTGGCACTCAAACCTTCCTCAGGTGGTGGCCTGGTCATCGGGTTCGTGCGGGGGGGCTAGAAGGCTGAATCCGCCTCACCCTCAACAGATTCCCTCTTGGGATATCTCAGTGGTCTTATCCGCATTGCAGAGAGCTCCCTTCGAGCCATTGCACTCAGTGGAGCATAAATACCTCTCTTTGAAGGCTGCGGTCCTTACGGCTCTAGCCTCGGTTAAGAGGGTCAGGGACCTGCAGGCATTTTCGGTTGACGAAGCGTGCCTGGAATTCGGGCTGGCTAACTCTCACACTGTAGTCTTGGCTTATCAGGCTCAAGGCCTGCCATGCCCCCTAGACAGGCTGATAGGTCCTTAACTCAATCTGCTACATCTACGTCTCCATTCCTTATTGACAATTTCGGACATTTTCAGTACGTGAGAGAACGGCAGAGCACAAGCTCTTGAAGCCCCGCCCCCTTCTGGAAAGGGGGCTGGGAGCACCAGCTCATTTGCATTTAAAGGGACACACACAAAAACGGCACATTTTTGCTCACCCCTAGACTGACATGCCCTAGACATGCTATAAAAAATTCTGTGGGGTATTTTGAGCTGAAACTTCAGAGACTTATATCTTGTAAAAAGGGGCATAATAGGTCCTCTTTAAAGCCTAAACTTAATGTACATCATGTAACGTGACTGTCGTAAAATGCAGTCTACTGCGGGACATGCTTTATTTTAAAAAAAGAGTTATTAAAAGCACATTAAACTAAGAAATATATCTTCACATGCTATCTGTGAGTACGACGGAGCGTAACACGGGCGAGCAAAATAAACTTGGGGTTTCAGGGGGTCATATATACACAAAAATATGTCAATGTCAGTCTTGGTGAATATTTACATAAAGACAGTCATTTATGTCTTGTGTGAATAAACAGTTTGGAAAGAAATTGGATGCGTATTATATTAGATCTATACATTTGGTCTTAAAACCCTTTATTGGGCGAAGAGCCATATTTGGAAACTTAATCGCACATTCACAATGACGTTTACATGCCTCTCCTTGAGCTTGTATAAGCACATGGATTTTTCCCAGCCAATCAACGGATATCAGTCTACATCACAGATAGTGACACCATTGCATCTGACCAATCAGGAGTTGCCCTGGGCACCAGTATTTATGGTGCTATGTTTCACTTATTGCATTATAATAGGACAATCTGTGGTTTATTTATAAAGATGGTGCCTATTTGAAATTTTGATCTAACGTTTTTGGAGTTATGAGATCCAGTCGATCACCAGGCACTCAGCGCTCGTTAACCCCGCAGAGAGCAGCCTTTCCTTGGCTATTTCTTCTGACGTTTGCCGTGGGCTCTGATGTCTCTGTAGTGGGTTAAATGTGAGATATAATTAATCTTGTTTAGATCTAACTGCCGATCTTTGGTCTCATGAATCTATAATTTGTTCCCTGGCCAATCGGTTTGGCTGAGGGCAAAGAGAAGTTTGAATGTTATATTTTTAAGCTATTTAACTTCACCGTTGTGCCTACTAGCGCTGACTTTGTATGTTTGACTGAATTGTTTGCATTATTTATTTTACTTATACTTTTATAATGGCTATTATTGATAATTAAAACTGACATTTAACAAAAAGAGACTGGGTTGTGTTTTATGTCATAATCATATTCACACTTATTGCCTGAACCACATAATAATCTGTTTAATATTTTAAAAAATGTAAACGAATAGAGGTAGGGTTGTGTTTTATATTTCGCTTTGTTATAAATATACATGCAGTGAAGATAATCAATGTACGCATTGCCTGAACCACATTTGTTTGGCTATTAATATGTTTAAGATTTTTTTTTTATTAAAATGAAAAGAGGCAGAGTGGTGTTTTATGACATATTTTGTTTTATTGTTGTCTAAATATACATACAGAGATAACCGGAGTAGCCAGAGCGAGCTGAGTGACTATCAAGAACGCTGCTGTTCCATTAGCAGAATTACCAGACTTGTGTCCTCCCGTCCTCGGGAGTTCGTTCTCCGGAGTCTAACTTGGCAAGTCTGAACTACCAAGGATGCAAGTCCGAAGTTCGCGTACTTGGTTTTGAGAAACGGCCAAAGACAAAATCACTCACTGCTCTTGACTAAATAACTTTATTAGTTTTATTAAGAATCAATGTATATTTAATTAATACAGTGAAGAATATACAGTGTTTTAAAGTTTAACTCAGGGTTTAATGACTATTTTGACAACTGATTGTTTAATGCAATACTGTGTTTTAAATTGTGCAAGTAAATAAGTCCATAGGCTTGTTCCATTCTGGATATTCTCGATACTACATATCAGAATTGGGAAGATCGCAATTCAGATCTTGGATTGTGATTGTTTGTTATAAGATCCTGATATGAAATTTTACACTAAGCACCATTTTTAACAGTCTTGCATTCGATGCAGAAGGGAATTACTTGGCATATAAGCAGAATAATTTATGCAGTTGTATTTATGCAGCAGCAAGTGGTCTATTGTATGTAATTGTTGTGAGGATATGCCATCTAAGCTATCTAGCTTAAAGTGAATTAAGCATTTGCGCTTTCAACCGAGTTCACCATATTTAGCTGCATAACTTCCTATGATGCATTAATTTATTTCCAAGGGCGATGTTTAAATGTGTGCTTTATTAAATGTGTGCTGCTAATTTCAGCTGCACACAGTCATGCTGCTGCCATTCATCGTGCCCAACAGCTTTTTCACTTATTAAAATAAGAGTATAAGGGTGATGTCAATGATATTATCAAATGACTTTAAATTATGATACTTGCTTCAGGTGGACGCTGGGTTTTCTTATCTTTATCAGCTTGCAACGTGGGCTATATACACTCACCTAAATGATTATTAGGAACACCATACTAATACTGTGTTTGACCCCCTTTCGCCTTCAGAACTGCCTTAATTCTACGTGGCATTGATTCAACAAGGTGCTGAAAGCATTCTTTAGAAATGTTGGCCCATATTGATAGGATAGCATCTTGTAGTTGATGGAGATTTGTGGGATACACATCCAGGGCACGAAGCTCCCGTTCCACCACATCCCAAAGATGCTCTATTGGGTTGAGATCTGGTGACTGTGGGGGCCATTTAGTACAGTGAACTCATTGTCATGTTCAAGAAACCAATTTGAAATGATTCGAGCTTTGTGACATGGTGCATTATCCTGCTGGAAGTAGCCATCAGAGGATGGGTACATGGTGGTCATAAAGGGATGGACATGGTCAGAAACAATGCTCAGGTAGGCCGTGGCATTTAAACGATGCCCAATTGGCACTAAGGGGCCTAAAGTGTGCCAAGAAAACATCCCCCACACCATTACACCACCACCACCAGCCTGCACAGTGGTAACAAGGCATGATGGATCCATGTTCTCATTCTGTTTACGCCAAATTCTGACTCTACCATCTGAATGTCTCAACAGAAATCAAAACTCATCAGACCAGGCAACATTTTTCCAGTCTTCAACTGTCCAATTTTGGTGAGCTCGTGTAAATTGTAGCCTCTTTTTCCTATTTGTAGTGGAGATGAGTGGTACCCGGTGGGGTCTTCTGCTGTTGTAGCCCATCCGCCTCAAGGTTGTGCGTGTTGTGGCTTCACAAATGCTTTGCTGCATACCTCGGTTGTAACGAGTGGTTATTTCAGTCAAAGTTGCTCTTCTATCAGCTTGAATCAGTCGGCCCATTCTCTTCTGACCTCTAGCATCAACAAGGCATTTTCGCCCACAGGACTGCCGCATACTAGATGTTTTTCCCTTTTCACACCATTCTTTGTAAACTCTAGAAATGGTTGTGTGTGAAAATCCCAGTAACTGAGCAGATTGTGAAATACTCAGACCGGCCCGTCTGGCACCAACAACCATGCCACGCTCAAAATTGCTTAAATCACCTTTCTTTCCCATTCTGACATTCAGTTTGGAGTTCAGGAGATTGTCTTGACCAGGACCACACCCCTAAATGCATTGAAGCAACTGCCATGTGATTGGTTGATTAGATAATTGCATTAATGAGAAATTTAACAGGTGTTCCTAATAATCCTTTAGGTGAGTGTATATTGTTAACGAGAACACAGTGTGCATTTTCAGATTTAATCCATTCGCCATGGTATCCCAGGCATAGATAGTAAAAAATGCAGTACATACACCGATCAGGCATAACATTATGACCAGGTGAAGTGAATAACACTGATTATCTCTCCATTACGGCACCTGTTAGTGGGTGGGTATATTACGCAGCAAGTGTTCTAAGTCTCAGTGTTCCTTCAGTTCAGCATTCGAAGAAAATCTCTCAGAGTCAAATTTCCAGGTCTCAAAAGATGTGAACTTTATTGTAGAAACAACAAAGTGAGATGCCAGCTGAACATCTGATCATCTCAATCGCAACTCACACTTTTATACAGTTTTAACAAATTATCTCATTTGCAGGTGCTCTTCTCCCTTTCTCTTCTTGGAATCTCCCAAGTACTCCCCAACACTTTCGCCACAGTTACTTCATTAATTGGCTATCAAAAACATATTTTGATTGTCCCACAAAGTGATTTTTCCTCATTATTTTTATCAAGAGAAGAACACATTAAAGGCCATGTGAACCACAGATGGCAACTGCATGCAACTTTAAATAGAATCCCATTCTTTTCTGTGTGACTTCTCTGTCATGTAGGCCATCAAATGGAGGCCTCAAAACACTTCTAAGCAAATTAATTCTACAATTGTTTTCTATAGGATAAATAAAATACTTAATCAAATTCCCCCTTTGGGAATCTCTTAATTCCCATTGCTCTTCCCCAGAATGCAACCTCACAAGTCCGCCCCTCTCATCTTCTGTCTAAGGACCAATAGTGGTCCTCCTTTTCACTACCAAATGGCTGCCTCATGTGACTGCACACCGGAAGAGCTCAGAACCAAACATCACTGCCCACAATTTTTACTAGGGAAGTGTAAAAGACTCTACCTCCCTAACTAAACATTCTAACATTCAATCAAAAACAAATCAACAATTTGCATTAAAGCATGTGCGTGGAATGTCTTCGCCTTGCCCATGGTTGTCATGATTATGTAGAATACATCAGTGATTAAACTCATAGTTAATATAAGATGCTTAATTTAGGATATTTAGTTTAATGCACTGGTTCGCCCACGGTGCCAGAGGAACTCTCAGGCGCTTCCGGTGGCCTGGAACGATATCTGGGCTACTCCACCGTTGCCAGAGGCACCCCTCTCCTTCCTAGGGTGCTATCTGGTGCTGAGGCTGACAGTGGGTTTTTAAACCACCAGTAGAGTCTGCCCTTGCTGCCAAGCACTAATGTGCTTGTCGATCCTTTTCTTTTTTGACTTTCGTAGGACTTCACAGCATATTTCAAAATACAGTAAAACTTTCAAATGTTTTCTTTTTCTTTTTTTATATAGAGATTATAAAACCTTTTGAATCATGTCCTTTAATTCTTGTTGCATTGTCTCGTAACACGGATAATGACCTGCTTTAGACCCTCAATCGTCCCCTCATTCATATAGTGTAATATAAGTATAATAACTTGTACAAACATAATAATAATGAAAAATAAAAATTAATTAAATCAGGAAGGGGGTTTTACGCCAAAATAACAAACAAAACACCCTCTAACTAACTCCCTACTCTACCCGTGTTCTAATTTGCTAAATTTTGGCCAAAACAAAATCCATGATATGGCTAACTCCCTCTCTCACCAAAAACATCATCAAACTTTGTGACAAAACTTTCCACTTTAGTAAGCCATTTACCCCATAATTCAAATATGCTTATATATGCAATATGCTTATCTCCTACATTTTCAGTAATTTCTTCCTTTTATTATTCAGTTTCTTCATTGCCTCGTTGAGCTGTACACCAGGAGCTGTATTATTTGGAACATAAGTACAACAGTTTAGCTTTAAATATTAGATTAGATCCCCCTTTTTTTCTGATTGAGTGCTCAGTATCATACAAGTTTTATCTTCTCTGTCTTGAAAGCAGATCCCAAAATCTCTCTCTTTATTGGACAGCATCAATGATCTAATTATGCATTTACCCCTAATTGGTTAATGTAATAGTCTGCATGTGCATGTGCATGCGCATGTGCTAAGTGCTATGTGCATGTGCTTATTAAGTCCAGTCCCAGTTTTAGTTAATTGTTGAGTCAAGCAAACACTCAACCTCCCCTGTTTATTGAAAGAAAGCAGATAGAGAGTGTTAGCTTAACAAAATACAGAGAACTGCTGTTGGACCAGTGAATAATCTAAATTCAATTAATATTGCCAATCAATAAAATCCGAAACGGTCTTTGTAGTGATTATTGAAAAGGTATTACCTGTGCCCCCTTATGAAGGGATGAAGTCCTTCTGCTTGGATCAGCGATCAGTTGAACTGATTGGGCTGCTGTTTGAGTGTTTCCTTCCTCATCCGATGCATTTGGTCTGGTGGCATTCAAGGGCCTGGTGTCATGGTGTGACAGTGGTTTGACTCTGGATGCTGTTGCCCTTTTGCCTCTCCTCAGTCTGACTTTTGATCAAGCCATGGAAGAGGCAGTTTGTACAATGACAGCATGTTATCTTGGTCCTTTCTGCATTGACTTTGTCTTTGTCCATATCAGCCCCTCAGAAGTTTCAACTTTCTTTTTCAAGGGGGATGAAGGCCCGTCAACCAATGCCTCTTCTTCTCTCTGCAGCCATGTCCTTCACTTGTTGCAAAGCGCAAGCATTTTTCTTCTTTGCAGAATGCAGAAAATACCAGCCTTTCAGTCTGTCTCAGTTGCCTTGTTTTCAGTCCCATATATACTTTTAATGTTTTATCACTCGTTATATTGATCCCTATACTCTCTCAAACCCTGTTAGGATTAAATCAATGACTCTCATTATTGTAAAATGTGTATATTATGTCTGTTAAAAATGTCTGTTTAGCTTGGTCACCCAATCTTGCTCATTCAACACAATGCACAAGTTATTTTAATTAACACAATCCAAAAATCTCATATAACAGGTCAATGTATAGGATAAACGTACCTATTAAGCTCAAGTATCCATTAAGCACACTACTATCTTTGAGCTCAGATTATAAAAAGAAAAAACTAATTTATCATCATGTTTGATGTCTTAACCAATTGATGTGTTTGTTACTATATACCCCCTGTAATTTCAAGCTAATCAGACCATTGCACACTGAGATATGGGTATCTGTGTGTTCACACTGTCTGGTGGCCATTTTGAAAGCTGTCTGAAAACTTTCACCAAAAGAGTAGTCCCTTAAATGTGCATTTTTTTAGATGTTTAAGCCTTTATTTTCGATAAGTATAACTTCTTACTGCAAAATTAAGAGATTAATATTTTGTCTTTTGCATATTATAACCTGGAACCTGGATGTGGGAAATAATTACAGTTAAATCCAAAAGATAGTTTTAGCAACATAGCACAGGTGCCACAGAACATAGTTCGCTTAAGATTGTGTGCTACACTAATATATTACTTCACAGGCACTACTGGCTTGTACTTTTAAATCCATTATATTATAAATTTACAGATTATTGATGTTCTGTGGTTTAACACTGCTGTAATTTTTAAATACTTCATATTATTTTAAGGTGAGCTTAAAGGGTGCACTACTATGAAAATCACAGCTTCAGAAAAAGTATAATTTCATAGATATTTTCATAGATGTTAAAATATCTATGAACTTAATACATGACCTAGATTATTTATTTAGCAAAATTGTCCTTTTAAATTTAATTTAATAATATTTATTAATTAAAAAAAGGTTTGCTGTTCCAATAAAGCTCAGTGTGCTCCCTTTAAGCTCATCCACATTGAACGCCATGCATTGAATACTTCATAAACAGACTTTAAATATTAACTGATGGTTGTCACTTCAAGTTAATCTTTAGAAAATTATTCTTTAAAAATGTTGTTTAAAATAAACAAGAATTTCCCCAAAAAACATGTTGTGAGCTTAATGGCAACACCCATTAACACCCCTGTTGCCATTAAGCTCACAACATGTTTTTTGGGGAAATTCTTGTTTATTTTAAACAACATTTTTAAAGAATAATTTTCTAAAGATTAACTTGAAGTGACAACCATCAGTTAATATTTAAAGTCTGTTTATGAAGTATTCAATGCATGGCGTTCAATGAGATACCCATATCTCAGTGTGCAATGGTCTGATTAGCTTGAAATTACAGGGGGTATATAGTAACAAACACATCAATTGGTTAAGACATCAAACATGATGATAAATTAGTTTTTTCTTTTTTTAATTAATAAATATTATTAAATTAAATTTAAAAGGACAATTTTGCTAAATAAATAATCTAGGTCATGTATTAAGTTCATAGATATTTTAACATCTATGAAAATATCTATGAAATTATACTTTTTCTGAAGCTGTGATTTTCATAGTAGTGCACCCTTTAAGCTCACCTTAAAATAATATGTAAAAACATGTACCCATTAAGCACAGTCAGACTTTTTGCATTTAATGATGTATATCTTAATTTAAATGCTTTTGTCATTTAAAATAAAATTAAATATGATTGTGTGAGAGATTAATATTTTAGGTAACACTTTACAATAAGGTTGTATTAGTTAACATTAGTTAATGCATTAGTTAACCTGAACTAACCATGAACAACACCTCTGTTCAGCATTAGTTAATCTTTTTTAACATTAGTTAAAAATACAGCTGTTCATGGTTTGTTAATGCTAGTTCGCAGTGCATTAACTAATGTTAATAAGATTTTAATAATGCATTAGTAAATGTTGAAATTAACATTAACAAAGATAAATAAATGCTTTAAAAGTGCAGTTCATTATTAGTTCATGTTAACTAATGTAGTTAACTAATGTTAACTAATTAACCTTATTGTAAAGTGTTACCATATTTTATTTTAACATAACTTCTTGTACTCAAACCAATACCCTGTGCACTAAAATGTCTCAATATAGATTTTGGTGAGCTTAATAGGTACGTTTACCCTAATGCAGTCATAATACCCACTTCTAGCTTGTCTCTCTCTATATATTTTAATCTCTGTATATCAGATATTTCTATAATCCTTTCTGTCAATTATTTGGATTTCCTCAGGGAACTGCACAAACCACTTATACTAAGGAAAAAACTCCAGTGTTTCTGGTGGCCACCAGTTTGTGCAATCCTCCGGATCATTCCCTGTTAGCAGGCCTGCTTATTAATTTAATTACCTTATAAATTAACATTTATGCAATTTATGATTTTCTTTCAGGTTAATTTCTTATCAATTCTTCATTGGTGTTTTCTTGGTAATTGTTCAATTTGCCTACTTTTAATTCTAAATAGTTTAGCATTTTAAAACTCTACTTGTTTTTTCCATTTCCATTTTTAAATAAAATTTTGGAGAGGATTGTCTATGGCTTCCCATTAACCTTTTCCACTCGTTTCATCATTGGTCCTAAATATTTTAAGTGGCATCCTCTACTTGCATACAAAGTGACATGTGGAATTGAATTTGGAATTTGAAACCATTGTTCAATTTTGAAAATCTGTGGAAACTGACAACCACACACTGGCTCAACAAATGACCTCCAAACAACCATGCCCATGTAAAAAGATGCATTGCACCAATCACAGCCCAAGATCCTTACCTAAAATCAAAAACTTATTTTCACTGAACACCTCCAACAGTCAATCCATCAAGTTGAAGTGAAAAATCTGTGTTAGCTAAACAAGTCCCATAAACAACCAACCCGTTCTCACTCCCAAGGCGTCAACATTTTAAGCATAGTCAAGTGCCTTCTGCGTCACATTGAAGACGCTAAAGGTACCCCTAGGTGTAATTTTTCGACGTGCGGGGTACTCCGTTCATTTCAATGAGAAACCTTTGCCGTCATACACAGATGCATACACAGCCAGCATAATTTTATTTACTTATTTTTGTTTACGCTATTTAGACACGTTTTAACATGTAACCCAACCCCATCCCTAAACCTACCCATTTGTGTATGATATGATATAAAATACAGGATATAATGTCTCGGTTACGTATGTAACCCTCGTTCCCTGAAGGAGGGAATAGCGACGTACGTCAGAACTGACCGACGAATTGGGGATTGTTTTCAGAGACCAATCTACTTCGAGTGTTTTAAAACGAGCCAATGAACATCGGCATGCGGTTCACGCATTCCACGCTCCTCCCTGCAGCACGGGTATAAATAAAGAAGTACCGCACGTACGTCTCCGTTTCCTCCTTCAGGGAACGAGGGTTACATACATAACCGATCAGTCGGTCACATTTGACGTACGTCAGAACTGACCGACGAATTGGGGGTCTTACCAACACACCACGGATGCTGGCCCTTCCAGCGCTCTGCTCGAGCTCCCTGGACTGCCCCCTCTGTTGGAGCGGCAATTCAGCCCGCAACGTCTGACTGCCGAGGGTGACGGAGGAGCTCGACAGGGTTAGCCATTTCTGGGGAACACAACTTGAGACAATAAACGCACGTATCCGGGGGGCGGGAGTGGCAACGCACGTCTTGGGATTGGTACTCGAAGACGATAGCATCCACTATCCAGTGGGCTAACCTCTGCTTGGAGACAGCCTGTCCCTTCTGCTAGCTTCCGTAACAGACGAAGAGCTGCTCTGAGGTCCTAAAGCTTTGAGTTCGATCCACGTAGGCGCGAAGAGCGCGGACGGGACCGAGCAAAACGAGGGCTGGGTCTGCCTCCTCCAAAGGCAGCGCTTGCAGGTTCAGCACCAGGTCCCTGTGTTCACACAACTGATCCCGAGACTGAGCCAATATGAGCCAGTCTGCACCATTGCTGTAGAACCCCGATCTCATATCGGCTAGAGGAACCGGCTCGGAGTGTTGTCCGAGTGTTCCAGGGTGGGGCAGAGTGCGGGTGAGAAGGCCTGGTGGCGTCCTCGGGCCACACACTGCTGCCCCCTGGCGAAGGGAGAGGAAGTGAGTGGCAAGGCATTGAAGCGTCGCAAACTGCCGACCTTGCCCTCCTGGGGCTCAGGGAGGGAGGAAACTGCTCTTGAGAATGTGGGTACCGCTGGACTCCGGAGAGCCAGCAGCAGAACTGAAACCAAACCAAAAATATTCTCCCCCCAGACCCCCTCCGGGGGTAGGGAGGGGTGCGGACACCATCTCCCTGAGAGCAGCTCCTCTTCTCCCTGGGCTGCCCGTCTCAGGGCCGCTTGCCCTTGTGCTTGCCAGCGGACTTCGCAGGACCCTGGACTGGTTGGACGCCTATCTTACCCCCGGCCACCTGCTGCCCTGGTGGAGGCTGCTGTTCTTGATGGCATCGCCGAAGAGGCCAGCCTGACAGATAGGGGCTGTTAGGAACCGAACTTTGTTGGGCTCACGCATATCTGACAGGTTTAGCGATGCGGTGACTTTCGTCGGCCGGAGAGCGAGGTCCGTCGCCGCACGCAGAGAGAGGGGAAAACTTATACAGATTATGCCCCACTTGGTGTTCCATATTTTGGCACCAAATAGTTCCATACTGCTAAGTTTTCCAATGCACATCTGGAAAAAAGGCACGGGGGCAGGCAAGTCGTTTTACGCGTTGCACTACGCCTCAGCCACCCGGGAAAGCATGGCTGTCAACTCTGAATCTGATTCAGCATGAGCACACACTATTATAGTGGGAATCTCAGGATCATTTTCATTTCCAGCGCATAATAGCCCTCTCTTCGATGCAGCAATTGATATCTGTCCTCTGCGAGAGCCCCAAATGAAACGCTAGGTCCCTTTTTTATAAGGACCAGCAATCCCATCTGTAAGCTACCAGCAGGCATGTGAGACAGTGAGCGTGGCTGTCAGACTCGACGGCACACGGTGCGCTGAACGCTCAAGCCCTTATGAAAAAGGCAAGGCGAACAACGTGCTGACGTAGTCATGAACCACCCACGAACACAGTCTCAGCATGCTTGCGATGTGATAGAGGAGTGGGGGGCCCACGGAGACGTACTCGGCAGGAAAAGCCCCACTGTAATCCTCAGGTCACCAAGGCTTATTAGCCGAAGTAGCCCTTTTCTGGAGCACCAGAAAAGAAACTAGATTGGGGAATAGGCAAAGGGGCTCAACCCTGTTTGAGGTTTTATAGTCTCGACCGCGCATCTAGAGCACAGAGTGACGCGCTGGGCTGCCGTGACAACCCATGCTGTCAGCCGGCCGCTCAACGGCACACGGTGCGCTGAATGCTCAAGCCCTTACGAGAAAGGTGAGACGAACAACACACAGACGAGATCATGTTCTCCTGAGAGAACATGGATCACCCACGAACGCAATCACACGTTTATATGTGAGAGATTGTGGCCGTCAAATGAGGACAGGAAACAACCACATCCAGAAACACACGGTTTGAATGACATTTTGTAAAAGACGCAGGGTCAAACCGTGTAAGCTCTTTTAAAGGAAATGCTCTGACAGTGCTGAAGCACACAGGGGAATGGCCGCGGCTCACAGCAGTTTGAAAGTGCAAGCCTGTTATGTGCCTGTAATTTCAAAACGCCCATTACGTCAGATTTCATAGTGAAATTGCATTGGCTCTCATATGTCTCGTGACCAATTGCGTCATTACCTCAGCTTTGATTGTAAAATGTCATTGGCTCTCGTGTGTCTTGTGACCGATTGCGTCATGCTAAAGAGTCGTGTGTATCATTTGAATGAGATATGAATGAGTGGAGTGTGTGTGTTCACGGAGTGTCGGGATCATCATTTCAGCGATTAAAACATTAAGATCAACTCTGTTCTTTACATGAAGATATCGTATGATTTCAGAAGACTTGGAATGCAACATGAGTTAATACTTTTATACTGTTTTTGGTCAGTTTTTGCAATAAATACCTGTGACTGTACTTTTATTTGCCCGTTATGTGTTTTATATTGTTTAGAAGTTTAATCGACACGCCATCCTCAATAAACCCGTCTCCGGCGTGATGCCTCCGATCTTTCGAATATTCCGATCTAATATTACTTCTGACCTGTAAGGCTGCCAAAATAATAATCATACACTGTTTATTAATTGGCCAAAGGAGAACTGGCACCCCGACTGAGCCTGGTTTCTCCCAAGGTTTATTTTTCTCCATTATGCCACCTGATGGAGTTTTGCTTCCTTGCCACTGTCGCCTTTGGCTTGGCTTGCTCAGTTGGGGACACTAAATTTTCAAATAAATATCCAAATAAATTTAATTACTAAACTAAATTAACTATGTCAACTACATTACTTGAATATATATGATAATTGAAATGAGCTGGATGACATCACCGTTTTCTGCAGAGCGGCTGTACAGCCGAATCAAATTCTGTTCATTATTTTCCTGTTTAATACCGTGAAGCTGCTTTGAAACAATCTGCATTGTAAAAAGCGCTATATAAATAAAGTTGACTTGACTTGACTTGACTAGAAGTGGGTAGGTTTAGGGTAGGAGTTTGGTTAGCTGCTCCAAAATATAAAAGTAGCCTATAAATATTCATAAAATCATGTCTGCTTTTACAAATGCAAAGAATTAAATGTGTCTTGATCTGACGCATTGGGAAAACAAAGGGAAGGCACTTGACCATGCATCAAATTTTGACGCCTTGGGAGTGAGAATGGGTTGAAACAACACAGACATTTTTTTCCCCTTGGGACAGTGAGAGATACAATTACCACCACAATTCAAAACACTCAATTGGACCAACAATACGGTATGGCAAACCAAACTCTTCCGCCAGTTCAACACCACTTCAGACCAAGCATGGTAAGAGAGTGTTGCCACAACTTATAAAATCGAATTCTTTGAAATTCAATTAGGCCAACTGAAAAAAAAAAGATGTGACCAATCACCAGAAACCAGAGACTTAGAGAGGTCTCAATTTTTTTTCATTGAATGAAATTGAGTTTTTTTGAGTTTTTGAAATTGAGCATACATGACTGATGGAGTTGCTCTTTTATGTACTTTCCTCATTTGATCATTGTTTTCTCTACATCTTGTCGCTAAATCTCCTAACCAATATACATTAGCTCATGGTTTTTTAGTTTTTTGGAATTCTGTGACAATAATTTACTTAGCTCTTTGGTGGTCTTGCCTTATGTTTTAACCTTTGATTGTCTGTCTTTTGCTTTCTCTGAAATTCACTTTTCTCAGGGCTTCCCTTTTCTTTATCTAATTCATCAGTCCTTCCTGATCATGTCTCACTCTAACTCCATTATATCTGCCGAAATTTTTTCATACGGCCTTTGTGTCTCTTTTCTTGACTCCCCGTTTTGGCTTGATGCCTCCATTTCCCTTTCATCCTCATGTCTTCTATGTGCACCTGCTACCTGTAACCTACCCTGTAACTTGATGTGCTTATCTCTCTTTCTTCATTATCCTGCATTACAGCTTGTGATATCGGAATGATTTTAATAGGCTACTCCAAAAAGTTGTAAAAGGTCAAAGTTTTAGGCCAATGCATATAGCAGATAATAGACTGGGCATGTGACTGTTACTTATGTGTGACTAGCTTAACATTAAAACTCGTCTTGGCGAGTATTCATATAAGCACATTAGGTTATATAATTTTAGTTTTAAAATATAATTAAAATGTATTTTACATTCTTATATCAATATCGTATAGCATATCTAATATTGCATTATTTACCAGGTTGACAGGTTTAACAGGTTAATGCATATAGCCTTTTTCTTCAGTATTGTGCAGCCCTACCTCTTACTTCTACTGTTCCTGTTATGACAGACATTTGCTTCTCTGAAGGGTCATAAGGCGGTGCATGAGGAGACTATCTTTCCATTTTCTTTTCAGTTTTGTCATTATATCTTCCTTTGACCTGTCTCCCAATTTTTTTATAAATTTTCTCCCTCTTTTTTTTTTAATAAGGTCAGTACTTGTTGTTCTTCCCTTTTTGCTTCTACCTTTTCACCTTATAATTGTTTATCAATAATTCATTTTCTCTGCACATAACTATATTAAATGTTCCCTCAGCTGGCCATCTTGTTTTTAATCTTTTTTTGTCCTTTTTCCCTTTTTTTTTTTTTTTCTTTTTTTTGGAGGCTTTCCTATAGTATCTCTGCGTAATTGATGTCTTTACCTTGGCATCTCTACAGGTGTTGATGTTATTATAATCGAAATTATTATTACTATATTTTTCGCACCTTTTTAGTAGGCTATATCTTTCTAATCCTTGCTTGCGTCTATTCTTAACTAATTATCACAAGGATGATCAGACAATATTAAGATATTTGTTTAAGATATTAAGATATTATTTGTTGTCTTTCTCAGGTATTTTAAAATGCCAGTTCCTCCATTTCAGGTCCACTGGTGGGGATGACAGTTACCAATAAAATCTCTCAGTGTTGTTCAAAGTGTATGTTGGAATGGGTTCCCCACTTTCTGGTTTATAAAATACAATTAAAAAGGTGAACTCTTCCTCTTTGTCTCCCTCCTTTCTCTCTCTCTCTCTCTCTCTCTCTCTCTCTCTCTCATACACACACATACACACGCACGATTCCCTCTTCCTCCTCCTGCCTCAGTTTTCACAATGCAGGCGGCCAATCCTACACTATTACACAATCACACACCCGGGTTTTCACTCACACAGCAAACATTTAAATATACTATACACCATCTTTTTGTCCCCCTGTCTGGATCACAGCGCTTACAATCTGAGAAATGTCCAAATAAACGGCAAAGCCAATTTCTGGAAATGTTTTTAGTTCTTGTAGCAGTTTTTACAAAATGTATTTCTTTTTGCATCTCACTTTGGGTTGTATTATTCATTTGCAATTGTCAATATCTTTATAATTTTAATTCAAAGGATACCAGGCAGTGGCATATTGCCAATGCTCGTGCTACAATTTATTAGTGGGAGTTAGACTGATCTCTCCCGTCTCTCTGTTCAAACGAGGTCTCCAGTGAAGGTCACTAAAAGCCAATATAATTGTCTGTCCTTCAGTTAACAATTTTACTACAGTGTAATTATCTACTTTAAAGCTTTTTACAACCTTTAATATTATGTACAAAATTATACACACTTCCACCACTCCGTATTTGGTTCTGCCCACTCTTCACAAGGCTTTTCCTATTTTTTTGATAAATGGCGTGTCTTGTCTGCCGCTGGCCAATTCTAAGTTTGGATCAGCTCACAGACAAGTGCAACCTTATTCACACACATACAATTAAATGCCCCACTCAGGCAAAATGCACTTCTGCATATAAACGTACTTCTGCGTACTACTTCTAAATGCCCCACTCAGGCAAAATGCACTTCTGCATATAAACGCACTTCTGCATACTACTTCTAAATGCCCCACTCAGGCAAAATGTACTTTTGCGTATAAACGCACTTCAGCGTACTACTTCTAAATGGCCCACTCAGGCAAAATGCACTTCTGCATATAAATGCACTTCTGCGTAATTAATTCTACAATTGTTTTTTATAGGATAAATAAAATACTTTATCCATTTTGTGCTCAAAGATGATGTGTTAGAAGCAGGAAAAATGGACAAGCATAATGATTTGAGCAAGTTTGATAAGGGCCAGATACCACAGCATACCTTCGGGGGTCAAGTCATGCCTTGACGGGTCAGGGCTGTTTTGGCAGCAAAAGGGGGATCAACACAATATAGGAAGGTGGTCATAATGTTATGCCTGATCGTTGTATGTCTGTGTCATATGTTCATCCATGTGCAGAGATATGCATGTCTACTGATGCAGCAGCATCTGCAGCATGCATATATTGTCTTGTATTGTCCATTTCTCTGGCCTCCTGCTTTGTTGGAGGGTAATTTCATGTATGCTATATGTGCAGCAGCATGTCTTACATGCTCACAGCAGCATATCTGTAGATGTATCGGTAGTAGCAAGTCTCTGTACTTGCTCTGCAGCAGCAGCAATAATCAACAGCAGCAGCGTAGCAGATCTATTCGGCCAAGACCAAATACATTAACATTGCCATGTCCATTACCATGCTAATCTTTCCAAGAGTTGTCATTACAGAAAGATATTTATGTAATATTTTATGAAATAATTAGATAACTTTACCTTTTAAATAGGGTATTAACCTAAATGTTACTAACCTACACATTACCCTAAAGCCATAAGACATGGGTATAGTTTAAAGATGTGGATAGTCAAAGCTGCTCTCAACATGGAAGAACATGTTATTTCTGTATTAAAACATGACAATCTATGAGCTAAAAGAGTACAGAGTAGCTGCAATACTGATATGGTTTATTGACACTGGTATCTTTTTTGTTTTGTTACCGCAAAACCTTGAGATTTCTTTTGTGCGCTTATCAGGCTTCCATGTCCATAACATTCCTGCACCTCTCTTTCATCGCCTTCCAGAAATTACACTATGTGAGGAAGCAATATTTCAGTTCCTTGCATCACCTTCTTTGGCCTCTGTCCCTGTGGAGCGTCTTTCTGAGAGCCTTCCAGGACGCAAAGTGGACTGGAAGAGTGTTGAAAGGCTGAAGAAAAGCTGCAGTCCTCAGCAGCAGGCACTACATCTGCTCCGTCTCTGGAGAGAACAAAATAAGGACCAAGACAAACTCCTCAGCATCATCCAAGGTCATCATCTCAGTTTGGCTTAGATTCAACAGACATTAGGAGATTTAAAAAAACAAAACAAAACTTTGACCATAAGTGGTCACCAGCATCGTTAGCATGAATACAAGTGAGAAAGTACTTGCATTAACAATCCTAAAGGCTATTTTTGACTTACGTTGTGGTAATGTGGTTTACAGGTAATCCTAGTTCAACAGATATAAGAAACTGAAACCCATTAAAGGAGTAGTTCACTTCAAAATGAAAATTACCCCGTGATTTACTTACCCTCAAGCCACCCTAGGTGTATATGACTTTCTTCTTTCTGATTTAAAACTTTAGAAAGTAAAATATCTAGCTTCCGGCAGACCGCCTTCCGTATTCAACTTACGAAAAAAGCACAACTGGCTCAACGTATCACTATAACATAGCGTAAAGCGTTTTGAACTGCGAGAGGCGGTACACTTTCTGCGTTACCTGAATACGAAAGGCGGTCTGCCGGAAGCTAGATATTTTACTTTATAAAATTTTAAATATGTATATTTTTCTTACAAAACCCCTTCAATTCTCTTCAGAAGGCATTTATTAACTCACTGGAGCCATGTGGAGTATGTTTATTATGGATGGATGTGCTTTTTTTGAGCTTCAAACTCAGTGGACCCCATCACTGCCCCCATCAAAGAAGCATCTGGATATTTATTAATATAACTCTGTGTTCCTCAGAAAAAAATAAGTCATATACATCTAAGGTGGCTTGAGGGTTTTCATTTTAAAGTGAACTATTCCTTTAAACTTCGGTCAATAAAAGGTCAAACTGTTACTGTAAATGTAAATCTCCTTCAACTACTAATCATGTTTTGCGTTCAAATCCTAGTATTGAGGCGTCATCATGAATATAAAATATAATGTCTTCTGAAAAGTTTAGGATGCTTAAGAAAAGAAAAAAAAAACAGATGTTTACTATAAATATTAGATCTTTGAATCTATAAATGCTTTGATATTTCAGTCTAGAAATGTAATTACAAAGAGAGTAACTTAAGGGAAAACTACAAAAATACAAAATGTTTAGGGTAAGGTGTAGGTTAGGTATATTTAGGTTAATATCTTATTTAAAATGTATATTGTATATTGTCTAATGTAATACATAATGTTACAATAATAATTGTTTACATAAATGTTACAAAACAATTTCGACATTGAAATATGTTACTTTATGTTGGATTGTTGTCTAGATGAAGAGCTTGTATTGCACCTGCAACAACTTTTTTTTTACACTATTTGCCTTTGTATTTTTTTAATGGATTGTATATACAGATGTATCGGAAATAATACATAGGCCTAGTTTAATAGAATTATAGTTTTAAAAAAGAAAAACTGGAAGAAAGAGAAGAATAATTCAAGTTCAATGACTTATACTAAAAATTGTAATTTATACTAGATTCAGTGTAACTTGATGTAGTTTGTCCAGTTGCTATGTTGGAAGCATAGTTGAAATGTAGCATCACATAATTTTTCTAAAGCAAATTTTTTTACTTGATCTACAATCATTATATCAATACTTCTGCTGTATTTTTTTTAACTACTTTAGGTACTTTAGGCTTATAGTACTAACATATTCCACCCACTTTCTCCTAGGTGTAAACCACTGTGAGAGGAAGGTATCTCGCTGTGCCAGTGTAAAAAACCTCACTCTGGAAGACTTGTTGCTCTTGATGGACAGTTTACCTGGTGAGAAAGTGAGCGACGAGGATGTACGGGCCCTGGTCCACTCCTGTCCCTCACAACGTTATATTCTACAGCTCCTCCACTTGTGGAAGATTCAGAATGGAGGTCAGGACCTGGCCAAGGCTTTATCTCACAGTCTTCGCAAACTACGTTCGAAAGGCGCCCGCCGTCCTCTTCTAAAAATTCTAAAGAGGATCAGTCGGATTATTAGCATGTCATCCATACACCGTATGTATGAGAAGATGATTGTCAACATGATCCAGGACAACACATGTTTCAAAACTAAACTGTACAATGACTAATTATACTGTATCGAAGGACAATAGAAAGTTATTTAAATAAAAAGAAGTTGTACATAGATTTGGACAGTTGTGGGCTAAAAGGGGACAGGGTTGGGTAACTGATTTGTTGTTAAGATGCCTTTTTTTTTTTTTTTTTCTTGAGGCCTGTTGTTTTTTTCTTGTTTCTTTCTTGTTTTTTATATTGGACTGAAACTTTGAGTTTTATTACAAAACAGGAAATATAAGCCAAGTGCTGGAGAAAAATCACCTTTAATTCAGGTTATTGCTTGACTTGCTAGGCCTCTGAAACAGAATGCTTTTGAAGTTTTAAATAGTTGAAATTGGTTATGAATGTATAATAAAATAGAGAGCAGTTATGTTTTATTTAACTGTAAATATGTATTGTCAGGTTTTGTTTTGTTTAGAATTAAAAACATATATTTATCAATTTGTCAGAAAACTGGACTCTAAAAATTCAGTATATAATTTGTTTTTAATTTATGGATTTTAAGTGTGACTGTTTTGATATTGATGTTTACCAGCACATATTTTCATAATCACAGTGATCTTATAAAAATAAGCATTTAAGCTTCTAAATATATATAAAAGGTCCTAAGAAAATGTTTTTTTTTAAATTATATATATATATATATATATATATATATATATATATGGCCATATAAACACTGTCTTTACTGATTGTACAGATAATAAGAGTAAATTTAATTGATAACAATAGGAAATTAGCCTATTTACCTTAATTTCTAATAAGATTAGTCAGCCCACACTAAATTATTAAATATGTTTTTCAGTCTAAAATGAACCCAATTGTTATACAAGGGTTAACAAAAGTATCAGGTCTGCCAGCATGTAATAACACTTCTATTTACTGAGTTTTATATAAGTCATTGTGTATTTCAGAGGCTGTTGTAGATCTTACAGGGCTGGGTTGTGGAACAGGCAAGTGGGGCCAGTGACCCATCTCAGATTGTCATGGGCCTTGTGGATGCTGAAGACCTATATACAGGGACCCTAATTGCTATTTAATCATCTATTGTTAACTTACAGAAACTTGTAAATTGCCTGTCATTTAATGTAGTATATAATGTTAGTATAAATATAGTATAGTATATAATATATATTAATATAAATATAGTATAGTATATAAAATGTAGTATAAATTGTCTCCAAAGACAAGTGACCAGGGACCTTGCAAGACCATGCCCTGACCCTGAAAACTTGTAATCATGAAGCTTGTAAACTCTTTAATACTTTTTGTGCTGAATCCAGTAGTCAAGGAAGCTATTAAAGGGATAGTTCACCCAAAAATTAAAATCTCATGTCCCTCATGTCTCATGTCATTCCAAACTCATAAGACCTTTGATTATCTTCGGAACACAAATTAAGATATTTTTGATGAAATCCGAGAGCTCTCAGGCCCCTCCACAAACAGCTATTTAATTAACACTTTTAAGGCCCAGAAAGGTAGTAAAAACATCATTAAAATAGTCCATGTGACTCAGTGGTTCAACCTTAATTTTATGAAGCGTTGAGAATACTTTTTGTGCGCAAAAACAAACAAAAATAGCGACTTTATTCAACAAATTTGTTTTAGCCTGTGCCAGCCTCCTACGCAGTTTCCGTTGTAAATAGTGCAGCGCTCTCGAGATCTACAGCAGCTGATGCTGTTCACGCGAGCACCATGACGCATGCGCGGGAGCTGCACTGTATTAACAACGTAACCTGCGTAGGAGACTGGCACAGGCCAGAACGAAATTGTTGAATAAAGTCATTATTTTTGTTTGTTTTTGCACACAAAATGTATTCTCACCGCTTTATTAAATTAAGGTTAAACAACTATAGTCACATGGACTATTTTAACGATGTCTTTACTACCTTTCTGGACCTTGAAAGTTTTAATTAAATAGCTGTCTATGGAGGGCACTGAGCGCTCTCGGATTTCATCAAAAATATCTTAATTTGTGTTCCAAAGATGAACGAAGGTCTTACGGGTTTGGAATGACATGAGAGTGAGTAATTAATGACAGAATCTAAATTTTTTGGGTGAACTATCCCTTTAATGTAATCTTAATTATAATTTAAGCTCTCACCCTATGATGTAGTTATTGTTTGACATACCATGTCTTTTTTACTATCAGTGTAAATTTGCTTATTGTTTTTTCTATTAAATTACATTTTTGTATTTATCACTCTTTGTATTGTATATTGTTTGATTAAGAATTCACTCACGTTGCTTCTGCTCATATGGTATTCATTGAAAATATGCAGATATCATACAGAAAAATATTCAAATATAGGAAGAAGTATTGGCCACTGGAAAAAGAGGAATCCAACAGACATCTCTGTATAAACACCTGATCCATTAGTGGAGGACATGACAGAATAATATTACATACATAAGAGAAAGAGCATGACATACAGAATTAAATTGGTTGTCTCTATTTTACAGGTTTTGTGTTTACTTTAAATCTTACATCATCTGTTACTTTCCAAATCCTTTGAAAAGCAAAGATAGGAAGTACATTGTTGGGGGGAGTTCTGGAGTTTAGCTGATTGATGAGTTATTAATGAAAAATGTTCACGTCAGATATTTACAATGGTCTTAACATAGCAATTCTTTCCCATGAAAATACCAAAAAGTTTGTACATTTTCCTCTTAGATCTTGCCTCCTGCCTTTGAATCCTATAAAGTTTAGTATAAATGTGTTAATATCACTTCTGTTATAAGAACCATAATTCTTCTTATATTTACTTTTCAGTTTGTCATTCCTCCCTTTTCAAATACCAATTGCGTAACAGACTTCTTTCTTATGAACCAATTTTAGATGAAAGGTTGATACTAGACATTATGGTAGTGTGTAATTACATGATAGCTTTTTGAACCTTCAATACCACCCCTATCATGTATGTCACAGCATGGTAGCAGCAGGGTAGAATAAAACACAGGAGCAGTAGTTCATTTAATTTCCAAAACTCTAAACAGTAACAAACTCAGAATAAACACAGAAACAGAACAACCAACTTAATCATGATGAGAATGGACAATGGCTGCATCCGAAATCGCATACTTCCCTACTAGTAGGCGAAAAACAGTACGTGACAAAATAAGTATGTCCGAATTCACAGTACTCATAAAAGAGTAGGCAAAAAGTACCCGGTGGGATTCCGAAGTGTGCACTACGGGTTACATGATAATGACAACATGGCAAATGTAGTATGTCCAAATTATATGCATACTACACACACTCATACTATACAGAACATACTTTTTTTTTTAACCATCGAGAAGTAATTACTTATTCAAAATAATATCTACTCAAGAGAGGATGCAGCAAATTAACTGAACAAAACACAGGGCTTAAATACACAAAGAAACTAATTAAACGAATTATCAAACCCACCCGAAAACAGAAACTGACACAGATTACCCGTTACAGTATGTGCCACTTTACTTTTTATAACTTACTGCTGTTCCTCTTCTTATAAGACTTTTTTTGTAAATTTCTTACAAAGGTTCAATCATTTAATGAACATTAATGTTTACTGTGGATGTCACCGAAGATTAGAGATTCAGAAACGTTTTTTTCATTCTTACATGGTAATCACATATTATTAGTCATTACTTCCAGTTTCACTGATATTTACCATTAAGAAGTCAAATGACCTTTAACTTATCAAAGAGCTGTGCACGTATTTGCATCTACAGTACATCAGATAATAGAATAGAACATGTGAAACCTGATCATAGATCACGTTTGTGGGCAATAATAAGGTAATATTGATGGATAAGCTAATGTGTTACTGATAGCAACATGGTAATTCAAATTTTAGTTTAACTGATTAATGTAAAATTGTTATATGGCTGTATACATTGTAATTATTTTGTGTTATACATATAATTGCACATTACTATTTTTATTAATTATAGTAGCAAAATAAAATATTTGATTGCACTTTATTTTACAGTATGTGCACTTACACTGTAAAATACTGAGTAATATGGTAACTACTTGGACTTAATATGGGATGGGGTTAGGTTTAGGGTTACAGTAAAAACTTGGTTAAATGTTAATTACCTTGTTATATAATAATTTGTGTAATTATACTGTAAAATATGAAAATGGTTTTGAACAAGGTAATTGTAACAAGACTCGATGAGATAATGAAGGAAGGAGACCGGGTCGGCGTGCTGTAGATCGTGTGGTTCGTTTTTATTTCTCTTTTCACCCAAAACAAAATAACACTTTCAGTGCTCTCCACAACATAAAGTATTTCTCTTTAAATATGTAAATATCTAAAGTCTCTTCACAATCAGCACAGCAGTTCACAATCACAGCAGTTCACAATCACAGCCACACGTTCCCACAGCCTCTCTTTCCTCTTCCCCGTTTCCAGGTGGCTTTTATCCGGTCCCCACGTCAATTACTGCAAGGAGAAACAGGTGTATGTCATTTTGCACTTGACCTACTTACTCACCGCTCGTCTCCCAACTCTCTCTCCCGTCACAGACCTCGCTGAGCCACGGTCCTTGCCACAGTAATATTTAAAATAATACATTTACAATAAAATATTGTTAAAATGCCATTTTTAAAGTTACAGTGTACATTGGAGTACAATGGAGTGTTTAATGTAGCATTTTGGTGCTGTGTGTGTTTTGTATAGGTAATACTGTGCTTTGTATCTTTAAGTTGAGTCGATGACCACATTTGCTGCAAAGATTGATTTTGATTCATTTGTAAGTCATTATGTGGCTTTCTATTGTAACACCTTTGTTACAATTGGTTGATTTTACAGTATAACAAAAATATCTTGTCTTGGTATGTTAACATACAGTTTACAATCTACAAAACAACACTGTACTTTTATGATATACAGTAGTTGCATCAACCAATAATAACAATAACTAAAAATATACTGTGTGTTACATAGATACTTAAATTACAAATATTTTTTTCCATTTTAATGTTCTAGAAATATTGCAATGTTGAACATCACTTGGCTCTAGTGCTGATGCCATGGGTGTCACTAGGCCCTTTTTAGGGGGGATTTAAAAAAAAACTGTATCCATAGGTACCTTATACAGTGATACAAAATGTGAGAGGTGTGCACGAGGCGCGTTTTCTGCTACGTCCTCGACATCCAGGAACCAGAAACCAGGCTCGGGGGGGTGGGGGGGTGAGTCCTCTTCTGGCCAAATGAACAGGCACAGTGTGATTTATTCCAGACTGCATCACAAATCAGATTGTAGCATTAAAAATGTTTCATCCATCATCCATGCTAGAAAATACATTACGCTGACATGGTGGTGGGAACATGGTTGGTCAATGCTGGACCAATGTTCTGATCCCAAGCCATACATCCTTATATTTTTTTTCTTTTAGATTAAAACACTTTAAAATCCTTTCCCCTACAAAAGTGAAAGTCAAGTCAACTTTATTTATATGGTGCTTTTTACAATGCAGATTGCTTCAAAGCAGCTTCACAGTGTTAAACAGGAAAATAATACAACCGAATTTGATGTAATCTAGCTCATTTCAGTTATCATATATATTCAAGTAATGTAGTTGACATAGTTAATTTAGTTTAGTAATTACATTTATTTGGATATTTATTTGAAAATTTAGTGTCCCCAACTGAGCAAGCCAAGCCAAAGGCGACATGGTGATGAAAACATGTAAAAACTAATGCAAAACAAAACAGAAATGATTCATGTTGACTGCTGGGCCCCCTGGACAGTTTTTGCCTCTCAACCCTGTTAATTCCGTTCCGGGAGTAGAACGGGAATTTGGTGTGTGTTCCACAAAAAAATAACAGAAAATGGATTTGGAATGACACAAGGTTTACTAAATAATTACATATTTTTATTATTTTATTCATATTTTTACATTTTATGTTTAACTATTTAAATTGCTGTTCCCATTCAGTCGGTCACTCTCGACGCCACATCGGAGTACCGACGAATAGGAATCTCGCTCGCGAGAGCCAATCTACTTTGGGTCAAACTAAACGAGCCAATGCACATTGGCATGCAATGATTGCACCAGGTGCTCATGCCACGCAGCGCGGGTATAAATGAGACACAGGTGTTTGCATCAAATTAGCTTTTTGCTCCGGAGCCGAGTGGTAGATGGTTCAGCCAGATATCACTCTCTACTTCGCAGTCCTGACTGAAAAGAAGCCTGCCCTTTTGGAAGCGATCTCTTCAGTCGGTGTTGGTGTGATGGCACTGCAGCGGGTCGTGTGGTTCATTGATCATCTCTCTTTTTCTCATTTGAGCAAACACAAAGGCTGTTCTCACAGCCGGTTCGGTTAAGAGAGCGCCTTCGTGTGAGAGAGCGCGCACGTCGGGCTGCACTATTCCCTGACTGTGTCGCCGCGACCCCTCCCCCTGCGTGCTTCAGCACCAAGGAGAGCGTCCTTCTAAAAGAGCAACCCAGATAGAGCTTGCGTCCTTTTCAGGATGACATTTTATCTGTGTGTTTCTGGATGCGGTGGTTATCTGTCACCAAGGGATGGTCACAAGCGTTGTATCTCGTGTTTGGGCGTTCAGCACGCTGAGGCAGCGCTGGTGGATGACTCATGTTCTCACTGCGGGAACATGACCCTCTCGGAGTTGAGGTCGAGACTCCATCTCGCAAGGGGTGAAGTCCCCGTGCCTCTGCCTCGATCTAATCCTCCACAGAGGGTTACTTCAGGCAGTAGCGCGGGTGATCTGAGGATTACGGTGAGCGTGCTGCCCCCAGGGACCCAACCCCCAGGGAACCCTCACCCCTCCCGCACTTCGCAGCCCGTAGAGCTGCCGTTGGAACGCGGTGGGCCACCCACGAGGTGTGTACCATCCGTATCCTTCAGGGCTCCTCTTGATGATCAGATGTCTATCGCTGCATCGGAGGGAGGGTCAGAAGTTTCTGGAGATGACGTGTCGGCGCAGGGGGCTCCTTCGGGAAGATCCACTGTGCCCGATCTGGATCTGGAAATGATGGCCATGCTTTCCCGGGCCGCTGAGAGGGTCGGGCTCGTGTGGAACCCTCCACCGTGTCGGGACCCTCGCGGCTGGACGATTGGTTTCTCGGGGTGGCCCGTGCTGGTTCTCAGCACCCCACCCCTGTTCCTTTCTTTCCGGAGGTGCATGACGAGCTCACTAGGTCGTGGACCTCCTCCTCCGTCACCACCCTCGATGGAGGAGCGCAGAAGGGTTGCACGCAGGTTCCTCCCATGGAACGGGCTGTTGCTATGCAACTGTGCCCTAACTCCACATCCAGGGGGAACTCGTGTCTCCCCTCCCGGGCCTGTAGGTACTCGTCCGATCTGATCGGAAAGGAGGGCCGGGTGGAAAATCTTGTGTTCCGTTTTGTTTCTGTTCCGCCGCACCCAAATTTTCAATAAAAGAGCAGTTTCCTCTATCTCCGGGTCCCCAGGGGGCTCGGAGGGTTGTGGCCGGTCAAACCCCGGACCACACTCATCCTCCCCCTTCGCCAACGGGCAGCAGTGGACGACCTCCTCGTGTTCCTTCTGCCCACCTGTGGAATCAGGTAAGTGTTGCACAACACACTCACACCTCGCTGCGGGCCGCCTCCACGAGACAGCCGCCCCAGCCCGGTACCTGCATTCCACCTCGCTGCCCCACGGTGGGTATGCCGGTGGTCCCTTTGGTCCCGCTTGCACGGTCTCTGCGAGCCTGGCTAGCGCTCCCCAGTCCGTCTCGCTGGCTCATTTGGACCATCAGGCTCGGCTATGCGATTCAGTTCGCCGGGTGCCCCCCCCAGGTTCAAGGGCGTCTGCTTCACTTCAGTGAACGCAGCAGATGCCCATGTCCTGCGTGCGGAGATCGCAGTCCTACTGGCGAAGGACGTGATAGAGCCGGTCCCTCCAGCCGATATGAAGACAGGCTTCTACAGTCCGTACTTCATTGTACCCAAGAAAACCGGTGAGTTACGACCAATCTTGGACCTGTGAGTCCTGAATCGGAGCATTCACTAGCTACCGTTCAAGATGCTCACGCAGAAACACATTTTCGAATGCATCGTCCCCAAGATTGGTTTGCAGCGATCGATCTGAAGGGCGCGTACTTTCATGTCTCGATTCTCCCTCGACACAGGCCATTTCTGCGCTTTGCGTTCGAGGGTCGAGCATATCAGTACAAAGTCCTGCCCTGCCCGTGTCTTCACGAAAGTGCCCATGAGAGAACAGAGCATTCGCATCCTCAACTATCTCGACGACTGGCTCACTCTAGCACAGTCCAGGGATCAGTTGTGCGAAAACAGGGACTCAGACACCTCAGCCAGATGGGTCTTCGGGTCAACTAAGAAAAGAGCAAACTCGCCCCCATGCAGAGTATCTCTTTTCTCGGTATGGAGTTAGATTCGGTCGAACGGACAGCGCGCCTCACAGAGGAGCGCGTCCAGTCGATGCTAAACTGCCTAAACACGTTTCAAGGCAGGATGGCGGTCCCACTGAAACAGTTTCAGAGGCCCCTGGGGCATATGGCAGCCGCAGCGGCAGTAACACCACTCAGGAGCAGGTCCTGTTGGAGCCTTTGCAGTCAGCAGAGCTAAAGATTCTGTCTGTGAAGACTTTGCTGTTGGCCGCACTGGCCTCCATCAAGAGGGTAGGGGACCTGCAGGCATTTTCGGTCGACAAATCATGCCTAGAGTTCGGGCCGGGTGACACCCACATGGTACTGAGACCCCGGCCTGGCTATGTGCCCAAGGTTCCTACCACTCCCTTCAGGGACCAGGTGGTGAACCTGCAAGCGCTGCCCCTGGAGGAGGCAGACCCAGCCGTAGCTTTGCTCTGTCCCGTCCGCGCTCTGCAGATTTACGTGGATAGAACTCAAAGCTTCAGGACCTCAGATCAGCTCTTTGTCTGTCACGGAGGCCAACAGAAGGGAAAGGCTGTCTCCAAGCAGAGGATGGCCCACTGTATAGTAGATGGCATCACTTTGGCTTACCAAGCACAAGGTGTGCCCTGTCCGCTCAGGGTGCGAGCACACTCTACTAGAAGTGTTGCATCCTCCTGGGCGCTGGCACGTGGCGCCTCGCTGTCAGACATCTGTAGAGCTGCGGGCTGGGCGACACCCAACACGTTCGCTAGATTCTATAGCCTACATGTAGAGCCGGTTTCCTCCTGTGTTCTCACCTCAAACGGGTAGAAGCATTGAAAGGCCCTGGCTCTTGTCGGATTGCTGCGCTACAGCATTTACATTCTCCAGAAGCAAACTCTGTGAGTCCTCCATCCTCCATCAGGCCCCTTGCCGCTGAATCCTTGAGAACCGGCTTGGGCTGGGGTTATATGAGTGACCCTCCGGGGATCCCATATATTTCTTCACGGTCGCTCCTACGGGAAGCCCATGTCTTTCCCTTGGGAGAGCCTTCCCGTCAGTGGGACTGAGCCCCCTCTCTCCGTTGCGGGCTACGGCTCAGCATTGTACTCCACATAACTCCTTCGGGGTACGATGTGGGCTCCGCAGTGTTCCCTTCACTAGGGCACGCTTTCCCAGTGTTATCCAATAGTCACTGAACGGGTCATGCGGAACAGCAATGATGGACTTCTCTGTGTGAGCGCCGTCTCATCAGGTAAGAGAGCAGAAGGCTCACACAGGGCACTGGATGGGGGCAGAGGCCATGGCACTTTGGTAGGGATTCCTATTCGTTGGTACTCCGGCGTGGCGTCGAGAGTGACCGACTGAATGGGAACGTCTCGGTTACGTATGAAACCCTCATTCCCTGAAGGAGGGAATGGAGACACCACGTCCCGTCGCCATGTCCTCTGTACCCTGCTGGGGTGCCAGTCTACCTACTCGGCAACACCTGTGTCTCATTTATACCCGCGCTGAGCACCTGGTGCAATCATTGCATGCCAATGTGCATTGGCTCGTTTAGTTTCACTCGATGTAGATTGGCTCTCGCAAGGGAGATTCCTATTCGTCGGTACTCCGACGTGGCGAGGACGTCCTCCTTCAGGGAACGTGGGTTACATACGTAACCGAGATGTTTTAAATAGCTTATTTATATAGTAAAGCAAAAAGTCAGAACATGAAGATTAATTGTTTGTTTGTTTGTTTGTTTCACTGTTTCATTTCCTGTCTAGGTGGTTTATCTATACTAAAACATTTCCTGCCAGACTTCTTTGGAAAAATATGCTGATCCAAACTCTACAGATTTGTGAGACATCATCTTGGCCAGAAACTGCAAGGGAAACATAATCCATATTCCAAAAAATCATTCTTACGTCATCGCTTTTTAGAGTGGATTAGAGGTGCTATTATAGACCAGATGAGAAAATTACCAATGCAACTCAGAGAAAGTAACATTCACAACACTGCAGACAAACTTTAAAACATTTTCAGAGTTAGATGCCTAAATTGTGATTGTAAAATTGCAACAAACTGTAAATGAGCTTATGATTTTTGGGGGGATTCCCTCAAAAGGCCCGTAAACAGATATTTTTTTATGTGCATTTTTTGCTTTTAAATGTATAGCAGTGTGATATTTTTTGTCTCTTGACATGATGAACAAGCATGAGATTATGTTTGGGACTGAACATTCATCCCTTTTGAAAAATAAATGAACCACCAGTTTGATTGTTTAAATTACCTTGCAGTACTCTTTCTCTCTTAGTTGTGCTCTTTCTTCTTTAACACACACAACAAAGCTCCTGTCAGTGGGAATGTTTCTGTGGAAATTTTAGCCCAATAATTTACTGAATTAAAGAAAATGTGTTCCCCTCTAACATTTGACAGCATCCAAAATCAAAAAATGTACTAGATTTGTGTTTTTTGCTACCACAGGATGAATTGTGGAAAAAAAATTGTCACAAGACAATGAAACATATTTTATGAAATCATATCAAATCATCTCAAACATGTACTGGCTGGTAAAATGAAACACAGTACTGGTTTAAGCAGGCTTAAAGAGATTTGAATCTTATCTATCTAACATGGGATACAAGGCTTCATCTCCACATAAACATCTGTTAACACACTAATAAAATGCAGCATAAATAATTCCAGTTCTGCAGCAGCTGTGACAGAGTGAAATAGTGTTAAATATTGAAATAATCTTCTAGTGGCTCAAGGTACCACATTTCACTTATCTTTTGCCAATCAAAACAAGCGCAGAAACCATTAGAGGGAGTTCAAGCAGCTGGCTTACCACAAATGAAACCAAGAATGTCTCTGAGTATTTTAAGTAGATGTCACATGGACAACTGGTAGATATTATGAGGCTTTGGTCACTAAGCCATTAAAAAGTGCCGTTTGGTGACACATAAGACCTGTTCCTCTTCTGCTTTTTGTAGGTTTGTCTGCCTCTCTTTGTCTTTTTTTAAACCACCAGGGGAACTCCATGTTTAGTTTTCACTGTTCCTTTATTGTGTGCTCTTTTTTGGCCTGAGGCCTTTACTAAAATTGAAACTAAAGAAGTGAAAGCCATATTTTCACAGCAGGACTTTCCCCTTGAAACATGTTACATGTGGACCAGCCTTTGGCTGAGGTTCTTTTTAGGGGTAGTCGTTGTTGTCACTTGGTTTTTCAGACTTTCTTATTGCATACACTTATAATGATTCGTTACACCATTACTGTAACCATTTGTCTCTATCTTACAGACGTTTTATATACACTTTTCAGGAACTGCAAAATGTTAATAATTTTAACAAAATATAAAGGGTCATAAAAATTGCATATTGTTTTTTATTCAGTACTGCTCTGAATGGGCTATTTCAGATAACATGTTTACATATAGTACTGAAATTATACTGTTAAATATATTTATTGTTAAAAATAATTAACCCAAAAGTCTTCATTCATATACCTGATGCAGATTAGATTGGCCACTTCTTCTCCCCTTTAATTGTTATGATGTCATAGATCACCATAACTTCCTGTTTTGTCTCCTCCTCTTCCCTTTTTGCATTTGTAATCGCAGGTTTATTTTGGCCATTTGATAATCTTATTTCATCTTTATTTGTAATTAGCACTTTTATATGCATATTTTCATCCTCGATAATGTTATTTTCTGTGGGATTATGTTTGTAATTTTAGCCTTTTTTGAGTTATATATTTTTCTTTTGCCTCAATGTGTAAATGAGAGTGCATGGTGATCATTGTACATAATATATTTTATAGAGAACACTTAAAGGGAAATCCACTCAAAGAGGCTGCTTGTTTGTGTGTTGTGTCAGGTATGTTCTCTGTTTTATACTATTTCCTGTTTAATATGATTTTTCTCCACTCAATTCATGTTTCATGCTCCTGTTGGGCCACTTTTGCATTGTAACCGCATGACAGAGAGAACAATTTGAAGGGCAATCTACTCAAAGAGGCTGCTTGTTTGTGTGTTGTGTCAAGAGCAAGAATAAAAGATCCAGATGAACAAATGCCTTTTGTCCTATGTTTGATTGACCGACGCAACTTAAGATCTATACAATAGAGGTTTTAGTGTCTTCTAATTGGTGTAGCTAACAGCAGCTACACAACGGCCTAGCTTTGGTTCTTTGACTGCTGAGAGTATCAATGCTACGCGTGCAGGCGATAGATGAGCCTGCATCGCCACCGAATCCCAGACCAAACCAGACCAGTCCCTGACAAAACTAGAAGGGAAGTACCCGATGTTGGTACGCTTCTCCCCCGAAAGCGAACCTCAGGGACCTCCTGTGTTATAGAAGGATGAATACCATCCTTCTTTGGCACAATTGAAGTAACGGCTGTTAAACCCTGACTCCCTGCTGGGAGGAGGAACCCCTTTTTATAGCCTCCTTTCGCAGAAGAGTCTCTACTTCCTGTGTCAAAACCAGAGCCTGCTTCTGCAGGACCCACCGAGATATATTTAGCTGACGTTTCCACCAAAAAATCTCTGATGGTACCAGTCCCTCAAGACTGGCCTTTGGTATACTGCAAACAGCAAGCGCAGTGCCCTGAAGCGGCGAACCGGCAGGGAACAACTGGCCTGACTGCTCTAGGACCCTCCCCGGAGGGGGCATGCATCCCAGGACCACTACGTTTCCGAGTGGCCCCTGAGATATGTGCTCGCCAGAGACCGCTGCGCCCCAAAACACATGAGGTGGCGGGGTTGGCAGAATGGTCCCCTGAGGGCACCGAAGGGAGACAGGCACTGTAATGAGGTGGACACGGCCTTCCTACAGAGGGGACCCTCGGAAACCTGACATTGATATCGTCAGAAATACTAAGGGTACCAGTCTCTCGAGACTGGCCTCTGGTGTACCACGAACAGGAAGCGGCGAACCGTCAGGGAACGGTGTGGTGTGGGCGGGGTGGAGGGGCTCAGTAACGCCACCTTTTGACAAAAGTGGGGGGGTTAGTTTTACCTACAGTCATCAAACTCTGTATATATATTGTTCTCATCGAGCCGGACAACTTTCTAATTTACAGTCATTAGCTCCGACCAACAGGAAGTCAGATATTTTGGTTTGAATGTGGATTTTTGGAAAAAAAAAAAAATGTATGTTCTCCTCGTAGACGATTCATTCAATCTCCTCCAAACTCGGTCAACATGAAACAAAGATACGGAAGATGCTAAATTGCGAACGGATATTGGATCTCAAATGGTGTTGCTATGGCAAGCGATTAAATAATGACAAAAAAGGAAAAGAGTCTCATTTCGTCTAAAATCATTGTATGTTCGGTAATTGAACCTGGATGAGTTTAAAATTAATGTACTATTTTTCAGATCAATATATTTATTTTATTTAATATATTTAATCTGATTCTCTCTCTCTCTTTCTGTCTGCCCTCCCCTTCAATCCCCAAAAGGGGGCAGTGTCATTCTATTTTTAAACAAGGTTGGATAAATCCTTGAGAAAGGAACTTTGAAGTGTAAACTGTTGCAACTCTTCTAAGTTGTGTTTAAAATTAAAAATACTTATTTGGATATACATTTAGATGATCAAAAACAACTTTCTGTCAGATTTTTTTGCCATGGTGAGGGATTAAAGTAATGACAAAAAGGGAAAAAGGAAGAGTCTCATTTTGTCTAAAATCATTGTTTGATTTAAATTAAATTGTGATTTTATGTTTGGTTATTGACTCTGAGTTCATTTTAAAATGAATGTACTATATTTTAGATATCTCCTGGTACGAAAAAAAGTCTCCTGGTACGAAATCTGAAAACCAACAGGAAGTGAGATATTTTTAATATTCTTTGCAAAATTGTTGCAAATTTTGCCATTTCCAGACGTTGTTCTTTAACGAACTCCTCCTAGAGATTTAATCAGATCATCATCAGATTTGCACAGTCTAATCTGAAGGCCTTTGCGACGTTAAATTGCGAAGATCTTGAGTTTTCCCTGTAGGGCGTGTCCGTGGCGGCCTGACAAACTTCGATGTTTCGCCATGAAACAGGAAGTTGTTGTAACTCGGGCATACAATGTCCGATCTGCCCCAAACTTCACATGTTTGATACGAGTCCCGACCTGAACACATCTACACGCCAATATTCAGTAACAGTCATAGCGCCACCTGCAGGCAACAGGAAATGTCATGCTTTACACTGTGATTAACTCCTCATTGAGATTCAACCAGAACAACATCATATTTGGTCAGTCTAATCTTAAGGTCTTGGTGATGTTAAATTGTGAAGATCTTCAGTTTTCGCTGAAGGGCGTGTCCGTCGCGGCCTGACAAAATCTGATGTTTCGCCATGAAAGAGGAAGCTGTTGTAACTCAGGCATACAATGTCCGATCTGGCCCAAACTTCACATGTTTGATAAGAGTCCTGTCCTGAACACATTTACATGCCAATATTCAGTTAGTCATAGCGCCACCTGCTGGAAACAGGAAATGGCATGCTTTGCACTATAATTCACTCCCAGAAACTCATTTAAATATGCCATGAAATAGCAAACATGCTAGAAACACATTAATTCATACAACACGTGGCTAAGTGCTAATGCATGCGATTGACGCCACGAAACAGGAAGTTGTTGTAACTCAGGCATACAATGTCCGATCTGCCCCAAACTTCATATGTTTGATAATAGTCCTGGCCTGAAGACATCTACATGGCAATAGTCAGTTATAGTCAAAATGCCACCTGCTGGCAACAGGAAATGGCATGCTTTACACTGTAATTCATTCCCAGGAACACATTTAAATATGCCATAATGTCCCAAACATGCTAGAAACACATTAATTCATACAACACATGGCTAAGTGCTAACATATGCGATTAACGCCACGAAAGAGGAAGTTGTTGTAACTCAGGCATACAATGTCCGATCTGCTCCAAACTTCATATGTTTGATAATAGTCCTGGCCTGAAGACATCTACATGGCAATATTCATTATAGTCAAAGCGGCACCTGCTGGCAACAGGAAATGGCATGCGTTACACTGTAATTCACTCCTAGAAACTTATTTAAATATGCCATGAAGTACCAAACATGCTAGAAACACATTTAATCATACAACTCATGGCTAAGTGCTCACGTATGCGATTAACGCCACGAAAGAGGAAGTTGTTGTAACTCAGGCATACAATATCTGATCTGCCCCAAACATCATATGTTTGATAATAGTCCTGGCCTGAAGACATCTACATGGCAATATTTATTATAGTCAAAGCGCCACCTGCTGGCAACAGGAAATGGCATGCGTTACACTGTAATTCACTCCCAGAAACTCATTTAAATATGCCATGAAGTACCAAACATGCTAGAAACACATTTAATCATACAACTCATGGCTAAGTGCTAACGTATGCGATTAACGCCACGAAACAGGAAGTTGTTGTAACTCAGGCATACAATGTCCGATCTGCCTCAAACTTCACTTGTTTAATAATATTCCTGGCCTGATGACAACTGCATGCCAATGTTCAGTTATAGTCAAAGCGCCACCTGCTGGCAGCAGGAAATGTGGCACATTGTAGTTACTTTGCCATATCTCTCCTATGTTTACTGGCTTAAATGCATGTCGCCCATTATTGGCTGTTTTCCCGAGGCCACCGGGTGGCGGTGCTCCCGTGTGCGAGGGCCCTTTCATCGCTGCTTGCAGCTTTAATTATTATTATTATTATTCACCGAAATGAATCGCTTTTTTGGGGGCCTAAACATGCTCAAAAACTCACGAAACTTTGCGCACGCATCAGAAGTGGCGAAAATGTACGTCTGTTAGGGGTTTCAGAATTAGGCATGGCAAAATGACACGATAGCGCCACCTACAATATTTCAACGAAGTGCCCCATCCGCTACGTTTCACGTACAGGTTTGAAATTCGGTAGACACATGTAACAGCCCAATGCCTACAAAAAAGTCTCCTGGTACGAAATCTGAAAACCAACAGGAAGTGAGATATTTTTAATATTCTTTGCAATATTGTTGCAAATTTTGCCATTTCCACACGTTCTACTTTAACGAACTCCTCCTAGAGATTTAATCAGATCATCATCATATTTGCACACTCTAATCTAAAGGCCTTTGCGACGTTAAATTGCGAAGATCTTGAGTTTTCCCTGGAGGGCGTGTCCGTGGCGGCCTGACAAAGTTCGATGTTTCGCCATGAAACAGGAAGTTGTTGTAACTCGTGCATACAATGTCCGATCTGCCCCAAACTTCACATGTTTGATACGAGTCCCGACCTGAACACATCTACACGCCAATATTCAGTAACAGTCATAGCGCCACCTGCAGGCAACAGGAAATGTCATGCTTTACACTGTGATTAACTCCTCATTGAGATTCAACCAGAACAACATCATATTTGGTCAGTCTAATCTTAAGGTCTTGGTGATGTTAAATTGTGAAGATCTTCAGTTTTCGCTGAAGGGCGTGTCCGTCGCGGCCTGACAAAATCTGATGTTTCGCCATGAAAGAGGAAGCTGTTGTAACTCAGGCATACAATGTCCGATCTGGCCCAAACTTCACATGTTTGATAAGAGTCCTGTCCTGAACACATCTACATGCCAATATTCAGTTATAGTCTAAATGCCACCTGCTGGCAACAGGAAATGGCATGCTTTACACTGTAATTCATTCCCAGAAACACATTTAAATATGCCATAATGTCCCAAACATGCTAGAAACACATTAATTCATACAACACATGGCTAAGTGCTAACATATGCGATTAACGCCACGAAAGAGGAAGTTGTTGTAACTCAGGCATACAATGTCCGATCTGACCCAAACTTCATATGTTTGATAATAGTCCTGGCCTGAAGACATCTACATGGCAATATTAATTATAGTCAAAGCGTGACCTGCTGGCAACAGGAAATGGTATGCTTTACACTGTAATTCACTCCCAGAAACTCATTTAAATATGCCATGAAGTACCAAACATGCTAGAAACACATTTAATCATACAACTCATGGCTAAGTGCTAACGTATGAGATTAACGCCACGAAAGAGGAAATTGTTGTAACTCAGACATACAATGTCCAATCTCCCCCAGACTTCATATGTTTGATAATAGTCCTGGCCTGAAGACAACTACATGCCAATATTCAGTTATAGTCAAAGCGCCACCTGCTGGCAGCAGGAAATGTGGCACATTGTAGTGACTTTGCCATATTTCTTCTATATTTACCGGTATAAATGCATTACGCCCACTATTCACTGTTTTCCCGAGGCCACCGGGGGGCGGTGCTTTCGTGTGCGAGGGCCCTTTCATCGCTGCTTGCAGCTTTAATTATTATTATTATTATTATTATTATTATCCCAAATTAATCGCTTTTTTGGGGGCCTAAACACGTTCGAAAACTCACAAAACTTTGCACACGCGTCAGAAGTGGCGAAAATGTACGTCTGTTATGGGTTTCAGAATTAGGTGTGGCAAAATGACTCGATAGCTCCACCTACAAAATTTCAACGAACTGCCCCTCCCGCTACGTTTCACACACAGGTTTGAAATTCGGTAGACGCATGTAACAGCCCAATGCCTACAAAAAAGTCTCCTGTTACGAAATCTGAAAACCAACAAGAAGTGAGATATTTTTAATATTCATTGCAATATTGTTGCAAATTTTGCCATTTCCACACGTTCTACTTTAACGAACTCCTCCTAGAGATTTAATCAGATCATCATCATATTTGCACACTCTAATCTAAAGGCCTTTGTGACGTTAAATTGCGAAGATCTTGAGTTTTCCCTGGAGGGCGTGTCCGTGGCGGCCTGACAAACTTCGATGTTTCGCCATGAAACAGGAAGTTGTTGTAACTCGGGCATACAATGTCCGATCTGCCCCAAACTTCACATGTTTGATAAGAGTCCCGACCTAAACAGATCTACATGCCAATATTCAGTGACAGTCATAGCGCCACCTGCAGGCAACAGGAAATGTCATGCTTTACACTGTGATTAACTCCTCATTGAGATTCAACCAGAACAACATCATATTAGGTCAGTCTAATCTTAAGGTCTTGGTGATGTTAAATTGTGAAGATCTTCAGTTTTCACTGAAGGGCGTGTCCGTCGTGGCCTGACAAAATCTGATGTTTCGCCATGAAAGAGGAAGCTGTTGTAACTCAGGCATACAATGTCCGATCTGGCCCAAACTTCACATGTTTGATAAGAGTCCTGTCCTTGATAAGCGCCACCTGCTGGCAACAGGAAATGGCATGCGTTAAACTGTAATTCACTCCCAGAAACTCATTTAAATATGCCATGAAGTACCAAACATGCTAGAAACACATTTAATCATACAACTCATGGCTAAGTGCTAACGTATGCGATTAACGCCACGAAACAGGAAGTTGTTGTAACTCAGGCATACAATGTCCGATCTGCCTCAAACTTCACTTGTTTAATAATATTCCTGGCCTGATGACAACTGCATGCCAATGTTCAGTTATAGGTAAAGCGCCACCTGCTGGCAGCAGGAAATGTGGCACATTGTAGTTACTTTGCCATATCTCTCCTATATTTACTGGCTTAAATGCATGTCGCCCATTATTGGCTGTTTTCCCGAGGCCACCGGGTGGCGGTGCTCCCGTGTGCGAGGGCCCTTTCATCGCTGCTTGCAGCTTTAATTATTATTATTATTATTCTTCACCCAAATGAATCGCTTTTTTGGGGGCCATGAAGTACCAAACATGCTAGAAACACATTAATTCATACAACACGTGGCTAAGTGCTAATGCATGCGATTGACGCCACAAAACAGGAAGTTGTTGTAACTCAGGCATACAATGTCCGATCTGCCCCAAACTTCATATGTTTGATAATAGTCCTGGCCTGAAGACATCTACATGGCAATAGTCAGTTATAGTCAAAGCCCCACCTGCTGGCAACAGGAAATGGCATGCTTTACACTGTAATTCATTCCCAGAAACACATTTAAATATGCCATAATGTCCCAAACATGCTAGAAACACATTAAATCAAACAACACATGGCTAAGTGCTAACGTATGCGATTAACGCCATGAAAGAGGAAGTTGTTGTAACTCAGGCATACAATGTCCGATCTGACCCAAACTTCATATGTTTGATAATAGTCCTAGCCTGAAGACATTTACATGGCAATATTAATTATAGTCAAAGCGCCACCTGGTGGCAACAGGAAATGGCATGCTTTACACTGTAATTCACTCCCAGAAACTCATTTAAATATGCCATGAAGTACCAAACATGCTAGAAACACATTTAATCATACAACTCATGGCTAAGTGCTAACGTATGAGATTAAAGCCACGAAAGAGGAAGTTGTTGTAACTCAGGCATACAATGTCCTATCTGCCCCAAACTTCATATGTTTGATAATAGTCCTGGCCTGAAGACATCTACATGGCAATATTCATTATAGTCAAAGCGCCACCTGCTGGCAGCAGGAAATGTGGCACATTGTAGTGACTTTGCCATATTTCTTCTATATTTACCGGCATAAATGCATGTCGCCCACTATTCACTGTTTTCCCAAGGCCACCGGGTGGCGGTGCTTCAGTGTGCGAGGGCCCTTTCATTTGCAGCTTGCAGCTTTAATTATTATTATTATTATTATTATTATTCTTATCCCAAATGAATCGCTTTTTTGGGGGCCTAAACATGCTCGAAAACTCACGAAACTTTGCACACGCGTCAGAAGTGGCGAAAATTTATGTCTGGTATGGGTTTCAGAATTATGTGTGGCAAAATGACTCGATAGCTCCACCTACAAAATTTCAACGAACTGCCCCTCCCGCTACGTTTCACACACAGGTATGAAATTCGGTAGGCACATGTAACAGCCCAATGCCTACAAAAAAGTCTCATGGTACAAAATCTGAAAACCAACAGGAAGTGAGATATTTTTTACATTCTTTGCAAAATTTTTGCTAATTTTTCCATTTCCATACGTTGTACTTTAACAAACTCCTAGAGATTTTATCAGATCATCATCATATTTGCACAGTCTAATCTAAAGGCCTTTGCAGCGTTAAATGGCGAAGATCTTGAGTTTTCCCTGGAGGGTGTGTCCGTGGCGACCTCACATCTGCCCCAAACATCATATGTTTGATAATAGTCTTGGCCTGAAGACATCTACATGGCAATATTTATTATAGTCAAAGTGCCACCTGCTGGCAACAGGAAATGGCATGCGTTACACTGTAATTCACTCCCAGAAACTCATTTAAATATGCCATGAAGTACCAAACATGCTAGAAACACATTTAATCATACAACTCATGGCTAAGTGCTAACATATGCGATTAACGCCACGAAACAGGAAGTTGTTGTAACTCAGGCATACAATGTCCGATTTGCCTCAAACTTCACTTGTTTAATAATAGTCCTGGCCTGAAGACATCTACATGGCAATATTCATTATAGTCAAAGCGCCACCTGCTGGCAACAGGAAATGGCATGCGTTACACTGTAATTCACTCCCAAAAACTCATTTAAATATGCCATGAAGTACCAAACATGCTAGAAATACATTTAATCATACAACTCATGGCTAAGTGCTCACGTATGCGATTAACGCCACAAAAGAGGAAGTTGTTGTAACTCAGGCATACAATGTCTGATCTGCCCCAAACATCATATGTTCATACGCATCAGAAGTGGCGAAAATGTACGTCTGTTAGGGGTTTCAGAATTAGGTGTGGCAAAATGACTTGATAGCGCCACCTAAAATATTTCAACGAAGTGCCCCACCCGCTACGTTTCACGTACAGGTTTGAAATTCGGTAGACACATGTAACAGCCCAATGCCTACAAAAAAGTCTCCTGGTACGAAATCTGAAAACCAACAGGAAGTGAGATATTTTCAATATTCTTAGCAAAATTGTTGCAGATTTTGACATTTCCAGACGTTGTACTTCAACGAACTCCTCATAGAGATTTAATCAGATCATCATCATATTTGCACAGTCTAATCTAAAGGCCTTTGCGACGTTAAATTGCGAAGATCTTGAGTTTTCCCTGGAGGGCGTGTCCGTGGCGGGCTGACAAATTTCGATGTTTCGCCATGAAACAGGAAGTTGTTGTAACTCAGGCATACAATGTCCGATCTGCCCCAAACTTCACATGTTTGATAATAGTGCGGACCTGAAGGCATCTACATGCCAATATTCAGTGACAGTCATAGCGCCACCTGCAGGCAAAAGGAAATGTCATGCTTTATACTGTGAATAACTCCTCATTGAAATTTAACCAGAACAACATCATATTAGGTCAGTCTAATCTTAAGGCCTTGGTGATGTTAAACTGTGAAGATCTTGAGTTTTCCCTGGAGGGCGTGTCCGTGGCGACTTCATAAAGTTCGTTGTTTCGCCATGAAACATGAAGTTGTTGTAAGTCGGACATACAATGTCTGATCTACCCCAAACTTCACATGTTTTATTAGAGTCCTGACCTGAAGAAATCTACACGCCAATATTCAGTTACAGTTATAGCGCAACCTGCAGGCAACAGGAAATGTCATGCTTTACACTGTGATTAATTCCTCATTGAGATTCAACCAGAACATCATATTTGGTCAGTCTAATCTAAAGGCCTTTGCGACGTTAAATTGCAAAGATCTTGAGTTTTCCCTGGAGGGCGTGTCCGTCTCGGCCTGACAAAGTTCGATGTTTTGCCATGAAAGAAGAAGTTGTTGTAACTCAGGCATACAATGTCCGATCTGGCCCAAACTTCACATGTATGATAAGAGTCCTGTCCTGAACACATCTACATGCCAATATTCAGTTAGTCATAGCGCCACCTGCTGGAAACAGGAATTGGCATGCTTTACACTGTAATTCACTTCCAGAAACACATTAAATCATACAACACATGGCTAAATGTTAACGTATGCGATTGACGCCACGAAACAGGAAGTTGTTGTAACTCAGGCATACAATGTCCGATCTGTCCCAAACTTCATATGTTTGATTATAGTCCTGGCCTGAAGACATCTACATGGCAATATTCATTATAGTCAAAGCGCCACCTGCTGGCAACAGGAAATGGCATGTGTTACACTGTAATTCACTCCCAGAGACTCATTTAAATATGCCATGAAGTACCAAACATGCTAGAAACACATTTAATCATACAACTCCTGGCTGAGTGCTAATGTATGCGATTAATGCCACGAAAGAGGAAGTTGTTGTAACTCAGGCATACAATGTCCTATCTGCCCCAAACTTCATATGTTTGATAATAGTCCTGGCCTGAAGACATCTACATGGCAATAGTCAGTTATAGTCATAGTGCCACCTGCTGGCAACAGGAAATGGCATGCTTTACACTGTAATTCACTCACAGAAACACATTTAAATATGCCATAATGTCCCAAACATGCTAGAAACACATTAAATCATACAACTCTTGGCTAAGTGCTACCGTATGCGATTAACGCCACGAAAGAGGAAGTTGTTGTAACTCAGGCATACAATGTCCGATCTGCCCCAAACTTCACATGTTTGATAATAGTCCTGGCCTGAAGACAACTACATGCCAATATTCAGTTATAGTCAAAGCACCACCTGCTGGCAGCAGGAAATATGGCACATTGTAGTGACTTTGCCATATTTCTCCTATATTTACCGGCTTAAAAGCATGTCGCCCACTATTTGCTGTTTTCCCGAGGCCACCGGGTGGTGGTGCTCCCGTGTGCGAGGGCCCTTTCATCGCTGCTTGCAGCTTTAATTATTATTATTATTCTCCCAAATGAATCGCTTTTTTGGGGGCCTAAACACGCTCGAAAACTCACAAAGCTTTGCACACGCGTCAGAAGTGGCGAAAATTTACGTCTGTTATGGGTTTCAGAATTAGGAGTGGCAAAATGACTCGATAGCGCCACCTACAATATTTCAACGAAGTGCCCCTCCTGCTACGTTTCAAGTACAGGTTTGAAATTCGGTAGACACATGTAACAGCCCAATACCTACAAAAAAGTCTCCTGGTACGAAATCTGAAAACCAACAGGAAGTGAGATATTTTTAATATTCTTTGCAAAATTGTTGCAAATTTTGCCATATCCAAACGTTGTACTTTAACGAACTCCTCCTAGAGATTTAATCAGATCATCATCATATTTACACAGTATAATCTAAAGGCCTTTGCGGCGTTAAATTGCGAAGATCTTGAGTTTTCCCTGGAGGGCGTGTCCGTGGCAGGCTGACAAAGTTCGATGTTTCGCCATGAAACAGGAAGTTGTTGTAACTCAGGCATACAATGTCCGATCTGCCCCAAACTTTACATGTTTGATAATAGTGCAGACCTGAAGGCATCTACATGCCAATATTCAGTGACAGTCATAGCGCCACCTGCAGGCAAAAGGAAATGTCATGCTTTACACTGTGAATAACTCCTCATTGAAATTTAACCAGAACAACATCATATTAGGTCAGTCTAATCTTAAGGCCTTGGTGATGTTAAACTGTGAAGATCTTGAGTTTTCCCTGGAGGGCGTGTCCGTGGCAACTTCACAAAGTTCGTTGTTTCGCCATGAAACATGAAGTAGTTGTAAGTCGGACATACAATGTCTGATCTACCCCAAACTTCACATGTTTTATTAGAGTCCTGACCTGAAGAAATCTACACGCCAATATTCAGTTACAGTTATAGCGCCACCTGCAGGCAACAGGAAATGTCATGCTTTACACTGTGATTAACTCCTCATTGAGATTCAACCAGAACAACATCATATTTGGTCAGTCTAATCTAAAGGCCTTTGCGACGTTAAATTGCAAAGATCTTGAGTTTTCCCTGGAGGGCGTGTCCGTCTCGGCCTGACAAAGTTCGATGTTTTGCCATGAAAGAAGAAGTTGTTGTAACTCAGGCATACAGTGTCCGATCTGGCCCAAACTTCACATGTATGATAAGAGTCCTGTCCTGAACACATCTACATGCCAATATTCAGTTAGTCATAGCGCCACCTGCTGGAAACAGGAATTGGCATGCTTTACACTGTAATTCACTTCCAGAAACACATTAAATCATACAACACATGGCTAAATGTTAACGTATGCGATTGACGCCACGAAACAGGAAGTTGTTGTAACTCAGGCATACAATGTCCGATCTGCCCCAAATTTCACATGTTTGATAATAGTCCTGGCCTGAAGACATCACATGTCAATATTCATTATAGTCAAAGCGCCACCTGCTGGCAAACGTATGCGATTAACGCCACAAAACAGGAAGTTGTTGTAACTCAGGCATACAATGTCCGATCTGTCCCAAACTTCATATGTTTGATAATAGTCCTGGCCTGAAGACATCTACATGGCAATAGTCAGTTATAGTCATAGCGCCACCTGCTGGCAACAGGAAATGGCATGCTTTACACTGTAATTCACTCACAGAAACACATTTAAATATGCCATAATGTCCCAAACATGCTAGAAACACATTAAATCATACAACTCTTGGCTAAGTGCTAACGTATGCGATTAACGCCACGAAAGAGGAAGTTGTTGTAACTCAGGCATACAATGTCCGATCTGCCCCAAACTTCACATGTTTGATAATAGTCCTGGCCTGAAGACAACTACATGCCAATATTCAGTTATAGTCAAAGCACCACCTGCTGGCAGCAGGAAATGTGGCACATTGTAGTGACTTTGCCATATTTCTCCTATATTTACCGGCTTAAAAGCATGTCGCCCACTATTCGCTGGGTGGTGGTGCTCCCATGTGCGAGGGCCCTTTCATCGCTGCTTGCAGCTTTAATTATTATTATTATTCTCCCAAATGAATCGCTTTTTTGGGGGCCTAAACACGCTAAAAAAATTACAAAACTTTGCACACGCGTCAAAAGTGGAGAAACTTTACGTCTGTTATGGGTTTCAGAATTAGGCGTGGCAAAATGACTCGACAGCACCACCTACAAAATTTCAACGAAGTGCCCCTCCCGCTACGTTTCACGTACAGGTTTGAAATTCAGTAGACACATGTAACAGCCCAATGCCTACAAAAAAGTCTCTTGGTACAAAATCTGAAAACCAACAGAAAGTGAGATATTTTTAATATTCTTTGCAAAATTGTTGCAAATATTGCCATTTCCAGACGTTGTACTTTAACGAACTCCTGCTAGAGATTTAATCAGATCATCATCATATTTGCACAGTCTAATCTAAAGGCCTTTGCGGCGTTAAATTGCGAAGATCTTGAGTTTTCCCTGGAGGGCGTGTCCGTGGCGGCCTGACAAAGTTCGTTGTTTCGCCATGAAACATGAAGTTCTTGTAACTCGGACATACAATGTCCGATCTACCCCAAACTTCACATGTTTTATTAGAGTCCTGACCTGAAGACATCTACACGCCAATATTCAGTTACAGTCATAGCGCCACCTGCAGGCAACAGGAAATGTCATGCTTTACACTGTGATTAACTCCTCATTGAGATTCAACCAGAACAACATCATATTTGGTCAGTCTAATCTTAAGGTCTTGGTGATGTTAAATTGTGAAGATCTTCAGTTTTCACTGAAGGGCATGTCCGTTGCGGCCTGACAAAATCTGATGTTTCGCTAGAAACACATTAAATCATACAACACGTGGCTAAGTGCAAATGTATGCGATTGACGCCACGAAACAGGAAGTTGTTGTAACTCAGGCATATAATGTCCTTCTGCCCCAAACTTCATATGTTTGATAATAGTCCTGGCCTGAAGACATCTACATGGCAATAATCAGTTATAGTCAAAGCGCCACCTGCTGGCAACAGGAAATGGCATGCTTTACACTGTAATTCACTCCCAGAAACACAATTAAATATGCCATAATGTCTCAAACATGCTAGAAACACATTAAATCATACAACACATGGCTAAGTGCTAACGTATGCAATTAACGCCACGAAAGAGGAAGTTGTTGTAACTCAGGCATACAATGTCCGATCTGCCCCAAACTTCATATGTTTGATAATAGTCCTGGCCTGAAGACATCTACATGGCAATAGTCATTTATAGTCAAAGCGCCACCTGCTGGCAACAGGAAATGGCATGCTTTACACTGTAATTCACTCCCAGAAACACATTTAAATATGCCATAATGTCCCAAACATGCTAGAAACATATTTAATCATACAACTCATGGGTAAGTGCTAACGTATGCGATTAACGCCACGAAACAGGAAGTTGTTGTGACTCAGGCATACAATGTCCGATTTGCCCCAAACTTCACTTGTTTAACAATAGTCCTGGCCTGAAGACAACTACATGCCAATATTCAGTTATAGTCAAAGCACCACCTGCTGGCAGCAGGAAATGTGGCACATTGTAGTGACCAATATGTGGCCATATTTCTCCTATATTTACCGGCTTAAATGCATGTCGCCCACTATTGGCTGTTTTCCTGAGGCCACCGGGTGGCGGTGCTCCCGTGTGCGAGGGCCCTTTCATCGCTGCTTGCAGCTTTTTAAAAAAAAGCTCAACAGCGCCCCCTTAAGCGGGGTCCGAAAACTTGGTCCATATATCAAACACACTTGCACGTATATGTCAGACAGTCAGTCAACTTTATTTATATAGCGCTTTTTACAATGCAGATTGTTTCAAAGCAGCTTCACACTGTTAAACAGGAAAATAATGCAACCGAATTTGATTCGGCTGTACAGACGCTCTGGAGAAAACGGTGATGTCATCAGCTCATTTCAATTATCATATATATTCATGTAATGTAGTTGATATAGTTAATTTAGTTTAGTAATTAAATTTATTTGGATATTTATTTGAAAATTTAGCGTCCCCAACTGAGCAAGCCAAAGACAGTGGCAAGGAACCAAAACTCCATCAGGTGGCATAATGGAGAAAAATAAACTTTGGGAGAAACTAGGCTCAGTCGGGGTGCCAGTTCTCCTCTGGCCAATTAACAAACAGTGTATGATTATTATTTTGGCAGCCTTATAGGTCAGAAGTAATATTAGATCGGAATATTCGAAAGATCGGAGGCATCACGCCGGAGACGGGTTTATTGAGGATGTTGTGTCGATTAAACAAATTATTAAATAGGAGTCATCACGCCGGAGATGGATCCATTGAGGATGCCATGTCGATGAGCAAATTCAGAGGGTAGACTAATTGACACGGTTTCTGCAGACACTTCAGGGATGCGTTGGTAATGTCTGGGCACTGGTCCACCATCTGATCTGGATACGGCCCAGATCCGGCTGACTGCAGTAAACCTCGGGATGAACAGAGAGACTAACATTAGCGTAGATGCCATTCTTCTTATGATGTAACGAGTACATCAGGTGTTATGGGAAGTGTTCCCAGTTCCAGCTGACCTAGTTAATGCAGCCTAACAATTTGAATAAAATATAAATTAAAAATGTTTTATTTGTATGCCATAGTAAAGAGATGTGTTTTTAGTCAAGATTTAAACTGACAGAGTGTGTCTGCTTCCCGAACAATGCTAGAAAGGCTGTTCCAGAGTTTAGGTGCTAAATAGGAAAAGGATCGACCGCCTCCAGTTGATTTTGATATTCTAAGTATTAGCAACTGGCCAGAGTTTGAGACCACAATAGACGTGATGGAGTATAATGTGTTAAGAGCTCGCTCAAGTACTGGGGAGCTAAACCATTTTGTGATTTGTAAGTAATTAGCAAGATTTTAAAATGTATGCAATGTTTAATAGGGAGCCAGTGCAGTGTTGACAGAACCGGGCTAATATGGTCATACTTCCTGGTTCTAGTAAGAACTCGAGCTGCTGCGTTTTGGACCAGCTACAGTTTATTTATTAAGCGAGCAGGGAAACCACCCAGTAGAGCATTACAATAATCTAGCCTTGAGGTCATGAAGGCATGAACTAACTGTTCAGCATTTTGCATTGAAAGCATATGTCGTAATTTAGATATATTTTTAAGATGGTAGAATGCAGTTTTACAGATGCTAGAAACGTGGCTTTCAAATGAGAGATTGGTATCAAAGAGCACACCCAGGTTCCTTAACTGACGACGAGGACTTGACAGAGCAGCCATCAAGTGTTAGACAGTATTCTAGGTTACTACATGTGAAGTTTTTTTGTCCAATAATTAAAAATTCAGTTTTTTCTGAATTAAGTTGCAGGAAATTACTAGTCATCCAATTTTTTATATCAGCTATGCATTCCGTTAATCTTGTGAATTGGTAAGTTTCGTCAGGGCGTGAAGAAATATAGAGCTGAGTATCGTCAGCATAACAATGAAAACTAACGCCATGCTTCCTAATGATATCTCCCAGTGGTAGCATGTACAGAGAGATACAACCACAATCGGATGATAAGAGTAAATCATTTGTAACTCTAATGAGAGCAGTCTCAGTACGGTCTAAATCCTGACTGGAAATCCTCACAGATACTATTTCTTTCTAAAAAAGGAGCATAATTGTGAGGACACTGCCTTTTCTAGTATTTTTGACAGAAAGGGTAGATTTGAGATTGGCCTGTAATTGACTAATTCTGTAGGATCAAGTTGCGTTTTTTTAATAAGTGGTTTAATAATAGCCAGCTTAAAAGTTTTCGGTACATATCCTAATGTCAAGGATGAATTAATGATATTAAGAAGAGGATCTATGACCTCTGGAAGCATCTCTTTTAGTAGTTTAGTCGGTATATTGAGGATGACGTGTCGATTAAACAAATTATTAAATAGGAATATTCAAAATATCAGAGTCATCAAGCCGGAGATGGATTTAGATGATTTCTTTAGATTCTTTTTCTCCTATAGCAGTGAATGAATGTAATTTTTCCTCAGTGACACTACAATGCACTGTCTGATGTGATACAGTAGTAGATGGCTGCATGGTTATAATTTTTTTCCTAATATTATCAATCTTACAAGTAAAGAAGCTCATAAAGTCATTACTGCTGTGCTGTTGGCAGACATCAGAAGTTGAAGCTTTATTTTTGGTTAATTGACACTGTATCGAATAAATACCTAGGGTTGTGTTTGTTTTCGAGAAATAAGCAGATCTAGCAGTTTTTACGGCCTTTCTGTATGAAATCATGCTCTCTTTCCACGAAATGCGAAAAACTTCCAGTTTTGTTTTCTTCCAGCTGCGCTCCATTTTTCTGGCTGCTGTTTTAAGGGCCCGGATGTGCTCGTTGTACCACGGCGTTGGACTATTTTCTTTAATCTTCTTTGAGCGCAGAGGAGCAACTGTGTCTAAAGTGCTGGAAAAGAGAGAGTCAATAGTTTCATGTATGAAACTCGGTATACATATAGAGCTCATCGGGCTAAACAACTTTCGTGCTCTAAGTTATGCATCAGCCCAATAGGAAGTGAGCTATTATGGGTTGTTCGGAAAACGCATGCTCTGGAATTTGATATACTCCTCCTAGGCCATTGTTCCGATCAGTGCCAAACTCAGTCAGCATGAAGTCAAGACATTGAGGATGCTAAATTGCAAGAGGATTTTTGATATCTCGAACGGTTTGGCCATGGCGAAGCAACAAATTTATGGCGAGAAAAGGGAAACAGGAAGTGTGTTATAACTTCTGCATACATTGATTAATTTTGATGAAACTTCAGCTGTGTGTTTGTTGTAAGAGGCCGATCACATGGATGTGACTACTGTCACACTGACTATTGTCAGTGGATTTTTTTTTTTAAATCAGGCTCTGAGGTTTTACGATTCATTCACCGAAATCTCCACCAAACTGTTCAACATGAAACAAAGATATTGAAGATGCAAACGATTGTAGGATATCTCAAACGGTGCTGCTATGGCGAGGGATTAAATAAGGACAAAAAAGGAAACAGATTGTATGTATCAGTAATTTAACCTGGATGAATTTAAAATGAATGTACTATTTTTCAGATCAATATATTTATTTATTTAAAATATTTCTTCTGAACCTGACTCTCTCTCTCTCTGTCTGTCCTCCCCTCAATGACCAGAAGATGGCAGCATTGTGTTAGTTTTTAAAAAGAGTTATTTTAAAATCTGCCTCTGGCTCTTTGTGTGTGTGTGTGTGTGTGTGTGTGTGTGTGTGTGTGTGTGTGTGTGTGGAGGGGGGATGGGTGCAGCTGCTTTACTTTAAATGTCATTCTGAACTCATTCATTTGTAGGGCATTGCAATATAGTTTTATATAATTAGTTTAATAATTATGTTAATAAAAATATAAAAAGACCTTTAGATAAATACTGGACTTAAGGACTTTAAAAAATTTAAGCGGCAAAAGATAACTTTGCACTCATTTCAAAGTGACCTATGACATCCTATGACATGAAATTCATCTAAATTTAAATGATTTCACGGATTAGGCTGTTGTGGATAACGGTTATATTTGCTGCAGTAAATGTGGCATATTCAGATTACTTTGATATAGTTCTTTTACATTTAACAGATTTAAAATCCTATTGCATTAAATGATAACTTCACATTTGAAATTAAACTATGACACTATATCACTATTCAGACAGGACTAATTTTCTAAATGACATTAGAGTTACAATTCTTATCACCTGACATCTGTGATTTCATGTACTCATTCAGACAGTACTCATTTTTTTACAGAAGAGTGCGTTTGTGTTTTCTATACATGGGCTTTACAGAAGGTCATGTGCTGTGTTTGCAAAGATCACGTATGACGCATATGTCTTTAAATGAATTATTTACTGATATAATTCAAATTTATTAAAAAAGTAAATTTTACATGATTTTATAAAAATGGCTGTTTATAATAAACTTTCATAAAATTTAGACACGCATCTTACTCTTACCTGACACTGATAATAAAATCATCTTTGCAGTTTCTGTGATTTGGTTCCTTTTATTATTTTTTTGATTAACATTTTTTATTGGATGCCACACATATTGAAATGAAAGCACGCTTTTTGTTGCATGAGACTGGTGAACAAACAGTAGCTAAGGTAGGTCAAAAACACATGAAGAGAAATGTTAGGATCAACATCAGCATTCGGACAGTATTCTGCACTCATTTGAAATTGACATTTGACATCATCTGACATGAAATTAATTAATAACATTTAATTGATCTCATAGATGTGGCTGTTGTGGTTTCGTGGTCATAGCAGCACCAACTGCTGCAGTTAATGTGGTGAATTCAAATGATTATGACATAGTCCTTTTATGTTTTCCCATTTTAAATGCACATTGCCTGCCGTGCACAGTTAAGCTGATGCCACCGAGGTAGCGGTGCCACCGGCTTGGGTCCGTCATCGCTGCTCGCAGCTTTAATTAGGGCCCAAGCCCTGACAGGGCGAAGAACCCTATTGTTCTTTTTTGACTATTCGGGTACTTTTGGGGCCCTTACTATGCTCAAAAACTCTTGTAACTTTGCACACACACACCAAAGCTGGTACTCGGGCGTGACAGGGGGGCTCGACAGTGCCCCCTTAAGTGGGGTCTGAAAACTTGGTCCATATATCAAACACACTTGCATGTAGATGTATGAAACTCGGTACACATATAGATCTCATCGGGCCGAACAACTTTCGTGCTCTAAGTTATACGTCAGCCCAACAGGAAGTGAGCTACTATGAGATGTTCAGAAAATGCATGCTCTGGAATTTGATATACTCCTCTTAGGCCATTGTTCTGATCAGTGCCAAACTCGGCCAGCATGACCGAACGGTTTGGTAGTGGCGAGGAGACGAATTTATGGCGAGAAAAGGGAAACATTAAGTGTGTTATAAATTCTGCAAACATTGACTGATTTGGATGAAACTTCAGTGGTGTGTTCGTTGTAGGAGGCTGATCACATGGATGTGACTATTGTGAGTCAAAGTTATAGTGCCACCAACTGGCAGCAGGAAGTGTGTCACTTTCAAAATGCTTTTAAATCATCATCTTATTTTTACCCGATTTACTTCAAACTTCATCAGTATGATGTCAAAACATAGCAGATGTAAAGCTGGTAAGCACTTCTTGATATTGTAAATATTGTTGCCATGGCAACACATCAAACTATAACATTCTTTTTTGATGCTTTTGAGAATCTTACAATGCTTCAAATTACATGAAACTCGACACACACATCAGACATGCTGTCCAGTAGATATGGGCAAAGACTTAAAAACGGGCGTGGTGGAGGGGCTCAGTAGCGCAATCTTTTGTCAAAAGTGGGGGGGTTAGTTTTATCTACAGTCATCAAACTCGGTATATATATTGTTCTCTTTGAGCCGGACAACTTTCTAATTTACAGTCATTAGCTCCGACCAACAAGAAGTCAGATATTTAGGGCTTGAGGTGTGAGGACCCTATTGTAATTGCTCAGCCCATCATTCTTCTTCTCCTAAATAAATTACATTTTTGAGGGCCTAAACACGCAGGAAAACTCATGAAACTTTGCACATGCATCAGAAGTGGTGAAAATTTACGTCTGATATGGGTTTCAGAATTAGGTGTGGCAAAATGGTTCGATAGCGCCACCTACAAAATTTCAATTAAGCGCCATTCACGCTACATTTCATGTACGAGTATGAAAATTCGGTAGACGCATTCAACAGCCCAATACCTACAAAAAAGACCCTGCGCGCCAAATCTGAAAAACCAACAGGAAGTGAGATATTTTAAATTTTCTTTGGTAAATTGCCAGACGTTGTACTTTAACAAACTCCTCCTAGAGATTTAATCATATCAACATCATATTTGCACAGTCTAATCTAAAGGCCTTTGCGATGTTACATTGCGAAGATCTTGAGTTTTCCCTGGAGGGCGTGTCCGTTGCAGCCTCACAAATTTTGCTGTTTCGCCATGACACAGGAAGTTGTTGTAACTCGGGCATACAATGTCCGATCTGCCCCAAACTTCACATGTTTGATAAGAGTCCTGGCCTGAAGACATCTACATGCCAATATTCAGTCAAAGTTATAGCGCCACCAACTGGCAGCAGGAAGTGTGTCACTTTCAAAAATGTTTTGAATCACCGTCTTATTTTCACCCAATTTACTTCAAACTTCATCAGTATAATGTGAAAACATGACAGATATAGACATACGAATGGATTCCTGATATTTTAAATACTGTTGCCATGGCAACGTGTCAAAGTTTAATTATCTTTTTGGGTGTTTTTGAGACTCTTAACATGCTTGAAATTGCATGAAACTCGACACACACATCAGAGATACCGTCCAGAAGATGCATGCAAAGCCTCAGAAACGGATGTGGTGGAGGGGCTCATTAGCACCTTTTGACAAAAGTGGGGGGGGGTTAGTTTTATCTACAGTCATCAAACTCGGTATATATATTGTTCTCATCGATCCGGACAACTTTCTAATTTACAGTCGTTAGCTCCGACCAACAAGAAGTCAGAAATTTTGGTTTGAATGTGGAATTTTTGAATAATCAGGCTCTGAGTTTTTATAAACTCCTCGTAGGAGATGCATGGAATCGACACCAAACTCGGTCAACATGAAACAAAGACACTGAAGATGCTCTATTGCGAAGGATTATAGGATATCTCAAACGGTGCTGCTATGGCAAGGGATTAAATAAGGACAAAAAAGGGAAACAGATATTGTCTCATATCTTGTAAAATCATTGTTTGATTTAAATTAAATTAAGATTTAATGTTCGGTAATTTAACCTGGAGGAATTTAAAATGCATGTACTATTTTTCAGATCAATATATTTATTTCTTTAAAATATTTCTTCTGAATCTTACTCTCTCTGTCGGTCCTTCCCCTCCCCCTATCTCTCACTCTCTCTTTCTCACTCTGTGTGTGTGTCACTTTCTCTCTTGATGGTGATAATTTAACCCTTTCATATCATAGGCTATCACAAATAACTATCACTTTAGTGTAAAAAATAAGTTAAAATAAAAAATAAAAAAAACTATACAAATACCTTGAATTAAATACTGGCCTTCTGGACTTACACCATTTGGGCTGCAAAAGATATTTTTGCACATATTTGAAAGTGACCTATTATATCATATGACATTAAAAAATAAAATAATCTATATTTAAACGATATCATGGGTGTGGCTTGTGGTCATAGTGGCACCAGCTGCTGCAGTAAATGTGGCATATTCGACCGATTTTAAAATACTCTCCTGTTTAAATGCCTATTGCCTGCCATGCACAGTTAAGCTGATGCCACCAGGGTGGCGGTGCCATCGGCTTGGGCCCATCATCGCTGCTTGCAGCTTTAATTATTTATTTATTTATTTATTTTTGACTTCTCGGGCACTTTTGGGGCCCTTAACGTGCTCGAAAACTCTTGAAACTTTGCACACGCATCGGAATGTGCGGCCATCAGGTCCAGGCTGAAGCTGGTACCCGGGAGTGGCAGGGGGGCTCGACAGCGCTCCCTTGAATGGGGTCCAAAGTCTTGGTCCATATATCAAACATGCTTGCATGTATTAGTATAAAACTCGGTACATATATAGAGCTCATCAGGCCAAACAACTTTCATGCTCTAAGTTATGCGTCAGCCCAACAGGAAGTGAGCTATTATGGGTTGTTCGGAAAACGCATGCTCTGGAATTTGATATACTCCTCCTAGGCCATTGTTCCGATCAGTGCCAAACTCAGTCAGCATGAAGTCAAGACATTGAGGATGCTAAATTGCGGGCAGATTTTTGATAACTCGAACGGTTTGGCCATGGCGAAGGAACAAATTTATCGCGAGAAAAGGGAAACAGGAAGTGTGTTATAACTTCTGCATACATTGATTAATTTGAATGAAACTTCAGCTGTGTGTTTGTTGTAAGAGGCCGATCACATGGATATGACTTTTGTGAGTTAAAGTTATAGCGCCACCAACTGGCAGCAGGAAGTGTGTCACTTTCAAAAATGCTTTGAATCACCGTCTTATTTTCACCCGATTTACTTCAAACTTCATCAGTATAATGTCAAAACGTGGCAGATATAGACATATGAATGGATTCCTGATATGTTAAATACTGTTGCCATGGCAACGTGTCAAAGTTTAATAATCTTTTTGGGTGTTTTTGAGACTCTTAGAATGCTTAAAAATGCATGAAACTCGACACACACATAAGAGATGTCAGTCAGTAGACATGGGCAAAGCCTCAGAAACGGGCGGGGATGAGGGGCTCTGTAGCGCCACCTTTTGACAAAAGTGGGGGGGTTAGTTTTACCTACAGTCATCAAACTCAGTACATATATTCTTCTCATCGAGCCGGACAACTTTCTAATTTACAGTCAGTAGCTCTGACCAACAGGAAGTCAGATATTTTGGTGTGAATGTGGAATTTTTGATAAAGTAGGCTCTGAGTTTTTACGTTCTCCTCGTAGGCGATTCATTCAATCTCCACCAAACTCAGTCGACATGAAACAAATATACGGAAGATGCGAATATTGGATATCTTAAACGATATCTCTCTCTCTCACTCTGTGTGTGTGTGTGTCAATTTCTCTCTTGATGGTGATAATTTAACCCTTTCATATCATAGGCTATTACAAATAACTATCACTTTAGTGTGAAAAATAAGTTTTAAAAAAACAAAAAACTACACAAATACCTTGAATTAAATAATTCAAGGTATTTGTGTAGTTTTTTGGGTTTTTTTTACTTATTTTTCAAAAATAAGTTTATTTTTGGCCTTCTGGATTTACAACATTTTGAGCTGCAAAAGATAACTTTGCACATATTTGAAAGTGACCTATTATATCCTATGGCATTAAAAATAATCTATATTTAAATGACATCATGGGTGTGGCTTGTGGTCATAGTGGCACCAGCTGCTGCGGTAAATGTGGCATATTAGAGCGATTTTAAAATACTGTCCTGTTTAAATGCATGTTGCCTGTCGTGTTTTTTGACTTCTCGGGCACTTTTAAGGCCTTAAACATGCTTGAAAACTCTTGAAACTTTGCACACGCGTTGTAATGCGCGGCCATCAGGGCCAGGCTGAAGCTGGTACCCGGGCATGGCAGGGGGGCTCGACAGCGCCCCCTTAAATAGGTTCTGAAAACTTGGTCCATATATCAAACACAATTGCATGTACATGTATGAAACTCGGTACACATATAGAGCTCATCGGGCCAAACAACTTTCGTGCTCTAAGTTATGCATCAGCCCAACAGGAAGTGTGTAATGACAAAAAGGGAAACAGGAAGAGTCCCATTTCATCTAAAATCATTGTTTGATTTAAATTAAATTATGATTGTATGTTTGGTTATTGACCCTGAATGAATTTTAAAATTAATGTACTATATTTTAGATCAATATATTGGTTTTCTTTAATATTAAAATATAAAAAAAATTATACATAATTTATTTCTATAAAAAAAAAAATTAACATTAGAAAAGAACACATTTGACTTTTTCTAACAATGAAGTGTGTGTAACTTAAAAATAAGCAGATTAATGCTATTTTTCAGATCAATATATTTATTTCTTTAAAATATTTATTTCAGAATATCACTCTCTCTCTCTCTCTCTCTCTCTCTCTGTCTGCCCTCCCCTCAATCACCAAAAGATGGCAGTACTCTTAGAATGCTTCAAATTGCATGAAACTCCACACACACATCAGAGATGCAGTCCAGTAGATACGGGCAAAGACTTAGAAACGGGCGTAGTGGAGGGGCTCAGTAGCGCCATCTTTTGACAAAATGGGGGGGGGTTAGTTTTATCTACAGTCACCACACTCAGTATATACACTCACCTAAAGGATTATTAGGAACACCATACTAATACTGTGTTTGACCCCCTTTCACCTTCAGAACTGCCTTAATTCTACGTGGCATTGATTCAACAAGGTGCTGAAAGCATTCTTTAGAAATGTTGGCCCATATTGATAGGATAGCATCTTGCAGTTGATGGAGATTTGTGGGATGCACATCCAGGGCACGAAGCTCCCGTTCCACCACATCCCAAAGATGCTCTATTGGGTTGAGATCTGGTGACTGTGGGGGCCATTTTAGTACAGTGAACTCATTGTCATGTTCAAGAAACCAATTTGAAATGATTCGAGCTTTGTGACATGGTGCATTATCCTGCTGGAAGTAGCCATCAGAGGATGGGTACATGGTGGTCATAAAGGGATGGACATGGTCAGAAACAATGCTCAGGTAGGCCGTGGCATTTAAACGATGCCCAACTGGCACTAAGGGGCCTAAAGTGTGCCAAGAAAACATCCCCCACACCATTACACCACCACCACCAGCCTGCACAGTGGTAACAAGGCATGATGGATCCATGTTCTCATTCTGTTTACGCCAAATTCTGACTCTACCATCTGAATGTCTCAACAGAAATCGAGACTCATCAGACCAGGCAACCGGTCAACGATATTGAAGATGCTATATTGCGAACGATCACAGGATATATCAAATGGTGCTGCTATGGTGAGGGATTAAATAAGGACAAAAAAGGGAAACAGAAATTGTCTCATATCTTGTAAAATCATAGTTTGATTTAAATTAAATTAAGATTGTATGTTCGGTAATTAAACCTGGATGAATTTAAAATGAATGTACTATTTTTCAGATCAATATATGTATTTCTTTAAAATATTTCTTCTGAGTCTCACGCTCTCTCTCTTTCTGTCTGTCCTTCCCTCATTGACCAAAGGAGGGCACCATTGCTTTATTTAAAATAAAAAAAAACCTGCCTCTCTCTCTCTGCCTCTCTCTCTTTGTGTGTGTGCATGTGTGTGTGTGTGTCGAGGGAGGATGGGTAGGTATCAGCTGCCTGCAGCATGCAACAACATTCTGATGGTGTAAAGGTTAACTCGTTCATTTGTAGGGCACTGACAATAGAGTTTTATATAATTATGTTAATAAAAATATAAAAAGATCTTTGGATAAATACTGGACTTCTGGACTTAAAACTTTTTGAGCTACAAAAGATAACTTTGCACTCATTTCAAAGTGACCTATGATATCCTATGACATGAAATTCATCTAAATTAAAATGATCTCATGGATGTGGCTGTTTTGTGGTTCATGGTCATATTCGCTGCAGTAAATGTGGCGTATTCAGATGTCTTTGATATAGTTATTTTACTATTAATGCTTTATAAATGATGAATTAACTATTTACTAATGCTTAAATTATGATTTGTATCTGCGTGAGTTATTATAATGTTACCAAAGCATCTTGGAGAAAAGATGTTGTTAAATGATGTTAAATGTTGCGTTAAAGGGGTCATGAACTGCGTTGTTTTATTGTTTTATGATGTTTCCTGGGGTGAACTTATAACGTTAGAATGCTTTTTACATAAAAAAAAATTGTCATAATTTATAAATAAAAGGCACTTTTCCTACCCTGATTTTAGCCTCTGGTTTGAACATTCTGTTTTAAGGGGCGTGTTTGCTATGAGAGTTAAGTGTAAAGGCCCACTGCTGTGATTAGCAAACATCTTTCCATTTGAAATAGTATTACTCTCTCTTAGCGCGTTTTTACTATTACAGCTCTCATGGTTAGCTAATCGTGAAAAGTGTTGCATTACATTTAGATCTATGGCATTATATTAAGATCGAGGCAGGAAATGTTGCAGTGATGATCATTGTAGCCGATCACACACGTTGAGTGCATGAAAGCAGTGATCTCATCATTGCAACTCAGTTTCTGTACACTAACGAATGCTTTCATCTTCACTAACAGTGCAAACGTGATATAGTTAAGAGATTCGTTGAATAAACCTAAAACGGGAGTCACTGATAAGCGTCACTGATAAACGCTCCCTGTTTGATTGACCGCTGCAGCGCGTTGCTCCAACGATTGCAAAAGGAGGTTTCTTTGATCGCTTTCTTTATAGAATTGAATCAACGTTAAATAACAGATTATTTTTATCCTACTAAGAGAAACAACGCAGCTTCTTTAGCCAAAGTCCTTGTCACACAGACAAAGAACATCTGACTGTAGGCTACATGAATCATTACATTTCAGATCAGGCATTAGAATGAACACAGTTACTTAAATGTTGCATTACTGTCGAGCCCAGGCACTGCACAATATTTTATAATCATCAATGACATGTTTATTGCTTGGTTTCTCGATCTGGTGGGCGGGGCTAAACAGGCAGTTATGATGTAGGCATTGATCTTCTTCTGCAGAGGCGGTGTTTCACCACACTCAGACATCACAGCCTGGCACATTCTGAGATCGACTTTTTGTTGGTCCTGGTGTCGATAAAAGCTTTTCTTTGACTAACAAGGAAGTTTTCAGCTCCGAAACTTACAGGATATTGTTATATCACGATGAACTTTTATATATCAAAGGCTGAATGAAAAGTTGATTTCTCAATTCATGACCCCTTTAAAGTAATGAAAACTGATCCACAGTTCAGTCTACATTGATGCATATTATGACATTTTTAGAAAATATACTCTCAGTATTTACAGTAGAAATGTGTAAAAATTGTTGTTGATGATGCAGAATGATGTTGTGTTTCATTCTAATAGCCAGGGCTAGTTTGTGATTCTATGATTTAACAAATAATGGTCCATGGTTTTTACTTCTATTTATATTAATTCTATAAAAATTAAGAGTGCATATTGGCATTTTAATTGTACTTTTATTGAAGACTTTAATAATAAGAAGGTTTTAGGTTTCTTTGGGGGGAAATGGAGATTGTAAAATGAAAATTTTATTTCATTGCAACAATGGTGGGATGCTGGAAAGCTTCAAATAGATCTGTTTTGTAAACTGTTTTGTAAACTATGCTTTCAATGTACATTGCAAGAACTATACAAAATGTAGAAATCGAAATTGTGGAGCTTCAGAATGTATGTGGGTCCATAGAAAATCTATTTAAGAAAATGCAATTTTGGCTGATCCAAAGTCGGTTAATTCATTGTTTAAGATCTGATGATGGAAAAAAACTTGATAAACTTAATGAAACTGCTGATATACACAGAAGAGCAGCTAAGTTTTATGAAGAACTCAATGCCAGTGAGCATAAAGAACATAATTTAATGGAACAGTAGTTTTATAAAGATCTTCCTCAGGTGCCTAAAAAAGCTTTTGAAGAATTAGTGAAACCTTTGTTAAAGGAGGATTTCTATGTTTCCTTACAAAGCCTAGAAAATGGTAAGGTGCCAGGAATTGATGGATTGCCTGTTGATTTTTATAAGGCCTATTGGGAGTTTTTGGGAGAAGATTTGCTCGAAGTTGTGAATGACAGCCTGAATGAAAGAAAGCTGCCACAGAGCTGTAGAAGGGCAGTTTTAATCCTGCTCCCCAAAAAAGGTGTTTAAAAGGAAAGGCATTGTCATGTGCTGATTATAAAATATTAGAGATGTTTTAGAGTTTTCTAGGCTTTTTGGCCTAAAGTTTCACTGGATGTTGTAGGATGGTCCGTGCAGTGGCTAACAAGCAGCAAAAAAAAAATAATGTAACAAAGGACAAAGCAAAATATCTGTTTGTAAGTGTAAGTTCCACTCAAAATTTAACAGAAACATAAAAGAAAGAAAACTGTTCAAAGTACAAATCAACACATAACAAAAATGAATCAAAGAAAACAACAGTGAAGTTACACAGTTAGCTACTATCCAACAAACACACTGGACAAAAAGCATTTGACTGGGTGGAACATTATTACTTGGGATACTTTCAAAGCTTTTGGTTTTCCTGGTTTTATAGACATGATAAACATCCTTTATGTGGATTTTGAAAGCATATTGAAGATCAATGATGGCTTGAGTGCACTGATGGAAGACAAGGATGTTCAATGTCTGGTATGTTATATTCAATTGCGTTGGAACCTTTTTTAAGTCAAATAAAGGTTTCGAATATAACAGTGTTTTTACTGTAAAGATGTCAGCGTATGCTGACGATGTAATAGTTTTAGTTAATGATCAACAAGGAATTGTTGAAAATTGTAACAGAAATTGTTTAACATTTTGGTAAAATTTCCTCTTCAAAAGTTAACTGGTCAAATATTTTAGCATTTTTAATAGATGATTGGAAGGCTGAAAAAACAACTTCACCTGGTGAAATGTTATGGGCAAAGGGAGGTTTTAAATATTTTATTTTTAGGTGATGAGGCAACAGTGCAAACGAATTAGGAAAATGTTATCGAAAAAGTTCAAGGAAGATTGGGGAGGTGGATATGGCTTTTAACAAAAATATATTTTAGAGAGAGAATCCTTGTAATTAACAATTTAGTGGCATGTTATGGCACCGCCTAGCAGTATGGACGATAGGGCCCAAAATGGACGATAGGGCCAGAATTATCGTCCTGGCTCAGGAGAGCCAAGACCTTCTTTCTTTTATTCCCCGTTTTTTTTCCAAGGTGAATTGGAAGGCTTACCTTTCCAATGTTGAAAAGAAATATGTTTCAATTTAACCTAACATGTTGCTACTGGCCAATTGTTTCAATGAGTAATCCCCTGAGGTGGCATATTGTTAACTCACAAGACTGTATGGACGAAGTCATAATTTGGTTGTATACAGTAGTTTTATTCGTATTGGCATTTTAAGTTAGTAATTTAATGATTATGAACACAAATTAAGCATGATAAATCAAAATTTTATTTTATTAATATACCATCTATGAAACAACAAAAGTTGCACAGAGATAAGTATGATTACAATACAAAATTATTATGATGGCTACTGTACAACTGTACAATTCGTAGGTCTATTGAAAGTAGCAATTCAATTAATAAATGTATTAATAATTTATATACTGTATATATATATATATATATATGAATTAGTCTAATAATATTTTTTAAAATAATTTTATTTAATAATTTTAAATAATTGATATTATCATTTTCCAAAGTAATGTGTACATGTCGTAAAAGTGCACGTATAACGAAAATGTTTGTACAATCACTACAATCTCAACGCAGGGGTTCGCAGTCACTCGTTTAATTTTATTGACTCCTTGCTGTTGCGAGCTGTTGCGCAATGACAAACTTGTAATTATTAAATAATGCCACTCATTATTATATTATGATTATGTATGAATAATCAATGCAGATTTAAATGTATTTATTAAATTTATTTATTGTTGTTGTTGTTTCAAGACTTAAACTACAGGCTGAATTGTTTGTTGCATAGTCTGTGAATTTACCACCACATTCCCGGGCGCTGTTTCTGGATGATTTTTCTTGAAACCCTCCCAGACAACATGTGGTATTGTAGGGGTTGTTTTATTTTTTTGTTTAGGCTTTCTGACCCCAAGACTCAACTAATCTCTGAGATTCTCCATCTGTGATCCTTGGACAGTCTTTGGCCACTCAAACTCTCCAGTGTAAATATTATACTTCAGAGACATTTTACTCATAAAAAATTCTAATTGTGGCTAAAGTGTTTTGGGGAAAAAAATGTATTTCATAATATTATTTTCCCCCGACTTTCCATTCTTTTACTTTAATGAAAGGTTAGATTTTTGCGCATTTTTTTAATGATAGATCAAAAGAATAAATAATGCAGATTTATTTTTACAGCCATCTTTGATCATATTTACCAGGGGTGCCAATAATACTGACCACAACTGTATGCATCTATTCAAATTATTGCACAGAATTACAACTCATGATCGTAAGTATCGACAATGAAATATGATATGCCAAATGTACATCAAAAATAACTAAATAAATAACAAAAAGTAATATCCGTGGTTGTTGTGATTTTGTTTTAATTTCAAAACATAACTTTTAAGAAAATGACCTAAATTAAATAGATTAATTTCAGTTTAATATTTTATATACTAAATTTAAGTACATCCAATAGTGTCTGCATAACGTTGGTTATGCTGTAACAAATTCATATGCAAGCTACATATTTATTAGTTACAATGATATCTTTATAAAGTTAAGTTAAATTTAAGTACTATATAAGTTTAACCCTCTGTGGTACGCAATATATCACTGAGGGAAAAATATTTGTGGTGTTTTTCCTGCTTTAAATTGGACACTATAACAATAAAAAAAAAATATTTTTTTTTACTCTTATTTTATTTATTTTTTTGCCTCAAGGCAACACTGTACCATAATGGACAAATTGAAACATTTGACATTTTCATTTAGAAAAAATAAATATTTTTATGAAAAACACCAATTTCTTTAACCAGACACTTGAACACATTTATCCAGTTTTTAATGTATTACAAATTTCATATTTAATAAAAAGTAAAATTTCAAATTCAGCTGTTGCTCTCAGGCAACATTGTACCATCGTGGAACACAAGTATCACCAAACCATCATATCAAGTTATCATATCCATCTTCATCCTCATCTCCATCTTTGATCTCACCCTCACTCTCTCCCTGCCGGATTGTCACTATGACCTCATCTTCCTCATTACAGTATGTTGTAAGGAAGTCTTAGCAGTGGCAAGGCAGGCAGCAAGAAAAGATAAAAACTCTGAAGTCTCTTAAAGGTGATTTAATTTTCTTGTCAGGGCATGCTCCAAACAGTGTATCCAAGTTCCATCCACCAAAATTCCAATACAGGAAAAACAAAGTACAAACAAAAGTAGCAGGAAAAGTAAACCAAAAAAAAGAAAATATTTACATGAGAAACATCGACACGTTGGCTACACACCCAACAGTCACACTCAATTCTTCTTCCTTTGTCCAAACAATTAGACCCTTTATAGCGGAGGCTCCTCCCCTCAAATTCAAACAAACCAATGAAAGGGCACTTCCAATCTACATAGCTTCTTTATGAGATCACAGTTTACATAAAAATTCAGACATGAATATTAGCATATTCTTTATTAGCTCCATTTTCATCAAGAAAACCAACGAGAATCTTAAAAGACATGCATTCAATGTAATAACATCAACACTCAATGCTTGAACTCCTCCTCTGGAATGGTATAAATCAAACTTCCTGTTCGCGGGCCCCTCCTATTAGGAAGTTCCAGGTAGAAGGTAAGACAAAGAGAATCACCATTAACAAACAAATCCTTATTTGTCTAATTTTCATTCACCTTTTCTTTTCTTTTTTTTTTACAGGCATAAAAAGAATAAGACTAACAAACATAAGTCACAATGGAATGTGCACCTTCCATTTGACATGTGTGAGACAAAACAGTGAATAAAATGGTCTTGAAAACAAACCCATTGTTCGGTTCTTTGAGTTGAAAGTTACGTACCTCGCCTTATCACACAGTATGTCACCTCATCCTCACCCTCATCAACTGGCAGTTGTGTTTTATACCTTTTTTAAGTGCTATAGAAAATGTGCAGATTATAATATGTGCAGTTATAGTATGTGAATTTGCTATTCTTATAAATGCATTACAAAATCATGCAAAAATGCAAATACATTTTGATAATTCTAGCTCTTTTCCTTACAAAAACCTAGTATGTCTGGTATGGCCTTATGCCATTGTATTATGGTACAATGTTGCCTTGAGGCAACACACTCTAAAACATTTGATGATATATAATGTAAAGTTTTTGAAAATACTTCTTTACTTACCAGTGAAGGTGACTGAAGTCGATTGATGTCACATATCTCCAAAACGCTGCAGTAAAATGGTTTCATATGAGGTATGCATACTGTATGGGACGTCCCCTAAAAAAACTGACCATTAGTTTTTTTTCTGCTTATTTGAAATAAGGTCTTTATAGGCCTTTAATGGCCTACTCTTGAAGTAGTCAAATGTGACTAGTCGTAGTCAAGAGTAGTGTCGTGGCAAAAAATTAACTCTCAGTTGCATCACTGAATAAGAGACAAACCTTAGCCAATTGTCTTTATAAAGATTTATTTTCTTGCAAGAAAAGAGTCACAGTCACACAGCCTTCCTGAATGTCTGCAGAGTGCTAACTGAAGACATAACTAAAGACATAACAGAAGCCACAATCTCTTATACCCCCCAATGTGTAAACAGTCCTTCTCAGTAGTTTTCCACACATGGTAAAAGAAAGAAAACAGCACACATAATTAGAATTCGTTCTGCCCGACACCTTTGGTACAGGAGAGCCCTCAAATAAGGTGTCCCGTGACCCCTAGTTTACAAACCAGTCTCTGTGTCTGTTAAGTTTAGTGTTAGCTCCTGTATGATCTCAAACATATGTCTAAATAATTAATCTTCCTCTGTGATTAAATTTTACCACCACAATTCCCCCTTTTATCATTCATCTGATAATCTTACAAGAAAAAAAAAAATGTGTATACATAAATAATAGCAATAATAATAATAGTTAAAAAAAATAGAAGTAATACAAGTAATAAACTTAATAAATGGTAAAAAATAGAAGTAATAATAATAAAATAAGCAAGTTTAAGTCACTCATCACACCTATACCCTTCATCTCTGATTTTCATATAAATGATCACTCTCTTAAATTTGTGAAAGAAGAAAGAAAACGCTTAGGCTGTTTTTGTGGGTAAAGTCCCTTAAACTTAGCAAGCAAAAACTGTTTTTCAATCTCTTGGGGCCTTTCTAAAGGCTTCTCATTCCCAAATTTAAAAGTAGGAAAGTCTTAATGCATTTCACTATCACCGCTGGTTGTATCATCATCAAATGCATCTGGAGATTCATCACCATCATTGTAAATAGACATTTTAACCTTCTGGTGTGACCTTCTGGATTTCACCAGTCTCTGTACTGAGCTGGAAATACACTGGAAAATACATTGCAGACACATCAATATCAGTACTACTATTTCAAGGATTGGCAACACTGTGAAACATAACCAATATCCTCATCCTTTCGGATTTGTTAACCACCCAAACCATTATTCGTCCGCTTTTTGTCACTGATTGTCACTGTACAGTTCTCTGTGGTTTCATTCTCGTCTTTTCACAGTGACTGCTGCCTGATGATCTCACCACTCTGAAGGGTTGGTGACCTTGTGTGAACTGATAACTGCATCTGTTGTTTAAACAGGATTTCAGCATACGCTGACATGTGCTCCTTTCCTCTCTGTTCCTCCTTCTCCTCGATCGCTGGTGAGACTCTTCTGTCGTGGCTCGTGTGAACCCACGTCGCCCTGTCAGCTACCAGTGACAGACAGAGCTGGATACCCAATCCACTTAAAGCTCGTCCCATGTTCTGGATCATCTTTACACCAGATTCCTATAAGCTTCTTTAAAGTTTGTCATTTCACTTAACCCATCTGTAATGATAAACCTCTTTTGTTATTCAGACCTTCTCTTTAAACTTCAAAAGCTGTCCTCATCTTTAGGCGCCACCATGTCTCATGTCATATCTAATGACCTGCAGGAGTAAAAACTCATAATAACATTAGTTCCTGATCACAGTTTTACTGATACCAATTAATACATTTTGTTCTGGTCTCCACAAAAGTTAATGACAATCCCCACATGGTCTCAGCCGGCTCTTGAAAGCCCTTTCCCACTCTTTTCCCCAGGGTGTTCCCTGACAAGCTATTCACTAAATGCGGTTCCTGGGTGAGTGGTATGGAGGAACATTTCTGGGGCAGACTGCTTTATCTGTCACAGCTCCCCCCTTATGATGCTGCTGGCCTCACAGACATCTACTTCACACACATACACACCTCACATAAAAACACCCCCCTTTTGGAGGTGCCCAGTAGTGGCGGTGACCCTCTGTCTTAGGTTGTCCTCTATCTGGCCAAAAAGGATCTTACCCGTCTTTGAGAAATCACCTCATGCCCACTGGTAACCGCTTGAGATCTTTGACCATTTCCTTTAACAGGATCAGATGTTTTCTGGAGCTTTGGGGAAAGTGCATTCAAGAGTCACCAGAGCCATTTGGTCTGCTTACTATTGGGAAAACATGGAGACAGGTTAATTACAACAACTTAATCACTAAAATCCATCATACCTCTTCAAAGCCGCAACCAGTGCGTAGATTTTAGTCAGTGAATTTAACCATAACAACTGTCCATTCAATTTAATGTTTGACTATCTCTATAACCCAAGCCATCGGTTCTATACATGGTGGAGGCTAAGATCAGACAAAGATGTTACTGGTCATAGAATAAATTAGTCAAAAATTTCAGTTCATTTAAAGTCTGTATTTAAAGACATCACATTTCGTTTTACCTGAAATATTTATCATTGCCCTCTTAATGGCAATTTTTTCTTTTAACAAATCATTGTTTCTTAATTTTAACTGATGCCCTGTGCTTTTACTATAAATATCTTATCACCTATGACACAGGCTCAGATAACAGCTTTTAGCTGACTTTACATGAGAGAGAGACTCTGAGGCATTCAGGACCTGTACTGCATTCTCATAAACCTTCAAAGTTTTCACTCCAGCACAGCATAAGACTTGGCTAGAAATGATATTTGTTTTCAAATAAACATTATCCTTTTAACCTCTATCCTTAGCCAGAAATGGCGTTTTCAAATAACCCAAATTTTATATTTGTCTTTTGCCCATACAATGAATTTAGAAACTATACATTTCCACCCAGATTGAGCCTCTGTTACACAGCAAGTTAGGCCACCGCACCAGAAATGACATGGTGGGGCCGGATTCAGATTTTAGCTAAGCCCGAGCTTATCTTTTGAAATCTTCTAGGGTTTTCAACATATTAACACCAATTATCTTACCTTATTATTTTCAGAGTTAGAGGAATTTTCTCATAATTTGTCATTTAAAACCCTCTACGTAACTATTTGTATATATTTACCATTCAGATTTTTATCACCACTGTCTTTAATTTTAACCTCATAATTTATATTAACATTATCATAGATCTTTCCTTCAAAAATAATTAAAGACTCCAGTTTATTGACCTTATTATTATCTCATTAGTTTCTTAGACAGAGTGTAAGTCTCTTTGTTTGTAGCCAGTCAAGTTGTTGTTCAACTTTCTAATCAAAATTAAAACATTGCTGCCCATTTCCTTAATAAGTCCTGCAAATTTCTTTGAAGTGAGGGCTTCAGAGCAGAGCTGCTTACAGCGTTTGCTCTCGTTTGTCTCAAAATCTTTATCCGGACTGATCAAGTGACTGACCATGTCTCTCAAATTGTTAGCAATAATTTAGTCAAAGTTCATACTCACCTAAAATTATACCAGCAGAGATGGAAGCGGCGATCTTTAAACACAGCTGTTGTTTCTGCGTGATAATACTACATTTTCCTTTCCCTGTTATCTGACTCTTTCACCCAACATTTCACTGTTCGTTCGCATTTCTCACACACATTTCCCACAACAGCCCTTCTGAAATTATACTTTCACCACTTCAGTCTGGTAACACTCAGCATTCCCTCTTTTGGGAACCCATCATATTTAATTAACTATACCTTGCATGCATTTTTGGCATGCAAGGTTTCTCATTTGACAAAATACCTGTGTATCATATTCAGCTAGCTTGCTTTGAGATTTCCCCATATTGGCAGTCTGTCTCTGTGGCTTTTTGCGCGCACGCTATAATATGTCGGAAGTCTCCGTACAGATCTGATCCTTCACCCAGGACAGACGGGACGGACACTCACTCAAACGCCCTATTCAGGACCACTCAGCCCCTCAGACCCCACTCCTTGGTCTACTTATTCACCCACGTGATTTCAGTTTCTCTTTCATAAACAAATCAACCACGCTGCATTCACCACAGAGTCAGACTCCCCCTATGGTTTATCCTCTTATGGTTTTTTTTTTAAATTCCCAAATTTTAAGTTTGTTTCTTACCAGAAGCGTCCCATTGCCACCTCGGGTTTGTTTTCTCTAATTCCAGTGGTCGGACTTCCGGACCCCCTGAGCGGTTGGCCCCTCTCCCTCAATCTGTCGGGGTAGGGCTGTGACTCTAACGTTGATCAGTCAGGATGATTAGTCACCATCCAGAAGGCACATCCAAGGAATCCCACTTTTCCTGACACCAAATTTTTGTGGCAAAAAATTAACTCTCAGTTGCATCACTGAATAAGAGACAGACCTTAGCCAATTGTCTTTATAAAGATTTATTTTCTTGCAAGAAAAGAGTCACAGTCATACAGCCATCCTGAATGTCTGCAGAGTGCTAACTGAAGACATAACAGAAGCCACAGTCTCTTATACCCCCCAATGTGTAAACAATCCTTCTCAGTAGTTTTCCACACATGGTAAAAGAAAGAAAACACAGCACACAGAATTAGAATTAGTTCTGCCCGACACCTTTGGTACAGGAGAGCCCTCAAATAAGGTGTCCCGTGACCCCTGGTTTACAAACCAGTCTCTGTGTCTGTTAAGTTTAGTGGTGTCCCGCATGGCAGAAACACATGTTAGCTCCTGTATGATCTCAAACATATGTCTAAATAATTAATCTTCCTCTGTGATTACATTTTTCCACCACAGTAGTCAAAATGCTAGGACATTGAATACAGTATGGGACATTGAATTCATGAGAAACTGAGTCAGCAATTCATATGCAGTAAGAGAATAACACATGATTTCAAGAGTAACTGTCATTTTATAACTGTAAAAAAAAGAAGAAGAGGTATTTAGAAAGAGTGTATACTTTATTTTATCTGCTTATACTGTAAACCTCTACATACAGTTTTTTTATTTGCTTTGATACAATTTTCACAAGCAAGGTGTTCGTTTTCAAAACTCACAGTACCCATCAACTGAATTGTCTCTCTGAAATCTGAAATCTCTCTCCTCTTCACTTATAGCTGGTTTGTGGTGAGTGCACTGGCGCTGTTGTACTGTGGCTGCTGTCGCATTTTCCAAGTGAATGCTGCACACTGGTGGTGGTTGAGGAGAGACTATTGGATTCACTGTGAACAAAAGGAAAACATCTATTCACAGCTGATAGAAAGTACTTGCATAATTATGAATCTCTAATGCGCCTGTGTGAAACTCGTTTGCACAACTCTTCAATCAGCAGTCCTCATTCATCCATAAAAGATGCCACCTCTGTGGTGCTACTTGCAAACATGGATCAAAGAGACCAAAGGCAGCGGGAGAGTAAGAGGCTGTGGCAGAGGGGCCCAGAGGAGTTTGCATGCGTGGTGAAGGAGTCACAGCAAGAAGACAAAATAGAGCTCAAGTTTCTAATGAAATTTGGGCTACAATTACTGACCATGTCATCAATCATGTCTTGTCCTTTAGAGAATCTGGACAAAGCCTATTCTGAGTCAGAGCACTGTGGCATCTATTGTCAGGGTTTTTTTTGGAATGAGAACAGGTAAGTCACAATGTTATTATATATCACTGTGTATGAATTGAATTGGCTTTACAGGCTTTACTGTATTGCTCTGTTAGCAGAACAAACTGTGTCTACAGATGTTTCATCACTTCCATTTATGTGAATGTCAAAATGTCAATTTTGACATGCTTTTTGCTTTTACTTTATAGAATCCATACACTTCCACACACTGGTGGCAGAAGAAAGATATTTAGTGTTGAACAGGAGTCTGCCATTGTAGATATGGTCGTGGCAAACACGGCAATCAGACTGCGTGAAATCCAGGCAGCAGTAATTGCAGATCGGGGAGTATTTAGAAATATCAATAGTGTGAGTTTGGCAACTATTGATAGAGTCTTTGAACAAAACTATGTCAGAATGAAGCAGCTATACAGAGTTCCATTCCAAAGAAACTCTGACATCGTAAAGGAGGCAAGATTCCAGTATGTGCACAGATTTGTTATTGTAATACCTTTTTCTAGAGTATAATGGAGCCTTGAAGCTGAAGGGGCACATCACAAATTAATTTATGCAAATGAAGCCAGCTTCAACCTCTGTAAAGTGAGGAGATGCGGGATCAACATAATTGGGCAGATGGCCACTGTTACAGTGCCAGGTCAAAGAGGTGCTGCCAGGTCACCATGTGTGCTGCCATCTCAAATGATGGTGTCCTTTGCCACATACCAACTATCGGCTCATACAATACAGAACGCCTCATCACATTTCTTGATGCACTGAATGGAAGACTGTTTCCACCCAAAGAGAGAGGGCTGTTGAGGCCTGGCATGACTCTGTATGTCATCATTTGGGACAATGTTGCCTTCCACCACTCTCGCCTTGTGAATGAATGGTTTGCAGCACAGCCTCGTATGAAGATGCAATTCCTGCCTTCATACTCTGAACCCAATCGAGGAGTTCTTTTCTGCTTGGAGATGGAAGGTGTATGATCATGAGCAGATGTCCCTCCTGGAGGCAATGAATGCAGGTCGCCTGGCAATAGGTGCAGAGGACTGCCAGGAATGGATACGCCATGCAAGAAGGTATTTCCCTTAGTGCAATGCAAGGGAAAACATCCAATGCGCTGTTGATGAGAACCTGTGGCATAATCGTCAGGAACGTATGGACTAAATGTGAGGTTCTGAGTATTTCAACTCTTTATTTAGTTTTTTAGACATTTCCTTTGGTTGTTTTTATTTATTTTTTATTTTTTTATTATAACAGTATTCAGCATTTCTGGGTTTGAAAAGTATCATACATTTCATATTGATATCTGTATTTTGTTGTTGTAATGATTGATTGAAAGAATAAATTCATTTTACCACAAGTTGTGGTGTTTGATGGAAATATTTGCTTTTGTTGCTTTTTTTTTTTTTTTCCAGAGGGGTCATAGTAAGTCAATCATATTGTCACAGTCAAGAGCAAAGCACTTGCCAGGAAAAGACTAAAACAATAATGATATTAATTAAATATATTATATATATTAATAAATAATATTTAATTAATAAATTAAATTTAAATAAATAAAATAAAAAATAAATACAAATACATACATGGAGAACAAAAAAACAAAACAAATATATGATTAGATTAAACAGTTCAAGGCACCCAGTAATATTCATGTTCAACTCATTCACATCCCTGTAATACTACACAGTCCGTCCTTCAATGCCTAGCACAAACTGTCTCCCAAGTGGAACGAAGAAAAGGATCCCAAATTTTGTGAAACTCAAATTGTCTGTTTTTAAGTGATTCCTTTTTTCACCAAAACCAAAAAAGGTCCTGGTTCAAGGCCGGGAGGGAAATCTGGATTCAAAAACAAAGGAGTGAGAGGAGTGCTTATCACAGTGGCCTTCCTATCTCCTTGTCCATTTCCACACTCTCAGTGTAGACTGTAACAAAAAAATTCCCTCTGACAGCTGCTGTAATCTTTTTTTTTTTTTTTTAAATGTACAACAGATGACTTAAAGGGGTGGAGGATATAAAACTGTCACAAAGGGCTGAGTAGAAATAACTGCAAAAGGATCCAGTAGCAAGTATAAGTGAGTAAGGTTTATTCTCAGAAAACACAAGAGCACAGAAAACCACAGTACAGGAACCGAGGCAGCATCCAAACCAGCAGGTGAATCCAGGAAGGCAGAGGACAAAGAGGCAGTCGCTGGTGACGCAATGGGCAAACTGGAACTGCCCAAATTCACACACAAACACACGCTGGAACACCAGACAGTCTGTGTGTCTGACAAACAATCTGAAAAACAAGAGTGGGTGATGAGACATTAAATAGGCAGGTGTAATGATGTGCAGCTGGTGGTGATAAGGAGTAATCAGTGACCACGCCTCCAACACAACCACACACACACAGAGAGAGAATGAGTGAGTGAATTCATGAACCGTGACAAGAACTCCTTTCAATATCTAGTCACAAACTGTTAGGGTCTTCTTTAATCCATTCCCAAATATAGTGGCATAAACAAGCTACTTGGTATAATTTAATATTTGGCACACCCAGACCCTTGCTCGGGGTAACTGAAGGTGTGATAACTTCATCTTCGATCCTCTGTTCCTCCAAAGAAAGGAGATAAAAGAGCTATTTAATTCAGATGAAGATGAGTTTTTAAGAAGTATGGGGATCATTTGAAAAGGATACAACAAACATGGAAGAATATTCATTTTAATTAAGTGCACTCTGCCTAGCAAGGATAACGGAAGGCTAGTCCAACGTGCTAGATAAAAATATGCTTATCAATGGGACAAAGTTTAATTGCATAAAAAAAGCATAAAAAATGAGTGAAGGTGAGATGTGAATACCAAGATATGTGAATCCCTTTGGAGACCATCTAAAAGGAAGGAAGCTATCTCAATTACTCTGACGGTTGAGAGCCATTGCCTCAGAATTTGTGTAGTTTATTCTGTAACCTGAGAAGCTGCTAAATGTATTAATGATTTTAATAATTTTATCAATAGAGACCTCAGGATTACTTAGGTATAGAAGTATATAATCTGCATATAATGATATCTTGTGATCCTTTGGCCCCACATGAATCCCTTCTATAGCAGAGTCCTCTCTAATGGCCTGAGCCAAGGGCTCAATTGCCAAAGCAAATAACTGTGGGGACCTTGCCTTGTTCCTCGGTTCAGAGAAAACTGTGAAACAGTGAAAACACTGTGCTCAGACTTTTCTCCTAAACTAAAGACTCCTATGGTCTCTCACTTGTCTTCTCTGGAGTTTCAGAAGAGATTTCAACAATATCACACACTGTGCTCAGATAAATCAATTTAGCTAGAGAGACTAGATTGGTCATATTTTTCTCTTCTAAAGATTCAGAAGAGATCTCAACAACATCACACACTGTGCTCAGATAAATCAATTTAGCTAGAGAGACTAGATTGGTCATATTTTTCTCTTCTAAAGATTCAGAAGAGATCTTAACAACATCACAAACTGTGCTCACACTTTTCTCCTCAGCTAGAGGGACTGGAACTCTCACTTTTGTCTCCTCTAAAGTTTCATAAAAGATCTCAATAACATCACACATTTTGCTCAGATTATTCTCCTTAGCTAAAGACTCTGGCGCTCTCACATTTGTCAAACAAATGATTTGCCCTATGCACATAAACCAGTGTTTCTAGCTGAGGAGAAAAGTCTGCGCACAGTGTGTGATGTTGCTGGGATCTCTTCTAAAACTTTAAAGGAGACAAATGTGAGAATGTTACTCCTAACATTCTCACATTTGTCTCGTTTAAAGTTTTAGAAGAGATCTCAACAACATCACACACTGTGTGCAGACTTTTACTATATAAAAGGAGACAAATGTGAGAAACAGGAGACTCAAGCAAAAGTCTCCATTTGATGTTAAGGTAACCTCATTTATGTCTCACAGAAACATTTGAATTGTTAAAGTTTTTTTTTCTTCCCTCTGGGTAGTTTCTATGTTATTCATCAACACCATTTCAATCAAGCACAATACATGCATTGTTTTGTTGCACAATGAACAAAACAATCATAACCTATGTTTACATGCATGCAAAATGGGTTGTACAAGACCAACTTTGCAATGTTAAACAAAGAACAAAAAGGTTATGCAGCAACCATGAAGCACTGGTTACACTATAGTATTAAATTTGTTATAAAGAAATACAATTGTATAATCCCTTGTTTGGAATAAGCACTGCATATTCAATGCAGGGCATTGAAGATACATTTAAATGAGTAACCCTTGATATTCTGAAACGCATAATGCTATTTGAATGATAGTTTCAGTATTCACAATATTAGTAAACATTTTAAATGTAACATGTTTCTCCTAAAATAAAATTTAAGACATCTGGGTTTGGTTGCAAAAACTTCTTAGACTAGTCTTAAAAGTTTGTCATGAATTATTTTTCCCCCAAGACTGGTAATATCTTATTTAAGTCAGTTACATAAAAAGGTACATCTGTTTAATTTTAATTGGAAAAGTAAGACTGATTGCCTTTTGGTTAACTACTACTTAGTCAAAGTAGTATTTAAGTTACAGTTCTTAAGTTCTTAAGTTATGCAACCCTGCTAAGTTTATGCAACTGGCACCAGAAGGCAAAGCTGTTACCTAAATGAGACCTATAAGAGATAATCAGCCCTTAGTATCCTGAGCTCTGTCAGAGCTCTGTAGCCTTGTGGACAAGCACATCAACATTGAGGCACAGCAGTATGTGAATGAGAATGTGAAACGACGAATTGGGATATCACATGAGAGCCCTATCACCTTCGAGTGTGTACTAACCGGCCAATGAAATTGGCATGCAGAATTTGCATGCAGCACTCCGCCCCCGCAACACGAGTATAAATAGGAAGTGCCAGCAAATGCACATTTGTCTTTCGTTTCGGAGCCGAGCGGTGTTGCTGTTTCATCCGAGAGTGTGACTTATCAAGCCAGTGTGTAGAGAAGAGTTTTGTGTTGGCGAAAAGGCACTTCAGCGGCAGCTGCGAGCTCACGCTATTTTTAGATGCTGACTCAGAGTGTGAGAGCACGCTGTCAGGCTGCACTATCTCCTACAGCAGCGCCACGGCTGTTCACATCTAAAAGAGCTTTTTTCCATTCTAAAAGAGCAAATTGCGGGCAGACACTGCGCCTTTTTCAGAATGTCATTCCGCCCATGTTTTTCTGGATGCGGTCGTTCCCTGTTGCCGGCTGAAGGTCATGAGCGCTGCGTCACGTGTTTGGGCGTTCAGCATGCTGAAGCAGCACTTGTGTTCTCACTGCGGGAACATGACTATCTCAGTGTTATGGTCCAGTGTTATGGTCAGTGTTATGGTCCAGGCTTGTTTACCTTGGTTCTTGAGGCCTATTCCCTATTCCCTCCACACTGAACCCCATGGTGTTGTCGGAAGAGAGTGGCGGTCCCTCTGCTGAGTGACCAACCGTCTCTTTTGGTGCACCGGCCGACGATCTGATGTCGATCGCGGCATCGGAAGGTGAGCTGTCATCGGGAGATGACGACTCGGCTGCGTTGCCTCCTTCTGGGAGAGTGGCGTTGCCCGGCACAGAAGCAGACGGAGGCGATCCGGCACATCCTGCCCCGGCGGTCTGCTGCTGCCTCCACCCAGCCGCCGGTCGCAGCTCCTCCGCCTGCTCGTTGCCAAGGGTGCCCACACGCCTCGTCCTCCGCCCCTGCGGCAAGCGGCCCTGAGACGGGCGACCCGAAGGATTGGATGTCTGCTCTTCGGACCCTTCGTTCCTGAGGGCGGGTGTCCCCTTGGAACAAGTGTCCAGGCATGCTGTGGTCTCCACGGATGCCTCCACCACCAACCAGGGCCACGTACAACGGGCATGCAGTCTCAGGTCTGTGGACGGGGCCTCAACTGCAGTGGCACATCAACTGCCTAGCAGTACGTCTTGCGCTGAGCCGCCTCAAAGGGCTGTTACGAGGCAAGCACGTACTGGTCCGTACGGACAGCACTGCGACCATTGCATACATCAACCATCAGGGTGGTCTACGCTCCCGTTGTATGTCACAACTCGCCCGCCATCTCCTCCTATGGAGTCAGAAGCATCTGAGGTCGCTTCGTGCCATTCATATCTTCTGGGAGAATGGAGACTCCATCCCTAGGTGGTCCAGCTGATATGGGACCTCTTCGGAGCCGCACAGGTAGACCTGTTTGCCGCTCTAGACTCAACCCATTGCCAGTGGTTTTATTCCCTGACCGAGGGCACTGATGCACGGACCCACAGCTGGCCCCGGGGTCTATGCAAGTATGCGCAAGTATGCGACACTGTGCAAGGTCAGGGAGGACGAGGAGCAGGTCTTGCTAGTTGCGCCCTATTGGCCCAACCGGACCTGGTTCCCGGAACTCATGCTCCTCACGACAGCCCTTCCTTGGCCCATTCCTCTGAGGAAGGACCTTCTGACTCAGAGACGGGGCACCCTCTGGCACCCGCGTCCGGACCTCTGGAAACTCCATGTCTGGTCCCTGGACGGGACGTGGAGGTTCTAGGTGACCTACCATAAGGTGTGGTAGACACCATCACTTCCGCTAGAGCACCCTCTACGAGGCACCTTTATGCATTGAAGAGAAACCTATTCGTCGAATGGTGTTCTTCTCAACGGGAGAACCCCCAAACGTGCTCAGTTAGATCAGTGCTTTCCTTCCTGCAAGATGGGTTGGAGTGAAGGCTGTCTCCCTCCACCCTTAAAGTGTATGTTGCCGCTATCGCCGTACATCACGATGCAGTTGATGGTAAGTCCTTGGGGAAGCACGATCTAATCGTCAGGTTCCTGAGGGGGCGAGGAGACTGAATCTCTTGGGACTTACCTCTGGTGCTTACTGCACTGCAGAGGCCACCCTTTGAGCCCTTGCAATCAGCTGAGTTAAAAACTCTGTCGATGAAGACAGTTCTCCTGGTTGCATTGGCCTCTATCAAGAGGGTAGGGGACCTGCACGCATTTTCGGTCGACGAAGCGTGCCTAGAATTCGGGCCAGATAACTCTCACGTCATCCTGAGACCCCGGCCCGGATATGTGCCCAAGGTTCCCACCACTCCCTTCCGGGACCAGGTGGTGAACCTGCAAGTGCTGCCCTCGGAGGAGGCAGACCCAGCCCTAGCTTTGCTCTGTCCCGTCCGCGCTCTGCGGGTATACGTGGACAGAACACAAAGCTTCAGGACCTCAGATCAGCTCTTTGTCTGCAGAAGGGAAAGGCTGTCTCCAAGCAGAGGATGGCCCACTGGATAATGGATGCCATCACTTTTGCTTACCAAGTCCAAGGCGTGCCTTGCCTGCCCGGGTCGGCTCACTCCATGAGAGGAGTAGCTTCTTCCTGGGGGCTGGCGCATGGCACCTCGCTGACAGATATATGTAGAGCTGCGGGCTAGGCGACACCAAACACGTTCGCTAGATTTTATAGCCTCCGTGTAGAAACGGTTGCTTCCCGCATGCTCGCCCCCAGTAACGCCTGGAGCCCCGTTTTTTGTGTCGGCTTGCTGCGCCATTCCCCTCTTCGGAGTGGATAAATGCGCTATTTTGGCTTCAGTAAGTTCCCCTCTGGCGAACCCTGTTAAGCTCCTCCGCCACCCCCTGCGGCTTCAGATATTGCGGAGTGTATGTCGATAGGCCAGCACTAATATTGTTAATATTGTACTTATGCCAGGCACTGGAAGAGGTCAGAAACTGTGCCGTTTTATTAGGGATCCCAATTCGTCCTTCAGGGAACGAGGGTTACATACGTAACCAAGACGTTTTGCGCATGTGAGTGCGCCGAGTGGCTTGCCTTGACATGCTAGAGAGCACTATATACTTATATTTACAACAAATATATGCGCATAAAGCAGATATTGTATTGATTTCTGAATTACAATTTGGTACATTTCTCAGATCAGAATTGAAATTCTCAAAACTACCTGTTCAATCTTCACATCATTGTGTCACTTGTGCACATCAAAAAAGCAGTTTCTCATTTCTTTGAACAAGTTGCAAATGCTTTGGTACATCTATGCAAATGATACATCTATACATTTCCATTAGACTTTTTTCTAAAGATATTCGCTGTGATGTGGATGAGAATTTGTGGCCCAACAGACATCAGGAGGTGTAGGAAGACTGCACTGTAATTCCTACAGCACTGCATGTACAGTTTTCCCTAAGGAGATTGCCCTATGTTCACATTTCTACTTTTGTTTTTTTGTTTTTTTCTTTGTGCTATGCAGTGCTGTCTTTTCCTTTCTGTATCGCAATGACATGGTCTGTCAACAAATTACAGTACAAACAGTAAAAGCGTAAATGTGAATCTTGTCCAGTCTCTTGCAATCAAACTCCCACATACACTTGTAGGTGTAACCTACAATTTACAATAATTGTCATCAAAACTTTAGCCATAGTTTACATCAGAACATCCCTCCAGAGTACACTGTGATATTGACAACATGACTTATGTCTACTAACATGTCTTATCCGTACACAATGACACAAGGACTTGTCATTCTGATGGCACTGACATGTTCATTGACACAGATATTTACTTTTGAGAGATTAACTAAGGATTTTGAGCAAGAGACTGGGTTTTGCGGGTAATCCATGGTGTTTTGCTATTTGTATGAATTGTTTTGAGAAATGCACTTACTGTTTTGCAAATGTCGAGGAGGATTCGAGAAATGTACCAAAGCGACTGAGAAAAACTGTAAATGCAGGAGCAGGTGAGGAACATGTCTATTCAAGATTCATGCTCAACAGCGCCCCTGTTGCATGGTTTTAAAGTTTTGTGACTGTTATAGCATTTTACAAATAAAATTTCAGTTTTAGCCTGTGTTACAGTTTTTTATTCACTTTGGTACTATTTTCACAAGGTGTACGTTTTCAAAACTTTTAGTACAAAAATCCAAACTGGTCACACTTGTAACACAGTTAGACATTCTTTCAAAAAATGATGTAATGCTTTCATTCAGTTGCACATATTTTCAGTCCACATAGTCATTGTTTCAAACACAAGATTATTGTAATATGTAATGAGAACATTTGGTTTAATCACCGAAACACAACAGTATGATCTTCTTTCAGTTTAGTACTTTTAACAATCAGTTCATCCAACAGCAAACAATGCAAGATACATGTTTCAAATCACCCTCATTGCTGAATTAAGTACTTAATTCAGCAAGTTAGGTAATGTAAGCGTATTTTCTTATGTGGCATCTGTAGCCTGTGCTACTACACAGGCTACAGATGCCACATAAGAAAATACGCTTACATTACCTAACTTATGTAATTGAATCCATAATGTTTGTAATAGTATCTATTCAGTGTGCTATCAAAGGTGTGATGAAGTTACGACACGGCCATGAGGTTCTGGGCTATAGAACAGAGTTTTCTGCCAATTCAGTAAATGTTTTTCACTGTACCATATGACTGAATCTATACTGTAGTTGACCTTTATAAGAATGAGTTGCAGTAATGTGTCTCTACCATGGTAATCTGTTTACAGTATCACATGGCATACATACTGTAATGTAAAATGCTATATTTGATACCATTTGTCTCCCTTCTTCTTGCATTTCTAATCAGTCTGATGTTACACCGTCATTGACTATTTCCTCTCCTTTATACTCTATTCTGCTCTATGTTCACAAATTGCAAATCTTTCTGTCCCACCTACCCACACATACTCACGCACACTCACAATTCAGTTTTTACATTTTCAAAAAAACTCATTCTGTATGATTTATAAGCTTGCTTCCTCATGGGGACCAAAAAATGTCCCCGCAAGGACAATTATTTAGGATATTGTCATCTATATGGGGACATTATGTCCATAATGTAGAGTTTACCAGGCCACACACACATAGTGGTTCTAATCACTTATAATGTAAAAATAATTCATTATATGGTAGGTTAACCATATTGGAAAATGCAAACAAAGTAGAAACTATGTCTATAGAAAAAATATGAATAGAAATCTATTGGTGTACCAAATGATTAATTGATTAACCATTAAGATCAGTTGGATTAAATAATAGACAAATGTATTAAACTGAACGAGAAGAAATGCAAATAAAAAGTTTGATAGTAAGAGCTTTATGAAAGGCAGTTACTGTGAATGAAACATTTTTATAGATTAAACTTATTTTGTGTAGTGAAAAGGATACTTTGTGGTTTTGTGTATTGTACTAACACAATTGAAAATATGCTGAAATGTTTGAAAAAAAGGCACTTTTGATGATCTGTTGTGATATTAGCACTATGAGTTTTGAAAATGTACACCTTGCTTGTGAAAATAGTACCAAAGCGGAAAAAAAACTGTAAGTGTTTTGAAAATGGGACACATGTATTTACAGTTTTATTCGCGTTGGTACTATTTTCAGAACAGAAAATAGTATAGATAGATAGATAGATAGAATTAGATCGATTCTTGAATTACCGTAATGATAATAATAGGCGTACACAATTTTTTTTACAGTTTTTTGTATTCACTTTGGTACTATTTTCAAAACTGTTAGTACAAAAATCCAAACTGATCACATTTGTAACACAGCTAGTCTTTCTTTCTTTCTTTCCAGACCTGATGTAATGTTTTCATTCAGTTGCACATATTTTCAGTCTCAATGATTATTGCTTCAAACACAAGATTATTGTAATACCAATTTGACAACCTGGCAACCAACTTGACCTCATCTACACACGCAACTGCACTACGGATAACATTTTGGTGAAACCTTTACACACCTCAGATCATTACTTCATCACATTTAATCTACAACTTACTACTCGTGCACCTCCAGTCCCTCTACCAGTTACTTTCAGACGAAACCTGCGCTCTCTTTCTCCCTCTCATCTCTCCTCTGCTGTGTCATCCTCCCTTCCCTCACCCACACAATTCTCATCTATGGATGTCAACACTGCAACAGACACGTTATGTTCTACCTTAACTTCTTGTCTAGATAGTATCTGACCTCTATCTTCGTGGCCAGCACGCCCTACTCCCTCTAACCCTTGGTTATCTGATGTTCTTCGCGAACACCGGACCAAACTCAGGGCAGCAGAGAGAAAATGGCGAAAATCAAATCTTACATGGGTACTTACCAATCTCTGCTCTCATCCTTCTCAGATGATGTCCACGCGGCTAAATCCTAATTTTTCCACAACAAAATCAACAGCACCTCAAACACACGCACACTTTTCAGAACATTCAACTCTCTCCTCTGTTCCCCTCTACCACCTCTTTATCTGCCGACGTTTTTGCCCATTTCTTCACTGATAAACAACAGTCATCAGCAGTCAGTTCTCACCTCCACACACACAGGATTTTAGATCAGCCACATCCACAGCCAAACATCTACTCTCCTTCTTCTCTACACTCACTGAGACAGAAGTATCTAAACTTCTCCTCTCCAGCCATCCTACTACTTGCCCCCTAGATCCCATCCCCTCACACCTCCTACAAGCCATCTCTCCTACACTCCTACCAGCACTCACACATTATCAATACATCTCTCTGCACCGATATTTTCCCTACCACATTCAAGCAGGCTCGGGTAACCCCACTGCTTAAAAAACCCACATTCAACACATCACTTGTAGATAACTACAGACCTGTTTCTCTCCTACCATACATAGTGAAAACACTTGAACGAGTTGTTTTCAACCAGGTTTCATCTTTCCTCTTACAGTTTAATCAGCTGGACTTAAACCAATCAGGTTTCAAAAAGGGCCACTCAACCGAGACTGTATTACTGTCGGTCACTGAAGCCCTGCGGATTGCAAAAGCTGCTTCCAAATCATCAGTCCTCATCCTCCTCGATCTATCTGCTGCGTTTGACACTGTGAATCATCAGATTCTTCTGTCCACCCTCTCATCACTGGGCATCACAGGGATTCCACTCCTCTGGTTTGAGTTCTATCTCACAGGTAGGTCTTTCAAGGTTGCCTGGAGAGGGGAGGTATCCAAAGCACATTAACTAACCACTGCGGTTCCTCAGGGCTCAGTGCTTGGACCTCTCCTCTTCTCCATTTACACTACACTACTGGGACCCATCATAGCACATGGCTTCTCATTGCTATGCTGATGACACACACCTCTACCTTTCATTTCAACCAGATGATCCTACAGTAGCTGCACGAAGAACTGCATCTCATGCTGTCTAGCAGACATCTCGTCATGGATGAAACAACATCACCTGCAGCTCAACCAAGCAAAGACTGAGCTTCTCGTCTTCCCTGCTTCCCTTCCCTGCAACACAACTTTACCATCAAGCTAGGTTCATCTTTGATTACCCCTTCAGAGTAGGTCAGAAATCTTGGAGTAATCTTTGATGACCAGCACATTTCAAAGACAGCTCGGTCATGCAGGTTTGCACTGCACAACATCAGGAAGATCAGACCGTTCCTTACAGAGCATGCAACACAGCTTCTCATCCAAGCCCTGGTCATTTCTAGGCTTGACTACTGCAATGCGCTTCTGGCTGGACTTCCATCGTGTGCAATCAAAACACTACAAATGATTCAGAACGCAGTGGCACGTCTTGTCTTTAACGAGCCCAAAAGGGCCCATGTCACACCTCTCTTCATCTCTTTGCACTGGCTACCACCCGCTGCCCACATTAAGTTCAGGGCCTTGGCGCTTGCTTATGGATGTAAGCTCAGCACCCGCATACTTCAACTCGCTCCTATGAGTCTACACCCCCACCAGAAGCCTTCGCTCAGCTAAGGAGCGGCGGCTTGTGTTACCATCCCAGAGAGGCATGAAATCCCTCTCCAGAACTTTTTCATTCACTGTTCCCGGCTGGTGGAACGATCTTCCCACCTCTATACGGATGGCAGAATCACTGACATAATTTTTAAAAAATCTCTTCCGTGAGCACTTAATCTTATCATAATTTTTTTTTTTTTAATTCTAATTCTTTTTCCTCTATTCTATTCTAGCTTAGGCTACTCTGAGCAATGTCCGAAACTTAGTATTTAAGCCACTTTTTGCGTTCCTTCGCCTCTTCATAACGGATCGCTTCCTGTACTCCTCAGTTGTAAGTCGCTTCGGATAAAAGCGTCTGTTAAATGCATAAATGTAAATGTAATATGTAATGAGAACATTTGGTTTAATCACCAAAACACAATAGTATGATCTTCTTTCAATTTAGTACTTTTAGTACTTCAGTTCATTCAACAGCAATGTTGTGTTTCACATGAAACAATACATGTTTCAAATCACTCTTGTTGCTGAATTAATTACAGTAACACAGGCAATAGATGCCACATTAGAAAATAAACTTATGTAGAAACATATGTAATTGAATCCATAATGTTTGTAATAGTATCTATCTAGTGTGTTATCAAAAGGTGTGATGACATTCCGACACAGCCACGCATGGGCTATAGAACGGAGTTTGCTGCCAATACAGTAAATGTTCTCACTGTACCATATGACTGAATCTATGCTGTAGTTGACCATTATAAGGGTGAGTTACAGTAATGTGGCAGTCATCTGGTAATCTGTTTACATTATCACATGGCATACTGCAATATAAAATGCTGTATTTGATGCCATCTGTCCCCCTTCTTCTGATGCATTTCCAAACTCCTCCACGCTATGGTGCTATAAAGCCACCGCCCAGGCCATAGGCAGATCTATGGCCAACCTTGTGGTGTTAGAGCGACACCTGTGGCTGAACTTAATGGAGATCAGGAAGCTGACAGAATCGTAACAATATATAGTCAATGGGAATGTATGGAAAAATCATGATTGAGGACTCTTGGGCCACAAATTTGTTCAGTTTGTCAAATATGGATTACTCTCTGGCTGATTTAACATTATAAGGAATCTATGAGAATATATAGTTGAAAGTTTTGTTTGGACCTGTTAGTCAGAAATATGTTCAGAAGGTCAAATATGGACTTCTGTATATCCATAACATGTAATAAATAAAATTAAATAAAAAAATTAAATAAAAAAAAACATTTGTGGATTCTTTAGACAGAAATGGGAATCAGAAGGGAAGTCAATAATTATGTATGAGTAAGTTCATTTTCAAGGACTCTTTGGTCAAAAATATGTTCAGTAGGCTACTGTCTGGCTGATTTAACATCAGAAGGAATCTTTGAGAATATATAGTTGAAATCCCTTTGTGGACCAGTTGGCAAGAAACATGTTCAGTAGGTCATAGTGGACTACGGTCTGGCTGATTTAACATCAGAAGGTGTCTATGAGAATATATAGTTGAAAACATTTTGTGGGCCAGAAATATGTTCAGTAGGTCCAATATAGACTTCTGTACTATAACATGTAAAAAAAAAAAACAAAAAAAAAAACAAACCCTTTGGACAGAAATGGGAATCAGATGGGAAGTCAATGAGTATAAGTTCATCATTGAGGACTCTAGGGCCAGAAAAATATAATTAATAGGTCACTTATGGTCTTCTGAATGGCTTAATGTAACATGAGGAGTCAATAAGTATGTATAGTAACTCTTCGGCCAGAAAGATGTTCAATAGGTCGTAATATACTATGGTCTGACTGATTTAACCTGAGAGGAGTCAATGGGAATGTATAGAAAAATCATGATTGAGGACTCTTGGGCCAGAAATTTGTTCAGTTAGTCAAATATGGATTACTGTTATTTACCATTATAAGGTTTCTATGAGAATATATAGTTGAAAATTGTTTGTGAACCTGTTGGTCAGAAATATATTCAGAAGGTCAAATATGTACTTCTTTATAGCCATAACGTAATAAAAAAAGTTTTTTTTTAAAAACTTCAAACTTCTGTAGACTTCTGTAAAGTCCATTTATATTATAAAAACCCAAACCCTAATGTTCAAGGACTACTGTCTACCTAATGTAACATCAAAAGGAGTCAAAGAGTATGAGAAATATTACTCAATTACACGTTGGCCAGAAATATGTTCAGTGGGTCAAATATAGACTTCTGACGTAACATAAGGAGTCAATGAGTATGTATAGAAAGTCACTGTTCAAGCACTTATCTGTTCTCTCCAATGCCCAATGAGTTCTTGTATGCAATGCAAAAGCACTTATCGCTTCAATACACAGCGATATCGTGTATGCAATGCAAAAGCACTAATCGCTTCAATGCACTAAGATTTCTTGTATGCAATAAAAAAGCAATTGTCTCCAAAGCACAACGAGTTAATGTATGCAAAGCAAAAGCCCTTATCTCATCAATGAACAAAGTGATCTTGTACGCAATGGAAAAGCACTAATGTGTTCAATGCACAAGTTCTTGTATGCATTGCAATGCAAGCGCACTTATCTTTTCCAATGCACGTGTATACATTGCAATGCAAACGCAATTATCTCTTTAATGCACAAGTTCTTGTATGCAATGCAAAATCACTTATCTCTTCAGTGCACAACAAGTTCTTGTATGCAATGCAAAAGCAATTATCTCTCAATGAACAAAAAATGATTGTATGCAATGCAAAAGCACTTCAGTGCACAGTGAGTTCTTGTATGCATTGCAATGCAAATGCACTTATCTTTCAATGCACAACAAGTTATTGTATGCAATGCAAATGCGCTTATCTCTTCAATGCACAACGAGATCTTGTATGCAATGCAAAAGCACTTATCTCTTCAGTGCACAGCGAGTCCCTTATGCATTGCAATGCAAAATCACTTTTCTCTTCCCGGCACAATGAGGTCATGTATGCAATGCAAATGCACTTATCTCCAGTGCACTGAAATTCTTGTATGCATTGCAATGCAAAAATACTTATCTCTTCAATGCACAAATTCATGTATACAATGCAAAAGCAATCTCTTCAAAGCACAAGTTCTTGTATGCAATGCAAAAGCAATTATCTCTTCAGTGCTCAAGTTAATGTATACAATGCAAAAGCAATTATCTCTTCAATGCACAACAAATTATTTTATGCAATGCAAAAATACTTATCTCTTCAGTGCACAGCGAGTTGATATGCATTGCAATGCAAAATCACTTATCTCTTCAATGCACAACGAATTATTGTATGCAATGCAAATGCAAAAATCTCTTCAATGCACAACGGGATCTTGTATGCAATGCAAAAGCAATTATCTCTTTAATGCACAACAAATTATTTTATGCAATGCAAGAATACTTATCTCTTCAAAGCACAACGAGCTCTTGTATGCAATGCAAAAGCATGTGTCTCTTCAATGCACAGGACTTAATGTATGCAATGCAAAAGCAGTTATCTCTTCAAAGCACTTTCTTCTATGCAATGCAAAAGCATTCATCAGTGCACAGCGAGTTTGCATGCATTGCAATGCAAAGCACTTTTCTCTTCAAAGCACAAGGAGTTCTTCTATGCAATGCAAAAGCACTTGTGCATTGAAGAGATAATTGCTTTTGCACTGCATACAAGAACTAGTTGTGCATTGAAGATGTCAATGCACAACAAGTTCTTGTATGCAATGCCAAAGCACTCATTTCATCGAGTTCTTGTATGCAATGCAAAAGCAATTATCTCTTCAATGCACAAAGAGTTCATGTATGCATTGCAGGGCAAAAGCAATGATTTCTTCAGTGCACAACGAATTATTGTATGCAATGCAAAATCACTTATCTCTTCAATGCACAGCGAGTTATTGTATGCATTGCAATGCAAATGCACTTATCTCTTCAATGCACAACTAGTTCTTGTATGCAATGCAAAAGCAATTATCTCTTCAACGCACAAAAAATTATTTTATGCAATGCAAAAATACTTATCTCTTCAATGCACAACAAATTATTTTATGAATGTAAAAACACTCATCTCTTCAATGATGTATTGCAATGCAGAACGAGTTCATGTATGCTATGCAAAATCACATATCTTCACAGCACAACGAATTCTTGTATGCAATGCAAAAGCATTCATCTCTAGTGCACAGCGAGTTATTGAATGTATCGCAATGCAAAAGCACTTTTCTCTTCAATGCAAAACAAGATCTTGTATGCATTGCAAAAGCAATTGTCTCTTCAATGCAAAACAAATTCTTTTATGCAATGCAAAAATACTTATGTCTTCAGTGCACAGCGAGTTCATATGCATTGCAATGCAAAATCACTCATCTCTTCAATGCACAACAAGATTTGTATGCAATGCAAAAGTACGTGTCTCTTCAATGCACAGGACTTCATGTATGCAATGCAAAGGCAGTTATCTCTTCAAAGCACGTTCTTCTATGCAATGCAAAAGCATGCATCTCTTCAGTGCACAGCGAGCTTGTATGCATTGCAATGCAAAGCACTTTTCTCTTCAATGCACAACTAATTATTTTATGCAATGCAAAAGCACTTTCTCAATGCACAACAAATTATTTTATGCAATGCAAAAGCACTCATTTCATCAGTGCACATTGAGTTCTTGTATGCAATGCAATTATCTCTTAAATGCACAAAGAGTTCCTGTATGCATTGCAGGGCAAAGGCGATTATCTATTCAGTGCACAACGAATTATTGTATGCAATGAAAAGCACTTATCTCTTCAATGCACAACTAGTTATTGTATGCAATGTAAAAGCAATTATCTCTTCAATGCATAACAAGTTCTTGTATGCAATGCAAAATCACTTATCTCTTCAGTGCAAAAAGAGTTCATGTATGCATTGCAGGGCAAAAGCAATGATCTCTTCAGTGCACAACGAATTCTTGTATGCAATGCAAAAACACTTATCTCTTCAGTGCACAGCGAGTTATTGTATGCATCAAATTATTTTATGGAATGCAAAACTTCAATGCACAACAAGTTCTTGCAATGCAAAAGTAATTATCTCTTCAATGCACATCCATTTATTGTATGCAATGCAAAAGCAGTTATCTCTTCAAAGCACGTTCTTCTATGCAATGCAAAAGCAATTATCTCTTCAGTGCACAGCGAGTTCATATGCATTGCAATGCAAAATCACTCATCTCTTCCATTCACAACAAGATTTGTATGCAATGCAAATGCACTTATCTCTTGAAAGCACAACGAGCTCTTGTATGCAATGCAAAAGCACGTGTCTCTTCAATGCACAGGACTTCATGTATGCAATGCAAAAGCAGTTATCTCTTCAAAGCACGTTCTTCTATGCAATGCAAAAGCATTCATCTCTTCAGTGCACAGCGAGTTTGCATGCATTGCAATGCAAAGCACTTTACTCTTCAATGCACAAGGAGTTCTTCTATGCAATGCAAAAGCAATTATCTCTTCAATGCACAACAATATCTTGTATGCATTCCTATGCAAATGCACTTCAATGTACAACGAGTTCTTGTATGCAATGCAAAATCATTTATCTCTTCAATGCACACAAATTATTTTATAAAAGTAAAAACACTCATCTCTTTAGTGCACAACGAGTTCTTGTATGTATTGCAATGCACGAGTTCATGTATGCTATGCAAAATCACATATCTTCACAGCATGCAATGCAAAAGCATTCATCTCTAGTGCAAAGCGAGTTATTGAATGCATCGCAATGCAAAAGCACTTTTCTATTCAATGCACAAATCTTGTATGCATTGCAAAAGCAATTGTCTCTTCAATGCACAACAAATTATTTTATGCAATGCAAAAACACTTATCTCTTCAATGCACAACACATTCTTTTATGCAATGCAAAAGCACTTATCTCTCAGTGCACAGCGAATGCTTGTATGCAATGCAAAAACACTTATCTCTTCAATGCACAACAAGTTCTTGTATGCAATTCAAAAATGCAATAATCTCTTCAATGCACAACAAATTATATTATGCAATGCAAAAATACTTATCTCTTCAATACACAATGAGTTCTTGTATGCAATGCAATATCACTTTTCTCTTCAATGCACAACGAGATATTGAATGCATTGCAAAAGCAATTCTCTTCCAAAGCAGGAGTTCTTGTTTATAAAGCAAAATCACTTATCTCTTCAATGCACAAGTTTTTATATGCAATGCAAAAGCATTATCTCTTCAGTGCACAACAAGTACTTGTATGCAATGCAATGCAAAAGCACTTTTCTCTTCAATGCACAATGAGATATTGAATGCATTGCAAAAGCAATTCTCTTCCAAAGCAGGAGTTTTTGCATACAATGCAAAAGCACTGATCTCTTCAATGCACAACAAGTTCTTGTATGCAATGCAAACGCAATTATCTCTTCAACAAGTACTTGTATGCAATGCAATGCAAAAGCAAAAGCACTTTTCTCTTCACTGCACAATGAGATATGGAATGTATTGCAAAAGCAATTATCTCTTCAATGACTGTCTATTTTATGAGTCTCTCTATTTTATGCAGTGCAAAAGCACTCATCTCTTCAGTGCACAACGAATTCTTGTATGCAATGCAAAAGTACTTATCTCTTCAAAGTACAATTAGATCTTGTATGCATTGCAATGCAAATGCACTTATCTCTTCAATGCATAACGAGTTCTTCCTCTGCATGCAAAAGCAATTATTTCATCAATGCACCACAAATTATTTTATGCAATGCAAAAGCACTTATCTCTTCAATGCACAAGTTATTTTATGCAGTGCAAAAGCACGTTTCTCTTCAATGCACAAGTTATTGTATGCAATGCAAAAGCACTTATCTCTTAATGCACAATAAGTTATTGTATGCAATGCAAAAGCAATTATCTCTTCAGTGACTGTTTTATGAGAGTCTCTCTATTTTATGCAATGCAAAAGCACTCATCTCTTCAGTGCACAACGAATTCTTGTATGCAATGCAAAAGCACTTATCTCTTCAAAGTACAACTAGATCTTGTATGCAATTCAATGGTAAAACAATTTTCCCTTCAATGCACAAGGAGTTCTTGCATGTACTGCAAATGCACTTATCTTTTCAAAATGCACGTGTTCTTGTATGCAATGCAAAAGCATATGGTCTTTTTTTTGGCTTGATGTAACATATGTATAGTAACCTAATATTTGAGAAATGTTCGGCCAGAAATATGTACAATGGATCATAATGGGACTATGGATTTAACATGTTCGAGGACTCTTGTGCAAGAATTATGTTCAGTAGGTCAAATACTGTTTGGCTGATGTAAATCAGGAGTCAAAGAGTATGTATAGAAAGTTCAAGCTGAAATACTTTTTGGACGGAAATATGTTCAGTAGGTCAAATATAAACTTTGTTATAGCCGTAACATGTAAAAAATGAGTATATAGTAAGATAATTTTCAAGGACACTTTGATCAAAACAATGTTCAGTAGGTCAAATATGGACTACTGTCTGGATGATTTAACATCAGAATGAATCTTTGAGAATATATAGTTGATAAACCTTTGTTGACCAGTGGCAAGAAATATGTTCAGTAGGTAATGTAAGAAGGACTCCTTCTGTAACATAAGAAGGAGTCAATGAGTATGTATAGTAACTTGAGAACTCTTCTGCCAGAAATATGTTATAGGTCATAATGGAATACAGTCTGGCTGATTTAACCTGAGATTAGTCAAGGGAAACGTATAGAAAAATCTTGATGGGCCAAAAATGTGTTCAGTTGGCTGATTTAACATTATAAGGAGTCTATGAGAATATATATTTAAAAACATTTTGTGGACCACTTTGTCAGAAATGTTCACAAGGTCAAATATGGACTTCTGCATAGCCATAACATGTAAAAAAAAAAAAAAAACTATTATGGACCCTTTGGCCAGAATTGGAATCAGATGGGAAGTCATTGAGTTTGTAGAGTTTGTATAGTGTTCATCATCGAGGACTATTGGGACATAAATATATAATTAGTAGGTCAATTATGGTCTTATGAATGGTTTGATGTAACATAAGGACAGAAAGATCATGATTGTGGACTACTTGGTCAGAAATATGTTTAGCAGGTCAAATATGGACTACTGTCTGGCTGATTTAACATTTAACAAAAATTGTGGACCCTTTGGTCAGAAATGGGAATCAGAAGGGAAGTCAATGAGTATGTATAGTAGGTACATTTTCAAGGACTCTTTGGTCAAAAAAAATGTTCAGTAGGTCAAATATGGTCTTCTGAATTGCTTGATGTAACGTAATAATAAGTCTATGAGAACATATAGTAAAAATCTTTTGAGGACTCTTCCGCCAGAAAGATGTTCAGTAGGTCATAATGGACTATGGTCTAGCTGATTCAACCTGAGAGGAGTCAATGGGAATGTATAGGAAGATCATGATTGAGAACTCTTAGGCCAAAAATGTGTTCAGTTAGTCAAATATGGATTACTGTCTGGTTGGTTTAACATTATAAGGAGTCTATGAGAATATATATTTAAAAACATTTTATGGACCACTTAATCAGAAATATGTTCACAAGGTCAAATATGGACTTCTGTATAGCCATAACATGTAAAAAAAAAAAAAAAAAAAGCCTATTGTGGACCCTTTGGCCAGAATTGGAATCAGATGGGAAGTCATTAAGTTTGTATAGTTGTATAGTGTTCATCATCGAGGACTATTGGGACAGAAATATATAATTTGTAGGTCAATTATGGTCTTCTAAATGTCTTGATGTAACATAAGGACAGAAAGATCATGATTGAGAACTCTTTGGTCAAAAATATGTTCAGTAGGTCAATTATGGACTACTGTCTGGCTGATTTAGCATCAGAATGAAATTTTGAGAATATATAGTTGAAACCCCTTTGTGGACTCCTTGGCCAGAAATATGTTCAGTAGGTCAAATATGGACTATTGTCTGGCTGATTTAACGTCAGAAGGAATCTTTGAGAATAAATACTTTTAAAAAATTTGTGGACGCCTTGGCCAGAAATATGTTCAGTAGGTCAAATATGGACTACTGTCTGGCTGATTTAACATCAGAATGAATCTTTGAGAATATATAGTTGAAACCCCTTTGTGGACTCCTTGGCCAGAAAGATGTTCAGTAGGTCAAATAAGGTCTTCTGAATGGCTTGATGTAACATAAGAAGTAAATGAGTATGTATAGTAACTAAGTATTCAAGGACTCTTCGGCCAGAAAGATGTTCAATAGTGGACTATGGTCTGGCTAATTCAACATGAGAGGAGTCTATGGGAATGTATAGAAAGATCATGATTGAGAACTCTTAGGCCAAAAATTTGTTCAGTTGGTCAAATATGGATTACTGTCTCGCTGATTTAACATTAAGGAGTCTATGAGAATATATAGTTAAAAACTGTTTGTGGACCTCATGGTCAGAACTACGTTCACAGGGTCAAATATGGACTTCAGTACAGCCATAACATGTAAAAAAAAAAATTAAATAAAAAAAAAACCTTAAAAAAAAGATTAGAGATTAGTCAATGGATATGTATAGATCATGATTGTGGACTCCTTGGCCAGAAATATGTTTAGCAGGTCAAATATGGACTACTGTCTGGCTGATTTAACATCAGAAGGAATCTTTCAGAATATATAGTTGATAACCCTTTGTGGACCAGTTGGCAAGAAATGGCTGAATGGCTTGATGTAACTTAAGCAGTCAATGAATATGTATAGTAACTAAATATTTGAGGACTCTTTGGTCAAAAATATATTCAGTAGGTCAAATATGGACTATAGTCCAGCTGATTGAACATTATAAGTCTATGACAATATTTAGTTGAAAATTGTTGTTGGCCTCTTGGTCAGAAATGTGTTCAGAAGGTCAAATATGGACTTCTGTACAGCCATAACATGTAAAAAAATGTGTGGACCCTTTGGTCAGAAATGGGAATCAGAAGGGAAGTCAATGAGTATGTATAGTAGGTAAATTTTCAAGGACTCTTAGGTAAAAAAAAATTTCAGTAGGTCAAATATGGTCTTCTGAATTGCTTGATGTAACGTAATAATAAGTCTATGAGAACATATAGTAAAAACCTTTTGAGGTTCAGATGTTCAGTAGTTCATAATGGACTATGGTCTAGCTGATTCAACCCGAGATGAGTCAATGGGAATGTATAGAAAGATCATGATTGAGAACTCTTTGGTCAAAAATATGTTCAGTAGGTCAATTATGGACTACTGTCTGGCTGATTTAGCATCAGAATGAAATTTTGAGAATATATAGTTGAAACCCCTTTGTGGACTCCTTGGCCAGAAATATGTTCAGTAGGTCAAATATGGACTATTGTCTGGCTGATTTAACGTCAGAAGGAATCTTTGAGAATAAATACTTTTAAAAAATTTGTGGACGCCTTGGCCAGAAATATGTTCAGTAGGTCAAATATGGACTACTGTCTGGCTGATTTAACATCAGAATGAATCTTTGAGAATATATAGTTGAAACCCCTTTGTGGACTCCTTGGCCAGAAAGATGTTCAGTAGGTCAAATAAGGTCTTCTGAATGGCTTGATGTAACATAAGAAGTAAATGAGTATGTATAGTAACTAAGTATTCAAGGACTCTTCGGCCAGAAAGATGTTCAATAGTGGACTATGGTCTGGCTAATTCAACATGAGAGGAGTCTATGGGAATGTATAGAAAGATCATGATTGAGAACTCTTAGGCCAAAAATTTGTTCAGTTGGTCAAATATGGATTACTGTCTCGCTGATTTAACATTAAGGAGTCTATGAGAATATATAGTTAAAAACTGTTTGTGGACCTCATGGTCAGAACTACGTTCACAGGGTCAAATATGGACTTCAGTACAGCCATAACATGTAAAAAAAAAATTAAATAAAAAAAAAACCTTAAAAAAAAGATTAGAGATTAGTCAATGGATATGTATAGATCATGATTGTGGACTCCTTGGCCAGAAATATGTTTAGCAGGTCAAATATGGACTACTGTCTGGCTGATTTAACATCAGAAGGAATCTTTCAGAATATATAGTTGATAACCCTTTGTGGACCAGTTGGCAAGAAATGGCTGAATGGCTTGATGTAACTTAAGCAGTCAATGAATATGTATAGTAACTAAATATTTGAGGACTCTTTGGTCAAAAATATATTCAGTAGGTCAAATATGGACTATAGTCCAGCTGATTGAACATTATAAGTCTATGACAATATTTAGTTGAAAATTGTTGTTGGCCTCTTGGTCAGAAATGTGTTCAGAAGGTCAAATATGGACTTCTGTACAGCCATAACATGTAAAAAAATGTGTGGACCCTTTGGTCAGAAATGGGAATCAGAAGGGAAGTCAATGAGTATGTATAGTAGGTAAATTTTCAAGGACTCTTAGGTAAAAAAAATTTTCAGTAGGTCAAATATGGTCTTCTGAATTGCTTGATGTAACGTAATAATAAGTCTATGAGAACATATAGTAAAAACCTTTTGAGGTTCAGATGTTCAGTAGTTCATAATGGACTATGGTCTAGCTGATTCAACCCGAGATGAGTCAATGGGAATGTATAGAAAGATCATGATTGAGAACTCTTAGGCCAAAAATGTGTTCAGTTAGTCAAATATGGATTACTGTCTGGCTGATTTAACATTATAAGGAGTCTATGAGAATATATATTTAAAAACATTTTGTGGACCACTTTGTCAGAAATATGTTCACAAGGTCAAATATGGACTTCTGTATAGCCATAACATGTAAAAAAAAAAAGCCTATTGTGGACCAGTTGGCAAGAAATGGCTGAATGGCTTGATATAACATAAGCATATGAATATGTATAGTAACTAAATATCTGAGGACTCTTCGGACAGAAAGATGTTCAATTGGTCAAAATAGACTACTGTCTGGCTGATTAAACCTGAGATTAGTCAATAGGAATGTATAGAAAGCTCATGATTGAGGACTCTTTATCCAGAAATTCAGTAAGTTAAATATGGACTACTCTCTGGCTGATCTAACATAAAAAGGAGTCTATGAGAATATATAGTTGAAAATTTTTTGTGGACCTCTTGGTCAGAAATATGTTCAGAAGGTCAAATAATGACTTCAGTATAGCCATAACTTGTAAAAAATAAATAAATAAACGTAAAAAACGTCTATTGTGGACCCTTTGGCCAGAATTGGAATCAGATGGGAAATCAATGAGTTTGTATAGTATCTTAATATTCACAACGAGTTCTTGTAAGCATTGGAGTGCAAAAGCACTTTTCTATTCACTGCACAAGAACTTGTATGCAATGCACTTATCTATTCAATGCACAACGAGATCTTGAATGCAATGCAAAAGCATTTATCTTTTCAAAGAACAACGAATTCTTGTATGCATTGCACTGCAAACGCACTTATCTCTTCAATGCACAACGATTTCATGTATGCAATGCAAAATCACGTTTCTCTTCACTGCACAACGAGATCTTGTATACAATGCAAAAGCACTTATATCTTCAAAGCACAATGAGTTCTTGTAAGCATAACAATGCACTGCAAATACACTTTTCTCTTCAATGCACAAAAATGTATTGTATGCAATGCAAAACCATTTATCTCTTTAAAGCAGAACAAATTCTTGTATGCAATTCAAATGCACTTATATCTTCAATGACCAACGAGATCTTGTATGCAAATGCAAAAGCACTTGTATCTTCAGTGCACAACAAGAACTTGTATGAAATGCAATGCACTTATATCTTTAATGCACAACAAGTTCATGTATGCAATGCAAAAGCACTTATCTCTTCAAAGCACAAGATCTTCTATTCATTGAAATGCAAAAGCACTTATATCTTCAGTGCACAGCGAGTTCTTGTATGCATTGTAGTGCAAAATCAATTTTCTCTTCACTGCACAACAAGAACTTGTTATGCAGTGCAATGCACTTATCTCTTTAATGCACAACAAGTACATGTATGCAATGCAAAAGCACTTATCTCTTCAAAGCACAAGATCTTGTATGCATTTCAATGCAAAATCACTTATCTCTTCAAAGCACAACGAATTCTTGTATGCAATGCAAATGCACTTTTCTCTTCAATGTACAAGATCTCATATTTATATAAATGCAAAAGCACTTTTCTCTTCACTGCACAACGAGATCTTGTATGCAATGCAATGTAAATGCATTTATCTCTTCAAAGCACAAGATCTTGTATGCATTGAAATACAAAAGCACTTTTCTCTTCACTGCACAACGAGATCTTGTATGCAATGCAAAAGCACTTATCTCTTCAAAACACAACGAATTCTTGTATGCACTGCAAATGCACTTTCTCTTCAAAGCACATCGTTAATGTATGCAATGCAAAAGCACTTATACTTCAGTGCAAAGCGAGTTCTTGTATGCATTGCAATGCAAAAGCACTTTTCTCTTCCCTGCACAACGAGATCTTGTATGCAATGCAAAATCACTTATCTCTTCAATGCACAACGAGTTAATGTATGCAATGCAAAAGCACTTATCTTTTCAATGCACAAGTTATTGTATGCAAGGAGCAAAAGCACTCATTTCATCCGTGCACATGGAGTTCTTGTATGCAATGCAAAAGCACTTTCTTCAGTGCAAAAAGAGTTCATGTATGCATTGCAGGGCAAACGCAATGATTTCTTCAGTGCACAGCGAATTCTTGTATGCATTGCAATGCAAATGCACTTATATCTTCAATGCACAAAGAGTTCTTGTATGCAATGCAAAAGCAATTATCTCTTCAACGCACAACAAATTATTTTATGCAATGCAAAAATACTTATCTAATATATATATAATGCACAACGAGTTCATGTATACAATGCAAAAGCAATTCTCTTCAAAGCACAGCGAGTGCTTCTATGCAATGCAAAAGCACATATCTCTTCAATGCACAACAAATTATTTTATGAATGTAAAAACACTCATCTCTTCAGTGCACAACGAGTTCTTGTATGTATTGCAATGCACAATGAGTTCATGTATGCTATGCAAAATCACATATCTTCACAGCACAACGAATTATTGTATGCAATGCAAAAGCATTAATCTCTAGTGGAAAGCGAGTTATTGAATGCATCGCAATGCAAAAGCACTTTTCTCTTCAATGCACGACGAGATCTTGTATGCATTGCAAAAGCAATTGTCTCTTCAATGCACAACATATTCTTTTATGCAATGCAAAAGCACTTATCTCTCAGTGCCCAGCGAATTCTTGTATGCAGTGCAAAAGCACTTATCTCTTCAATGCACAAGAAGTTCTTGTATGCAATGCAAAAGCAACTATCTCTTCAATGCACAACAAATTATTTTATGCAATGCAAAAGCACTTATCTCTCAGTGCACAGCGAATTCTTGTATGCATTGCAATGCAAATGCACTTATATCTTCAATGCACAAAGAGTTCTTGTATGCAATGCAAAAGCAATTATCTCTTCAACGCACAACAAATTATTTTATGCAATGCAAAAATACTTATCTAATATATATATAATGCACAACGAGTTCATGTATACAATGCAAAAGCAATTCTCTTCAAAGCACAGCGAGTGCTTCTATGCAATGCAAAAGCACATATCTCTTCAATGCACAACAAATTATTTTATGAATGTAAAAACACTCATCTCTTCAGTGCACAACGAGTTCTTGTATGCAATGCAAAAGCAATTGTCTCTTCAATGCACAGCGAATTCTTGTATGCAATGCAAAAGCACTTATCTCTTCAATGCACAAGAAGTTCTTGTATGCAATGCAAAAGCAATTATCTCTTCAATGCACAACAAATTATTTTATGCAATGCAAAAGCACTTATCTCTCAGTGCACAGCGAATTCTTGTATGCATTGCAATGTGCAAAATCACTTATCTCTTCAATGCACAGCGAATTATTGTATGCATTGCAGTGCAAAGCACTTTTCTCTTCAATGCACAACAAATTATTTTCTGCAATGCAAAAATACTTATCTCTTCAATGCACAATGCGTTCTTGATTGCAATGCAATATCACTTTCCTCTTCAATGCACAACTAGATATTGAATGCATTGCAAAAGCAATTCTCTTCCAAAGCGGAAGGAGTTCTTGGTTGCAACGCAAAAGCACTTATCACTTCAATGCACAAGTTTTTGTATGCAATGCAAAAGCATTATATCTTCAGTGCACAACAAGTTCTTGTATGCAATTCAAAAATGCAATAATCTCTTCAATGCACAACGAGATCTTGTATGCAATGCAAAAGCAATTATCTCTTCAATGCACAACAAATTATTTTATGCAATGCAAAAGCACTGATCTCTTCAATGCACAACGAGATATTGAATGTATTGCAAAAGCAATTCTCTTCCAAAGCAGGAGTTTTTGTATGCAATGCAAATGCAATTATCTCTTCAGTGTACAGCGAATTCTTGTACGCAATGCAATGCAAAAGCACTTTTCACTGCACAATGAGATATTGAATGTATTGTAAAAGCAATTATCTCCTCAACGACTGTCTATTTTATGAGTCTCTCTATTTTATGCAGTGCAAAAGCACTCATATCTTCAGTGCACAAAGAATTCTTGTATGCAATGCAAAAGTACATATCTCTTCAAAGTACAACTAGATCTTGTATGCAATTCAATGCAAAAGCACTTATCTCTTCAGTACACAGCGAATGATTGTATGCATTGCAATGCAAATGCACTTATATCTTCAATGCACAACGAGTTCTTGTATGCAATGCAAAAGCAATTATTTCATCAATGCACAACAAATTATTTCATGCAATGCAAAAATACTTATCTCTTCAATGCACAAGTTTTTGTAAGCAATGCAAAAGCATTATCTCTTCAGTGCACAAAGAGTTCATGTATGCATTGCAGTACAAAATCACTTTTCTCTTCAATGCACAACAAATTATTTTATGCAGTGCAAAAATACTTATCTCTTCAATGCACAATGAGTTCTTGATTGCAATGCAAAAGCAATTCTCTTCCAAAGCGGAAGGAGTTCTTGGTTGCAACGCAAAAGCACTTATCTCTTCAATGCACAACGAGATCTTGTATGCAATGCAAAAGCAATTATCTCTTCAATGCACAACAAATTATTTTATGCAATGCAAAAGCACTGATCTCTTCAATGCACAACGAGATATTGAATGTATTGCAAAAGCAATTCTCTTCCAAAGCAGGAGTTTTTGTATGCAATGCAAATGCAATTATCTCTTCAGTGTACAGCGAATTCTTGTACGCAATGCAATGCAAAAGCACTTTTCACTGCACAATGAGATATTGAATGTATTGCAAAAGCAATTATCTCCTCAATGACTGTCTATTTTATGAGTCTCTCTATTTTATGCAGTGCAAAAGCACTCATATCTTCAGTGCACAAAGAATTATTGTATGCAATGCAAAAGTACTTATCTCTTCAAAGTACAACTAGATCTTGTATGCAATTCAATGCAAAAGCACTTATCTCTTCAGTACACAGCGAATGATTGTATGCATTGCAATGCAAATGCACTTATATCTTCAATGCACAACGAGTTCTTGTATGCAATGCAAAAGCAATTATTTCATCAATGCACAACAAATTATTTCATGCAATGCAAAAATACTTATCTCTTCAATGCACAAGTTTTTGTAAGCAATGCAAAAGCATTATCTCTTCAGTGCACAAAGAGTTCATGTATGCATTGCAGTACAAAATCACTTTTCTCTTCAATGCACAACAAATTATTTTATCCAATGCAAAAATACTTATCTCTTCAATGCACAAGGAGTTCATGTATGCAATACAAAAGCAATTCTCTTCAAAACAGAGCGAGTGCTTGTATGCAATGCAAAAGCAATTATTTCATCAATGCACAACACATTTTTTATGCAATACAAAAAAATTATCTCTTCAAAGCACAAGTTCTTATGCAATGCAAAAGCACTCCTTTCATCAGTGCACATCGAGTTCTTGTATGCCATGCAAAAGCAATTATCTCTTCAATGCACAACAAGTTCTTGAATGCATTGGAGTGCAAAGTACTTTTCTCTTCAATGCACAACAATAACTTGTATGCAATGCAAATGCATTTATCTCTTCAATGCACAAAAAATTCTTGTATGCATTCAGTACAAAAGCAGTTATCTCTTCAAACACTTTTTTTGTATGCATTGCAATGCAAAGCACTTATCTCTTCAATGCACAAGTTATTTTATGCAATGCAAAAGTACTTATCTCTTCAATGCACAAGTTATTTTATGCAGTGCAAAAGCACGTTTCTCTTCAATGCACAACAAGTTATTGTATGCAATGCAAAAGCACTTATCTCTTTAATGCACAATAAGTTATTGTATGCAACGCAAAAGCAATTATCTCTTCAGTGACTGTCTATTTTATGAGTCTCTCTATTTTATGCAGTGCAAAAGCACTCATATCTTCAGTGCACAAAGAATTCTTGTATGCAATGCAAAAGTACATATCTCTTCAAAGTACAACTAGATCTTGTATGCATTGCAATGCAAATGCACTTATCTCTTCAATGCACAAGTTTTTGTAAGCAATGCAAAAGCATTATCTCTTCAGTGCACAAAGAGTTCATGTATGCATTGCAGTACAAAATCACTTTTCTCTTCAATGCACAACAAATTATTTTATGCAGTGCAAAAATACTTATCTCTTCAATGCACAATGAGTTCTTGATTGCAATGCAATATCACTTTCCTCTTCAATGCACAACGAGATATTGAATGCATTGCAAAAGCAATTCTCTTCCAAAGCGGAAGGAGTTCTTGGTTGCAAAGCAAAAGCACTTATCTCTTCAATGCACAACGAGATCTTGTATGCAATGCAAAAGCAATTATCTCTTCAATGCACAACAAATTATTTTATGCAATGCAAAAGCACTGATCTCTTCAATGCACAACGAGATATTGAATGTATTGCAAAAGCAATTCTCTTCCAAAGCAGGAGTTTTTTTATGCAATGCAAATGCAATTATCTCTTCAGTGTACAGCGAATTCTTGTACGCAATGCAATGCAAAAGCACTTTTCACTGCACAATGAGATATTGAATGTATTGCAAAAGCAATTATCTCCTCAATGACTGTCTATTTTATGAGTCTCTCTATTTTATGCAGTGCAAAAGCACTCATATCTTCAGTGCACAAAGAATTATTGTATGCAATGCAAAAGTACTTATCTCTTCAAAGTACAACTAGATCTTGTATGCAATTCAATGCAAAAGCAGTTCTTGCGTGCACTGCAAATGCACTTATCTTTTCAAAATGCACGTGCAAAAGCATATGGTCTTTTGTTTGGCTTGATGTAACATAAGTATGTATAATAACCTAATATTTGAGGAATTTTCGGCCAGAAATATGTACAATGGATCAGAAATATGTAAATGGAATGTATAGAGAATTATGTTCAGTAGGTCAAATACTGTTTGGCTGATGTAAATCAGGAGTCAAAGAGTATGTATAGAAAGTTCAAGCTGAAATACTTTTGGGACGGAAATATGTTCAGTAGGTAAAATATCAACTTTGTTATAGCCATAACATGTAAAAAATGAGTATATAATAAGTTAATTTTCAAGGACACTTTGATCAAAACAATGTTCAGTAGGTCAAATATGGACTACTGTCTGGGTGATTTAACATCGGAATGAATCTTTGAGAACAACCCTTTGTTGACCAGTGGCAAGAAATATGTTCAGTAGGTAACGTAAGAAGGACTCCTTCTGTAACATAAGAAGGAGTCAATGAGTATGTATAGTAACTTGAGAACTCTACTGACAGAAATATGTTATAGGTCATAATGGAATACGGTCTGGCTGATTTAACCTGAGATTAGTCAATGGAAATGTATAGAAAAATCATGATTGAGGACTCTTGGGCCAAAAATGTGTTCAGTTAGTCAAATATGGATTACTGTCTGGCTGATTTAACATTATAAGGAGTCTATGAGAATATGTATTAAAAACATTTTGTGGACCACTTTGTCAGAAATATGTTCACAATGTCAAATATGGACTTCTGTATAGCCATAACATGTAAAAGAAAAAAAGAAAAAAAAGCCTATTGTGGACCCTTTGGCCAGAATTGGAATCAGATGGGAATTCATTGAGTTTGCATAGTTGTATAGTGTTCATCATCGAGGACTATTGGGACAGAAATATATAATTAGTAGGTCAATTATGGTCTTCTGAATGGCTTGATGTAACATAAGGACAGAAAGATCATGATTGAGGACTCTTTGGTCAAAAATATGTTCAGTAGGTCAATTATGGACTACTGTCTGGCTGATTTAGCATCAGAATGAATCTTTGAGAATATATAGTTGAAACCCCTTTGCGGACTCCTTGGACAGAAATATGTTCAGTAGGTCAAATATTGACTATTGTCTGGCTGATTTAACGTCAGAAGGAATCTTTGAGAATAAATACTTTAAGAAAATGTGTGGACGCCTTGGCCAGAAATATGTTCAGTAGGTCAAATATGGACTACTGTCTGGCTGATTTAACATCAGAATGAATCTGTGAGAATATATAGTTGAAACCCCTTTGTGGACCAGTTGGCAAGAAATGGCTGAATGGCTTGATGTAACATAAGCAGTCAATGAATATGTATAGTAACTAAATATTTGAGGACTCTTTGGTCAAAAATATATTCAGTAGGTCAAATATGGACTACGGTCCAGCTGATTTAACATTATAAGGAGTCTATGAGAATATTTAGTTGAAAATTGTTGTTGGCCTCTTGGTCAGAAATGTATTCAGAAGATCAAATATGGACTTCTTTACAGCCATAACATGTAAAAACAAAAAATTGTGGACCCTTTGGTCAGAAATTGGAATCAGAAGGGAAGTTAATGAGTATGTATAGTAGGTAAATTTTCAAGGACTCTTTGGTCAAAAAAATGTTCAATAGGTCAAATATGGTCTTCTGAATTGCTTGATGTAACGTAATAATAGGTCTATGAGAACATATAGTAAAAACCTTTTGAGGACTCTTCGGCCAGAAAGATGTTCAGTAGGTCCTAATGTATTATGGTCTAGTTGATTCAACCTGAGAGGAGTCAATGGGAATGTACAGAAAGATCATGATTGAGCACTTTTAGGCCAAAAATTTGTTCAGTTGGTCAAATATGGATTACTGTCTCACTGATTTAACCTAAAAAGGAATCTTTGAGAATAAATACTTGAAAACCTTTTGTGGACGCCTTGGCCAGAAATATGTTCAGTAGGTCAAATATGGATTACTGTCTGGCTGATTTAACATCAGAATGAATCTTTGAGAATAAATACTTTTAAAAAATGTGTGGACGACTTGGCCAGAAATATGTTCAGTAGGTCAAATATGGACTACGGTCCAGCTGATTTAACATTATAAGGAGTCTATGAGAATATTTAGTTGAAAATTGTTGTTGGCCTCTTGGTCAGAAATGTATTCAGAAGATCAAATATGGACTTCTGTACAGCCATTACATGTAAAAAAAAAAAAAAAATTGTGGACCCTTTGGTCAGAAATTGGAATCAGAAGGGAAGTTAATGAGTATGTATAGTAGGTACATTTTCAAGGACTCTTTGGTCAAAAAAATGTTCAGTAGGTCAAATATGGTCTTCTGAATTGCTTGATGTAACGTAATAATAAGTCTATGAGAACATATAGTAAAAATCTTTTGAGGACTCTTCGGCCAGAAAGATGTTCAGTAGGTCATAATGGATTATGGTCTAGCTGATTCAACCTGAGAGGAGTCAATGGGAATGTACAGAAAGATCATGATTGAGCACTTTTAGGCCAAAAATTTGTTCAGTTGGTCAAATATGGATTACTGTCTGGCTGATTTAACATTAAGGAGTCTATGAGAATATATAGTTAAAAACTGTTTGTGGACCTCATGGTCAGAAATATGTTCACAGGGTCAAATATGGACTTCAGTACAGCCATAACATGTAAAAAAAAAAAAGAAAGAAAAAGAAAGAAAAAAAAGCCTACTGTGGACCCTTTGGCCAGAATTGGAATCAGATGGGAAGTCATTGAGTTTGTATAGTTGTATATTGTTCATCATCGAGGACTATTGGGACAGAAATATATAATTAGTAGGTCAATTATGGTCTTCTGAATGGCTTGATGTAACATAAGGAATCAACAAGAATGTATAGTAACTTCATATTTGAGGACTCTTCGACCAGTAAGATGTTCGGTAGGTCATCATGGACTATGGTATGGCTGATTTAACCTGAGATTAGTCAATGGGTATGTATAGAAAGATCATGATTGAGGACTCTTTGGCCAGAAATAAGTTCAGTAGGTCAAATATGGACTACTGTCTGGCTGATTTAGCATCAGAATGAATCATTGAGAAAATATAGTTGAAACCCCTTTGTGGACTCCTTGGCCAGAAATATGTTCAGTAGGTCAAATATGGACTATTATCCGGCTGATTTAACATCAGAAGGAATCTTTTAGAATAAATACTTTAAAAAAATGTGTGGACGACTTGGCCAGAAATATGTTCAGTAGGTCAAATATGGACTACTGTCTGGCTGATTTAACATCAGAAGGAATCTTTGAGAATATATAGTTGAAACCCCTTTGTGGACCAGTTGGCAAGAAATGGCTGAATGGCTTGATGTAACATAAGCAGTCAAGAATATGTATAGTAACTAAATATTTGAGGGCTCTTTGGTCAAAAATATATTCAGTAGGTCAAATATGGACTACGGTCCAGCTGATTTAACATTATAAGGAGTCTATGAGAATATTTAGTTGAAAATTGTTGTTGGCCTCTTGGTCAGAAATGTGTTCAGAAGATCAAATATGGACTTCTGTACAGCCATAACATGTAAAAAAAAAAATTGTGGACCCTTTGGTCAGAAATTGGAATCAGAAGGGAAGTTAATGAGTATGTATAGTAGGTAAATTTTCAAGGACTCTTTGGTCAAAAAATGTTCAGTAGGTCAAATATGGTCTTCTGAATTGATTGATGTAACGTAATAATAAGTCTATGAGAACATATAGTAAAAACCTTTTGAGGACTCTTCGGCCAGAAAGATGTTCAGTAGGTCATAATGGACTATGGTCTAGCTGATTCAACCTGAGAGGAGTCAATGGGAATGTACAGAAAGATCATGATTGAGCACTTTTAGGCCAAAAATTTGTTCAGTTGGTCAAATATGGATTACTGTCTCACTGATTTAACCTTAGAAGGAATCTTTGAGAATAAATACTTGAAACCCCTTTGTGGACTCCTTGGCCAGAAAGATGTTCAGTAGGTAAAATATGGACTACTGTCTGGCTGATTTAACATCAGAAGGAATCTTTCAGAATATTATAATTGAAAACCCTTCGTGGACCAGTTGGCAAGAAACATGTTCAGTAGATCAAATAAGGTCTTCTGAATGGCTTGATGTAATATAAGAAGTCAATGAGTATGTATAGTAACTAAATATTCGAGGACTCTTCGGCCAGAACGATGTTAATTAGGTTATAATGGACTATGGTCTGGCTAATTCAACATGAGAGGAGTCTATGGGAATGTATAGAAAGATCATGATTGAGAACTCTTAGACCAAAAATGTGTTCAGTTAGTCAAATATGGATTACTGTCTGGCTAATTTAACATTATAAGGAGTCTATGAGAATATGTATTTAAAAACATTTTGTGGACCACTTTGTCAGAAATATGTTCACAATGTCAAATATGGACTTTTGTATAGCCATAACATGTAGAGAAAAAAAAAAGAAAAAAAAAAAGCCTATTGTGGACCCTTTGGCCAGAATTGGAATCAGATGGGAAGTCATTGAGTTTGTATAGTTGTATAGTGTTCATCATCGAGGACTATTGGGACAGAAATATATAATTAGTAGGTCAATTATGGTCTTCTGAATGGCTTGATGTAACATGAGGACAGAAAAATCATGATTGAGGACTCTTTGGTCAAAAATATGTTCAGTAGGTCAATTATGGACTACTGTCTGGCTGATTTAGCATCAGAATGAATCTTTAAGAATATACAGTTGAAACCCTTTTGTGGACTCCTTGGCCAGAAATATGTTCAGTAGGTCAAATATGGATTATGGTCTAGCTGATTCAACCTGAGAGGAGTCAATGGGAATGTACAGAAAGATCATGATTGAGCACTTTTAGGCCAAAAATTTGTTCAGTTGGTCAAATATGGATTACTGTCTGGCTGATTTAACATTAAGGAGTCTATGAGAATATATAGTTAAAAACTGTTTGTGGACCTCATGGTCAGAAATATGTTCACAGGGTCAAATATGGACTTCAGTACAGCCATAACATGTAAAAAAAAAAAAGAAAGAAAAAGAAAGAAAAAAAAGCCTACTGTGGACCCTTTGGCCAGAATTGGAATCAGATGGGAAGTCATTGAGTTTGTATAGTTGTATATTGTTCATCATCGAGGACTATTGGGACAGAAATATATAATTAGTAGGTCAATTATGGTCTTCTGAATGGCTTGATGTAACATAAGGAATCAACAAGAATGTATAGTAACTTCATATTTGAGGACTCTTCGACCAGTAAGATGTTCGGTAGGTCATCATGGACTATGGTATGGCTGATTTAACCTGAGATTAGTCAATGGGTATGTATAGAAAGATCATGATTGAGGACTCTTTGGCCAGAAATAAGTTCAGTAGGTCAAATATGGACTACTGTCTGGCTGATTTAGCATCAGAATGAATCATTGAGAAAATATAGTTGAAACCCCTTTGTGGACTCCTTGGCCAGAAATATGTTCAGTAGGTCAAATATGGACTATTATCCGGCTGATTTAACATCAGAAGGAATCTTTTAGAATAAATACTTTAAAAAAATGTGTGGACGACTTGGCCAGAAATATGTTCAGTAGGTCAAATATGGACTACTGTCTGGCTGATTTAACATCAGAAGGAATCTTTGAGAATATATAGTTGAAACCCCTTTGTGGACCAGTTGGCAAGAAATGGCTGAATGGCTTGATGTAACATAAGCAGTCAAGAATATGTATAGTAACTAAATATTTGAGGGCTCTTTGGTCAAAAATATATTCAGTAGGTCAAATATGGACTACGGTCCAGCTGATTTAACATTATAAGGAGTCTATGAGAATATTTAGTTGAAAATTGTTGTTGGCCTCTTGGTCAGAAATGTGTTCAGAAGATCAAATATGGACTTCTGTACAGCCATAACATGTAAAAAAAAAAATTGTGGACCCTTTGGTCAGAAATTGGAATCAGAAGGGAAGTTAATGAGTATGTATAGTAGGTAAATTTTCAAGGACTCTTTGGTCAAAAAATGTTCAGTAGGTCAAATATGGTCTTCTGAATTGATTGATGTAACGTAATAATAAGTCTATGAGAACATATAGTAAAAACCTTTTGAGGACTCTTCGGCCAGAAAGATGTTCAGTAGGTCATAATGGACTATGGTCTAGCTGATTCAACCTGAGAGGAGTCAATGGGAATGTACAGAAAGATCATGATTGAGCACTTTTAGGCCAAAAATTTGTTCAGTTGGTCAAATATGGATTACTGTCTCACTGATTTAACCTTAGAAGGAATCTTTGAGAATAAATACTTGAAACCCCTTTGTGGACTCCTTGGCCAGAAAGATGTTCAGTAGGTAAAATATGGACTACTGTCTGGCTGATTTAACATCAGAAGGAATCTTTCAGAATATTATAATTGAAAACCCTTCGTGGACCAGTTGGCAAGAAACATGTTCAGTAGATCAAATAAGGTCTTCTGAATGGCTTGATGTAATATAAGAAGTCAATGAGTATGTATAGTAACTAAATATTCGAGGACTCTTCGGCCAGAACGATGTTAATTAGGTTATAATGGACTATGGTCTGGCTAATTCAACATGAGAGGAGTCTATGGGAATGTATAGAAAGATCATGATTGAGAACTCTTAGACCAAAAATGTGTTCAGTTAGTCAAATATGGATTACTGTCTGGCTAATTTAACATTATAAGGAGTCTATGAGAATATGTATTTAAAAACATTTTGTGGACCACTTTGTCAGAAATATGTTCACAATGTCAAATATGGACTTTTGTATAGCCATAACATGTAGAGAAAAAAAAAAGAAAAAAAAAAAGCCTATTGTGGACCCTTTGGCCAGAATTGGAATCAGATGGGAAGTCATTGAGTTTGTATAGTTGTATAGTGTTCATCATCGAGGACTATTGGGACAGAAATATATAATTAGTAGGTCAATTATGGTCTTCTGAATGGCTTGATGTAACATGAGGACAGAAAAATCATGATTGAGGACTCTTTGGTCAAAAATATGTTCAGTAGGTCAATTATGGACTACTGTCTGGCTGATTTAGCATCAGAATGAATCTTTAAGAATATACAGTTGAAACCCTTTTGTGGACTCCTTGGCCAGAAATATGTTCAGTAGGTCAAATATGGATTATGGTCTAGCTGATTCAACCTGAGAGGAGTCAATGGGAATGTACAGAAAGATCATGATTGAGCACTTTTAGGCCAAAAATTTGTTCAGTTGGTCAAATATGGATTACTGTCTGGCTGATTTAACATTAAGGAGTCTATGAGAATATATAGTTAAAAACTGTTTGTGGACCTCATGGTCAGAAATATGTTCACAGGGTCAAATATGGACTTCAGTACAGCCATAACATGTAAAAAAAAAAAAGAAAGAAAAAGAAAGAAAAAAAAGCCTACTGTGGACCCTTTGGCCAGAATTGGAATCAGATGGGAAGTCATTGAGTTTGTATAGTTGTATATTGTTCATCATCGAGGACTATTGGGACAGAAATATATAATTAGTAGGTCAATTATGGTCTTCTGAATGGCTTGATGTAACATAAGGAATCAACAAGAATGTATAGTAACTTCATATTTGAGGACTCTTCGACCAGTAAGATGTTCGGTAGGTCATCATGGACTATGGTATGGCTGATTTAACCTGAGATTAGTCAATGGGTATGTATAGAAAGATCATGATTGAGGACTCTTTGGCCAGAAATAAGTTCAGTAGGTCAAATATGGACTACTGTCTGGCTGATTTAGCATCAGAATGAATCATTGAGAAAATATAGTTGAAACCCCTTTGTGGACTCCTTGGCCAGAAATATGTTCAGTAGGTCAAATATGGACTATTATCCGGCTGATTTAACATCAGAAGGAATCTTTTAGAATAAATACTTTAAAAAAATGTGTGGACGACTTGGCCAGAAATATGTTCAGTAGGTCAAATATGGACTACTGTCTGGCTGATTTAACATCAGAAGGAATCTTTGAGAATATATAGTTGAAACCCCTTTGTGGACCAGTTGGCAAGAAATGGCTGAATGGCTTGATGTAACATAAGCAGTCAAGAATATGTATAGTAACTAAATATTTGAGGGCTCTTTGGTCAAAAATATATTCAGTAGGTCAAATATGGACTACGGTCCAGCTGATTTAACATTATAAGGAGTCTATGAGAATATTTAGTTGAAAATTGTTGTTGGCCTCTTGGTCAGAAATGTGTTCAGAAGATCAAATATGGACTTCTGTACAGCCATAACATGTAAAAAAAAAAATTGTGGACCCTTTGGTCAGAAATTGGAATCAGAAGGGAAGTTAATGAGTATGTATAGTAGGTAAATTTTCAAGGACTCTTTGGTCAAAAAATGTTCAGTAGGTCAAATATGGTCTTCTGAATTGATTGATGTAACGTAATAATAAGTCTATGAGAACATATAGTAAAAACCTTTTGAGGACTCTTCGGCCAGAAAGATGTTCAGTAGGTCATAATGGACTATGGTCTAGCTGATTCAACCTGAGAGGAGTCAATGGGAATGTACAGAAAGATCATGATTGAGCACTTTTAGGCCAAAAATTTGTTCAGTTGGTCAAATATGGATTACTGTCTCACTGATTTAACCTTAGAAGGAATCTTTGAGAATAAATACTTGAAACCCCTTTGTGGACTCCTTGGCCAGAAAGATGTTCAGTAGGTAAAATATGGACTACTGTCTGGCTGATTTAACATCAGAAGGAATCTTTCAGAATATTATAATTGAAAACCCTTCGTGGACCAGTTGGCAAGAAACATGTTCAGTAGATCAAATAAGGTCTTCTGAATGGCTTGATGTAATATAAGAAGTCAATGAGTATGTATAGTAACTAAATATTCGAGGACTCTTCGGCCAGAACGATGTTAATTAGGTTATAATGGACTATGGTCTGGCTAATTCAACATGAGAGGAGTCTATGGGAATGTATAGAAAGATCATGATTGAGAACTCTTAGACCAAAAATGTGTTCAGTTAGTCAAATATGGATTACTGTCTGGCTAATTTAACATTATAAGGAGTCTATGAGAATATGTATTTAAAAACATTTTGTGGACCACTTTGTCAGAAATATGTTCACAATGTCAAATATGGACTTTTGTATAGCCATAACATGTAGAGAAAAAAAAAAGAAAAAAAAAAAGCCTATTGTGGACCCTTTGGCCAGAATTGGAATCAGATGGGAAGTCATTGAGTTTGTATAGTTGTATAGTGTTCATCATCGAGGACTATTGGGACAGAAATATATAATTAGTATGTCAATTATGGTCTTCTGAATGGCTTGATGTAACATGAGGACAGAAAAATCATGATTGAGGACTCTTTGGTCAAAAATATGTTCAGTAGGTCAATTATGGACTACTGTCTGGCTGATTTAGCATCAGAATGAATCTTTAAGAATATACAGTTGAAACCCTTTTGTGGACTCCTTGGCCAGAAATATGTTCAGTAGGTCAAATATGGATTATGGTCTAGCTGATTCAACCTGAGAGGAGTCAATGGGAATGTACAGAAAGATCATGATTGAGCACTTTTAGGCCAAAAATTTGTTCAGTTGGTCAAATATGGATTACTGTCTGGCTGATTTAACATTAAGGAGTCTATGAGAATATATAGTTAAAAACTGTTTGTGGACCTCATGGTCAGAAATATGTTCACAGGGTCAAATATGGACTTCAGTACAGCCATAACATGTAAAAAAAAAAAAGAAAGAAAAAGAAAGAAAAAAAAGCCTACTGTGGACCCTTTGGCCAGAATTGGAATCAGATGGGAAGTCATTGAGTTTGTATAGTTGTATATTGTTCATCATCGAGGACTATTGGGACAGAAATATATAATTAGTAGGTCAATTATGGTCTTCTGAATGGCTTGATGTAACATAAGGAATCAACAAGAATGTATAGTAACTTCATATTTGAGGACTCTTCGACCAGTAAGATGTTCGGTAGGTCATCATGGACTATGGTATGGCTGATTTAACCTGAGATTAGTCAATGGGTATGTATAGAAAGATCATGATTGAGGACTCTTTGGCCAGAAATAAGTTCAGTAGGTCAAATATGGACTACTGTCTGGCTGATTTAGCATCAGAATGAATCATTGAGAAAATATAGTTGAAACCCCTTTGTGGACTCCTTGGCCAGAAATATGTTCAGTAGGTCAAATATGGACTATTATCCGGCTGATTTAACATCAGAAGGAATCTTTTAGAATAAATACTTTAAAAAAATGTGTGGACGACTTGGCCAGAAATATGTTCAGTAGGTCAAATATGGACTACTGTCTGGCTGATTTAACATCAGAAGGAATCTTTGAGAATATATAGTTGAAACCCCTTTGTGGACCAGTTGGCAAGAAATGGCTGAATGGCTTGATGTAACATAAGCAGTCAAGAATATGTATAGTAACTAAATATTTGAGGGCTCTTTGGTCAAAAATATATTCAGTAGGTCAAATATGGACTACGGTCCAGCTGATTTAACATTATAAGGAGTCTATGAGAATATTTAGTTGAAAATTGTTGTTGGCCTCTTGGTCAGAAATGTGTTCAGAAGATCAAATATGGACTTCTGTACAGCCATAACATGTAAAAAAAAAAATTGTGGACCCTTTGGTCAGAAATTGGAATCAGAAGGGAAGTTAATGAGTATGTATAGTAGGTAAATTTTCAAGGACTCTTTGGTCAAAAAATGTTCAGTAGGTCAAATATGGTCTTCTGAATTGATTGATGTAACGTAATAATAAGTCTATGAGAACATATAGTAAAAACCTTTTGAGGACTCTTCGGCCAGAAAGATGTTCAGTAGGTCATAATGGACTATGGTCTAGCTGATTCAACCTGAGAGGAGTCAATGGGAATGTACAGAAAGATCATGATTGAGCACTTTTAGGCCAAAAATTTGTTCAGTTGGTCAAATATGGATTACTGTCTCACTGATTTAACCTTAGAAGGAATCTTTGAGAATAAATACTTGAAACCCCTTTGTGGACTCCTTGGCCAGAAAGATGTTCAGTAGGTAAAATATGGACTACTGTCTGGCTGATTTAACATCAGAAGGAATCTTTCAGAATATTATAATTGAAAACCCTTCGTGGACCAGTTGGCAAGAAACATGTTCAGTAGATCAAATAAGGTCTTCTGAATGGCTTGATGTAATATAAGAAGTCAATGAGTATGTATAGTAACTAAATATTCGAGGACTCTTCGGCCAGAACGATGTTAATTAGGTTATAATGGACTATGGTCTGGCTAATTCAACATGAGAGGAGTCTATGGGAATGTATAGAAAGATCATGATTGAGAACTCTTAGACCAAAAATGTGTTCAGTTAGTCAAATATGGATTACTGTCTGGCTAATTTAACATTATAAGGAGTCTATGAGAATATGTATTTAAAAACATTTTGTGGACCACTTTGTCAGAAATATGTTCACAATGTCAAATATGGACTTTTGTATAGCCATAACATGTAGAGAAAAAAAAAAGAAAAAAAAAAAGCCTATTGTGGACCCTTTGGCCAGAATTGGAATCAGATGGGAAGTCATTGAGTTTGTATAGTTGTATAGTGTTCATCATCGAGGACTATTGGGACAGAAATATATAATTAGTAGGTCAATTATGGTCTTCTGAATGGCTTGATGTAACATGAGGACAGAAAAATCATGATTGAGGACTCTTTGGTCAAAAATATGTTCAGTAGGTCAATTATGGACTACTGTCTGGCTGATTTAGCATCAGAATGAATCTTTAAGAATATACAGTTGAAACCCTTTTGTGGACTCCTTGGCCAGAAATATGTTCAGTAGGTCAAATATGGATTATGGTCTAGCTGATTCAACCTGAGAGGAGTCAATGGGAATGTACAGAAAGATCATGATTGAGCACTTTTAGGCCAAAAATTTGTTCAGTTGGTCAAATATGGATTACTGTCTGGCTGATTTAACATTAAGGAGTCTATGAGAATATATAGTTAAAAACTGTTTGTGGACCTCATGGTCAGAAATATGTTCACAGGGTCAAATATGGACTTCAGTACAGCCATAACATGTAAAAAAAAAAAAGAAAGAAAAAGAAAGAAAAAAAAGCCTACTGTGGACCCTTTGGCCAGAATTGGAATCAGATGGGAAGTCATTGAGTTTGTATAGTTGTATATTGTTCATCATCGAGGACTATTGGGACAGAAATATATAATTAGTAGGTCAATTATGGTCTTCTGAATGGCTTGATGTAACATAAGGAATCAACAAGAATGTATAGTAACTTCATATTTGAGGACTCTTCGACCAGTAAGATGTTCGGTAGGTCATCATGGACTATGGTATGGCTGATTTAACCTGAGATTAGTCAATGGGTATGTATAGAAAGATCATGATTGAGGACTCTTTGGCCAGAAATAAGTTCAGTAGGTCAAATATGGACTACTGTCTGGCTGATTTAGCATCAGAATGAATCTTTGAGAAAATATAGTTGAAACCCCTTTGTGGACTCCTTGGCCAGAAATATGTTCAGTAGGTCAAATATGGACTATTATCCGGCTGATTTAACATCAGAAGGAATCTTTTAGAATAAATACTTTAAAAAAATGTGTGGACGACTTGGCCAGAAATATGTTCAGTAGGTCAAATATGGACTACTGTCTGGCTGATTTAACATCAGAAGGAATCTTTGAGAATATATAGTTGAAACCCCTTTGTGGACCAGTTGGCAAGAAATGGCTGAATGGCTTGATGTAACATAAGCAGTCAAGAATATGTATAGTAACTAAATATTTGAGGGCTCTTTGGTCAAAAATATATTCAGTAGGTCAAATATGGACTACGGTCCAGCTGATTTAGCATTATAAGGAGTCTATGAGAATATTTAGTTGAAAATTGTTGTTGGCCTCTTGGTCAGAAATGTGTTCAGAAGATCAAATATGGACTTCTGTACAGCCATAACATGTAAAAAAAAAATTGTGGACCCTTTGGTCAGAAATTGGAATCAGAAGGGAAGTTAATGAGTATGTATAGTAGGTAAATTTTCAAGGACTCTTTGGTCAAAAAATGTTCAGTAGGTCAAATATGGTCTTCTGAATTGATTGATGTAACGTAATAATAAGTCTATGAGAACATATAGTAAAAACCTTTTGAGGACTCTTCGGCCAGAAAGATGTTCAGTAGGTCATAATGGACTATGGTCTAGCTGATTCAACCTGAGAGGAGTCAATGGGAATGTACAGAAAGATCATGATTGAGCACTTTTAGGCCAAAAATTTGTTCAGTTGGTCAAATATGGATTACTGTCTCACTGATTTAACCTTAGAAGGAATCTTTGAGAATAAATACTTGAAACCCCTTTGTGGACTCCTTGGCCAGAAAGATGTTCAGTAGGTAAAATATGGACTACTGTCTGGCTGATTTAACATCAGAAGGAATCTTTCAGAATATTATAATTGAAAACCCTTCGTGGACCAGTTGGCAAGAAACATGTTCAGTAGATCAAATAAGGTCTTCTGAATGGCTTGATGTAATATAAGAAGTCAATGAGTATGTATAGTAACTAAATATTCGAGGACTCTTCGGCCAGAACGATGTTAATTAGGTTATAATGGACTATGGTCTGGCTAATTCAACATGAGAGGAGTCTATGGGAATGTATAGAAAGATCATGATTGAGAACTCTTAGACCAAAACTGTGTTCAGTTAGTCAAATATGGATTACTGTCTGGCTGATTTAACATTATAAGGAGTCTATGAGAATATGTATTTAAAAACATTTTGTGGACCACTTTGTCAGAAATATGTTCACAATGTCAAATATGGACTTTTGTATAGCCATAACATGTAGAGAAAAAAAAAAGAAAAAAAAAAAGCCTATTGTGGACCCTTTGGCCAGAATTGGAATCAGATGGGAAGTCATTGAGTTTGTATAGTTGTATAGTGTTCATCATCGAGGACTATTGGGACAGAAATATATAATTAGTAGGTCAATTATGGTCTTCTGAATGGCTTGATGTAACATGAGGACAGAAAAATCATGATTGAGGACTCTTTGGTCAAAAATATGTTCAGTAGGTCAATTATGGACTACTGTCTGGCTGATTTAGCATCAGAATGAATCTTTAAGAATATACAGTTGAAACCCTTTTGTGGACTCCTTGGCCAGAAATATGTTCAGTAGGTCAAATATGGACTATTATCTGGCTGATTTAACGTCAGAAGGAATCTTTGAGAATAAATACTTTAAAAAAAATTGTGGACGCCTTGGCCAGAAATATGTTCAGTAGGTCAAATATGGACTACTGTCTAGCTGATTTAACATCAGAATGAATCTTTGAGAATATATAGTTGAAACCCCTTTGTGGACCAGTTGGCAAGAAATGGCTGAATGGCTTGATGTAACATAAGCAGTCAATGAATATGTATAGTAACTAAATATTTGAGGACTCTTTGGTCAAAAATATATTCAGTAGGTCAAATACAGACTACGGTCCAGCTGATTTAACATTATAAGGAGTCTATGAGAATATTTAGTTGAAAATTGTTGTTGGCCTCTTGGTCAGAAATGTGTTCAGAAGATCAAATATGGACTTCTGTACAGCCATTACATGTAAAAAAAAAAAAATTGTGGACCCTTTGGTCAGAAATTGGAATCAGAAGGGAAGTTAATGAGTATGTATAGTAGGTAAATTTTCAAGGACTCTTTGATCAAAAAAATGTTCAGTAGGTCAAATATGGTCTTCTGAATTGCTTGATGTAACGTAATAATAAGTCTATGAGAACATATAGTAAAAATCTTTTGAGGACTCTTCGGCCAGAAAGATGTTCAGTAGGTCATAATGGATTATGGTCTAGCTGATTCAACCTGAGAGGAGTCAATGGGAATGTACAGAAAGATCATGATTGAGCACTTTTAGGCCAAAAATTTGTTCAGTTGGTCAAATATGGATTACTGTCTGGCTGATTTAACATTAAGGAGTCTATGAGAATATATAGTTAAAAACTGTTTGTGGACCTCATGGTCAGAAATATGTTCACAGGGTCAAATATGGACTTCAGTACAGCCATAACATGTAAAAAAAAAAAAAGAAAGAAAAAGAAAGAAAAAAAAGCCTATTGTGGACCCTTTGGCCAGAATTGGAATCAGATGGGAAGTCATTGAGTTTGTATAGTTGTATAGTGTTCATCATCGAGGACTATTGGGACAGAAATATATAATTAGTAGGTCAATTATGGTCTTCTGAATGGCTTGATGTAACATAAGGAATCAACAAGAATGTATAGTAACTAAATATTTGAGGACTCTTTGGTCAAAAATATATTCAGTAGGTCAAATACAGACTACGGTCCAGCTGATTTAACATTATAAGGAGTCTATGAGAATATTTAGTTGAAAATTGTTGTTGGCCTCTTGGTCAGAAATGTGTTCAGAAGATCAAATATGGACTTCTGTACAGCCATTACATGTAAAAAAAAAAAAATTGTGGACCCTTTGGTCAGAAATTGGAATCAGAAGGGAAGTTAATGAGTATGTATAGTAGGTAAATTTTCAAGGACTCTTTGATCAAAAAAATGTTCAGTAGGTCAAATATGGTCTTCTGAATTGCTTGATGTAACGTAATAATAAGTCTATGAGAACATATAGTAAAAATCTTTTGAGGACTCTTCGGCCAGAAAGATGTTCAGTAGGTCATAATGGATTATGGTCTAGCTGATTCAACCTGAGAGGAGTCAATGGGAATGTACAGAAAGATCATGATTGAGCACTTTTAGGCCAAAAATTTGTTCAGTTGGTCAAATATGGATTACTGTCTGGCTGATTTAACATTAAGGAGTCTATGAGAATATATAGTTAAAAACTGTTTGTGGACCTCATGGTCAGAAATATGTTCACAGGGTCAAATATGGACTTCAGTACAGCCATAACATGTAAAAAAAAAAAAAGAAAGAAAAAGAAAGAAAAAAAAGCCTATTGTGGACCCTTTGGCCAGAATTGGAATCAGATGGGAAGTCATTGAGTTTGTATAGTTGTATAGTGTTCATCATCGAGGACTATTGGGACAGAAATATATAATTAGTAGGTCAATTATGGTCTTCTGAATGGCTTGATGTAACATAAGGAATCAACAAGAATGTATAGTAACTAAATATTTGAGGACTCTTTGGTCAAAAATATATTCAGTAGGTCAAATACAGACTACAGACAAATACAGACAAATGTTCAGAAGATCAAATATGGACTTCTGTACAGCCATTACATGTAAAAAAAAAAAAATTGTGGACCCTTTGGTCAGAAATTGGAATCAGAAGGGAAGTTAATGAGTATGTATAGTAGGTAAATTTTCAAGGACTCTTTGATCAAAAAAATGTTCAGTAGGTCAAATATGGTCTTCTGAATTGCTTGATGTAACGTAATAATAAGTCTATGAGAACATATAGTAAAAATCTTTTGAGGACTCTTCGGCCAGAAAGATGTTCAGTAGGTCATAATGGATTATGGTCTAGCTGATTCAACCTGAGAGGAGTCAATGGGAATGTACAGAAAGATCATGATTGAGCACTTTTAGGCCAAAAATTTGTTCAACTTCATATTTGAGGACTCTTCGACCAGTAAGATGTTCGGTAGGTCATCATGGACTATGGTATGGCTGATTTAACCTGAGATTAGTCAATGGGTATGTATAGAAAGATCATGATTGAGGACTCTTTGGCCAGAAATAAGTTCAGTAGGTCAAATATGGACTACTGTCTGGCTGATTTAGCATCAGAATGAATCTTTGAGAAAATATAGTTGAAACCCCTTTGTGGACTCCTTGGCCAGAAATATGTTCAGTAGGTCAAATATGGACTATTATCTGGCTGATTTAACATCAGAAGGAATCTTTTAGAATAAATACTTTAAAAAAATGTGTGGACGACTTGGCCAGAAATATGTTCAGTAGGTCAAATATGGACTACTGTCTGGCTGATTTAACATCAGAATGAATCTTTGAGAATATATAGTTGAAACCCCTTTGTGGACCAGTTGGCAAGAAATGGCTGAATGGCTTGATGTAACATAAGCAGTCAAGAATATGTATAGTAACTAAATATTTGAGGGCTCTTTAGTCAAAAATATATTCAGTAGGTCAAATATGGACTACGGTCCAGCTGATTTAACATTATAAGGAGTCTATGAGAATATTTAGTTGAAAATTGTTGTTGGCCTCTTGGTCAGAAATGTGTTCAGAAGATCAAATATGGACTACTGTCTGGCTGATTTAGCATCAGAATGAATCTTGGAGAATATATAGTTGAAACCCCTTTGTGGACTCCTTGGCCAGAAAGATGTTCAGTAGGTAAAATATGGACTACTGTCTGGCTGATTTAACATCAGAAGGAATCTTTCAAAATATTTTAGTTGAAAACCCTTCGTGGACCAGTTGGCAAGAAAAATGTTCAGTAGATCAAATAAGGTATTCTGAATGGCTTGATGTAACAAGAAGTAAATGAGTATGTATAGTAACTAAATATTTAAGGACTCTTCGGCCGGAAAGATGTTCATTAGGTCATAATGGACTATGGTCTAGCTGATTCAACCTGAGAGGAGTCAATGGGAATGTATAGAAAGATCATGATTGAGCACTTTTAGGCCATGGTCTGGCTAATTCAACATGAGTCTATGGGAATATATATTTACAAACATTTTGTGGACCTCTTTGTCAGAAATATGTTCACAAGGTGAAATATGGACTTCTGCATAGCCATAACATGTAGAGAAAAAAAAAAAGCCTATTGTGGCCCCCTTGGCCAGAATTGGAATCAGATGGGAAGTCATTGAGTTTGTATAGTTGTATAGTGTTCATCATCGAGGACTATTGGGACAGAAATATATAATTAGTAGGTCAATTAGGAATCAACAAGAATGTATAGTAACTTCATATTTGAGGACTCTTCGAACAGAAAGATGTTCGGTAGGTCATCATGGACTATGGTATGGCTGATTAAACCTGAGATTAGTCAATGGGACCATTTGGCAAGAAATGGCTGAATGGCTTGATGTAACATAAGCAGTCAATGAATATGTATAGTAACTAAATATTTGAGTACTCTTCGGACAGAAAGATGTTCAGTTGGTCAAAATAGACTACAGTCTGGCTGATTAAACCTGAGATTAGTCAATGGGAATGTATAGAAAGATCATGATTGAGGACTCTTTATCCAGAAATTCAGTAGGTTAAATATGGACTACTCTCTGGATGATCTAACATAAAAATGAGTCTATGAGAATATATAGTTGAACATTTTTTGTGGACCTCTTGGTCATAATTATGTTCAGAATGACTTCCGTATAGCCATAACTTGTAAAAAAATAAATAAATAACCGTAAAAAAGTTTATTCTGGACCCTTTGGCCAGAAGTCGAATCAGATGGGAAATCAATGAGTTTGTATAGTATGCACAACGAATTCTTGTATGTAATGTAAAAGCAGTTATCTCTTCAAAGCACAACAGGTTCTCGTATCCAGTGCAAAAGCAATTATCTCTTCACTGCACAACGAGATCTTGAATGCAATGCAAAAGCACGTATCTCTTCAGTTCCAACGAAATCTTGTATGTAATGCAATGCAAAAGCACATATCTCTTCAAAGCATAAGATCTTGTATGCATTGATATGCAAATACACTTTTCTCTTCAATGCACAAAAAATTATTGTATGCAATGCAAAACAATTTATCTCTTTAAAGCACAACAAATTCTTGTATGCATTGCAAAAGCACGTATCTCTTCAGTGCCAACGAGATTTTGTATACAATGCAATGCAAATGCACTTATATCTTCAATGACTAACGAGATCTTGTATGCAATGCACTGCAAATGCACTTATCTCTTCAATGCACAAGTTCTTGTATGCAATGCAATGCAAAAGCAGTATCTATTCAAAGCACAAGTTCTTGTATCCAATACAATAGCAATTAACTCCTCAGTGCATAACAAATTCTTGCATGCAATGCAAAAGCACATATCTTCAGTGCACAGCGAGTTCTTGTATGCATTGTAGTGCAAAAGCACTTTTCTCTTCACTGCACAAGAACTTGTATGCAGTGCAATGCAGTTATCTATTTAATGCACAACGAGTTCATGTATGCAATGCAAAAGCACTTATATCTTCAAAGCACAATGATTTCTTGTAAGCATGGTAGAACAAAAGCACTTATCTCTTTAATGCACAACGAGTTTATGTATTCAATGCAAAAGCACTTATCTCTTCAAAGCATAAGATCTTGTATGTATTGATATGCAAAATCACGTTTCTCTTCACTGCACAACGAGATCTTGTATACAATGCACTGCAAATACACTTTTCTCTTCAATGCACAAAAAATTATTGTATGCAATGCAAAACCATTTATCTCTTTAAAGCACAACAAATTCTTGTATTGCATTGCAAAAGCACGTATCTCTTCAGTGCCAACGAGATCTTGTTGCAATGCAAATGCACTTATATCTTCAATGACCAACGATATCTTGTATGCAATGCACTGCAAATGCCCTTATCTCTTCAATTCACAAGTTCTTGTATGCAATGCAAAAGTAGTATATCTTCAAAGCACAAGTTCTTGTATCCAATACAATAGCAATTAACTCCTCAATGCATAACAAATTCTTGCATGCAATGCAAAAGCACATATCTTCAGTGCACAACGAGTTCATGTATGCAATGGAAAAGCAGTTATCTCCTCAAAGCACAACGATTTTTTGTATGCAATCCAAAAGCACTTATACCTTCATTGCACAGCGAGTTCTTGTATGCATTGTAGTGCAAAAGCACTTTTCTCTTTAAAGCACAACGAATTTTTGTATGCAAATGCAAAAGCACTTTTCTCTTCAGTGCACAACAAGAACTTCTATGAAATGCAAAGCACTTACCTCTTTAATGCACAACAAGTTCATGTATGCAATGCAAAAAGCACTTATATCTTCAAAGCACAAGATCTTGTATGCATTGAAATGCAAAAGCACTTTTTCACTGCACACGAGATCTTTAATGCAATGCAATGCAAAAGCACTTATCTCTTTAATTCACAACGAATTCTTGTATGCAATGCAAATGCACTCTTCTCTTCAATGCACAAGATCTTGTATGCATTGAAATGCAAAAGCACTTGTCTCTTCCAAGCACAACGAATTCTTGTATGCAATGCAAATGCACTTTTCTCTACAATGCACAAGATCTTGTATGCAGTGCAATGCAGTTATCTGTTTAATGCACAACGAGTTCATGTATGCAATGGAAAAGCAGTTATCTCTTTAAAGCACAACAATTTTTTGTATGCAATCCAAAAGCACTTATACCTTCATTGCACAGTGAGTTCTTGTATGCATTGTAGTGCAAAAGCACTTTTCTTATCACTTGAAAGCACAATGAATTCTTGTATGCAATGCAAAAGCACTTTTCTCTTCAGTGCACAGCGAGTACTTGTATGCACTGATATGCAAAATCACATTTCTCTTTAATGCACAAAGAGATCTTGTATGCAAATGCACTTATCTCTTCAAAGCACAACGAATTCTTGTGTGCAATGCAATAGCACTGATATCTTCAATGCACAACAAGTTTTCTTGTATGCAATCCAAAATGCATTGTAGTGCAAATGCACTTATCTCTCAAATGCACAAGTTCTTGTATGCAGTACAAAAGCAGTTATCTCTTCAAAGCACAACGAATTCTTGTATGCAATGCAAAAGCACATATCTTCAGTGCAGAGCGAGTTCTTGTATGCATTGTAGTGCAAAAGCACTTTTCTTTTCAATGCACAACAAGAATTTGTATGCAATACAAATGCACTTATCTCTTCACTGCACAACGAGATCTTCTATGCAATGCAAACGCAATTATCTCTTCAGTGCACAGCAAATTCTTGCTTGCAATGCAATATCAATCACTTAGCTCTTCAGTGCACAGCGTGTTTCTTGTATGCATTTATATGCAAAATCACGTTTCTCTTCACTGCACAACGAGATCTTGTATGCAATGCAAACGCAAATGTCTCTTCAGTGCACAGCAAATTCTTGCTTGCAATGCACTATCAGCTCTTACTTAGCTCTTCAGTTTCTTGTATGCATTTGTATGCAAAATCACGTTTCTCTTCACTGCACAACGAGATCTTGTATACAATGCACTGCAAATACACTTTTCTCTTCAATGCACAAAAAATTATTGTATGCAATGCAAAACCATTTATCTCTTTAAAGCACAACAAATTCTTGTATTGCATTGCAAAAGCACGTATCTCTTCAGTGCCAACGAGATCTTGTTGCAATGCAAATGCACTTATATCTTCAATGACCAACGATATCTTGTATGCAATGCACTGCAAATGCCCTTATCTCTTCAATGCACAAGTTCTTGTATGCAATGCAAAAGCAGTATATCTTCAAAGCACAAGTTCTTGTATCCAATACAATAGCAATTAACTCCTCAATGCATAACAAATTCTTGCATGCAATGCAAAAGCACATATCTTCAGTGCACAACGAGTTCATGTATGCAATGGAAAAGCAGTTATCTCCTCAAAGCACAACGATTTTTTGTATGCAATCCAAAAGCACTTATACCTTCATTGCACAGCGAGTTCTTGTATGCATTGTAGTGCAAAAGCACTTTTCTCTTTAAAGCACAACGAATTTTTGTATGCAAATGCAAAAGCACTTGTATCTTCAGTGCACAACAAGAACTTCTATGAAATGCAAAGCACTTACCTCTTTAATGCACAACAAGTTCATGTATGCAATGCAAAAAGCACTTATATCTTCAAAGCACAAGATCTTTAATGCAATGCAATGCAAAAGCACTTATCTCTTCAATTCACAACGAATTCTTGTATACAATGCAAATGCACTTTTCTCTTCAATGCACAAGATCTTGTATGCATTGAAATGCAAAAGCACTTATCTCTTCCAAGCACAACGAATTCTTGTATGCAATGCAAATGCACTTTTCTCTACAATGCACAAGATCTTGTATGCAGTGCAATGCAGTTATCTGTTTAATGCACAACGAGTTCATGTATGCAATGGAAAAGCAGTTATCTCCTCAAAGCACAACGATTTTTTGTATGCAATCCAAAAGCACTTATACCTTCATTGCACAGTGAGTTCTTGTATGCATTGAAGTGCAAAAGCACTTTTCTTATCACTTGAAAGCACAACGAATTCTTGTATGCAATGCAAAAGCACTTTTCTCTTCAGTGCACAGCGAGTACTTGTATGCACTGATATGCAAAATCACATTTCTCTTTAATGCACAAAGAGATCTTGTATGCAAATGCACTTATCTCTTCAAAGCACAACGAATTCTTGTGTGCAATGCAATAGCACTGATATCTTCAATGCACAACAAGTTTTCTTGTATGCAATCCAAAATGCATTGTAGTGCAAATGCACTTATCTCTCAAATGCACAAGTTCTTGTATGCAGTACAAAAGCAGTTATCTCTTCAAAGCACAACGAATTCTTGTATGCAATGCAAAAGCACATATCTTCAGTGCAGAGCGAGTTCTTGTATGCATTGTAGTGCAAAAGCACTTTTCTTTTCAATGCACAACAAGAATTTGTATGCAATACAAATGCACTTATCTCTTCACTGCACAACGAGATCTTCTATGCAATGCAAACGCAATTATCTCTTCAGTGCACAGCAAATTCTTGCTTGCAATGCAATATCAATCACTTAGCTCTTCAGTGCACAGCGTGTTTCTTGTATGCATTTATATGCAAAATCACGTTTCTCTTCACTGCACAACGAGATCTTGTATGCAATGCAAATGCACTTATCTATTCAATGCACAGAAATGTCTTGTATGTAATGCAAAATCATTTATCTATTCAAAGCACAACGAATTATTGTATGCATTGCAAAAGCACTTATCTCTTCACTGCACAACGAGATCTTGTATGCAATGCAAACGCAAATGTCTCTTCAGTGCACAGCAAATTCTTGCTTGCAATGCACTATCAATTACTTAGCTCTTCAGTTTCTTGTATGCATTTGTATGCAAAATCACGTTTCTCTTCACTGCACAACGAGATCTTGTATACAATGCACTGCAAATACACTTTTCTCTTCAATGCACAAAAAATTATTGTATGCAATGCAAAACCATTTATCTCTTTAAAGCACAACAAATTCTTGTATTGCATTGCAAAAGCACGTATCTCTTCAGTGCCAACGAGATCTTGTTGCAATGCAAATGCACTTATATCTTCAATGACCAACGATATCTTGTATGCAATGCACTGCAAATGCCCTTATCTCTTCAATGCACAAGTTCTTGTATGCAATGCAAAAGCAGTATATCTTCAAAGCACAAGTTCTTGTATCCAATACAATAGCAATTAACTCCTCAATGCATAACAAATTCTTGCATGCAATGCAAAAGCACATATCTTCAGTGCACAACGAGTTCATGTATGCAATGGAAAAGCAGTTATCTCCTCAAAGCACAACGATTTTTTGTATGCAATCCAAAAGCACTTATACCTTCATTGCACAGCGAGTTCTTGTATGCATTGTAGTGCAAAAGCACTTTTCTCTTTAAAGCACAACGAATTTTTGTATGCAAATGCAAAAGCACTTGTATCTTCAGTGCACAACAAGAACTTCTATGAAATGCAAAGCACTTACCTCTTTAATGCTCAACAAGTTCATGTATGCAATGCTAAAAGCACTTATATCTTCAATGCACAAGATCTTGTATGCATTGAAATGCAAAAGCACTTATCTCTTCCAAGCACAACGAATTCTTGTATGCAATGCAAATGCACTTTTCTCTACAATGCACAAGATCTTGTATGCAGTGCAATGCAGTTATCTGTTTAATGCACAACGAGTTCATGTATGCAATGGAAAAGCAGTTATCTCTTTAAAGCACAACAATTTTTTGTATGCAATCCAAAAGCACTTATACCTTCATTGCACAGTGAGTTCTTGTATGCATTGTAGTGCAAAAGCACTTTTCTTATCACTTGAAAGCACAACGAATTCTTGTATGCAATGCAAAAGACCTTTTCTCTTCAGTGCACAGCGAGTACTTGTATGCACTGATATGCAAAATCACATTTCTCTTTAATGCACAAAGAGATCTTGTATGCAAATGCACTTATCTCTTCAAAGCACAACGAATTCTTGTGTGCAATGCAATAGCACTGATATCTTCAATGCACAACAAGTTTTCTTGTATGCAATCCAAAATGCATTGTAGTGCAAATGCACTTATCTCTCAAATGCACAAGTTCTTGTATGCAGTACAAAAGCAGTTATCTCTTCAAAGCACAACGAATTCTTGTATGCAATGCAAAAGCACATATCTTCAGTGCAGAGCGAGTTCTTGTATGCATTGTAGTGCAAAAGCACTTTTCTTTTCAATGCACAACAAGAATTTGTATGCAATACAAATGCACTTATCTCTTCACTGCACAACGAGATCTTCTATGCAATGCAAACGCAATTATCTCTTCAGTGCACAGCAAATTCTTGCTTGCAATGCAATATCAATCACTTAGCTCTTCAGTGCACAGCGTGTTTCTTGTATGCATTTATATGCAAAATCACGTTTCTCTTCACTGCACAACGAGATCTTGTATGCAATGCAAATGCACTTATCTATTCAATGCACAGAAATGTCTTGTATGTAATGCAAAATCATTTATCTATTCAAAGCACAACGAATTATTGTATGCATTGCAAAAGCACGTATCTCTTCAGTGCCAACGAGATCTTGTATGCAATGCACTGCAAATGCACTTATCTCTTCAATGCACAAGTTATTGTATCCAATGCAAAAGCAATTATCTCCTCAGGGCATAACAAATTCTTGCATGCAATGCAAAATTACTTATCTCTTCAATGCACAACGAGTTAATGTATGCAATGCAAAAGCACTTATCTCTTCAAAGCACAACGAATTCTTGTATGCAATACAAAAGTACTTATACTTCAGTGCAAAGCGAGTTCTTGTTATGAATTGCAATGCAAAAGCACTTTTCTCTTCCCTGCACAACAAGATCTTGTATGCTATGCAATGCAAATGCACTTGTCTCTTCAATGCACAAATTCTTACATGCAATGCAAAAATCACTTATCTACTAAACCTTAAAAAACCTTTTGTGGACCCTCTGGCCAGAATGGGAATCAGATGGGGTCAATGAATTTTGTATAATAAGTTCATCATCGAGGACTCTTGGGCCAGAAATATATAACTAGTAGGTCAATAATGGTCTTATGTATAGTAACTTCATATTTGTGGACTCTTTGGTCACAAATATGTTCAGTAGGTCATAATGGATTATCGGCTGATTTAAGATCAGAAGGAATCTTTGAGAATATATGGTTGAGAACCCTTTTTTGGACCAGTTGGCAAGAAACATGTTCGGTAGTTCAAATATGGTCTGTGAATGGCTTGATTGAGTAAGAAGTCAATGATTATGTATAGTAACTTAGTTTGGTTAGAAATATGTTCAATAGGTCATAATAGAATACGTTCTTTTCTTCGGCCAGAAAGTAGGTCATCATGGACTATGGTCTGGCTGATTTAACTTAAACTGCCACAGTTGTTGCTTATACTATATTTAAAGATTGGAACATTAGGTCTTTATTTGTGAAACTGTGTTTAAGCACTTGTAAATAAGACCAGAAGAATTCCATGATTTTGGTGTTGATTAATCTTGTATGAAAATAATTTTTAAGCATTTTAGAATCATTTTTACTGACTGCATATCATGTGAAAACAGCATGAATTGTGTTAATGTATGGTCACAACCGACTGATGTTGTGCTAATTGTGTTTAGTGTTTTGAAAATGTGACTACAGATTGGACAAAGGATGTTCAGCAAAAACAAGCTGTCATGATGTCATGATGTCACGATGCAACAGAAATAGCTGCATATAAAAGTCCTAAATATGTCGCCAGAGAGAAGTTATCATTTTAACTCAACCCAGTTATGATTTACAAACAAACAAAAAACAAAACCAGAAAGGAGATAGGTTGGATTTTTTTTTGTGCAGACTTTGTAAACTTTTACCAAAGATAATGTTAAAAGGACATGTTCAGTTAAAGACTTTTATTGACAGTTGTCTCAAGTAAAATTAAAATGCAATGCACATATTGTATGTATGTATGTAATACATTGATAATATTTTTGAATGTTTTTTTTTTGTTGTTTTTTAAATATACAGACAATATTCTACAATTTGAATAAACCATTATGTAACATACAGATACATAGAAGGGGTTGAAATTGGCTCCTGGCTTTTGTGGACTTTAACTTTAAAAAAAAAAAAAAACTTTTGTGGACCCTTTAAACAGAAATGTGATTTAGAAGTGTTCAATATAGTAAGTTAAATTTAAAGGACTCTTTGGTCAAAAAAATGTTCAGTAGGTCAAATACGGACTACTATCTGGCTGATCTAACATAAAAAGGAGTCTATGACTTCAGTATAGCCATAACATGTAGTAAAAAACTGTAAAAAAAAAAAAAAAAAAAAACAACTTTTGTGGACCCTTTAGACAAAAATGGGAATCAGAAGGGAAGTTTCCTTGGTTTAGTTTCCTAATTTAACATCAGAAGGAATCTTTCAGAATATATAGTTGAAAAACCTTCATGGACCAGTTGGCAAGAAATAGCTGAATGGTAGGTTCAGTGTATGTTCAGTAGGTCAAATATGGACTACTGTCCAGCTGATTCTACATTATAAGGAGTCTATGAGAAAATTTAGTTGAAAACTGTTGTTTGCCTATTGGTCAGAAATGTGTTCAGAAGGTCAAATATGGACTTTTGTACAGCCATAACATGCAAAAAAAAATGGGAATTGAGAAGGGAAGTCAATGAGTATGTATAGTAAGTACATTTTCCATTTTGTGGAACATTTTTGTGGATGCCTTGGCCAGAAATATGTTCAGTAGGTCAAATATGGACTACTTTCTGGCTGATTTAACATCAGATCGAATCTTTGAGAATATATATTTGAAACCCCTTTGTGGACTCCTTGGCCAGAAAGATGTTCAGAAGGTCAAATATGGACTACTGTCTGGCTGATTTAACATCAGAAGGAATCTTTCAGAATATTATAGTTGAAAACCCTTCGTGGACCAGTTGGCAAGAAACATGTTCAGTACGTCAACTAAATGTCTTGTTATAATGTGAGAAGGAATCAATGATTATTTATAGTAACTTAATATTTCGATTAGAAAGATGTTCAATAGGTCATAATTGACTGTAATCTGGCTAATTCAACCTGAGAGGAGTCAATGGAAATGTATAGAAAGATCATGATTGAGAACATAAAAAGGAGTCAATGAGAATATATAGTTGAAAACTTTTTGTGGACCTCTTGGTCAGAAATATGTTCAGAAGGTGAAATAATGACTTCAGCACAGTCATAAGTAAAAAAAAAAACAGAAAAAAAAAGATTAGAGATTACTCAATGGGTATGTACAGAAAGATCATGATTGAGGACAATTATGGACTACTGTCTGGCTGATTTAACATCAGAATGAATCTTTGAGAATATATAGTTAAAACCCCTTTGTGGACTCCTTGGCCAGAAATGTGTTCAGTTGTTCAAATATGGATTACTGTCTAGCTGATTTCACACTATAAGGAGTCTATGAGAATATTTAGTTGAACATTTTTGTTGACCTCTTGGTCAGAAATGTGTTCAGAAGGTCAAATATGGAATTATGTATAGCCATAACATGTAAAAACCTTTTCTGGCCCCTTTGGACAGGAATGGGAATCAGAAGTGAAGTTAATGAGTATGTTATAGTAAGCACATTTTCAAGGACTCTTCGGCCAGAAAGATGTTGCTGATTTAACTTGAACTGCCGCAGTTGTTGCTCTATTCTATATTTAAAGATTGGAACATTAGGTCTTTATTTGTGACACTGTGTTTAAGCACTTGTAAATAAGACCAGAAGAATCCATGATTTTGGTGTTGATTAATCTTAAATGAAAAGAAAATGTAAGCATTTTAGAATCATTTTAACTGACTGCATATTGTGTAAAAACAACATGAATTGTGTTAATGTATGGTCACAACAGACTGATGTTGTGCTAATTGTGTTTAGTGTTTTGAAAATGTGACTACAGATTGGACAAAAGGATGTTAGCAAAAACAAGCTGTAAAGTCACAATGCAACAGAAATCAACCCAGTTATGATTTACAAACAAACAAAAAACAAAAACGGAAAGTAGATAGGCTGGAATTTTCTTTTTTGTGCAGACTTTAAGTTAACTTTTACCAAAGATAATGTTAAGATGACATGTTCAGTTAAAGACTTTTATTGACATTTGTCTCAAGTAAAATTAAAACGCAATGCACATATTGTATGTAACACATTGATAATATTTTTGAATGTTTTTTATTTTTATTTTTCAAAAAATGTACAGACATTTTTAAACAATATTCTACAATTTGAATAAACCATTATTAAGTCTGTAACAGATACTTAGAGGGGGTTGAAATTGGATCAAATAAACAAACAAAAAAAACTAAACAAAGCAAAGAACAAGGATAATGCCAAGTGACACAAGATTACAATATCATTGTACAAATACTGGTTTTGCTATAACACATTAATATTTTCAATACATATTGACATAACCATGATTAAATACTGATTGATCATTCAGCAATGCTAAAATATAACATGTTTAGTCGGTCAGTTATGGACTTCTGAATGGCTTGATGTAACATGAGTCGTCAAAAAGTATGTGTAGTAACTTAATATTTGAGGAGCCTTCGGCCAGAAATGTGTTCAGTTGGTCCAATATGATTACTGTCTGGCTGATTTACCATCAGAAAGAATCTTTAAGAATATATGGTTGAAAACCCTTTGTGGACCAGTTGGCAAGAAACATGTTCAGTACGACAAATATGGTCTTCTGAATGTCTTGTTGTAACATGAGAAGGAAACAATGATTATTTATAGTAACTTAATATTTCGATTAGAAAGATGTTCAATAGGTTCAAATGGAAAACGGTCTGGCTGATTTAACATTAGAAGGAGTCTATGAGAATATATAGTTAAAAACTTTTTAAGAAATCTTCGGACAGAAAGATGTTCAATAGGTCGTAATGGACTACGGTCTGGCTGATTTAACCTGAGATTAGTCAATGGGATTGTATAGAAAGATCATGATTGAGGACTATTGGGCCAGAAATTTGTTCAGTAGGTCAAATATGGACTACTCTTGTTTGGCTGATTTAACATCAGAAGGAATCCTTAAGAATATATGGTTGGAAACCCTTTGTTGATAAGTTGGCAAGAAACATGTTCAGTACGTCAACTAAATGTCTTGTTATAATGTGAGAAGGAATCAATGATTATTTATAGTAACTTAATATTTCGATTAGAAAGATGTTCAATAGGTCATAATTGACTGTAATCTGGCTAATTCAACCTGAGAGGAGTCAATGGAAATGTATAGAAAGATCATGATTGAGAACTCGGGCCAAAAATTTGTTCAGCTGGTCAAATATAGATTTATGTCTCGCTGATTTAACATTAAGGAGTCTATGAGAATATATAGTTGAAAACTGTTTGTGGACCTGTTGGTCAGAAATATGTTTAGAAGGTTAAATATGGACTTCTGTATAACCATAACATGTAAAAAGAAAAAGAAAAAACTTTTGTGGACCCCTTCTGCGGTCTGGCTGATTAAACCTGAGATTAGTCAATGTTAATGTATAGAAAGATCATGATTGTCGACTCTTTGGCCAGAAATTTGTTCAGTAGGTCAAATATGGACTACTCTCTGGCTGATCTAACACAAAAAGGAGTCTAGGAGAATATATAGTTGAACATTTTTTTGTGGACCTCTTGGTCAGAAATATGTTCAGAAGGTCAAATAATGACTTCAGTATAGCCATAACATGTAAAAAAAAAAAAAAAAAAGAGTATTCGGGTACTCTTCGGCCAGAAAGATGTTCAGTAGGTCATAATGGACTACTGTCTGGCTGATTTAACTTCAGAAGGAATCTTTAAGAATATATGGTTGGAAACCCTTTGTGGATCAGTTGGCAAGAAACATGTTCAGTACGTCAAATATGGTCTTCTGAATGTCTTGTTCTAATGTGAGAAGGAATCAATGATTATTTATAGTAACTTAATATTTCGATTAGAAAGATGTTCAATAGGTCATAATTGACTATGATCTGGTTAATTCAACCTGAGAGGAGTCCATGGGAATGTATAGAAAGATCATGACTGAGATATCTTGGGCCAAAAATTTGCTCAGCTGTTCAAATATAGATTACTGTCTCACTGATTTAACATTAAGGAGTCTATGAGAATATATAGTTGAAAACTGTTTGTGGACCTATTGGTCAGAAATATGTTCAGAAGTTTAAATATGGACTTCTGTATAACCATAACATGTAAAAAGAAAAAGAAAAAACTTTTGTGGACCCCTTCTGCGGTCTGGCTGATTAAACCTGAGATTAGTCAATGGGAATGTATAGAAAGATCATGATTGACGACTCTTTGGCCAGAAATTTGTTCAGTAGGTCAAATATGGACTACTTTCTGGCTGATCTAACACAAAAAGGAGTTTAGGAGAATATATAAGTTGAAAATTTTTTTGTGGACCTCTTGGTCAGAAATATGTTCAGAAGGTCAAATAATGACTTCAGTATAGCCATAACAAGTAAAGAAAAAAAAAATGTAAAAAAGAGCCTATTGTGGACCCTTTGGCCAGAACTTGAAACAGATGGGAAGTCAATGAGTTTGTACAGTAACTTAATATTCGAGTACTCTTCGGCCAGAAAGATGTTCAGTAGGTCATAATGGACTACGTTTGGCTGATTTAACATCAGAAGGAATCGTTAAGAATATATGGTTGGAAACCCTTTGTTGATAAGTTGGCAAGAAACATGTTCAGTACGTCAAATATAGTCTTCTGAATGTCTTGTTCTAATGTGAGAAGGAATCAATGATTATTTATAGTAACTTAATATTTCGATTAGAAAGATGTTCAATAGGTCATAATTGACTGTAATCTGGCTAATTCAACCTGAGAGGAGTCAATGGAAATGTATAGAAAGATCATGATTGAGAACTCGGGCCAAAAATGTGTTCAGCTGGTCAAATATAGATTACTGTCTCGCTGATTTAACATTAAGGAGTCTATGAGAATATATAGTTGAAAACTGTTTGTGGACCTGTTGGTCAGAAATATGTTCAGAAGGTTAAATATGGACTTCTGTATAACCATAACATGTAAAAAGAAAAAGAAAAAACTTTTGTGGACCCCTTCTGCGGTCTGGCTGATTAAACCTGAGATTAGTCAATGGGAATGTATAGAAAGATCATGATTGACGACTCTTTGGCCAGAAATTTGTTCAGCAGGTCAAATATGGACTACTCTCTGGGAGATCTAACATAAAATGGAGTCTATGAGAATATATAGTTGAACATTTTTTGTGGACCTCTTGGTCAGAAATATGTTCAGAAGGTCAAATAATGACTTCAGTATAGCCATAACATGTAAAAAAAAAAAAACGTAAAAAAGAGACTATTGTGGACCCTTTGGTCAGAATTGGAATCAGATGGGAAGTCAATGAGTTTGTACAGTAACTTGATATTTGGGTACTCTTCGGCCAGAAAGTTGTTCAGTAGGTCATAATGGACTACGTTTGGCTGATTTAACATAAGAAGGAGTCTATGAGAATATATACTTGAAAACCTTTTGTGGAGCCCTTGGCCAGAAATATGTTTAGTAGGACAAATATGGACTACTGTCTGGCTGATTTAACATCAGAATGAATCTTTAAGAATATATGGTTGGAAACCCTTTGTGGATCAGTTGGCAAGAAACATGTTCAGTACGACAAATATGGTCTTCTGAATGTCTTGTTCTAATATGAAAAAAGGAATCAATGAATATTTATAGTAACTTAATATTTCGATTAGAAAGATGTTCAAAAGGTCATAATTGACTATGGTCTGGCTAACTTAACCTGAGAGGAGTCAATGGGAATGTATAGAAATATCATGATTGAGAACTCTTTGGTCAGAAATGTGTTCAGTATGTCAAATATGGACTACTCTCTGGCTGATCTAACACAAAAAGGAGTCTAGGAGAATATATAGTTGAACATTTTTTTGTGGACCTCTTGGTCAGAAATATGTTCAGAAGGTCAAATAATGACTTCAGTATAGCCATAACAAGTAAAGAAAAAAAAAATGTAAAAAAGAGCCTATTGTGGACCCTTTGGCCAGAACTTGAAACAGATGGGAAGTCAATGAGTTTGTACAGTAACTTAATATTCGAGTACTCTTCGGCCAGAAAGATGTTCAGTAGGTCATAATGGACTACGTTTGGCTGATTTAACATCAGAAGGAATCGTTAAGAATATATGGTTGGAAACCCTTTGTTGATAAGTTGGCAAGAAACATGTTCAGTACGTCAAATATAGTCTTCTGAATGTCTTGTTCTAATGTGAGAAGGAATCAATGATTATTTATAGTAACTTAATATTTCGATTAGAAAGATGTTCAATAGGTCAATAATTGACTGTAATCTGGCTAATTCAACCTGAGAGGAGTCAATGGAAATGTATAGAAAGATCATGATTGAGAACTCGGGCCAAAAATGTGTTCAGCTGGTCAAATATAGATTACTGTCTCGCTGATTTAACATTAAGGAGTCTATGAGAATATATAGTTGAAAACTGTTTGTGGACCTGTTGGTCAGAAATATGTTCAGAAGGTTAAATATGGACTTCTGTATAACCATAACATGTAAAAAGAAAAAGAAAAAACTTTTGTGGACCCCTTCTGCGGTCTGGCTGATTAAACCTGAGATTAGTCAATGGGAATGTATAGAAAGATCATGATTGACGACTCTTTGGCCAGAAATTTGTTCAGCAGGTCAAATATGGACTACTCTCTGGGAGATCTAACATAAAATGGAGTCTATGAGAATATATAGTTGAACATTTTTTGTGGACCTCTTGGTCAGAAATATGTTCAGAAGGTCAAATAATGACTTCAGTATAGCCATAACATGTAAAAAAAAAAAACGTAAAAAAGAGACTATTGTGGACCCTTTGGTCAGAATTGGAATCAGATGGGAAGTCAATGAGTTTGTACAGTAACTTGATATTTGGGTACTCTTCGGCCAGAAAGTTGTTCAGTAGGTCATAATGGACTACGTTTGGCTGATTTAACATAAGAAGGAGTCTATGAGAATATATACTTGAAAACCTTTTGTGGAGCCCTTGGCCAGAAATATGTTTAGTAGGACAAATATGGACTACTGTCTGGCTGATTTAACATCAGAATGAATCTTTAAGAATATATGGTTGGAAACCCTTTGTGGATCAGTTGGCAAGAAACATGTTCAGTACGACAAATATGGTCTTCTGAATGTCTTGTTCTAATATGAAAAAAGGAATCAATGAATATTTATAGTAACTTAATATTTCGATTAGAAAGATGTTCAAAAGGTCATAATTGACTATGGTCTGGCTAACTCAACCTGAGAGGAGTCAATGGGAATGTATAGAAATATCATGATTGAGAACTCTTTGGTCAGAAATGTGTTCAGTATGTCAAATATGGACTACTCTCTGGCTGATCTAACACAAAAAGGAGTCTAGGAGAATATATAGTTGAACATTTTTTTGTGGACCTCTTGGTCAGAAATATGTTCAGAAGGTCAAATAATGACTTCAGTATAGCCATAACAAGTAAAGAAAAAAAAAATGTAAAAAAGAGCCTATTGTGGACCCTTTGGCCAGAACTTGAATCAGATGGGATGTCACTGAGTTTGTACAGTAACTTAATATTCGGGTACTCTTCGGCCAGAAAGATGTTCAGTAGGTCATAATGGACTACTGTCTGGCTGATTTAACTTCAGAAGGAATCTTTAAGAATATATGGTTAGAAACCCTTTGTGGATCTGTTGGCAAAAAACATGTTCAGTACGTCAAATATGGTCTTCTGAATGTCTTGTTCTAATGTGAGAAGGAATCAATGATTATTTATAGTAACTTAATATTTCGATTAGAAAGATGTTCAATAGGTCATAATTGACTATGATCTGGTTAATTCAACCTGAGAGGAGTCAATGGGAATGTATAGAAAGATCATGATTGAGAACTCGGGCCAAAAATTTGTTCAGCTGGTCAAATATAGATTACTGTCTAGCTGATTTCACACTATAAGGAGTCTATGAGAATATTTAGTTGAACATTTTTGTTGACCTCTTGGTCAGAAATGTGTTCAGAAGGTCAAATATGGAATTATGTATAGCCATAACATGTAAAAACCTTTTCTGGCCCCTTTGGACAGGAATGGGAATCAGAAGTGAAGTTAATGAGTATGTTATAGTAAGCACATTTTCAAGGACTCTTCGGCCAGAAAGATGTTGCTGATTTAACTTGAACTGCCGCAGTTGTTGCTCTATTCTATATTTAAAGATTGGAACATTAGGTCTTTATTTGTGACACTGTGTTTAAGCACTTGTAAATAAGACCAGAAGAATCCATGATTTTGGTGTTGATTAATCTTAAATGAAAAGAAAATGTAAGCATTTTAGAATCATTTTAACTGACTGCATATTGTGTAAAAACAACATGAATTGTGTTAATGTATGGTCACAACAGACTGATGTTGTGCTAATTGTGTTTAGTGTTTTGAAAATGTGACTACAGATTGGACAAAAGGATGTTAGCAAAAACAAGCTGTAAAGTCACAATGCAACAGAAATCAACCCAGTTATGATTTACAAACAAACAAAAAACAAAAACGGAAAGTAGATAGGCTGGAATTTTCTTTTTTGTGCAGACTTTAAGTTAACTTTTACCAAAGATAATGTTAAGATGACATGTTCAGTTAAAGACTTTTATTGACATTTGTCTCAAGTAAAATTAAAACGCAATGCACATATTGTATGTAACACATTGATAATATTTTTGAATGTTTTTTATTTTTATTTTTCAAAAAATGTACAGACATTTTTAAACAATATTCTACAATTTGAATAAACCATTATTAAGTCTGTAACAGATACTTAGAGGGGGTTGAAATTGGATCAAATAAACAAACAAAAAAAACTAAACAAAGCAAAGAACAAGGATAATGCCAAGTGACACAAGATTACAATATCATTGTACAAATACTGGTTTTGCTATAACACATTAATATTTTCAATACATATTGACATAACCATGATTAAATACTGATTGATCATTCAGCAATGCTAAAATATAACATGTTTAGTCGGTCAATTATGGACTTCTGAATGGCTTGATGTAACATGAGTCGTCAAAAAGTATGTGTAGTAACTTAATATTTGAGGAGCCTTCGGCCAGAAATGTGTTCAGTTGGTCCAATATGATTACTGTCTGGCTGATTTACCATCAGAAAGAATCTTTAAGAATATATGGTTGAAAACCCTTTGTGGACCAGTTGGCAAGAAACATGTTCAGTACGACAAATATGGTCTTCTGAATGTCTTGTTGTAACATGAGAAGGAAACAATGATTATTTATAGTAACTTAATATTTCGATTAGAAAGATGTTCAATAGGTTCAAATGGAAAACGGTCTGGCTGATTTAACATTAGAAGGAGTCTATGAGAATATATAGTTAAAAACTTTTTAAGAAATCTTCGGACAGAAAGATGTTCAATAGGTCGTAATGGACTACGGTCTGGCTGATTTAACCTGAGATTAGTCAATGGGATTGTATAGAAAGATCATGATTGAGGACTATTGGGCCAGAAATTTGTTCAGTAGGTCAAATATGGACTACTCTTGTTTGGCTGATTTAACATCAGAAGGAATCCTTAAGAATATATGGTTGGAAACCCTTTGTTGATAAGTTGGCAAGAAACATGTTCAGTACGTCAAATATAGTCTTCTGAATGTCTTGTTCTAATGTGAGAAGGAATCAATGATTATTTATAGTAACTTAATATTTCGATTAGAAAGATGTTCAATAGGTCATAATTGACTGTAATCTGGCTAATTCAACCTGAGAGGAGTCAATGGAAATGTATAGAAAGATCATGATTGAGAACTCGGGCCAAACATTTGTTCAGCTGGTCAAATATAGATTACTGTCTCGCTGATTTGACATTAAGGAGTCTATGAGAATATATAGTGGAAAACTGTTTGTGGACCTGTTGGTCAGAAATATGTTCAGAAGGTTAAATATGGACTTCTGTATTACCATAACATGTAAAAAGAAAAAAAGAAAAACTTTTGTGGACCCCTTCTGCGGTCTGGCTGATTAAACCTGAGATTAGTCAATGGGAATGTATAGAAAGATCATGATTGACGACTCTTTGGCCAGAAATTTGTTCAGTAGGTCAAATATGGACTACTCTCTGGGAGATCAAACATAAAAAGGAGTCTATGAGAATATATAGTTGAACATTTTTTGTTGACCTCTTGGTCAGAAATATGTTCAGAAGGTCAAATAATGACTTCAGTATAGCCATAACATGTAAAAAAAAAAAAAAAGAGTATTCGGGTACTCTTCGGCCAGAAAGATGTTCAGTAGGTCATAATGGACTACTGTCTGGCTGATTTAACTTCAGAAGGAATCTTTAAGAATATATGGTTGGAAACCCTTTGTGGATCAGTTGGCAAGAAACATGTTCAGTACGTCAAATATGGTCTTCTGAATGTCTTGTTCTAATGTGAGAAGGAATCAATGATTATTTATAGTAACTTAATTTTTCGATTAGAAAGATGTTCAATAGGTCATAATTGACTATGATCTGGTTAATTCAACCTGAGAGGAGTCAATGGATTTTCAAGGACTCTTCGGCCAGAAAGATGTTGCTGATTTAACTTGAACTGCCGCAGTTGTTGCTCTATTCTATATTTAAAGATTGGAACATTAGGTCTTTATTTGTGACACTGTGTTTAAGCACTTGTAAATAAGACCAGAAGAATCCATGATTTTGGTGTTGATTAATCTTAAATGAAAAGAAAATGTAAGCATTTTAGAATCATTTTAACTGACTGCATATTGTGTAAAAACAACATGAATTGTGTTAATGTATGGTCACAACAGACTGATGTTGTGCTAATTGTGTTTAGTGTTTTGAAAATGTGACTACAGATTGGACAAAAGGATGTTAGCAAAAACAAGCTGTAAAGTCACAATGCAACAGAAATCAACCCAGTTATGATTTACAAACAAACAAAAAACAAAAACGGAAAGTAGAAAGGCTGGAATTTTCTTTTTTGTGCAGACTTTAAGTTAACTTTTACCAAAGATAATGTTAAGATGACATGTTCAGTTAAAGACTTTTATTGACATTTGTCTCAAGTAAAATTAAAACGCAATGCACATATTGTATGTAACACATTGATAATATTTTTGAATGTTTTTTATTTTTATTTTTCAAAAAATGTACAGACATTTTTAAACAATATTCTACAATTTGAATAAACCATTATTAAGTCTGTAACAGATACTTAGAGGGGGTTGAAATTGGATCAAATAAACAAACAAAAAAAACTAAACAAAGCAAAGAACAAGGATAATGCCAAGTGACACAAGATTACAATATCATTGTACAAATACTGGTTTTGCTATAACACATTAATATTTTCAATACATATTGACATAACCATGATTAAATACTGATTGATCATTCAGCAATGCTAAAATATAACATGTTTAGTCGGTCAATTATGGACTTCTGAATGGCTTGATGTAACATGAGTCGTCAAAAAGTATGTGTAGTAACTTAATATTTGAGGAGCCTTCGGCCAGAAATGTGTTCAGTTGGTCCAATATGATTACTGTCTGGCTGATTTACCATCAGAAAGAATCTTTAAGAATATATGGTTGAAAACCCTTTGTGGACCAGTTGGCAAGAAACATGTTCAGTACGACAAATATGGTCTTCTGAATGTCTTGTTGTAACATGAGAAGGAAACAATGATTATTTATAGTAACTTAATATTTCGATTAGAAAGATGTTCAATAGGTTCAAATGGAAAACGGTCTGGCTGATTTAACATTAGAAGGAGTCTATGAGAATATATAGTTAAAAACTTTTTAAGAAATCTTCGGACAGAAAGATGTTCAATAGGTCATAATGGACTACGGTCTGGCTGATTTAACCTGAGATTAGTCAATGGGATTGTATAGAAAGATCATGATTGAGGACTATTGGGCCAGAAATTTGTTCAGTAGGTCAAATATGGACTACTCTTGTTTGGCTGATTTAACATCAGAAGGAATCCTTAAGAATATATGGTTGGAAACCCTTTGTTGATAAGTTGGCAAGAAACATGTTCAGTACGTCAACTAAATGTCTTGTTATAATGTGAGAAGGAATCAATGATTATTTATAGTAACTTAATATTTCGATTAGAAAGATGTTCAATAGGTCATAATTGACTGTAATCTGGCTAATTCAACCTGAGAGGAGTCAATGGAAATGTATAGAAAGATCATGATTGAGAACTCGGGCCAAAAATTTGTTCAGCTGGTCAAATATAGATTTATGTCTCGCTGATTTAACATTAAGGAGTCTATGAGAATATATAGTTGAAAACTGTTTGTGGACCTGTTGGTCAGAAATATGTTTAGAAGGTTAAATATGGACTTCTGTATAACCATAACATGTAAAAAGAAAAAGAAAAAACTTTTGTGGACCCCTTCTGCGGTCTGGCTGATTAAACCTGAGATTAGTCAATGTTAATGTATAGAAAGATCATGATTGTCGACTCTTTGGCCAGAAATTTGTTCAGTAGGTCAAATATGGACTACTCTCTGGCTGATCTAACACAAAAAGGAGTCTAGGAGAATATATAGTTGAACATTTTTTTGTGGACCTCTTGGTCAGAAATATGTTCAGAAGGTCAAATAATGACTTCAGTATAGCCATAACATGTAAAAAAAAAAAAAAAAAAGAGTATTCGGGTACTCTTCGGCCAGAAAGATGTTCAGTAGGTCATAATGGACTACTGTCTGGCTGATTTAACTTCAGAAGGAATCTTTAAGAATATATGGTTGGAAACCCTTTGTGGATCAGTTGGCAAGAAACATGTTCAGTACGTCAAATATGGTCTTCTGAATGTCTTGTTCTAATGTGAGAAGGAATCAATGATTATTTATAGTAACTTAATATTTCGATTAGAAAGATGTTCAATAGGTCATAATTGACTATGATCTGGTTAATTCAACCTGAGAGGAGTCCATGGGAATGTATAGAAAGATCATGACTGAGATATCTTGGGCCAAAAATTTGCTCAGCTGTTCAAATATAGATTACTGTCTCACTGATTTAACATTAAGGAGTCTATGAGAATATATAGTTGAAAACTGTTTGTGGACCTATTGGTCAGAAATATGTTCAGAAGTTTAAATATGGACTTCTGTATAACCATAACATGTAAAAAGAAAAAGAAAAAACTTTTGTGGACCCCTTCTGCGGTCTGGCTGATTAAACCTGAGATTAGTCAATGGGAATGTATAGAAAGATCATGATTGACGACTCTTTGGCCAGAAATTTGTTCAGTAGGTCAAATATGGACTACTTTCTGGCTGATCTAACACAAAAAGGAGTTTAGGAGAATATATAAGTTGAAAATTTTTTTGTGGACCTCTTGGTCAGAAATATGTTCAGAAGGTCAAATAATGACTTCAGTATAGCCATAACAAGTAAAGAAAAAAAAAATGTAAAAAAGAGCCTATTGTGGACCCTTTGGCCAGAACTTGAAACAGATGGGAAGTCAATGAGTTTGTACAGTAACTTAATATTCGAGTACTCTTCGGCCAGAAAGATGTTCAGTAGGTCATAATGGACTACGTTTGGCTGATTTAACATCAGAAGGAATCGTTAAGAATATATGGTTGGAAACCCTTTGTTGATAAGTTGGCAAGAAACATGTTCAGTACGTCAAATATAGTCTTCTGAATGTCTTGTTCTAATGTGAGAAGGAATCAATGATTATTTATAGTAACTTAATATTTCGATTAGAAAGATGTTCAATAGGTCAATAATTGACTGTAATCTGGCTAATTCAACCTGAGAGGAGTCAATGGAAATGTATAGAAAGATCATGATTGAGAACTCGGGCCAAAAATGTGTTCAGCTGGTCAAATATAGATTACTGTCTCGCTGATTTAACATTAAGGAGTCTATGAGAATATATAGTTGAAAACTGTTTGTGGACCTGTTGGTCAGAAATATGTTCAGAAGGTTAAATATGGACTTCTGTATAACCATAACATGTAAAAAGAAAAAGAAAAAACTTTTGTGGACCCCTTCTGCGGTCTGGCTGATTAAACCTGAGATTAGTCAATGGGAATGTATAGAAAGATCATGATTGACGACTCTTTGGCCAGAAATTTGTTCAGCAGGTCAAATATGGACTACTCTCTGGGAGATCTAACATAAAATGGAGTCTATGAGAATATATAGTTGAACATTTTTTGTGGACCTCTTGGTCAGAAATATGTTCAGAAGGTCAAATAATGACTTCAGTATAGCCATAACATGTAAAAAAAAAAAACGTAAAAAAGAGACTATTGTGGACCCTTTGGTCAGAATTGGAATCAGATGGGAAGTCAATGAGTTTGTACAGTAACTTGATATTTGGGTACTCTTCGGCCAGAAAGTTGTTCAGTAGGTCATAATGGACTACGTTTGGCTGATTTAACATAAGAAGGAGTCTATGAGAATATATACTTGAAAACCTTTTGTGGAGCCCTTGGCCAGAAATATGTTTAGTAGGACAAATATGGACTACTGTCTGGCTGATTTAACATCAGAATGAATCTTTAAGAATATATGGTTGGAAACCCTTTGTGGATCAGTTGGCAAGAAACATGTTCAGTACGACAAATATGGTCTTCTGAATGTCTTGTTCTAATATGAAAAAAGGAATCAATGAATATTTATAGTAACTTAATATTTCGATTAGAAAGATGTTCAAAAGGTCATAATTGACTATGGTCTGGCTAACTCAACCTGAGAGGAGTCAATGGGAATGTATAGAAATATCATGATTGAGAACTCTTTGGTCAGAAATGTGTTCAGTATGTCAAATATGGACTACTCTCTGGCTGATCTAACACAAAAAGGAGTCTAGGAGAATATATAGTTGAACATTTTTTTGTGGACCTCTTGGTCAGAAATATGTTCAGAAGGTCAAATAATGACTTCAGTATAGCCATAACAAGTAAAGAAAAAAAAAATGTAAAAAAGAGCCTATTGTGGACCCTTTGGCCAGAACTTGAATCAGATGGGATGTCACTGAGTTTGTACAGTAACTTAATATTCGGGTACTCTTCGGCCAGAAAGATGTTCAGTAGGTCATAATGGACTACTGTCTGGCTGATTTAACTTCAGAAGGAATCTTTAAGAATATATGGTTAGAAACCCTTTGTGGATCTGTTGGCAAAAAACATGTTCAGTACGTCAAATATGGTCTTCTGAATGTCTTGTTCTAATGTGAGAAGGAATCAATGATTATTTATAGTAACTTAATATTTCGATTAGAAAGATGTTCAATAGGTCATAATTGACTATGATCTGGTTAATTCAACCTGAGAGGAGTCAATGGGAATGTATAGAAAGATCATGATTGAGAACTCGGGCCAAAAATTTGTTCAGCTGGTCAAATATAGATTACTGTCTCGCTGATTTCACACTATAAGGAGTCTATGAGAATATTTAGTTGAACATTTTTGTTGACCTCTTGGTCAGAAATGTGTTCAGAAGGTCAAATATGGAATTATGTATAGCCATAACATGTAAAAACCTTTTCTGGCCCCTTTGGACAGGAATGGGAATCAGAAGTGAAGTTAATGAGTATGTTATAGTAAGCACATTTTCAAGGACTCTTCGGCCAGAAAGATGTTGCTGATTTAACTTGAACTGCCGCAGTTGTTGCTCTATTCTATATTTAAAGATTGGAACATTAGGTCTTTATTTGTGACACTGTGTTTAAGCACTTGTAAATAAGACCAGAAGAATCCATGATTTTGGTGTTGATTAATCTTAAATGAAAAGAAAATGTAAGCATTTTAGAATCATTTTAACTGACTGCATATTGTGTAAAAACAACATGAATTGTGTTAATGTATGGTCACAACAGACTGATGTTGTGCTAATTGTGTTTAGTGTTTTGAAAATGTGACTACAGATTGGACAAAAGGATGTTAGCAAAAACAAGCTGTAAAGTCACAATGCAACAGAAATCAACCCAGTTATGATTTACAAACAAACAAAAAACAAAAACGGAAAGTAGATAGGCTGGAATTTTCTTTTTTGTGCAGACTTTAAGTTAACTTTTACCAAAGATAATGTTAAGATGACATGTTCAGTTAAAGACTTTTATTGACATTTGTCTCAAGTAAAATTAAAACGCAATGCACATATTGTATGTAACACATTGATAATATTTTTGAATGTTTTTTATTTTTATTTTTCAAAAAATGTACAGACATTTTTAAACAATATTCTACAATTTGAATAAACCATTATTAAGTCTGTAACAGATACTTAGAGGGGGTTGAAATTGGATCAAATAAACAAACAAAAAAAACTAAACAAAGCAAAGAACAAGGATAATGCCAAGTGACACAAGATTACAATATCATTGTACAAATACTGGTTTTGCTATAACACATTAATATTTTCAATACATATTGACATAACCATGATTAAATACTGATTGATCATTCAGCAATGCTAAAATATAACATGTTTAGTCGGTCAATTATGGACTTCTGAATGGCTTGATGTAACATGAGTCGTCAAAAAGTATGTGTAGTAACTTAATATTTGAGGAGCCTTCGGCCAGAAATGTGTTCAGTTGGTCCAATATGATTACTGTCTGGCTGATTTACCATCAGAAAGAATCTTTAAGAATATATGGTTGAAAACCCTTTGTGGACCAGTTGGCAAGAAACATGTTCAGTACGACAAATATGGTCTTCTGAATGTCTTGTTGTAACATGAGAAGGAAACAATGATTATTTATAGTAACTTAATATTTCGATTAGAAAGATGTTCAATAGGTTCAAATGGAAAACGGTCTGGCTGATTTAACATTAGAAGGAGTCTATGAGAATATATAGTTAAAAACTTTTTAAGAAATCTTCGGACAGAAAGATGTTCAATAGGTCGTAATGGACTACGGTCTGGCTGATTTAACCTGAGATTAGTCAATGGGATTGTATAGAAAGATCATGATTGAGGACTATTGGGCCAGAAATTTGTTCAGTAGGTCAAATATGGACTACTCTTGTTTGGCTGATTTAACATCAGAAGGAATCCTTAAGAATATATGGTTGGAAACCCTTTGTTGATAAGTTGGCAAGAAACATGTTCAGTACGTCAAATATAGTCTTCTGAATGTCTTGTTCTAATGTGAGAAGGAATCAATGATTATTTATAGTAACTTAATATTTCGATTAGAAAGATGTTCAATAGGTCATAATTGACTGTAATCTGGCTAATTCAACCTGAGAGGAGTCAATGGAAATGTATAGAAAGATCATGATTGAGAACTCGGGCCAAACATTTGTTCAGCTGGTCAAATATAGATTACTGTCTCGCTGATTTGACATTAAGGAGTCTATGAGAATATATAGTGGAAAACTGTTTGTGGACCTGTTGGTCAGAAATATGTTCAGAAGGTTAAATATGGACTTCTGTATTACCATAACATGTAAAAAGAAAAAAAGAAAAACTTTTGTGGACCCCTTCTGCGGTCTGGCTGATTAAACCTGAGATTAGTCAATGGGAATGTATAGAAAGATCATGATTGACGACTCTTTGGCCAGAAATTTGTTCAGTAGGTCAAATATGGACTACTCTCTGGGAGATCAAACATAAAAAGGAGTCTATGAGAATATATAGTTGAACATTTTTTGTTGACCTCTTGGTCAGAAATATGTTCAGAAGGTCAAATAATGACTTCAGTATAGCCATAACATGTAAAAAAAAAAAAAAAGAGTATTCGGGTACTCTTCGGCCAGAAAGATGTTCAGTAGGTCATAATGGACTACTGTCTGGCTGATTTAACTTCAGAAGGAATCTTTAAGAATATATGGTTGGAAACCCTTTGTGGATCAGTTGGCAAGAAACATGTTCAGTACGTCAAATATGGTCTTCTGAATGTCTTGTTCTAATGTGAGAAGGAATCAATGATTATTTATAGTAACTTAATTTTTCGATTAGAAAGATGTTCAATAGGTCATAATTGACTATGATCTGGTTAATTCAACCTGAGAGGAGTCAATGGATTTTCAAGGACTCTTCGGCCAGAAAGATGTTGCTGATTTAACTTGAACTGCCGCAGTTGTTGCTCTATTCTATATTTAAAGATTGGAACATTAGGTCTTTATTTGTGACACTGTGTTTAAGCACTTGTAAATAAGACCAGAAGAATCCATGATTTTGGTGTTGATTAATCTTAAATGAAAAGAAAATGTAAGCATTTTAGAATCATTTTAACTGACTGCATATTGTGTAAAAACAACATGAATTGTGTTAATGTATGGTCACAACAGACTGATGTTGTGCTAATTGTGTTTAGTGTTTTGAAAATGTGACTACAGATTGGACAAAAGGATGTTAGCAAAAACAAGCTGTAAAGTCACAATGCAACAGAAATCAACCCAGTTATGATTTACAAACAAACAAAAAACAAAAACGGAAAGTAGAAAGGCTGGAATTTTCTTTTTTGTGCAGACTTTAAGTTAACTTTTACCAAAGATAATGTTAAGATGACATGTTCAGTTAAAGACTTTTATTGACATTTGTCTCAAGTAAAATTAAAACGCAATGCACATATTGTATGTAACACATTGATAATATTTTTGAATGTTTTTTATTTTTATTTTTCAAAAAATGTACAGACATTTTTAAACAATATTCTACAATTTGAATAAACCATTATTAAGTCTGTAACAGATACTTAGAGGGGGTTGAAATTGGATCAAATAAACAAACAAAAAAAACTAAACAAAGCAAAGAACAAGGATAATGCCAAGTGACACAAGATTACAATATCATTGTACAAATACTGGTTTTGCTATAACACATTAATATTTTCAATACATATTGACATAACCATGATTAAATACTGATTGATCATTCAGCAATGCTAAAATATAACATGTTTAGTCGGTCAATTATGGACTTCTGAATGGCTTGATGTAACATGAGTCGTCAAAAAGTATGTGTAGTAACTTAATATTTGAGGAGCCTTCGGCCAGAAATGTGTTCAGTTGGTCCAATATGATTACTGTCTGGCTGATTTACCATCAGAAAGAATCTTTAAGAATATATGGTTGAAAACCCTTTGTGGACCAGTTGGCAAGAAACATGTTCAGTACGACAAATATGGTCTTCTGAATGTCTTGTTGTAACATGAGAAGGAAACAATGATTATTTATAGTAACTTAATATTTCGATTAGAAAGATGTTCAATAGGTTCAAATGGAAAACGGTCTGGCTGATTTAACATTAGAAGGAGTCTATGAGAATATATAGTTAAAAACTTTTTAAGAAATCTTCGGACAGAAAGATGTTCAATAGGTCATAATGGACTACGGTCTGGCTGATTTAACCTGAGATTAGTCAATGGGATTGTATAGAAAGATCATGATTGAGGACTATTGGGCCAGAAATTTGTTCAGTAGGTCAAATATGGACTACTCTTGTTTGGCTGATTTAACATCAGAAGGAATCCTTAAGAATATATGGTTGGAAACCCTTTGTTGATAAGTTGGCAAGAAACATGTTCAGTACGTCAACTAAATGTCTTGTTATAATGTGAGAAGGAATCAATGATTATTTATAGTAACTTAATATTTCGATTAGAAAGATGTTCAATAGGTCATAATTGACTGTAATCTGGCTAATTCAACCTGAGAGGAGTCAATGGAAATGTATAGAAAGATCATGATTGAGAACTCGGGCCAAAAATTTGTTCAGCTGGTCAAATATAGATTTATGTCTCGCTGATTTAACATTAAGGAGTCTATGAGAATATATAGTTGAAAACTGTTTGTGGACCTGTTGGTCAGAAATATGTTTAGAAGGTTAAATATGGACTTCTGTATAACCATAACATGTAAAAAGAAAAAGAAAAAACTTTTGTGGACCCCTTCTGCGGTCTGGCTGATTAAACCTGAGATTAGTCAATGTTAATGTATAGAAAGATCATGATTGTCGACTCTTTGGCCAGAAATTTGTTCAGTAGGTCAAATATGGACTACTCTCTGGCTGATCTAACACAAAAAGGAGTCTAGGAGAATATATAGTTGAACATTTTTTTGTGGACCTCTTGGTCAGAAATATGTTCAGAAGGTCAAATAATGACTTCAGTATAGCCATAACATGTAAAAAAAAAAAAAAAAAAGAGTATTCGGGTACTCTTCGGCCAGAAAGATGTTCAGTAGGTCATAATGGACTACTGTCTGGCTGATTTAACTTCAGAAGGAATCTTTAAGAATATATGGTTGGAAACCCTTTGTGGATCAGTTGGCAAGAAACATGTTCAGTACGTCAAATATGGTCTTCTGAATGTCTTGTTCTAATGTGAGAAGGAATCAATGATTATTTATAGTAACTTAATATTTCGATTAGAAAGATGTTCAATAGGTCATAATTGACTATGATCTGGTTAATTCAACCTGAGAGGAGTCCATGGGAATGTATAGAAAGATCATGACTGAGATATCTTGGGCCAAAAATTTGCTCAGCTGTTCAAATATAGATTACTGTCTCACTGATTTAACATTAAGGAGTCTATGAGAATATATAGTTGAAAACTGTTTGTGGACCTATTGGTCAGAAATATGTTCAGAAGTTTAAATATGGACTTCTGTATAACCATAACATGTAAAAAGAAAAAGAAAAAACTTTTGTGGACCCCTTCTGCGGTCTGGCTGATTAAACCTGAGATTAGTCAATGGGAATGTATAGAAAGATCATGATTGACGACTCTTTGGCCAGAAATTTGTTCAGTAGGTCAAATATGGACTACTTTCTGGCTGATCTAACACAAAAAGGAGTTTAGGAGAATATATAAGTTGAAAATTTTTTTGTGGACCTCTTGGTCAGAAATATGTTCAGAAGGTCAAATAATGACTTCAGTATAGCCATAAGAAGTAAAGAAAAAAAAAATGTAAAAAAGAGCCTATTGTGGACCCTTTGGCCAGAACTTGAAACAGATGGGAAGTCAATGAGTTTGTACAGTAACTTAATATTCGAGTACTCTTCGGCCAGAAAGATGTTCAGTAGGTCATAATGGACTACGTTTGGCTGATTTAACATCAGAAGGAATCGTTAAGAATATATGGTTGGAAACCCTTTGTTGATAAGTTGGCAAGAAACATGTTCAGTACGTCAAATATAGTCTTCTGAATGTCTTGTTCTAATGTGAGAAGGAATCAATGATTATTTATAGTAACTTAATATTTCGATTAGAAAGATGTTCAATAGGTCAATAATTGACTGTAATCTGGCTAATTCAACCTGAGAGGAGTCAATGGAAATGTATAGAAAGATCATGATTGAGAACTCGGGCCAAAAATGTGTTCAGCTGGTCAAATATAGATTACTGTCTCGCTGATTTAACATTAAGGAGTCTATGAGAATATATAGTTGAAAACTGTTTGTGGACCTGTTGGTCAGAAATATGTTCAGAAGGTTAAATATGGACTTCTGTATAACCATAACATGTAAAAAGAAAAAGAAAAAACTTTTGTGGACCCCTTCTGCGGTCTGGCTGATTAAACCTGAGATTAGTCAATGGGAATGTATAGAAAGATCATGATTGACGACTCTTTGGCCAGAAATTTGTTCAGCAGGTCAAATATGGACTACTCTCTGGGAGATCTAACATAAAATGGAGTCTATGAGAATATATAGTTGAACATTTTTTGTGGACCTCTTGGTCAGAAATATGTTCAGAAGGTCAAATAATGACTTCAGTATAGCCATAACATGTAAAAAAAAAAAACGTAAAAAAGAGACTATTGTGGACCCTTTGGTCAGAATTGGAATCAGATGGGAAGTCAATGAGTTTGTACAGTAACTTGATATTTGGGTACTCTTCGGCCAGAAAGTTGTTCAGTAGGTCATAATGGACTACGTTTGGCTGATTTAACATAAGAAGGAGTCTATGAGAATATATACTTGAAAACCTTTTGTGGAGCCCTTGGCCAGAAATATGTTTAGTAGGACAAATATGGACTACTGTCTGGCTGATTTAACATCAGAATGAATCTTTAAGAATATATGGTTGGAAACCCTTTGTGGATCAGTTGGCAAGAAACATGTTCAGTACGACAAATATGGTCTTCTGAATGTCTTGTTCTAATATGAAAAAAGGAATCAATGAATATTTATAGTAACTTAATATTTCGATTAGAAAGATGTTCAAAAGGTCATAATTGACTATGGTCTGGCTAACTCAACCTGAGAGGAGTCAATGGGAATGTATAGAAATATCATGATTGAGAACTCTTTGGTCAGAAATGTGTTCAGTATGTCAAATATGGACTACTCTCTGGCTGATCTAACACAAAAAGGAGTCTAGGAGAATATATAGTTGAACATTTTTTTGTGGACCTCTTGGTCAGAAATATGTTCAGAAGGTCAAATAATGACTTCAGTATAGCCATAACAAGTAAAGAAAAAAAAAATGTAAAAAAGAGCCTATTGTGGACCCTTTGGCCAGAACTTGAATCAGATGGGATGTCACTGAGTTTGTACAGTAACTTAATATTCGGGTACTCTTCGGCCAGAAAGATGTTCAGTAGGTCATAATGGACTACTGTCTGGCTGATTTAACTTCAGAAGGAATCTTTAAGAATATATGGTTAGAAACCCTTTGTGGATCTGTTGGCAAAAAACATGTTCAGTACGTCAAATATGGTCTTCTGAATGTCTTGTTCTAATGTGAGAAGGAATCAATGATTATTTATAGTAACTTAATATTTCGATTAGAAAGATGTTCAATAGGTCATAATTGACTATGATCTGGTTAATTCAACCTGAGAGGAGTCAATGGGAATGTATAGAAAGATCATGATTGAGAACTCGGGCCAAAAATTTGTTCAGCTGGTCAAATATAGATTACTGTCTCGCTGATTTAACATTAAGGAGTCTATGATAATATATATAGAAAGTATAGAAAGATCATTATTGAGGACTCTTGGACGAGAAATGTGTTCATCTGGGTGATTTAACATAACAATGAGTCTATGAGAATATGTAGTTGAATTTTTGTTGTGGACCCCTTGGTTCAGTAAGTCCAATAGGTACTTCTTTATAACCATAACATGTAATAAAAAACTTTTTTTTTAAACTTCTGTAGACTTATGTAAAGTCCATATATATTATAAAAACCCTGACCCTAATGTTCAAGGAATACTGTCAGTCTAATGTAACATCAAAAGGAGTCAAATAGTATTTATAAAAAAATCAAGCTCAAGTAAACGTTGGCCAGAAATATGTTCAATGGGTCAAATATGACTACTGTATGCTAGAAAGTCACTGTTCAAGCACTTATCTCTTCAGTGCATAAAGAGATCTTGTATGCAATGGAAAATCACTAATATGTTCAATGTATGCATTCTTGTATGCATTGCAATGCAAACGCACTTTCTTCAATGCACAGTGAGTTCTTGTATGTATTGCAATACAAGGCAAGGCATTCTTGCAATACAAATTCAATTATCTCTTTAATGCACAACAAATTCTTGTATGCAATGCAAAAGCACTTATCTCTTCAGTGCACAGCGAGATCTTTTATGCAAAAACACTTTTCTCTTCAATGCACAACGAGATGCATTGCAAAAGCTTTTATCTCTTCAAAGCACAATAAGTTCTTGTATCCAATGCAAAAATACTTATCTCTTCAGTGCACAGCGAATACTTGTATTCATTGATATGCAAAATCACGTTTCTCTTCAATGCACAAGGAGATCTTGTATGCAATGCAAAAATACTTATCTCTTTAATGCACAAAGAGTTTATGTATGCAAAGCAAAATACTTATCTCTTCAATGCACAGCGAGTTCTTGTATGCAAAGCAAAATACTTAGCTCTTCAATGCACAACGAGTTCTTGTATGCATTGCAATGCAAAAGCACTTTTCTCTTTAATGCAGAACAAGTTCTTGTATACAATATAAAAGCAATTATCTCTTTAGTGCACAACAAATTCTTGCATGCGATGCACAATCACTTATCTCTTCAGAGCACAGTGAGTATGTATGGGTACTTGTAGGCATTGCTATGCAAAATGCATTTATCTCTTCAATGCACAACGAGCAATTCAAAAAGCAGTTATCTCTGCAAAGCACAACACATTTTTGTATGCAGTGCAAAAGCACTTATATCTTCAATGCACAACAAGAACTTGTAGTAATGCAAATGCACTATCTCTTCGATGCACAGCGAGTTCATGTATGCAATGCAAAAGCAATCATCTCTTCAATGCACATCGAGATCTTGTATGCATTGCAATGCAAAAGCACTTTTCTCTTTTAATGCACAACAAGTTTTTGTATGCAATGCAAAAGCACTTATCTCTTCAAAGCACAACACGTTCTTGTATCCAATGCAAAAGCAATTATCGCTTTAGTGCACAACAAATTCTTGCATGCAATGCACAATCACTTATCTCTTCAGAGCACAGTGAGTATGTATGGGTACTTGTAGGCATTGATTGCAAAATCACGTTTCTTGTTAATGCACAACGAGATCTTGTATGCATTGCAATGCAAACGCACTTTCTTCAATGCACAGTGAGTTCTTGTATGTATTGCAATACAAGGCAAGGCATTCTTGCAATGCAAAATCAATTATCTCTTCAATACACACCAAATTCTTGTATGCAATGCAAAAGCACTTATCTCTTCAGTGCACAAAGAGATCTTTTATGCAAAAACACTTTTCTCTTCAATGCACAACGAGATGCATTGCAAAAGCTGTTATCTCTTCAAAGCACAACAAGTTCTTGTATCCAATGCAAAAATATATATCTCTTCAGTGCACAGCAAATACTTTTATTCATTGATATGCAAAATCACGTTTCTCTTCAATGCACAAAGAGATCTTGTATGCAATGGAAAATCACTAATATGTTCAATGTATGCATTCTTGTATGCATTGCAATGCAAACGCACTTTCTTCAATGCACAGTGAGTTCTTGTATGTATTGCAATACAAGGCAAGGCGTTCTTGCAATGCAAAATCAATTATCTCTTTAATGCACAAGTTCTTGTATGCAATGCAAAAGCAATTATCTCTTCAATGCACAACAAATTCTTGTATGCAATGCAAAAGCACTTATCTCTTCAGTGCACAGCGAGATCTTTTATGCATTTCAATGCAAAAGCAGTTTTATCTTCAAAGCACAATGAGTTCATGTATGCAATGCAAAATTACTTATCTCTTCAGTGCCAGCGATACTTGTATGCATTTCAATGCAAAAGCAGTTTTCTCTTCGGTGCACAACAAGTTCTTTAATGCAATGCAAAAGCACTTATCTCTTCGGTGCACAGCGAGTTCTTGTATGCAATGCAAATGCAATTATCTCTTCAATGCACAACGAGTTCATGTATGCAAGGGAAAAGCAAATATCTCTTCAGTGCACAGCGAGTTCTTGTATGCATTGCAATGCAAAAGCACTTATCTCTTCAATGCATAACAAGAACTTGTATTTATTGCAATGCAAAAGCACTCTTCTCTTCAATGCACAAGAACTTGTGTGGAATACAATGCAAATGCACTTATCTCTTCATGCACAGCGAGTTCTTGAATGCAATGCAATGCAAAAGCACTTATCTCTTCAATGCATAACATGAACTTGTATGCATTGCAATACAAAAGCACTCTTCTCTTCAATGCACAAGAACTTGTGTGCAATAATACAATGCAAATTCACTTATCTCTCAATGAACAACGAGATATTGTATGCAATGCATTAATACTAATCTCTTCAGTGCACAACGACTTCATGTATGCAAGGCAAAAACAATTATCTCTTCAATGCTCAATGCAAAATGCAATGCAAAATCACTTGTATGCAATGCAAAATCACTTATCTCTTCAGTGCACATCTAGTTCTTGGATGTTTTGCAATGCAAATAAACTTATCTCTTCAATGCACAACGACTTCATGTATGCAATGCAAAAATACTTTTCTCTTCATGCACAACGAGATCTTGAATGCAATGCAAAAGCATTTATCTCTTCAGTTCCAACGAGATCTTATATACAATGCAATGCAAAAGCACGTATATCTTCAGTGCACAGCGAGTTTGCTATATGCACTGTAGTGCTAAAGCACTTTTCTGTTCAATGCACAACAAGAACTTGTATGCAATGCAATGCACATCTCTTCAATGCACAAACATTTCCTGTATGCAATGCAAAAGCAATTATCTCTTCAGTGCACAACAAATTCTTGCTTGCACAATGCACTATCACTTATCTCTTCAGTGCACAGCGAGTACTTGTATGCATTGACATGCAAAATCACTTTTCACTTTAATGCACAAAGAGATCTTGTATGCAATGCAATGCAAATGCATTTATCTCTTCAGTGCACAAGAAGATCTTGTATGCAATTCAAAAGCAGTTATCTCTTCAAAGCACAACTAATTTTTGTATGCAATGCAAAAGCACTTATACTTCAGTGCACAGCGAGTTCTTATATGCATTGCAATGCAAAAGCACTTTTGTCTTCACTGCACAACGAGATCTTGTATGCAATGCAAATGCACTTATGTCTTCAATGCACAAATTCTTGCATGCAATGCAAAATCACAACATCACAGCGAGTACTTGTATGCACTAATATGCAAAATCACGTTTCTCTTTAATGCACAAAGACATATTTTATGCAATGCAATGCAAATGCACTTATCTTACTTATGACTAGAGCGTTCATTTTCGAGGACTCTTGTGCACGAATTATGTTCAGTAGGTCAGATATGGACTACTGTTTGGCTGATGTAAATCAGAAGACATCAAAGAGTATGTATAGAAGTTCAAGCTGAAATACGTTTTGTCCGGAAATATGTTCAATAGGTCAAATATAAACTTCGTAATAGCCATAACATGTCTATTTTTGGCTAAATTAACCTGAGGAGTCAATGGGAATGTATAGAAAGATGATGATTGAGGACTATTTGTCCAGAAGTTCAGCAGGTCAAAAACAGACTAGTGTATGACTAACGTAACACGAGTAAATGAAAAACTAATTATAAAAAAAACTTTAAAAAACCTTTTGTGGACTCTTTGGCCAGAAATGGGAATCAGATGGGGTCAATGAGTTTTTATAGTATTTCACCATTGAGGACTCTTGGGCCAGAAATATATAATTAGAAGGTCAATTATGGAAATAAGAAGGAGTCAATAAGTATGTATAGTAACAATATTTGAGGACTATTTTTGAATGTTTTTTTATTTTTCAAAAATATACAGAAATTTTTAAACAATATTCTACAATTTGAATAAACCATTATTAAGTCTGTAACAGATACTTAGAGGGGGTTGAAATTGGATCCAATAAACAAAAAACAAAAAAAACATTAAACAAAGCAAGGAACAAGGATAATGCCAAGTGACACAAGAACAGAAGCAAGAACTCAATACATTACAATATCATTGTACAAATACTGGTTTTGCTATAACACATTAATATTTTCAATACATATTGACATAACAATGATTAAATACTGATTGATCATTCAGCAATGCTAAAATATAACTCAACTCAATTTAAACAGTTTGTCTATTGTTAAAAAAGATGGGGTGTAACACAGATATGTCGCTCCACTCAAAAGATAGACCCCTTTTGCAGCATTTAAATGGTTTATCCTCTGGAATTGGCCAATCACCATCACACGACTCATCGCTGCTTTGAAAGCAAAAGTTCAATTCGGCCTCCTCGCAGCTTTTCAGCAGCTTAAGATAGTTTTGGTCAAGAAGTGTCTTGTTCATTGCATTAAAAAATATGTTCAGAAGGTCAAATATGGAATACTGTATAGCCATAACAAGTAAAAAAAAAACTTAAAAAAAAAACCTTTTGTGGCCCCTTTGGACAGAAATGGGAAGCAGAAGGGAAGTCAATGAGTATGTATAGTAAGTAAATTTTCAAGGACTCTATGGTCAAAAATATGTTCAGTAGGTCAAATATGGACAACTGTCTGGCTGATTTAACATCAGAGGAAATCTTTGAGAATATACAGTTGAAAACACTTTGTGGACCTGTTGGCAAGAAACATGTTCAGTAGGTCAATTATGGTCTGATGAATGGCTTGATGTAACATGAGTCGTCAATAAGTATGTATAGTAACTTAATATTTGAGGACCCTTCGGCCAGAAATGTGTTCAGTTGGTCCAATATGATTACTGTCTGGCTGATTTCACATTATAAGAATTCTATGAGAATATATAAGTTGAAAATTATTTGTGGACCTATTGGTCAAAAATATGTTCAGAAGGTCAAATATGGAATTATGTATAGTAATAAGAAGTTTAAAAAAAACTTTTGTGGACCATTTGGACAGAAATGGGAATCAGAAGGGAAGTCAATGAGTATGTATATATGAGAATGTATATTAAGTTAATTTTCAAGGACTCTTTGGTCAAAAATATGTTCATCAGAAGGAATCTTTGAGAATAAATACTTGAAAACCTTTTGTGGACTCCTTGGCAAGAAATGGGAATCAGTTGGGAAGCCGTTGAGTTTGTATAGTAAGGTCATCAATGAGGACTCCTGGGCCAGAAATATATAATTAGTAGGTCAATTATGGTCTTCTGAATGGCTTGATGTAACATGAGGAGTCAATAAGTATGTATAGTAACTTAATATTTAAGGACTCTTTGGCCAGAAAGATGTTCAATAGGTCATAATGGACTACCGTCTGGCTGATTTCAATCAAGATCATGATTGAGGACTATTGGGCCAGACATTTGTTCAGTTGGTCAAATATGGATTCTTATCAGTAGTCTGGCTGATTTAACATCAGAAGGAGTCTATGAGAATATATAGTAAAAACATTTTGAGGACTCTTCGGCCATATAGATGATCATTAGGTCATAATGGATTACGGTCTGGCTGTTTTACCATCAGAAAGAATCTTTAAGAATATATGGTTGAAAACCCTTTGTGGACCAGTTGGCAAGAAACATTTTCAGTACGTCAAATATGGTCTTCTGAATGGCTTGATGTAACATGAGGAATCAATAAGTATGTATAGTAACTTAATATTTGTTGACTCTTCGGACAGAAAGATGTTCAGGTCATAATGGAATATGGACTGGCTGATTTAACAGTAGAAGGAGTCTATGAGAATATATAGTAAAAACATTTTAAGGAATCTTCGGACAAAAAGATGTTCAATAGGTCATAATGGACTACGGTCTGGTTGATTTAATCTGAGATTAGTCAATGGGAATGTATGGAAAGATCATGATTGTGGACTCTTGGGCCAGAAATTTGATCAGTTGGTCAAATAAGGATTACTGTCTGGCTAATTTAAAATTATGAGGAGTCTATGAGAATATATAGTTGACATTTTTTTGTGGACCTGTTGGTCAGAAATATGTTCAGAAGGTTTAATATAGACTTCTGTATAACCATAACATGTAAAAAGAAAAGAAAAACTTTTGTGGACTTTTGTGGGAATCAGATAGGAAGCTGATGAATGTATATAGTAAGTTCATCATCGAGAAATATTGAGCCAGAAATATATAATTAGAAGGTCAATTATGGTCTTCTGAATGGCTTGATGTAACATAAAGAGGAGTCATTATGTATAGTAACAATATTTGAGGACTCTTCGGCCTGTAAGATTTTCAATAGGTCATAATGGATTGTGGTCTGGCTTATTTAACCTGTGAGGAGTCAATGGGAATGTATAGAAAGATCATTACTGAGGGCTCTTGGGCCAGAAATATATAATTAGTACGTCAAATATGGTCTTCTGAATGGCTTGATATAACATAAGGAGTCAATGGGAATATATAGTAAAAAACTTTTGACGACGCTTCGGCCAGAAAGATGTTCATTAGGTCATAATGGGCTACGGTCTGGCTGATTTAACCTGAGATTAGTCATTGGGAATGTATAGAAAGATCATGATTGAGAACTCTTGGGCCAAAAATTTGTTCAGATGGTCAAATATAGATTACTGTCTCGCTGATTTAACATTAAGGAGTCTATGAAATATATAGTTGAAAACTGTTTGTGGACCTCTTGGTCAGAAATATGTTCAGAAGGTCAAATATAGACTTCTGTATAGCCATAACATGAAAAAAACCTTATAAAAAACCTTATAAAAATTGTGGACCTATTGTGGACACTTTGGACAGAATTGGAATCAGATGGGAAGTCAATGAGTGTGTATAGTTGTATAGTAAGGTCATCATCGAGGACTCTTCGGACAGAAATATATAATTGTACGTCAAATATGGTCTTCTGAATGGCTTGATGTAACATGAGGAATCAATAAGTATGTATAGTAACTTAATATTTGTTGACTCTTCGGACAGAAAGATGTTCAGGTCATAATGGAATATGGACTGGCTGATTTAACAGTAGAAGGAGTCTATGAGAATATATAGTAAAAACATTTTAAGGAATCTTCGGACAAAAAGATGTTCAATAGGTCATAATGGACTACGGTCTGGTTGATTTAATCTGAGATTAGTCAATGGGAATGTATGGAAAGATCATGATTGTGGACTCTTGGGCCAGAAATTTGATCAGTTGGTCAAATAAGGATTACTTTCTGGCTAATTTAAAATTATGAGGAGTCTATGAGAATATATAGTTGACATTTTTTTGTGGACCTGTTGGTCAGAAATATGTTCAGAAGGTTTAATATAGACTTCTTTATAACCATAACATGTAAAAAGAAAAGAAAAACTTTTGTGGACTTTTGTGGGAATCAGATAGGAAGCTAATGAATGTATATAGTAAGTTCATCATCGAGAAATATTGAGCCAGAAATATATAATTAGAAGGTCAATTATGGTCTTCTGAATGGCTTGATGTAACATAAAGAGGAGTCATTATGTATAGTAACAATATTTGAGGACTCTTCGGCCTGAAAGATTTTCAATAGGTCATAATGGATTGTGGTCTGGCTTATTTAACCTGTGAGGAGTCAATGGGAATGTATAGAAAGATCATTACTGAGGGCTCTTGGGCCAGAAATATATAATTAGTACGTCAAATATGGTCTTCTGAATGGCTTGATATAACATAAGGAGTCAATGGGAATATATAGTAAAAAACTTTTGACGACGCTTCGGCCAGAAAGATGTTCATTAGGTCATAATGGGCTACGGTCTGGCTGATTTAACCTGAGATTAGTCATTGGGAATGTAAAGAAAGATCATGATTGAGAACTCTTGGGCCAAAAATTTGTTCAGATGGTCAAATATAGATTACTGTCTCGCTGATTTAACATTAAGGAGTCTATGAAATATATAGTTGAAAACTGTTTGTGGACCTCTTGGTCAGAAATATGTTCAGAAGGTCAAATATAGACTTCTGTATAGCCATAACATGAAAAAAACCTTATAAAAAACCTTATAAAAATTGTGGACCTATTGTGGACACTTTGGACAGAATTGGAATCAGATGGGAAGTCAATGAGTGTGTATAGTTGTATAGTAAGGTCATCATCGAGGACTCTTCGGACAGAAATATATAATTGTACGTCAAATATGGTCTTCTGAATGGCTTGATGTAACATGAGGAATCAATAAGTATGTATAGTAACTTAATATTTGTTGACTCTTCGGACAGAAAGATGTTCAGGTCATAATGGAATATGGACTGGCTGATTTAACAGTAGAAGGAGTCTATGAGAATATATAGTAAAAACATTTTAAGGAATCTTCGGACAAAAAGATGTTCAATAGGTCATAATGGACTACGGTCTGGTTGATTTAATCTGAGATTAGTCAATGGGAATGTATGGAAAGATCATGATTGTGGACTCTTGGGCCAGAAATTTGATCAGTTGGTCAAATAAGGATTACTGTCTGGCTAATTTAAAATTATGAGGAGTCTATGAGAATATATAGTTGACATTTTTTTGTGGACCTGTTGGTCAGAAATATGTTCAGAAGGTTTAATATAGACTTCTGTATAACCATAACATGTAAAAAGAAAAGAAAAACTTTTGTGGACTTTTGTGGGAATCAGATAGGAAGCTGATGAATGTATATAGTAAGTTCATCATCGAGAAATATTGAGCCAGAAATATATAATTAGAAGGTCAATTATGGTCTTCTGAATGGCTTGATGTAACATAAAGAGGAGTCATTATGTATAGTAACAATATTTGAGGACTCTTCGGCCTGAAAGATTTTCAATAGGTCATAATGGATTGTGGTCTGGCTTATTTAACCTGTGAGGAGTCAATGGGAATGTATAGAAAGATCATTACTGAGGGCTCTTGGGCCAGAAATATATAATTAGTACGTCAAATATGGTCTTCTGAATGGCTTGATATAACATAAGGAGTCAATGGGAATATATAGTAAAAAACTTTTGACGACGCTTCGGCCAGAAAGATGTTCATTAGGTCATAATGGGCTACGGTCTGGCTGATTTAACCTGAGATTAGTCATTGGGAATGTAAAGAAAGATCATGATTGAGAACTCTTGGGCCAAAAATTTGTTCAGATGGTCAAATATAGATTACTGTCTCGCTGATTTAACATTAAGGAGTCTATGAAATATATAGTTGAAAACTGTTTGTGGACCTCTTGGTCAGAAATATGTTCAGAAGGTCAAATATAGACTTCTGTATAGCCATAACATGAAAAAAACCTTATAAAAAACCTTATAAAAATTGTGGACCTATTGTGGACACTTTGGACAGAATTGGAATCAGATGGGAAGTCAATGAGTGTGTATAGTTGTATAGTAAGGTCATCATCGAGGACTCTTCGGACAGAAATATATAATTGTACGTCAAATATGGTCTTCTGAATGGCTTGATGTAACATGAGGAATCAATAAGTATGTATAGTAACTTAATATTTGTTGACTCTTCGGACAGAAAGATGTTCAGGTCATAATGGAATATGGACTGGCTGATTTAACAGTAGAAGGAGTCTATGAGAATATATAGTAAAAACATTTTAAGGAATCTTCGGACAAAAAGATGTTCAATAGGTCATAATGGACTACGGTCTGGTTGATTTAATCTGAGATTAGTCAATGGGAATGTATGGAAAGATCATGATTGTGGACTCTTGGGCCAGAAATTTGATCAGTTGGTCAAATAAGGATTACTGTCTGGCTAATTTAAAATTATGAGGAGTCTATGAGAATATATAGTTGACATTTTTTTGTGGACCTGTTGGTCAGAAATATGTTCAGAAGGTTTAATATAGACTTCTGTATAACCATAACATGTAAAAAGAAAAGAAAAACTTTTGTGGACTTTTGTGGGAATCAGATAGGAAGCTGATGAATGTATATAGTAAGTTCATCATCGAGAAATATTGAGCCAGAAATATATAATTAGAAGGTCAATTATGGTCTTCTGAATGGCTTGATGTAACATAAAGAGGAGTCATTATGTATAGTAACAATATTTGAGGACTCTTCGGCCTGAAAGATTTTCAATAGGTCATAATGGATTGTGGTCTGGCTTATTTAACCTGTGAGGAGTCAATGGGAATGTATAGAAAGATCATTACTGAGGGCTCTTGGGCCAGAAATATATAATTAGTACGTCAAATATGGTCTTCTGAATGGCTTGATATAACATAAGGAGTCAATGGGAATATATAGTAAAAAACTTTTGACGACGCTTCGGCCAGAAAGATGTTCATTAGGTCATAATGGGCTACGGTCTGGCTGATTTAACCTGAGATTAGTCATTGGGAATGTATAGAAAGATCATGATTGAGAACTCTTGGGCCAAAAATTTGTTCAGATGGTCAAATATAGATTACTGTCTCGCTGATTTAACATTAAGGAGTCTATGAAATATATAGTTGAAAACTGTTTGTGGACCTCTTGGTCAGAAATATGTTCAGAAGGTCAAATATAGACTTCTGTATAGCCATAACATGAAAAAAACCTTATAAAAAACCTTATAAAAATTGTGGACCTATTGTGGACACTTTGGACAGAATTGGAATCAGATGGGAAGTCAATGAGTGTGTATAGTTGTATAGTAAGGTCATCATCGAGGACTCTTCGGACAGAAATATATAATTGTACGTCAAATATGGTCTTCTGAATGGCTTGATGTAACATGAGGAATCAATAAGTATGTATAGTAACTTAATATTTGTTGACTCTTCGGACAGAAAGATGTTCAGGTCATAATGGAATATGGACTGGCTGATTTAACAGTAGAAGGAGTCTATGAGAATATATAGTAAAAACATTTTAAGGAATCTTCGGACAAAAAGATGTTCAATAGGTCATAATGGACTACGGTCTGGTTGATTTAATCTGAGATTAGTCAATGGGAATGTATGGAAAGATCATGATTGTGGACTCTTGGGCCAGAAATTTGATCAGTTGGTCAAATAAGGATTACTTTCTGGCTAATTTAAAATTATGAGGAGTCTATGAGAATATATAGTTGACATTTTTTTGTGGACCTGTTGGTCAGAAATATGTTCAGAAGGTTTAATATAGACTTCTTTATAACCATAACATGTAAAAAGAAAAGAAAAACTTTTGTGGACTTTTGTGGGAATCAGATAGGAAGCTAATGAATGTATATAGTAAGTTCATCATCGAGAAATATTGAGCCAGAAATATATAATTAGAAGGTCAATTATGGTCTTCTGAATGGCTTGATGTAACATAAAGAGGAGTCATTATGTATAGTAACAATATTTGAGGACTCTTCGGCCTGAAAGATTTTCAATAGGTCATAATGGATTGTGGTCTGGCTTATTTAACCTGTGAGGAGTCAATGGGAATGTATAGAAAGATCATTACTGAGGGCTCTTGGGCCAGAAATATATAATTAGTACGTCAAATATGGTCTTCTGAATGGCTTGATATAACATAAGGAGTCAATGGGAATATATAGTAAAAAACTTTTGACGACGCTTCGGCCAGAAAGATGTTCATTAGGTCATAATGGGCTACGGTCTGGCTGATTTAACCTGAGATTAGTCATTGGGAATGTAAAGAAAGATCATGATTGAGAACTCTTGGGCCAAAAATTTGTTCAGATGGTCAAATATAGATTACTGTCTCGCTGATTTAACATTAAGGAGTCTATGAAATATATAGTTGAAAACTGTTTGTGGACCTCTTGGTCAGAAATATGTTCAGAAGGTCAAATATAGACTTCTGTATAGCCATAACATGAAAAAAACCTTATAAAAAACCTTATAAAAATTGTGGACCTATTGTGGACACTTTGGACAGAATTGGAATCAGATGGGAAGTCAATGAGTGTGTATAGTTGTATAGTAAGGTCATCATCGAGGACTCTTCGGACAGAAATATATAATTGTACGTCAAATATGGTCTTCTGAATGGCTTGATGTAACATGAGGAATCAATAAGTATGTATAGTAACTTAATATTTGTTGACTCTTCGGACAGAAAGATGTTCAGGTCATAATGGAATATGGACTGGCTGATTTAACAGTAGAAGGAGTCTATGAGAATATATAGTAAAAACATTTTAAGGAATCTTCGGACAAAAAGATGTTCAATAGGTCATAATGGACTACGGTCTGGTTGATTTAATCTGAGATTAGTCAATGGGAATGTATGGAAAGATCATGATTGTGGACTCTTGGGCCAGAAATTTGATCAGTTGGTCAAATAAGGATTACTGTCTGGCTAATTTAAAATTATGAGGAGTCTATGAGAATATATAGTTGACATTTTTTTGTGGACCTGTTGGTCAGAAATATGTTCAGAAGGTTTAATATAGACTTCTTTATAACCATAACATGTAAAAAGAAAAGAAAAACTTTTGTGGACTTTTGTGGGAATCAGATAGGAAGCTAATGAATGTATATAGTAAGTTCATCATCGAGAAATATTGAGCCAGAAATATATAATTAGAAGGTCAATTATGGTCTTCTGAATGGCTTGATGTAACATAAAGAGGAGTCATTATGTATAGTAACAATATTTGAGGACTCTTCGGCCTGAAAGATTTTCAATAGGTCATAATGGATTGTGGTCTGGCTTATTTAACCTGTGAGGAGTCAATGGGAATGTATAGAAAGATCATTACTGAGGGCTCTTGGGCCAGAAATATATAATTAGTACGTCAAATATGGTCTTCTGAATGGCTTGATATAACATAAGGAGTCAATGGGAATATATAGTAAAAAACTTTTGACGACGCTTCGGCCAGAAAGATGTTCATTAGGTCATAATGGGCTACGGTCTGGCTGATTTAACCTGAGATTAGTCATTGGGAATGTAAAGAAAGATCATGATTGAGAACTCTTGGGCCAAAAATTTGTTCAGATGGTCAAATATAGATTACTGTCTCGCTGATTTAACATTAAGGAGTCTATGAAATATATAGTTGAAAACTGTTTGTGGACCTCTTGGTCAGAAATATGTTCAGAAGGTCAAATATAGACTTCTGTATAGCCATAACATGAAAAAAACCTTATAAAAAACCTTATAAAAATTGTGGACCTATTGTGGACACTTTGGACAGAATTGGAATCAGATGGGAAGTCAATGAGTGTGTATAGTTGTATAGTAAGGTCATCATCGAGGACTCTTCGGACAGAAATATATAATTGTACGTCAAATATGGTCTTCTGAATGGCTTGATGTAACATGAGGAATCAATAAGTATGTATAGTAACTTAATATTTGTTGACTCTTCGGACAGAAAGATGTTCAGGTCATAATGGAATATGGACTGGCTGATTTAACAGTAGAAGGAGTCTATGAGAATATATAGTAAAAACATTTTAAGGAATCTTCGGACAAAAAGATGTTCAATAGGTCATAATGGACTACGGTCTGGTTGATTTAATCTGAGATTAGTCAATGGGAATGTATGGAAAGATCATGATTGTGGACTCTTGGGCCAGAAATTTGATCAGTTGGTCAAATAAGGATTACTGTCTGGCTAATTTAAAATTATGAGGAGTCTATGAGAATATATAGTTGACATTTTTTTGTGGACCTGTTGGTCAGAAATATGTTCAGAAGGTTTAATATAGACTTCTGTATAACCATAACATGTAAAAAGAAAAGAAAAACTTTTGTGGACTTTTGTGGGAATCAGATAGGAAGCTGATGAATGTATATAGTAAGTTCATCATCGAGAAATATTGAGCCAGAAATATATAATTAGAAGGTCAATTATGGTCTTCTGAATGGCTTGATGTAACATAAAGAGGAGTCATTATGTATAGTAACAATATTTGAGGACTCTTCGGCCTGAAAGATTTTCAATAGGTCATAATGGATTGTGGTCTGGCTTATTTAACCTGTGAGGAGTCAATGGGAATGTATAGAAAGATCATTACTGAGGGCTCTTGGGCCAGAAATATATAATTAGTACGTCAAATATGGTCTTCTGAATGGCTTGATATAACATAAGGAGTCAATGGGAATATATAGTAAAAAACTTTTGACGACGCTTCGGCCAGAAAGATGTTCATTAGGTCATAATGGGCTACGGTCTGGCTGATTTAACCTGAGATTAGTCATTGGGAATGTAAAGAAAGATCATGATTGAGAACTCTTGGGCCAAAAATTTGTTCAGATGGTCAAATATAGATTACTGTCTCGCTGATTTAACATTAAGGAGTCTATGAAATATATAGTTGAAAACTGTTTGTGGACCTCTTGGTCAGAAATATGTTCAGAAGGTCAAATATAGACTTCTGTATAGCCATAACATGAAAAAAACCTTATAAAAAACCTTATAAAAATTGTGGACCTATTGTGGACACTTTGGACAGAATTGGAATCAGATGGGAAGTCAATGAGTGTGTATAGTTGTATAGTAAGGTCATCATCGAGGACTCTTCGGACAGAAATATATAATTGTACGTCAAATATGGTCTTCTGAATGGCTTGATGTAACATGAGGAATCAATAAGTATGTATAGTAACTTAATATTTGTTGACTCTTCGGACAGAAAGATGTTCAGGTCATAATGGAATATGGACTGGCTGATTTAACAGTAGAAGGAGTCTATGAGAATATATAGTAAAAACATTTTAAGGAATCTTCGGACAAAAAGATGTTCAATAGGTCATAATGGACTACGGTCTGGTTGATTTAATCTGAGATTAGTCAATGGGAATGTATGGAAAGATCATGATTGTGGACTCTTGGGCCAGAAATTTGATCAGTTGGTCAAATAAGGATTACTGTCTGGCTAATTTAAAATTATGAGGAGTCTATGAGAATATATAGTTGACATTTTTTTGTGGACCTGTTGGTCAGAAATATGTTCAGAAGGTTTAATATAGACTTCTGTATAACCATAACATGTAAAAAGAAAAGAAAAACTTTTGTGGACTTTTGTGGGAATCAGATAGGAAGCTGATGAATGTATATAGTAAGTTCATCATCGAGAAATATTGAGCCAGAAATATATAATTAGAAGGTCAATTATGGTCTTCTGAATGGCTTGATGTAACATAAAGAGGAGTCATTATGTATAGTAACAATATTTGAGGACTCTTCGGCCTGAAAGATTTTCAATAGGTCATAATGGATTGTGGTCTGGCTTATTTAACCTGTGAGGAGTCAATGGGAATGTATAGAAAGATCATTACTGAGGGCTCTTGGGCCAGAAATATATAATTAGTACGTCAAATATGGTCTTCTGAATGGCTTGATATAACATAAGGAGTCAATGGGAATATATAGTAAAAAACTTTTGACGACGCTTCGGCCAGAAAGATGTTCATTAGGTCATAATGGGCTACGGTCTGGCTGATTTAACCTGAGATTAGTCATTGGGAATGTATAGAAAGATCATGATTGAGAACTCTTGGGCCAAAAATTTGTTCAGATGGTCAAATATAGATTACTGTCTCGCTGATTTAACATTAAGGAGTCTATGAAATATATAGTTGAAAACTGTTTGTGGACCTCTTGGTCAGAAATATGTTCAGAAGGTCAAATATAGACTTCTGTATAGCCATAACATGAAAAAAACCTTATAAAAAACCTTATAAAAATTGTGGACCTATTGTGGACACTTTGGACAGAATTGGAATCAGATGGGAAGTCAATGAGTGTGTATAGTTGTATAGTAAGGTCATCATCGAGGACTCTTCGGACAGAAATATATAATTGTACGTCAAATATGGTCTTCTGAATGGCTTGATGTAACATGAGGAATCAATAAGTATGTATAGTAACTTAATATTTGTTGACTCTTCGGACAGAAAGATGTTCAGGTCATAATGGAATATGGACTGGCTGATTTAACAGTAGAAGGAGTCTATGAGAATATAGAGTAAAAACATTTTAAGGAATCTTCGGACAAAAAGATGTTCAATAGGTCATAATGGACTACGGTCTGGTTGATTTAATCTGAGATTAGTCAATGGGAATGTATGGAAAGATCATGATTGTGGACTCTTGGGCCAGAAATTTGATCAGTTGGTCAAATAAGGATTACTTTCTGGCTAATTTAAAATTATGAGGAGTCTATGAGAATATATAGTTGACATTTTTTTGTGGACCTGTTGGTCAGAAATATGTTCAGAAGGTTTAATATAGACTTCTGTATAACCATAACATGTAAAAAGAAAAGAAAAACTTTTGTGGACTTTTGTGGGAATCAGATAGGAAGCTGATGAATGTATATAGTAAGTTCATCATCGAGAAATATTGAGCCAGAAATATATAATTAGAAGGTCAATTATGGTCTTCTGAATGGCTTGATGTAACATAAAGAGGAGTCATTATGTATAGTAACAATATTTGAGGACTCTTCGGCCTGAAAGATTTTCAATAGGTCATAATGGATTGTGGTCTGGCTTATTTAACCTGTGAGGAGTCAATGGGAATGTATAGAAAGATCATTACTGAGGGCTCTTGGGCCAGAAATATATAATTAGTACGTCAAATATGGTCTTCTGAATGGCTTGATATAACATAAGGAGTCAATGGGAATATATAGTAAAAAACTTTTGACGACGCTTCGGCCAGAAAGATGTTCATTAGGTCATAATGGGCTACGGTCTGGCTGATTTAACCTGAGATTAGTCATTGGGAATGTATAGAAAGATCATGATTGAGAACTCTTGGGCCAAAAATTTGTTCAGATGGTCAAATATAGATTACTGTCTCGCTGATTTAACATTAAGGAGTCTATGAAATATATAGTTGAAAACTGTTTGTGGACCTCTTGGTCAGAAATATGTTCAGAAGGTCAAATATAGACTTCTGTATAGCCATAATATGAAAAAAACCTTATAAAAAACCTTATAAAAATTGTGGACCTATTGTGGACACTTTGGACAGAATTGGAATCAGATGGGAAGTCAATGAGTGTGTATAGTTGTATAGTAAGGTCATCATCGAGGACTCTTCGGACAGAAATATATAATTGTACGTCAAATATGGTCTTCTGAATGGCTTGATGTAACATGAGGAATCAATAAGTATGTATAGTAACTTAATATTTGTTGACTCTTCGGACAGAAAGATGTTCAGGTCATAATGGAATATGGACTGGCTGATTTAACAGTAGAAGGAGTCTATGAGAATATATAGTAAAAACATTTTAAGGAATCTTCGGACAAAAAGATGTTCAATAGGTCATAATGGACTACGGTCTGGTTGATTTAATCTGAGATTAGTCAATGGGAATGTATGGAAAGATCATGATTGTGGACTCTTGGGCCAGAAATTTGATCAGTTGGTCAAATAAGGATTACTTTCTGGCTAATTTAAAATTATGAGGAGTCTATGAGAATATATAGTTGACATTTTTTTGTGGACCTGTTGGTCAGAAATATGTTCAGAAGGTTTAATATAGACTTCTGTATAACCATAACATGTAAAAAGAAAAGAAAAACTTTTGTGGACTTTTGTGGGAATCAGATAGGAAGCTGATGAATGTATATAGTAAGTTCATCATCGAGAAATATTGAGCCAGAAATATATAATTAGAAGGTCAATTATGGTCTTCTGAATGGCTTGATGTAACATAAAGAGGAGTCATTATGTATAGTAACAATATTTGAGGACTCTTCGGCCTGAAAGATTTTCAATAGGTCATAATGGATTGTGGTCTGGCTTATTTAACCTGTGAGGAGTCAATGGGAATGTATAGAAAGATCATTACTGAGGGCTCTTGGGCCAGAAATATATAATTAGTACGTCAAATATGGTCTTCTGAATGGCTTGATATAACATAAGGAGTCAATGGGAATATATAGTAAAAAACTTTTGACGACGCTTCGGCCAGAAAGATGTTCATTAGGTCATAATGGGCTACGGTCTGGCTGATTTAACCTGAGATTAGTCATTGGGAATGTATAGAAAGATCATGATTGAGAACTCTTGGGCCATAAATTTGTTCAGATGGTCAAATATAGATTACTGTCTCGCTGATTTAACATTAAGGAGTCTATGAAATATATAGTTGAAAACTGTTTGTGGACCTGTTGTTCAGAAATATGTTCAGAAGGTCAAATAATGACTTCAGTATAGCCATAACATGTAAGAAGAAAAAAAAAACTTTTGTGGACCTCTTCTGTGGTCTGGCTGATTAAACCTGAGATTAGTCAATGGGAATGTATAGAAAAATCATGATTGACGACTCTTTGGCCAGAAATTTGTTCAGTAGGTCAAATATGGACTACTCTCTGGGAGATCTAACATAAAAAGGAGTCTATGAGAATATATAGTTGAAAATTTTTTGTGGACCTCTTGGTCAGAAATATGTTCAGAAGGTCAAATAATGACTTCAGTATAGCCATAACATGTAAAAAAAAAAGAGTATTCGGGTACTCTTTGGCCAGAAAGATGTTCAGTAGGTCATAATGGACTACTGTCTGGCTGATTAAACTTCAGAAGGAATCGTTAGGAATATATGGATGGAAACCCTTTGTTGATTAGTTGGCAAGAAACATGTTCAGTATGTCAAATATAGTCCTTTGAATGTCTTGTTCTAATGTGAGAAGGAATCAATGATTATTTATAGTAACTTAATATTTCGATTAGAAAGATGTTCAATAGGTCATAATTGACTATGATCTGGCTAATTCAACCTGAGAGGAGTCAATGGGAATGTATAGAAAGATCATGATTGAGAACTCTTGGGTCAAAAATTTGTTTAGCTGGTCAAATATAGATTACCGTCTCGCTGATTTAACATTAAGGAGTCTATGAGAATATATAGTTGAAAACTGTTTGTGCACCTGTTGGTCAGAAATATGTTCAGAAGGTTAAATATGGACTTCTGTATAACTATAATATGTGAAAATAAAAATAAAAAACTTTTGTGGACCCCTTCTGTGGTCTGGCTGATTAAACCTGAGATTAGTCAATGGGAATGCATAGAAAGATCATGATTGACGACTCTTTGGCCAGAAATTTGTTCAGGAGGTCAAATATGGACTACTCTCTGGCTGATCTAACATAAAAAGTAGTCTATGAGAATATAATATAGTTGAAAAATTTTCGTGGAACTCTTGGTCAGAAATATGTTCAGAAGGTCAAACAATGACTTCAGTATAGCCATAACATTTAAAAAAAATTTTTTTTTTTAAATTTAAACTTCTGTAGAATTATTTAAAGTCCATATATATTATAAAAACCCTGACCCTAATATTCAAGTAATACTGTCAGTCTAATGTAACATCAAAAGGAGTCAAAGAGTATTTATTGAAAACTCAAGCTCAAGTAAACATAGGCCAGAAATATGTTCAATGGGTCGAATATGACCACTGTATGCTAGAAAGTCACTGTTCAAGCACTTATCTCTTCAGTGCACAAAGAGATCTTGTATGTATTGCAATACAACGCAAGGCATTCTTGCAATGCAAAATCAATTATGTCTTTAATGCACAAGTTCTTGTATGCAATGCAAAAGCAATTATCTCTTCAATGCACAATCAATTCTTGTATGCAATGCAAAAGCACTTATCTCTTCAGTGCACAAAGAGTTCATGTATGCAAAGCAAAATACTTATGTCTTTAATGCACAACGAGTTCTTGTATGCATTGCAATGCAAAATCACTTTTCTCTTTAATGCAGAACACGTTCTTGTATCCAATGCAAAAGCAATTATCTCTTTAGTGCACAACAAATTCTTGCATGCAATGCAAATGCATTTATCTCTTCAATGCACAACAAGCATTTCAAAAAGCAGTTATCTCTTCAAAGCACAACACATTTTTGCATGCAATGCAAAAGCACTTATATCTTCAATGCACAACGAGTTCATGTATGCAATGCAAAAGCACTTATCTCTTCAAAGCACAACGAATTCTTGTATTCAATGCAAAAGCACTTATTTCTTCAAAGCACAACGAATTCTCGTATGCAATGCAAAAGCAATCATCTCTTCAATGCACAACGAGTTCCTGTATGCATTGCAATGCATAAGCACTTTTCTCTTTTATTGCACAACAGGTTTTTTTATGCAATGCAAAAGCACTTATCTCTTCAAAGCACAACACGTTCTTGTATCCAATGCAAAAGCAATTATCTCTTTAGTGCACAACAAATTCTTGCATGCAATGCAAAATCAATTATCTCTTCAGTGCACAGTGAGTATGTATGGGTACTTGTAGGCATTGATATGCATGAATGTATATATTATACATTGATAACATATTCTTGTTAATGCACAACGAGATCTTGTATGCAATGAAATGCAAATGCATTTATCTATTCAAAGCACAACGTGTTCTTGTATGCAATGCAAAAGCACTTATCTCTTCAATGCACAACGTGTTCTTGTATGCAAGGAAAAAACAATTATCTCTTCAATGCTCAATGCAAAATGCAATGCAATGTAATGCAAAATCACTTGTATCAATGCAAAATCTCTTATCTCTTCAGTGCACATCTAGTTCTTGTATGCATTGCATTGCAAATGCAGTTATCTCTTCACGCACAGTGAGTTCTTGTATGCATTACAAAGCAAATGCACTTATCTCTTCAATGCACAACAAGTTATTGTATGCATTGCAATGCAAATGCACTTATCTATTCAATGCACAACAAGATCTTGTATGCAATGCATTAATACTAATCTCTTCAGTGCACAACGACTTCATGTATGCAAGGCAAAAACAATTATCTCTTCAATGCTCAATGCAAAATGCAATGCAATGCAATGCAAAATCACTTGTATCAATGCAAAATCTCTTATCTCTTCAGTGCACATCTAGTTCTTGTATGCATTGCATTGCAAATGCAGTTATCTCTTCACGCACAGTGAGTTCTTGTATGCATTGCAAAGCAAATGCACTTATCTCTTCAATGCACAACAAGTTATTGTATACATTGCAATGCAAATGCACTTATCTATTCAATGCACAAAGAGTTCATGTATGCAAGGGAAAAAAGGGTTCTTGTATGCATTGCATTGCAAATGCAGTTATCTCTTCAGTGCACAGCGAGTTCTTGTATGCATTGCAATGCAAAAGCAATTATCTCTTCAATGCATAACAAGAACTTGTATTTATTGCAATGGCAAAAGCACTCTTCTCTTCAATGCACAAGAACTTGTGTGCAATACAATGCAAATGCACTTATCTCTCAATGCACAACGAGATCTTGTATGCAATGCATTAACTAATCTCTTCAGTGCACAACGACTTCATGTATGCAAAGCAAATGTACTTATCTCTTCAATGCATAACAAGTTCCCGTATGCAATGCAAAACACTTTTCTCTTCATGCACCGAGTTCTTCTATGCATTGCATTGCAAAAGCACTTATCGCTTCAACGCACAACAAATTCTTGTTTGCATTGCAATGTAAATGCACTTATCTCTTTAATGCACAACAAATTCTTGTATGCATTACAAAAGCACTTATATCTTCAGTGCACAGAGTGTTCTTGTATGCATTGTAGTGCAAAAGTACTCTTCTCTTCACTTGTGTGCAATACAATGCAAATGCAATTATCTCTTCAATGCATAACAAGTTCCCGTAAGCAATGCAAAACACTTTTCTCTTCATGCACCGAGTTCTTCTATGCATTGCATTGCAAAAGCACTTATCGCTTCAACGCACAACAAATTCTTGTTTGCATTGCAATGTAAATGCACTTATCTCTTTAATGCACAACGAATTCTTGTATGCATTACAAAAGCACTTAAATCTTCAGTGCACAGAGTGTTCTTGTATGCATTGTAGTGCAAAAGTACTCTTCTCTTCACTTGTGTGCAATACAATGCAAATGCAATTATCTCTTCAATGCATAACAAGTTCCCGTAAACAATGCAAAACACTTTTCTCTTCATGCACCGAGTTCTTCTATGCATTGCATTGCAAAAGCACTTATCGCTTCAACGCACAACAAATTCTTGTTTGCATTGCAATGTAAATGCACTTATCTCTTTAATGCACAACAAATTCTTGTATGCATTACAAAAGCACTTATATCTTCAGTGCACAGAGTGTTCTTGTATGCATTGTAGTGCAAAAGTACTCTTCTCTTCACTTGTGTGCAATACAATGCAAATGCAATTATCTCTTCAATGCATAACAAGTTCCCGTAAGCAATGCAAAACACTTTTCTCTTCATGCACCGAGTTCTTCTATGCATTGCATTGCAAAAGCACTTATCGCTTCAACGCACAACAAATTCTTGTTTGCATTGCAATGTAAATGCACTTATCTCTTTAATGCACAACGAATTCTTGTATGCATTACAAAAGCACTTAAATCTTCAGTGCACAGAGTGTTCTTGTATGCAGTGTAGTGCAAAAGTACTTTTCTCTTCAATGCACAAGAAGAACTTGTATGCAATGCAATGCAAATACACTTATCTCTTCAATGCACAACGAGATCTTGTATGCAATGCAAAAGCATTTATCTCTTTAAAGCACAACGAATTCTTGTATGCATTGCAAAAGCACGTATCTCTTCAGTTCCAATGAGATCTTATATGCAATGCACTGCAAATGCACTTATTGAAGAATGCACAAATTCTTGTATGAATACAAAATAAGTTATCTCTTCAAAGCACAAGTTCTTGTATGCAATGCACTATCACTTATCTCTTCAGTGCACAGCGAGTACTTGTATGCATTGACATGCAAAATCACGTTTCTCTTTACTGCACAACAAGATTTTGTATGCAATGCAATGCAAATGCACTTATGTCTTCAATGCACAAATTCTTGCATGCAATGCAAAATCACAAAATCACAGTGAGTACTTGTATGCACTAATATGCAAAATCACGTTTCTCTTTAATGCACAAAGAGATCTTGTATGCAATGCCATGCAAATGCATTTATCTCTTCAGTGCACAACAAATTCTTGTATGCATTGCAATGCAAAAGCACTTTTCTCTTCACTGCACAACGACATCTTGTATGCAATGCAATGCAAATGCACTTATGTCTTCAATGCACAAATTCTTGCATGCAATGCAAAATCACAACATCACAGCGAGTACTTGTATGCACTAATATGCAAAATCACGTTTCTCTTTAATGCACAAAGAGATCTTGTATGCAATGCCATGCAAATGCATTTATCTCTTCAGTGCACAACAAATTCTTGTATGCATTGCAATGCAAAAGCACTTTTCTCTTCACTGCACAACGACATCTTGTATGCAATGCAATGCAAATGCACTTATGTCTTCAATGCACAAATTCTTGCATGCAATGCAAAATCACAACATCACAGCGAGTACTTGTATGCACTAATATGCAAAAGCACGTTTCTCTTTAATGCACAAAGAGATATTGTATGCAATACAATGCAAATGCCCTTATCTCACTTATGGCTAGAGCGTTCATGTTCGAGGACTCTTGTGCACGAAATATGTTCAATAGGTCAAATATAAACTTCGTAATAGCCATAACATGTCTATTTTTTTTCTATAAATATATTTGTGAAACTTTTGGCTAGAAATGGGGTATGGACTACAGTTTGGCTAAATTAACCTGAGGAGTCAATGGGAATGTATAGAAAGATGATAATTGAGGACTATTTGTCCAGAAGTTCAGCAGGTCAAAAACAGTCTAGTGTATGGCTAACGTAACACTAGTAAATGAAAAAAAAAAAACAATAAAAAAAAACTTAAAAAAACCTTTTGTGGACTCTTTGGCCAGAAATGGGAATCAGATGGGGTCAATGAGTTTGTATAGTATGTTCATCATTGAGGACTCTTGGGCCAGAAATATATAATTAGAAGGTCAATTATGGACATAAGGAGTCAATAAGTATGTATAGTAACTTAATATTTGAGGACTCTTCGGCCAGAAAGATGTTCAGTAGGTCATCATGGACTATGGTCTGGCTGATTTAACTGCCGCAGTTGTTGCTCTATACTATATTTAAAGATCGGAACATTAGGTCTTTATTTGTGACATACTAGTCCATAAAAGTCCTACATATGTCGCCAGAGAGAAGTTATCGTTTTAACTCAACCCATTTATGATTATTTACAAAACAAACACAAAAACAAACACAGAAAGTAGATAGGCTGGAATTTTCTTTTTTGTGCAGACTTTAAGTTAACTTTTACCAAAGATAATGTTAAGATGACATGTTCAGTTAAAGACTTTTATTGACATTTGTCTCAAGTAAAATTAAAACGCAATGCACATATTGTATGTAACACATTGATTATATTTTTGAATGTTTTTTTATTTTTCAAAAAATATACAGACATTTTTAAACAATATTCTACAATTTGAATAAACCATTACCAGATACGTAGAGGGGGTTGAAATTGGATCCAATAAACAAAAAAAAAAACATTAAACAAAGCAAGGAACAAGGATAATGCCAAGTGACACAAGAACATTGTACAAATATCATTGTACAAATACTGGTTTTGCTATAACACATTAATATTTTCAATACATATTGACATAACCATGATTAAATACTGATTGATCATTCAGCAATGCTAAAATATAACTCAACTCAATTTAAACAGTTTGTCTATTGTTAAAAAGATGGGGTTTAACACAGATATGTCGCTCCACTCAAAAGATAGACCCCTTTTGCACGATTTAAATGGTTTATCCTCTGGAATTGGCCAATCACCATCACACGACTCATCGCTGCTTTGAAAGCAAAAGTTCAATTCGGCCTCCTCGCAGCTTTTCAGCAGCTTAAGATAGTTTTGGTCATGAAGTGTCTTGTACATTGCATTGAAAAATATGTTCAGAAGGTCAAATATGGAATACTGTATAGCCATAAGTAAAAAAAACTTTAAAAAAAAAACCTTTTGTGGCCCCTTTGGCCAGAAATGGGAATCAGTTGGGAAGCCGTTGAGTTTGTATAGTAAGGTCATCAATGAGGACTCCTGGGCCAGAAATATATAATTAGTCGGTCAATTATGGTCTTCTGAATGGCTTGATGTAACATAAGGAGGAGTCATTATGTATAGTAACTTAATATTTGAGGACTCTTCGGCCAGAAAGATGTTCAATAGGTCATAATGGATTGTGGTCTGGCTTATTTAACCTGTGAGGATTCAATGGGAATGTATAGAAAGATCATTATTGAGGACTCTTGGGCCAGAAATATATAATAAGTACGTCAAATATGGTCTTCTGAATGGCTTGATGTAACATAAGGAGTCAATGGGAATATATAGTAAAAAACTTTTGACGACTCTTCGGCCAGAAAGATGTTTATTAGGTCATAATGGACTACGGTCTGGCTGATTTAACCTGAGATTACTCAATGGGAATGTATAGAAAGATCATGATTGACGACTCTTTGGCCAGAAATTTGTTCAGTAGGACAAATATGGACTACTGTCTGGCTGATTTAACATCAGAAGGAATCGTTAAGAATATATGGTTGGAAACCCTTTGTGGATCAGTTGGCAAGAAACATGTTCAGTACGTCAAATATGGTCTTCTGAATGTCTTGTTCTAATGTGAGAAGGAATCAATGATTATTTATAGTAACTTAATATTTAGATTAGAAAGATGTTCAATAGGTCATAATTGACTATGGTCTGGCTAATTCAACCTGAGAGGAGTCAATGGGAATGTATAGAAAGATCATGATTGACGACTTTTTGGCCAGAAATTTCTTCAGGAGGTCAAATATGGACTACTCTCTGGCTGATCTAACATAAAAAGGAGTCTATGAGAATATAATAGAGTTGAAAAATTTTCGTGGACCTCTTGGTCAGAAATATGTTCAGAAGGTCAAATAATGACCAGTATAGCCATAACATGTAAAAAAAAAAAAAAAAAAAAAAAACGTAAAAAAGAGCCTATTGTGGACTCTTTGGTCAGAAATCGAATCAGATGGGAAGTCAATGAGTTTGTACAGTAACTTGATATTTGGGGACTCTTCGGCCAGAAAGATGTTCAGTAGGTCATAATGGACTACGTTTGGCTGATTTAACATAAGAAGGACTCTATAAGAATATATACTTGAAAACCTTTTGTGGACCCCTTGGCCAGAAATATGTTCAGTAGGACAAATATGGACTACTGTCTGGCTGATTTAACATCAGAAGAAATCTTTAAGAATATAAGATTGGAAACCCTTTGTGGATCAGTTGGCAAGAAACATGTTCAGTACGTCAAATATGGTCTCCTGAATGTCTTGTTCTAATGTGAGAAGGAATCAATGATTATTTATAGTAACTTAATATTTTGATTAAAAAGATGTATAATAGGTCATAATTGACTATGATCTGGCTAATTCAACCTGACAGGAGTCAATGGGAATGTATAGAAAGGTCATGATTGAGAACTCTTGGGTCAAAAATTTGTTTAGCTGGTCAAATATAGATTACCGTCTCACTGATTTAACATTAAGGAGTCTATGAGAATATATAGTTGAAAACTGTTTGTGGGCCTGTTGGTCAGAAGTATGTTCAGAAGGTTAAATATGGACTTCTGTATAACCATAATACGTGAAAAAAAAAAAAAAACTTTTGTGGACCCCTTCTGCGGTCTGGCTGATTAAACCTGAGATTAGTCCATGGGAATGTATAGAAAGATCATGATTGACGACTCTTTGGCCAGAAATTTGTTCAGAAGGTCAAATATGGACTACTCTCTGGCTGATTTAACATCAGAAGGAATCTTTAAGAATATAAGGTTGGAAACCCTTTGCTGATCAGTTGGCAAGAAACATGTACAGTACGTCAAATATAGTCTTCTGAATATCTTGTTCTAACGTGAGAAGGAATCAATGATTATTTATAGTAGCTAAATATTTTGATTAGAAAGGTGTTCAATAGGTCATAATTGACTATGATCTGGCTAATTCAACCTGAGAGGAGTCAATGGGAATGTATAGAAAGATCATGACTGAGAACTCTTGGGCCAAAAATTTGGTCAGCTAGTCAAATATAGATTACTGTCTCACTGATTTAACATTAAGGAGTCTATGATAATATATAGTTGAAAACTGTTTGTGGACCTGTTGGTCAGAAATATGTTCAGAAGGTTAAATATGGACTTCTGTATAACCATAACATGTAAAAAGAAAAAAAAAAACTTTTGTGGACCCCTTCTGCGGTCTGGCTGATTAAACCTGAGATTAGTCAATGGGAATGTATAGAAAGAGCATCACTGACGACTCTTTGGCCAGAAATTTGTTCAGAAGGTCATAATGGACTACGTTTGGCTGATTTAACATAAGAAGGAGTCTATGAGAATATATACTTGAAAACCTTTTGTGGACCCCTTGGCCAGAAATATGTTCAGTAGGACAAATATGGACTACTATCTGGCTGATTTAACATCAGAAGAAATCTTTAAGAATATATGGTTGGAAACCCTTTGTGGATCAGTTGGCAAGAAACATTTTCAGTACGTCAAATATGGTCTTCTGAATGTCTTGTTCTAATGTGAGAAGGAATCAATGATTATTTATAGTAAGTTAATATTTCGATTAGAAAGATGTTCAATAGGTCATAATTGACTATGGTCTGGCTAATTCAACCTGAGAGGAGTGAATGGGAATGTATAGAAAGATCATGATTGACGACTTTTGGGCCAGAAATTTCTTCAGGATGTCAAATATGGACTACTCTCTGGCTGATCTAACATAAAAAGGAGTCTATGAGAATATAATAGAGTTGAAAATTTTTCGTGGACCTCTTGGTCAGAAATATGTTCAGAAGGTCAAATAATGACTTCAGTATAGCCATATGTAAAAAAAAAAACGTAAAAAAGAGCCTATTGTGGACTCTTTGGTCAGAAATCGAATCAGATGGGAAGTCAATGAGTTTGTACAGTAACTTAATATTTGGGTACTCTTCGGCCAGAAAGATGTTCAGTAGGTCATAATGGACTACGTTTTGCTGATTTAACATCAGAAGGACTCTATAAGAATATATACTTGAAAACCTTTTGTGGACCCCTTGGCCAGAAATATGTTCAGTAGGACAAATATGGACTACTGTCTGGCTGATTTAAAATCAGAAGGAATCTTTAAGAATATAAGGTTGGAAACCCTTTGTGGATCAATTGGCAAGAAACATGTTCAGTACGTCAAATATGGTCTTCTGAATGTCTTGTTCTAATGTGAGAAGGAATCAATGATTATTTATAGTAAGTTAATATTTCGATTAGAAAGATGTTCAATAGGTCATAATTGACTATGGTCTGGCTAATTCAACCTGAAAGGAGTGAATGGGAATGTATAGAAAGATCATGATTGACGACTTTTGGGCCAGAAATTTCTTCAGGAGGTCAAATATGGACTACTCTCTGGCTGATCTAACATAAAAAGGAGTCTATGAGAATATAATAGAGTTGAAAATTTTTCGTGGACCTCTTGGTCAGAAATATGTTCAGAAGGTCAAATAATGACTTCAGTATAGCCATATGTAAAAAAAAAAACGTAAAAAAGAGCCTATTGTGGACTCTTTGGTCAGAAATCGAATCAGATGGGAAGTCAATGAGTTTGTACAGTAACTTAATATTCGGGTACTCTTCGGCCAGAAAGATGTTTAGTAGGTCATAATGGACTACGTTTTGCTGATTTAACATCAGAAGGACTCTATAAGAATATATACTTGAAAACCTTTTGTGGACCCCTTGGCCAGAAATATGTTCAGTAGGACAAATATGGACTACTGTCTGGCTGATTTAAAATCAGAAGGAATCTTTAAGAATATAAGGTTGGAAACCCTTTGTGGATCAATTGGCAAGAAACATGTTCAGTACGTCAAATATGGTCTTCTGAATGTCTTGTTCTAATGTGAGAAGGAATCAATGATTATTTATAGTAACTTAATATTTCGATTAGAAAGATGTTCAATAGGTCATAATTGACTATGATCTGGCTAATTCAACCTGAGAGGAGTCAATGGGAATGTATAAAAAGATCATGATTGAGAACTCTTGGGTCAAAAATTTGTTCAGCTGGTCAAATATAGATTACCGTCTCGCTGATTTAACATTAAGGAGTCTATGATAATATATAGTTGAAAACTGTTTGTGGACCTGTTGGTCAGAAATATGTTCAGAAGGTTAAATATGGACTTCTGTATAACTATAATATGTGAAAAGAAGAAAAAAACTTTTGTGGACCCCTTCTGTGGTCTGGCTGATTAAACCTGAGATTAGTCAATGGGAATGTATAGAAAGATCATGATTGACGACTTTTTGGCCAGAAATTTGTTCAGTAGGTCAAATATGGACTACTCTCTGGCTGATCTAACTTAAAAAGGAGTCTATGAGAATATAATAGAGTTGAAAAATTTTCGTGGACCTCTTGGTCAGAAATATGTTCAGAAGGTCAAATAATGACATCAGTATAGCCATATGTAAAAAAAATAAATAAAAAAAAACGTAAAAAAGAACCTATTGTGAATTCTTTGGTCAGAAATCGAATCAGATGGGAAGTGAATGAGTTTGTACAGTAACTTAATATTCGGGTACTCTTCGGCCAGAAAGATATTCAGTAGTTCATAATGGACTACATTTGGCTGATTTAACATAAGAAGGACTCTATAAGAATATATACTTGAAAACCTTTTGTGGACCCCTTGGCCAGAAATATGTTCAGTAGGACAAATATGGACTACTGTCTGGCTGATTTAACATCAGAAGGAATCTTTAAGAATATATGGTTGGAAACCCTTTGTGGATCAGTTGGAAAGAAACATGTTCAGTACGTCAAATATGGTCTTCTGAATGTCTTTTTCTAATGTGAGAAGGAATCAATGATTATTTATAGTAACTTAATATTTCGATTAGAAAGATGTTCAATAGGTCATAATTGACTATGGTCTGGCTAATTCAACCTGAGAGGAGTCAATGGGAATGTATAGAAAGATCATGATTGACGACTTTTTGGCCAGAAATTTCTTCAGGAGGTCAAATATGGACTACTCTCTGGCTGATCTAACTTAAAAAGGAGTCTATGAGAATATAATAGAGTTGAAAAATTTTCGTGGACCTCTTGGTCAGAAATATATTCAGAAGGTCAAATAATGACTTCAGTATAGCCATATGTAAAAAATAAATAAATAAATAAACGTAAAAATGAGCCTATTGTGAATTCTTTGGTCAGAAATCGAATCAGATGGGAAGTCAATGAGTTTGTACAGTAACTTAATATTCAGGTACTCTTCGGCCAGAAAGATGTTCAGAAGGGCATAATGGACTACGTTTGGCTGATTTAACATAAGAAGGACTCTATAAGAATATATACTTGAAAACCTTTTGTGGACCCCTTGGCCAGAAATATGTTCAGTAGGACAAATATGGACTACTGTCTGGCTGATTTAACATCAGAAGGAATCTTTAAGAATATAAGGATGGAAACCCTTTGTGGATCAATTGGCAAGAAACATGTTCAGTACGTCAAATATGGTCTTCTGAATGTCTTGTTCTAATGTGAGAAGGAATCAATGATTATTTATAGTAACTATATATTTCGATTAGAAAGATGTTCAATAGGTCATAATTGACTATGATCTGGCTAATTCAACCTGAGAGGAGTCAATGGGAATGTATAGAAAGATCATGATTGAGAACTCTTGGGTCAAAAATTTGTTCAGCTGGTCAAATATAGATTACCGTCTCGCTGATTTAACATTAAGGAGTCTATGATAATATATAGTTGAAAACTGTTTGTGGACCTGTTGCTCAGAAATATGTTCAGAAGGTTAAATATGGACTTCTGTATAACTATAATATGTAAAAAAGAAAAAAAAAAAACTTTTGTAGACCCCTTCTGTGGTCTGGCTGATTAAACCTGGGATTAGTCAATGGGAATGTATAGAAAGATCATGATTGACGACTCTTTGGCCAGAGATTTGTTCAGTAGGTCAAATATGGACTACTCTCTGGCTGATCTAACTTAAAAAGGAGTCTATGAGAATATATAGTTGAAAATTTTTTGTGGACCTCTTGGTCAGAAATATGTTCAGAAGGTCAAACAATGACTTCAGTATAGCCATAATATGTAAAAAAAAAAAAAAAAAAAAAAAAACGTAAAAAAGAGCCTATTGTGGACCCTTTGGTCAGAATTGGAATCAGATGGGAAGTCAATGAGTTTGTACAGTAACTTGATATTTGGGGACTCTTCGGCCAGAAAGATGTTCAGTAGGTCATAATGGACTACGTTTGGCTGATTTAACTTAAGAAGGACTCTATAAGAATATATACTTGAAAACCTTTTGTGGACCCCTTGGCCAGAAATATGTTCAGTAGGACAAATATGGACTACTATCTGGCTGATTTAACATCAGAAGAAATCTTTAAGAATATATGGTTGGAAACCCTTTGTGGATCAGTTGGCAAGAAACATGTTCAGTACGTCAAATATGGTCTTCTGAATGTCTTGTTCTAATGTGAGAAGGAATCAATGATTATTTATAGTAAGTTAATATTTCGATTAGAAAGATGTTCAATAGGTCATAATTGACTATGGTCTGGCTAATTCAACCTGAGAGGAGTCAATGGGAATGTATAGAAAGATCATGATTGACGACTTTTGGGCCAGAAATTTCTTCAGGAGGTCAAATATGGACTACTCTCTGGCTGATCTAACATAAAAAGGAGTCTATGAGAATATAATAGAGTTGAAAATTTTTCGTGGACCTCTTGGTCAGAAATATGTTCAGAAGGTCAAATAATGACTTCAGTATAGCCATATGTAAAAAAAAAAAAACGTAAAAAAGAGCCTATTGTGGACTCTTTGGTCAGAAATCGAATCAGATGGGAAGTGAATGAGTTTGTACAGTAACTTAATATTCGGGTACTCTTCGGCCAGAAAGATGTTCAGTAGTTCATAATGGACTACATTTGGCTGATTTAACATAAGAAGGACTCTATAAGAATATATACTTGAAAACCTTTTGTGGACCCCTTGGCCAGAAATATGTTCAGTAGGACAAATATGGACTACTGTCTGGCTGATTTAACATCAGAAGGAATCTTTAAGAATATATGGTTGGAAACCCTTTGTGGATCAGTTGGAAAGAAACATGTTCAGTACGTCAAATATGGTCTTCTGAATGTCTTGTTCTAATGTGAGAAGGAATCAATGATTATTTATAGTAACTTAATATTTCGATTAGAAAGATGTTCAATAGGTCATAATTGACTATGGTCTGGCTAATTCAACCTGAGAGGAGTCAATGGGAATGTATAGAAAGATCATGATTGAGAACTCTTGGGTCAAAAATTTGTTCAGCTGGTCAAATATAGATTACCGTCTCGCTGATTTAACATTAAGGAGTCTATGATAATATATAGTTGAAAACTGTTTGTGGACCTGTTGCTCAGAAATATGTTCAGAAGGTTAAATATGGACTTCTGTATAACTATAATATGTAAAAAAGAAAAAAAAAAAACTTTTGTAGACCCCTTCTGTGGTCTGGCTGATTAAACCTGGGATTAGTCAATGGGAATGTATAGAAAGATCATGATTGACGACTCTTTGGCCAGAGATTTGTTCAGTAGGTCAAATATGGACTACTCTCTGGCTGATCTAACTTAAAAAGGAGTCTATGAGAATATATAGTTGAAAATTTTTTGTGGACCTCTTGGTCAGAAATATGTTCAGAAGGTCAAACAATGACTTCAGTATAGCCATAATATGTAAAAAAAAAAAAAAAAAAAAAAAAACGTAAAAAAGAGCCTATTGTGGACCCTTTGGTCAGAATTGGAATCAGATGGGAAGTCAATGAGTTTGTACAGTAACTTGATATTTGGGGACTCTTCGGCCAGAAAGATGTTCAGTAGGTCATAATGGACTACGTTTGGCTGATTTAACTTAAGAAGGACTCTATAAGAATATATACTTGAAAACCTTTTGTGGACCCCTTGGCCAGAAATATGTTCAGTAGGACAAATATGGACTACTATCTGGCTGATTTAACATCAGAAGAAATCTTTAAGAATATATGGTTGGAAACCCTTTGTGGATCAGTTGGCAAGAAACATGTTCAGTACGTCAAATATGGTCTTCTGAATGTCTTGTTCTAATGTGAGAAGGAATCAATGATTATTTATAGTAAGTTAATATTTCGATTAGAAAGATGTTCAATAGGTCATAATTGACTATGGTCTGGCTAATTCAACCTGAGAGGAGTCAATGGGAATGTATAGAAAGATCATGATTGACGACTTTTGGGCCAGAAATTTCTTCAGGAGGTCAAATATGGACTACTCTCTGGCTGATCTAACATAAAAAGGAGTCTATGAGAATATAATAGAGTTGAAAATTTTTCGTGGACCTCTTGGTCAGAAATATGTTCAGAAGGTCAAATAATGACTTCAGTATAGCCATATGTAAAAAAAAAAAAACGTAAAAAAGAGCCTATTGTGGACTCTTTGGTCAGAAATCGAATCAGATGGGAAGTCAATGAGTTTGTACAGTAACTTAATATTCGGGTACTCTTCGGCCAGAAAGATGTTCAGTAGGTCATAATGGACTACGTTTTGCTGATTTAACATCAGAAGGACTCTATAAGAATATATACTTGAAAACCTTTTGTGGACCCCTTGGCCAGAAATATGTTCAGTAGAACAAATATGGACTACTGTCTGGCTGATTTAAAATCAGAAGTAATCTTTAAGAATATAAGGTTGGAAACCCTTTGTGGATCAATTGGCAAGAAACATGTTCAGTACGTCAAATATGGTCTTCTGAACGTCTTGTTCTAATGTGAGAAGGAATCAATGATTATTTATAGTAACTTAATATTTCGATTAGAAAGATGTTCAATAGGTCATAATTGACTATGATCTGGCTAATTCAACCTGAGAGGAGTCAATGGGAATGTATAAAAAGATCATGATTGAGAACTCTTGGGTCAAAAATTTGTTCAGCTGGTCAAATATAGATTACCGTCTCGCTGATTTAACATTAAGGAGTCTATGATAATATATAGTTGAAAACTGTTTGTGGACCTGTTGGTCAGAAATATGTTCAGAAGGTTAAATATGGACTTCTGTATAACTATAATATGTGAAAAGAAGAAAAAAACTTTTGTGGACCCCTTCTGTGGTCTGGCTGATTAAACCTGAGATTAGTCAATGGGAATGTATAGAAAGATCATGATTGACGACTCTTTGGCCAGAGATTTGTTCAGTAGGTCAAATATGGACTACTCTCTGGCTGATCTAACTTAAAAAGGAGTCTATGAGAATATATAGCTGAAAATTTTTTGTGGACCTCTTGGTCAGAAATATGTTCAGAAGGTCAAACAATGACTTCAGTATAGCCATAATATGTAAAAAAAAAAAAAAAAAAAAAAAAAAAACGTAAAAAAGAGCCTATTGTGGACCCTTTGGTCAGAATTGGAATCAGATGGGAAGTCAATGAGTTTGTACAGTAACTTGATATTTGGGGACTCTTCGGCCAGAAAGATGTTCAGTAGGTCATAATGGACTACGTTTGGCTGATTTAACTTAAGAAGGACTCTATAAAAATATATACTTGAAAACCTTTTGTGGACCCCTTGGCCAGAAATATGTTCAGTAGGACAAATATGGACTACTATCTGGCTGATTTAACATCAGAAGAAATCTTTAAGAATATATGGTTGGGAACCCTTTGTGGATCAGTTGGCAAGAAACATGTTCAGTACGTCAAATATGGTCTTCTGAATGTCTTGTTCTAATGTGAGAAGGAATCAATGATTATTTATAGTAAGTTAATATTTCGATTAGAAAGATGTTCAATAGGTCATAATTGACTATGGTCTGGCTAATTCAACCTGAGAGGAGTCAATGGGAATGTATAGAAAGATCATGATTGACGACTTTTTGGCCAGAAATTTCTTCAGGAGGTCAAATATGGACTACTCTCTGGCTGATCTAACTTAAAAAGGAGTCTATGAGAATATAATAGAGTTGAAAAATTTTCGTGGACCTCTTGGTCAGAAATATATTCAGAAGGTCAAATAATGACTTCAGTATAGCCATATGTAAAAAATAAATAAATAAATAAACGTAAAAATGAGCCTATTGTGAATTCTTTGGTCAGAAATCGAATCAGATGGGAAGTGAATGAGTTTGTACAGTAACTTAATATTCGGGTACTCTTCGGCCAGAAAGATGTTCAGTAGTTCATAATGGACTACATTTGGCTGATTTAACATAAGAAGGACTCTATAAGAATATATACTTGAAAACCTTTTGTGGACCCCTTGGCCAGAAATATGTTCAGTAGGACAAATATGGACTACTGTCTGGCTGATTTAACATCAGAAGGAATCTTTAAGAATATATGGTTGGAAACCCTTTGTGGATCAGTTGGAAAGAAACATGTTCAGTACGTCAAATATGGTCTTCTGAATGTCTTTTTCTAATGTGAGAAGGAATCAATGATTATTTATAGTAACTTAATATTTCGATTAGAAAGATGTTCAATAGGTCATAATTGACTATGGTCTGGCTAATTCAACCTGAGAGGAGTCAATGGGAATGTATAGAAAGATCATGATTGACGACTTTTTGGCCAGAAATTTCTTCAGGAGGTCAAATATGGACTACTCTCTGGCTGATCTAACTTAAAAAGGAGTCTATGAGAATATAATAGAGTTGAAAAATTTTCGTGGACCTCTTGGTCAGAAATATATTCAGAAGGTCAAATAATGACTTCAGTATAGCCATATGTAAAAAATAAATAAATAAATAAACGTAAAAATGAGCCTATTGTGAATTCTTTGGTCAGAAATCGAATCAGATGGGAAGTCAATGAGTTTGTACAGTAACTTAATATTCAGGTACTCTTCGGCCAGAAAGATGTTCAGAAGGGCATAATGGACTACGTTTGGCTGATTTAACATAAGAAGGACTCTATAAGAATATATACTTGAAAACCTTTTGTGGACCCCTTGGCCAGAAATATGTTCAGTAGGACAAATATGGACTACTGTCTGGCTGATTTAACATCAGAAGGAATCTTTAAGAATATAAGGATGGAAACCCTTTGTGGATCAATTGGCAAGAAACATGTTCAGTACGTCAAATATGGTCTTCTGAATGTCTTGTTCTAATGTGAGAAGGAATCAATGATTATTTATAGTAACTATATATTTCGATTAGAAAGATGTTCAATAGGTCATAATTGACTATGATCTGGCTAATTCAACCTGAGAGGAGTCAATGGGAATGTATAGAAAGATCATGATTGAGAACTCTTGGGTCAAAAATTTGTTCAGCTGGTCAAATATAGATTACCGTCTCGCTGATTTAACATTAAGGAGTCTATGATAATATATAGTTGAAAACTGTTTGTGGACCTGTTGCTCAGAAATATGTTCAGAAGGTTAAATATGGACTTCTGTATAACTATAATATGTAAAAAAAGAAAAAAAAAAAACTTTTGTAGACCCCTTCTGTGGTCTGGCTGATTAAACCTGGGATTAGTCAATGGGAATGTATAGAAAGATCATGATTGACGACTCTTTGGCCAGAGATTTGTTCAGTAGGTCAAATATGGACTACTCTCTGGCTGATCTAACTTAAAAAGGAGTCTATGAGAATATATAGTTGAAAATTTTTTGTGGACCTCTTGGTCAGAAATATGTTCAGAAGGTCAAACAATGACTTCAGTATAGCCATAATATGTAAAAAAAAAAAAAAAAAAAAAAACCTTAAAAAAGAGCCTATTGTGGACCCTTTGGTCAGAATTGGAATCAGATGGGAAGTCAATGAGTTTGTACAGTAACTTGATATTTGGGGACTCTTCGGCCAGAAAGATGTTCAGTAGGTCATAATGGACTACGTTTGGCTGATTTAACTTAAGAAGGACTCTATAAGAATATATACTTGAAAACCTTTTGTGGACCCCTTGGCCAGAAATATGTTCAGTAGGACAAATATGGACTACTATCTGGCTGATTTAACATCAGAAGAAATCTTTAAGAATATATGGTTGGAAACCCTTTGTGGATCAGTTGGCAAGAAACATGTTCAGTACGTCAAATATGGTCTTCTGAATGTCTTGTTCTAATGTGAGAAGGAATCAATGATTATTTATAGTAAATTAATATTTCGATTAGAAAGATGTTCAATAGGTCATAATTGACTATGGTCTGGCTAATTCAACCTGAGAGGAGTGAATGGGAATGTATAGAAAGATCATGATTGACGACTTTTGGGCCAGAAATTTCTTCAGGAGGTCAAATATGGACTACTCTCTGGCTGATCTAACATAAAAAGGAGTCTATGAGAATATAATAGAGTTGAAAATTTTTCGTGGACCTCTTGGTCAGAAATATGTTCAGAAGGTCAAATAATGACTTCAGTATAGCCATATGTAAAAAAAAAAAAACGTAAAAAAGAGCCTATTGTGGACTCTTTGGTCAGAAATCGAATCAGATGGGAAGTCAATGAGTTTGTACAGTAACTTAATATTCGGGTACTCTTCGGCCAGAAAGATGTTCAGTAGGTCATAATGGACTACGTTTTGCTGATTTAACATCAGAAGGACTCTATAAGAATATATACTTGAAAACCTTTTGTGGACCCCTTGGCCAGAAATATGTTCAGTAGAACAAATATGGACTACTGTCTGGCTGATTTAACATCAGAAGGAATCTTTAAGAATATATGGTTGGAAACCCTTTGTGGATCAGTTGGCAAGAAACATGTTCAGTACGTCAAATATGGTCTTCTGAATGTCTTTTTCTAATGTGAGAAGGAATCAATGATTATTTATAGTAACTTAATATTTCGATTAGAAAGATGTTCAATAGGTCATAATTGACTATGGTCTGGCTAATTCAACCTGAGAGGAGTCAATGGGAATGTATAGAAAGATCATGATTGACGACTTTTGGGCCAGAAATTTCCTCAGGAGGTCAAATATGGACTACTCTCTGGCTGATCTAACATATAAAGGAATCTATGAGAATATAATAGAGTTGAAAAATTTCCGTGGACCTCTTGGTCAGAAATATGTTTAGAAGGTCAAATAATGACTTCAGTATAGCCATATGTAAAAAAAAATAAATAAAAAAAAACGTAAAAAAGAGCCTATTGTGGACTCTTTGTTCAGAAATCGAATCAGATGGGAAGTCAATGAGTTTGTACAGTAACTTGATATTTGGGGACTCTTCGGCCAGAAAGATGTTCAGTAGGTCATAATGGACTCTGTTTGGCTGATTTAACATAAGAAGGACTCTATAAGAATATATACTTGAAAACCTTTTGTGGACCCCTTGGCCAGAAATATGTTCAGTAGGACAAATATGGACTACTGTCTGGCTGATTTAACATCAGAAGGAATCTTTAAGAATATAAGGTTGGAAACCCTTTGTGGATCAATTGGCAAGAAACATGTTCAGTACGTCAAATATGGTCTTCTGAATGTCTTGTTCTAATGTGAGAAGGAATCAATGATTATTCATAGTAACTATATATTTCGATTAGAAAGATGTTCAATAGGTCATAATTGACTATGATCTGGCTAATTCAACCTGAGAGGAGTCAATGGGAATGTATAGAAAGATCATGATTGAGAACTCATGGGTCAAAAATTTGTTCAGCTGGTCAAATATAGATTACTGTCTCGCTGATTTAATATTAAGGAGTCTATGAGAATATATATAGAAAGTATAGAAAGATCATTATTGAGGACTCTTGGACCAGAAATTTGTTCATCTGGCTGATTTAACATAATAATGAGTATATGAGAATATATAGTTGGTTCAGTAATGGAGCCCTTGGTTCAGTAAGTCCAATATGTACTTCTTTATAACCATTACATTTTTTTAAACTTTTTTAAAAAACTTTAAACTTCTGTAGACTTCTTTAAAGTCCATATATATTGTAAAAACCCTGACCCTAATGTTCAAGGAATACTGTCAGTCTAATCAAAAGGTCAAAGAGTATTTATTGAAAATTCAAGCTCAAGTAAACGTTGGCCAGAAATATGTTCAATGGGTCAAATATGACCACTGTATGCTAGAAAGTCACTTTTCAAGCACTTATCTCCCCTTGCACAAAGATATCTTGTATGCAATGGAAAATCACTAATATGTTCAATGTATGCATTCTTGTATGCATTGCAATGCAAATGCACTTTCTTCAATGCACAGTGAGTTCTTCTATGTATTGCAATACAACGTAAGGCGTTCTTGCAATGCAAAATCAATTATCTCTTTAATGTTCTTGTATCTCTTCAATGCATAACAAGTTCTCGTATGCAATGCAAAACACTTTTCTCTTCAGTGCACAGCGAGTTCTTGTATGCATTGCAATGCAAAAGCAATTATCTCTTCAATGCACAACAAATTCTTGCATTGCAATGCAAAAGTATTCATTGATATGCAAAATTACGTTTTTCTTCAATGCACAAGATCTTGTATGCAATGCAAGAGCACTTATCTCTTCAAAGCACAACAAATTCTTGTATGCAGTGCAATGCAAAAGCACTTTTTTCTTTTAATGCACAACAGGTTTTTGTATGCAATGCAAAAGCACGTATCTCTTCAATGCACAACGAGTTCATGTATGCAAGGGAAATGCACTTATCTCTTCATGCACAGCGAGTTCTTGTATGCATTGCAAAAGCAATTATCTCTTCAATGCACAACGAGTTCATGTATGGAAGGGAAAAGCAAATATCTCTTTAGTGCACAGCGAGTTTTTGTATGCATTGCAATGCAAAAGCACATCTCTTCAATGCATAACAAGAACTTGTATTTATTGCAATGCAAAAGCACTCTTCTCTTCAATGCACAAGAACTTGTGTGGAATACAATGCAAATGCACTTATCTCTTCATGCACAGCGAGTTTTTGTATGCAATGCAATGCAAAAGCACTTATCCCTTCAATGCATAACATGAACTTGTATGCATTGCAATGCAAAAGCACTCTTCTCTTCAATGCACAAGAACTTGTCTGCAATACAATGCAAATGCACTTATCTCTTCATGCACAGCGAGGTCTTGTATGCAATGCAATGGAAAAGCACTTATCCCTTCAATGCATAACATGAACTTGTATGCATTGCAATGCAAAAGCACTTATCTCTTAATGCACAACGAGATCTTGTATGCAATGCATTAATACTAATCTCTTCAGTGCACAACGACTTCATTTATGCAAAGCAAAAACAATTATCTCTTCAATGCTCAATGCAAAATGCAATGCAATGCAATGCAAAATCACTTGTATGCAATGCAAAATCTCTTCTTGGATGCATTGCATTGCAAATGCAGTTATCTCGTCACGCACAGTGAGTTCTTGTATGCATTGCAAAGCAAATTCACTTATCTCTTCAATGCATAACAAGTTCTCGTATGCAATGCAAAACACTTTTCTCTTCATGCACAGCGAGTTCTTGTATGCATTGCAATGCAAAAGCACTTTATCGCTTCAACGCACAACAAATTCTTGTTTGCATTGCAATGCAAAAGCACTTATATCTTCAGTGCACAGAGTGTTCTTGTATGCATTGTAGTGCAAAAGTACTCTTCTCTTCACTTGTGTGCAATACAATGCAAATGCACTTATCTCTCAATGCACAACGAGATCTTGTATTCAATGCATTAATAATAATCTCTTCAATGCAAGATGCAAGATGCAATGCAAAATCACTTGTATGCAATGCAAAATCACTTATCTCTTCAATGCACAAAAAGTTCCTGTATGCAATGCAAAAGCAATTATCTCTTCAGTGCAGAACAAATTCTTGCTTGCAATGCACTATCACTTATCTCTTCAGTGCACAGCGAGTACTTGTATGCATTGACATGCAAAATCACGTTTCTCTTCACTGCACAACGAGATCTTGTATGCAATGCAATGCAACTGCACTTATGTGTTCAATGCACAAATTCTTGCATGCAATGCAAAATCACAACATCACAGCGAGTACTTGTATGCACTAATATGCAAAATCACGTTTCTCTTTAATGCACAAAGAGATCTTGTATGCAATGCCATGCAAATGCATTTATCTCTTCAGTGCACAAGGAGATCTTGTATGCAATTCAAAAGCACTTTTCTCTTCAGTGCACAGCGAGCTCTAGTATGCATTGCAATGCAAAAGCACTTATATTTCAGTGCACAGCGAGTTCTTGTATGCATTCCAATGCAAAAGCATTTTTCTCTTCACTGCACAACGAGATCTTGTATGCAATGCAAATGCACTTATGTCTTCAATGCACAAATTCTTGCATGCAATGCAAAATCACAACATCACAGCGAGTACTTGTATGCACTAATATGCAAAATCACGTTTCTCTTTAATGCACAAAGAGATCTTGTATGCAATGCCATGCAAATGCATTTATCTCTTCAGTGCACAAGGAGATCTTGTATGCAATTCAAAAGCAGTTATCTCTTCAAAGGACAACGAATTTTTGTATGCAATGCAAAAGCACTTTTCTCTTCAGTGCACAGCGAGCTCTAGTATGCATTGCAATGCAAAAGCACTTATATTTCAGTGCACAGCGAGTTCTTGTATGCATTGCAATGCAAAAGCATTTTTCTCTTCACTGCACAACGAGATCTTGTATGCAATGGAAAATCACAACATCACAGCGAGTGCTTGTATGCACTAATATGCAAAATCACGTTTCTCTTTAATGCACAAATAGATCTTGTATGCAATGCAATGCAAATGCACTTATCTCACTTATGGCTAGAGCGTTCATGTTCGAGGACTCTTGTGCACGAATTATGTTCAGTAGGTCAGATATGAACTACTGTTTGGCTGATGAAAATCAGAAGACATCAATGAGTATGTATAGAAAGTTCAAGCTGAAATACTTTTTGTCCGGAAATATGTTCAATAGGTCAAATGTAAACTTCGTGCATAACATGTCTATTTTTTTTCTATAAATATATTTGTGAAACTTTTGGCTAGAAATGGGAATGGACTACAGTTTGGCTAAATTAACCGGAGGAGTCAATGGGAATGTATAGAAAGATGCTGATTGAGGACTATTTGTCCAGAACTTCAGCAGGTCAAAAACAGTCTAGTGTATGGCTAATGTAAAACGAGTAAATGAAAAAAAAAAACGAATAAAAAAAAAAACTTACAAAAACCTTTTGTGGACTCTTTGGCCAGAAATGGGAATCAGATGGGGTCAATGAGTTTGTATAGTATAAGTTCATCATTGAGGACTCTTGGGCCAGAAATATATAATTAGAAGGTCAATTATGGACATAAGAAGGAGTCAATAAGTATGTATAGTAACTTAATATTTGAGGACTCTTCGGCCAGAAAGATGTTCAGTAGGTCATCATGGACTATGGTCTGGCTGATATAACTTGAACTGCCGCAGTTGTTGCTCTATACTATATTTAAAAATCGGAACATTAGGTCTTTATTTGTGACATACTGTGTTTAAGCACTTGTAAATAAGAACAGAAGAATCCATGATTTTGGTGTTGATTAATCTTGTATGAAAATAGAATTTAAGCATTTTAGAATCATTTTAACTGACTGCATAATGTGTGAAAACAACATGAGTTGTGTTAATGTATGGCCACAAAAGACTGATGTTGTGCTAGTTGTGTTTAGTGTTTTGAAAATGTGACTACAGATTGGACAAAAGGATGTTAGCAAAAACAAGCTGTAAAGTCACAATGCAACAGAAGAAGCTGCATATAAAAGTCCTACATATGTCACCAGAGAGAAGTTATCATTTTAACTCAACCTAGTTATGATTTACAAAACAAACAAAAAACCAAAAACAGAAAGTAGATAGGCTGGAATTTTCTTTTTTGTGCAGACTTTAAGTTAACTTTTACCAAAGATAATGTTAAGATGACATGTTCAGTTAAAGACTTTTATTGACATTTGTCTCAAGTAAAATTAAAACGCAATGCACATATTGTATGTAAAACATTGATAATATTTTTGAATGTTTTTTTATTTTTCAAAAAATATACAGACATTTTTAAACAATATTCTACAATTTGAATAAACCATTATTAAGTCTGTAACAGATACTTAGAGGGGGCTGAAATTTGATCCAATAAACAAAAAAAAAAAAAACATTAAACAAAGCAAGGAACAAGGATAATGCCAAGTGACACAAGAACATTGTACAAATATCATTGTACAAATACTGGTTTTGCTATAACACATTAATATTTTCAATACATATTGACATAACCATGATTAAATACTGATTGATCATTCAGCAATGCTAAAATATAACTCAACTCAATTTAAACAGTTTGTCTATTGTTAAAAAGATGGGGTTTAACACAGATATGTCTCTCCACTCAAAATATAGACCCCTTTTGCAGCATTTAAATGGTTTATCCTCTGGAATTGGCCAATCACCATCATGTTCATTGCATTGAAAAATATGTTCAGAAGGTCAAATATGGAATACTGTATAGCCATAACAAGTAAAAAAAACTTAAAAAAAAAAAAACCTTTTGTGGCCCCTTTGGACAGAAATGGGAAGCAGAAGGGTAGTCAATGAGTATGTATAGTAAGTAAATTTTCAAGGACTCTATGGTCAAAAATATGTTCAGTAGGTCTGGCTGATTTAACATCAGAGGGAATCTTTGAGAATATATGGTTGAAAACACTTTGTGGACCTGTTGGCAAGAAACATGTTCAGTAGGTGTAACATAAGTAACATGTAGGTATTCAGTAGGTGTAAGATGTAACATGAGTCGTCAATAAGTATGTATAGTAACTTAATATTTGAGGACCCTTCGGCCAGAAATGTGTTCAGTTGGTCCAATATGATTACTGTCTGGCTGATTTCACATTATAAGAATTCTATTAGAATATACAGTTGAAAATTATTTCTGGACCTATTGGTCAAAAATATGTTCAGACGGTCAAATATGGAATTATGTATAGCAATAAGAATAAAAAAAAACCTTTAAAAAAAAATAAATAAAAACTTTTGTGGACCATTTGGACAGAAGGGAAGTCAATGAGTATGTATAAATGAGAATGTATATTAAGCTAATTTTTAAGGACTCTTTGGTCAAAAATATGTTCAGTAGGTCATTTATGGACTACTGTCTGGCTGATTTAACATCAGAAGGAATATTTGAGAATAAATACTTGAAAACCTTTTGTGGACTCCTTGGCCAGAAATGGGAATCAGTTGGGAAGCCGTTGAGTTTGTATAGTAAGGTCATCAATGAGGACTCCTGGGCCAGAAATATATAATTAGTAGGTCAATTATGGTCTTCTCAATGGCTTGATGTAACATAATAAGTCAATAAGTATGTATAGTACTTAATATTTGAGGACTCTTTGGCAAGAAACATGTTCAGTATGTCAAATATGGTCTTCTGAATGTCTTGTTCTAATGTGAGAAGGAATCAATGATTATTTATAGTAACTTAATATTTCGATTGGAAAGATGTTCAATAGGTCATAATTGACTATGATCTGGTTAATTCAACCTGAGAGGAGTCAATGGGAATGTACAGAAAGATCATGATTGAGAACTCTTGGGTCAAAAATTTGTTTAGCCGGTCAAATATAGATTACCGTCTCGCTGATTTAACATTAAGGAGTCTTTGAGAATATATAGTTAAAAACTGTTTGTGTGACCTGTTGGTCAGAAATATGTTCAGAAGGTTAAATATGGACTTCAGTATAACCATAATATGTGAAAAGAAAGAAAAAAAAACTTTTGTGGACCCCTTCTGCGGTCTGGCTCATTAAACCTGAGATTAGTCAATGGGAATGTATAGAAAGATCATGATTGACGACTCTTTGGCCAGAAAATTGTTCAGGAGGTCAAATATGGACTACTCTGCGGCTGATCTAACATAAAAAGGAGTCTATGAGAATATAATATAGTTGAAAAATTTCCGTGGACCTCTTGGTCAGAAATATGTTCAGAAGGTCAAATAATGACTTCAGTATAGCCATATGTAAAAAAATAAAAATAAAAAAAATGTAAAAAAGAGCCTATTGTGGACCTTTTGGTCAGAAATGGAAACAGATGAGAAGTCAATGAGTTAGTACAGTAACTTAATATTCGGGTACTCTTCGGCCAGAAAGATGTTCAGTAGGTCATAATGGACTACGTTTGGCTGATTTAACATAAGAAGGAGTCTATGAGAATATATACTTGAAAACCTTTTGTGGACCCCTTGGCCAGAAATATGCTCAGTAGGACAAATATGGACTACTGTCTGGCTGATTTAACATCAGAAGGAATCGTTAAGAATCTAAATGGTTGGAAACCCTTTGCTGATCAGTTGGCAAGAAACATGTTCAGTATGTCAAATATAGTCTTCTGAATGTCTTGTTCTAACGTGAGAAGGAATCAATGATTATTTATAATAACTTAATATTTTGATTAGAAAGATGTTCAATAGGTCATAATTGACTATGATCTGGCTAATTCAACCTGAGAGGAGTGAATGGGAATGTATAGAAAGATCATGATTGAGAACTCTTGGGCCAAAAATTTGTTCAGCTGGTCAAATATAGATTACTGTCTCGCTGATTTAACATTAAAGAGTCTATGAGAATATATTGTTGAAAACTGTTTGTGGACCTGTTGGTCAGAAATATGTTCAGAAGGTTAAATATGGACTTCAGTATAACCATAATATGTGAAAAGAAAGAAAAAAAAACTTTTGTGGACCCCTTCTGTGGTCTGGCTGATTAAAACTGAGATTAGTCAATGGGAATGTATAGAAAGATCATGATTGACGACTCTTTGGCCAGAAATTTGTTCAGGAGGTCAAATATGGACTACTCTGCGGCTGATCTAACATAACAAGGAGTCTATGAGAATATAATATAGTTGAAAAATTTCCGTGGACCTCTTGGTCAGAAATATGTTCAGAAGGTCAAATAATGACTTCAGTATAGCCATATGTAAAAAAAAAAAAATTTAAAAAACGTAAAAAAGAGCCTATTGTGGACCCTTTGGTCAGAAATGGAAACAGATGGGAAGTCAATGAGTTTGTACAGTAACTTAATATTCGGGTACTCTTCGGCCAGAAAGATGTTCAGTAGGTCATAATGGACTACGTTTGGCTGATTTAACATAAGAAGGAGTCTAGGAGAATTTATACTTGAAAACCTTTTGTGGACCCCTTGGCCAGAAATATGTTCAGTAGGACAAATATGGTCTACTGTCTGGCTGATTTAACATCAGAAGGAATCGTTAAGAATCTAAATGGTTGGAAACCCTTTGCTGATCAGTTGGCAAGAAACATTTTCAGTATGTCAAATATAGTCTTCTGAATGTCTTGTTCTAACGTGAGAAGGAATCAATGATTATTTATAGTAACTTAATATTTTGATTAGAAAGATGTTCAGTAGGTCATAATTGACTATGATCTGGCTAATTCAACCTGAGAGGAGTCAATGGAAATGTATGGAAAGATCATGATTGAGAACTCTTGGGCCAAAGATTTGTTTAGCTGGTCAAATATAGATTACCGTCTCGCTGATTTAACATTAAGGAGTCTATGAGAATATATAGTTAAAAACTGTTTGTGGACCTGTTGGTCAGAAATATGTTCAGAAGGTTAAATATGGACTTCAGGATAACCATAATATGTGAAAAGAAAGAAAAACAAAACTTTTGTGGACCCCTTCTGCAGTCTGGCTGATTAAACCTGAGATTAGTCAATGGGAATGTATAGAAAGATCATGATTGACGACTCTTTGGCCAGAAATTTGTTCAGGAGGTCAAATATGGACTACTCTGAGGCTGATCCAACATAAAAAGGAGTCTATGAGAATATAATATAGTTGAAAAATTTCTGTGGACCTCTTGGTCAGAAATATGTTCAGAAGGTCAAATAATGACTTCAGTATATCCATATGTAAAAAAAATAATTAAAAAAAACGTAAAAAAAGAGCCTATTGTGGACCCTTTGGTCAGAAATGGAAACAGATGGGAAGTCAATGAGTTTGTACAGTAACTTGATATTTGGGGACTCAAAGCCAGAAAGATGTTCAGTAGGTCATAATGGACTACGTTTGGCTGATTTAACATCAGAAGAACTCTATAAGAATATATACTTGAAAACCTTTTGTGGACCCCTTGGCCAGAAATATGTTCAGTAGGACAAATATGGACTACTGTCTGGCTGATTTAACATCAGAAGGAATCTCTAAGAATATAAGGTTGGAAACTCTTTGTGGATCAGTTGGCAAGAAACATGTTCAGTACGTCAAATATGGTCTTCTGAATGTCTTGTTCTAATGTGAGAAGGAATCAATGATTATTTATAGTAACTTAATATTTCGATTAAAAAGATGTTCAATAGGTCATAATTGACTATGGTCTGGCTAATTCAACCTGAGAGGAGTCAATGGGAATGTATAGAAAGATCATAATTGACAACTTTTGGGCCAGAAATTTCTTCAGGAGGTCAAATATGGACTACTCTCTGGCTGATCTAACATAAAAAGGAGTCTATGAGAATATAATAGAGTTGAAAAATTTTAGTGGACCTCTTGGTCAGAAATATGTTCAGAAGGTCCAACAATGACTTCAGTATAGCCATAATATGTAAAAAAAATAAAATAAAAATAAAAATAAAAAAAACGTAAAAAAGAGCCTATTGTGGACCCTTTGGTCAGAATTGGAATCAGATGGGAAGTCAATGAGTTTGTACAGTAACTTGATATTTGGGGACTCTTCGGCCAGAAAGATGTTCAGTAGGTCATAATGGACTACGTTTGGCTGATTTAACATAAGAAGGACTCTATAAGAATATATACTTGAAAACCTTTTGTGGACCCCTTGGCCAGAAATATGTTCAGTAGGACAAATATGGACTACTATCTGGCTGATTTAACATCAGAAGAAATCTTTAAGAATATATGGTTGGAAACCCTTTGTGGATCAGTTGGCAAGAAACATGTTCAGTACGTCAAATATGGTCTTCTGAATGTCTTGTTCTAATGTGAGAAGGAATCAATAATTATTTATAGTAACTTAATATTTTGATTAAAAAGATGTATAATAGGTCATAATTGACTATGATCTGGCTAATTCAACCTGACAGGAGTCAATGGGAATGTATAGAAAGATCATGATTGAGAACTCTTGGGTCAAAAATGTGTTTAGCTGGTCAAATACAGATTACCGTCTCACTGATTTAACATTAAGGAGTCTATGAGAATATATAGTTAAAAACTGTTTGTGGACCCCTTGGCCAGAAATATGTTCAGTAGAACAAATATGGACTACTGTCTGGCTGATTTAAAATCAGAAGTAATCTTTAAGAATATAAGGTTGGAAACCCTTTGTGGATCAATTGGCAAGAAACATGTTCAGTACGTCAAATATGGTCTTCTGAATGTCTTGTTCTAATGTGAGAAGGAATCAATGATTATTTATAGTAACTTAATATTTCGATTAGAAAGATGTTCAATAGGTCATAATTGACTATGGTCTGGCTAATTCAACCTGACAGGAGTCAATGGGAATGTATAGAAAGATCATGATTGACAACTCTTTGGCCAGAAATTTGTTCAGGAGGTCAAATATGGACTACTCTGCGGCTGATCCAACATAAAAAGGAGTCTATGAGAATATAATATAGTTGAAAAATTTCTGTGGACCTCTTGGTCAGAAATATGTTCAGAAGGTCAAATAATGACTTCAGTATATCCATATGTAAAAAAAATAATTAAAAAAAACGTAAAAAAGAGCCTATTGTGGACCCTTTGGTCAGAAATGGAAACAGATGGGAAGTCAATGAGTTTGTACAGTAACTTAATATTCGGGTACTCTTCGGCCAGAAAGATGTTCAGTAGGTCATAATGGACTACGTTTGTCTGAATTAACATAAGAAGGAGTCTATGAGAATATATACTTGAAAACCTTTTGTGGACCCCTTGGCCAGAAATATGTTCAGTAGGACAAATATGGACTACTGTCTGGCTGATTTAACATCAGAAGGAATCTTTAAGAATATAAGGTTGGAAACCCTTTGTGGATCAGTTGGCAAGAAACATGTTCAGTACGTCAAATATGGTCTTCTGAATGTCTTGTTCTAATGTGAGAAGGAATCAATGATTATTTATAGTAACTTAATATTTTGATTAAAAAGATGTATAATAGGTCATAATTGACTATGATCTGGCTAATTCAACCTGACAGGAGTCAATGGGAATGTATAGAAAGATCATGATTGAGAACTCTTGGGTCAAAAATGTGTTTAGCTGGTCAAATACAGATTACCATCTCACTGATTTAACATTAAGGAGTCTATGAGAATATATAGTTAAAAACTGTTTGTGGACCTGTTGGTCAGAAATATGTTCAGAAGGTTAAATATGGACTTCTGTATAACCATAATACGTGAAAAGAACAGAAAAACTTTTGTGGACCCCTTCTGCGATCTGGCTGATTAAACCTGAGATTAGTCAATGGGAATGTATAGAAAGATCATGATTGACGACTCTTTGGCCAGAAATTTGTTCAGGAGGTCAAATATGGACTACTCTCTGGCTGATTTAACATCAGAAGGAATTTTTAAGAATATATGGTTGGAAACCCTTTGCTGATCAGTTGGCAAGAAACATGTTCAGTACGTCAAATATAGTCTTCTGAATGTCTTGTTCTAACGTGAGAAGGAATCAATGATTATTTATAGTAACTTAATATTTTGATTAGAAAGGTGTTCAATAGGTCATAATTGACTATGATCTGGCTAATTCAACCTGAGAGGAGTCAATGGGAATGTATAAAAAGATCATGATTGAGAACTCTTGGGTCAAAAATGTGTTTAGCTGGTCAAATACAGATTACCATCTCACTGATTTAACATTAAGGAGTCTATGAGAATATATAGTTAAAAACTGTTTGTGGACCTGTTGGTCAGAAATATGTTCAGAAGGTTAAATATGGACTTCTGTATAACCATAATACGTGAAAAGAACAGAAAAACTTTTGTGGACCCCTTCTGCGATCTGGCTGATTAAACCTGAGATTAGTCAATGGGAATGTATAGAAAGATCATGATTGACGACTCTTTGGCCAGAAATTTGTTCAGGAGGTCAAATATGGACTACTCTCTGGCTGATTTAACATCAGAAGGAATCTTTAAGAATATATGGTTGGAAACCCTTTGCTGATCAGTTGGCAAGAAACATGTTCAGTACGTCAAATATAGTCTTCTGAATGTCTTGTTCTAACGTGAGAAGGAATCAATGATTATTTATAGTAACTTAATATTTTGATTAGAAAGGTGTTCAATAGGTCATAATTGACTATGATCTGGCTAATTCAACCTGAGAGGAGTCAATGGGAATGTATAAAAAGATCATGACTGAGAACTCTTGGGCCAAAAATTTGGTCAGCTGGTCAAATATAGATTACTGTGTCACTGATTTAACATTAAGGAGTCTATGAGAATATATAGTTGAAAACTGTTTGTGGACCTGTTGGTCAGAAATATGTTCAGAAGGTTAAATATGGACTTCTGTATAACTATAATATGTGAAAAGATTAAAAAAAAAACTTTTGTGGACCCCTTCTGTGGTCTGGCTGATTAAACCTGAGATTAGTCAATGGGAATGTATAGAAAGATCATAATTGACGACTTTTGGGCCAGAAATTTCTTCAGGAGGTCAAATATGGACTACTCTCTGGCTGATCTAACATAAAAAGGAGTCTATAAGAATATAATAGAGTTGAAAAATTTTAGTGGACCTCTTGGTCAGAAATATGTTCAGAAGGTCCAACAATGACTTCAGTATAGCCATAATATGTAAAAAAAATAAATAAAAATAAAAATAAAAAAAACGTAAAAAAGAGCCTATTGTGGACCCTTTGGTCAGAATTGGAATCAGATGGGAAGTCAATGAGTTTGTACAGTAACTTGATATTTGGGGACTCTTCGGCCAGAAAGATGTTCAGTAGGTCATAATGGACTACGTTTGGCTGATTTAACATAAGAAGGACTCTATAAGAATATATACTTGAAAACCTTTTGTGGACCCCTTGGCCAGAAATATGTTCAGTAGGACAAATATGGACTACTATCTGGCTGATTTAACATCAGAAGAAATCTTTAAGAATATATGGTTGGAAACCCTTTGTGGATCAGTTGGCAAGAAACATGTTCAGTACGTCAAATATGGTCTTCTGAATGTCTTGTTCTAATGTGAGAAGGAATCAATGATTATTTATAGTAACTTAATATTTTGATTAAAAAGATGTATAATAGGTCATAATTGACTATGATCTGGCTAATTCAACCTGACAGGAGTCAATGGGAATGTATAGAAAGATCATGATTGAGAACTCTTGGGTCAAAAATGTGTTTAGCTGGTCAAATACAGATTACCGTCTCACTGATTTAACATTAAGGAGTCTATGAGAATATATAGTTAAAAACTGTTTGTGGACCTGTTGGTCAGAAATATGTTCAGAAGGTTAAATATGGACTTCTGTATAACCATAATACGTGAAAAGAAAAGAAAAACTTTTGTGGACCCCTTCTGCGGTCTGGCTGATTAAACCTGAGATTAGTCAATGGGAATGTATAGAAAGATCATGATTGACGACTCTTTGGCCAGAAATTTGTTCAGGAGGTCAAATATGGACTACTCTCTGGCTGATTTAACATCAGAAGGAATCTTTAAGAATATATGGTTGGAAACCCTTTGCTGATCAGTTGGCAAGAAACATGTTCAGTACGTCAAATATAGTCTTCTGAATGTCTTGTTCTAACGTGAGAAGGAATCAATGATTATTTATAGTAACTTAATATTTTGATTAAAAAGGTGTTCAATAGGTCATAATTGACTATGATCTGGCTAATTCAACCTGAGAGGAGTCAATGGGAATGTATAGAAAGATCATGACTGAGAACTCTTGGGCCAAAAATTTGGTCAGCTGGTCAAATATAGATTACTGTGTCACTGATTTAACATTAAGGAGTCTATGAGAATATATAGTTGAAAACTGTTTGTGGACCTGTTGGTCAGAAATATGTTCAGAAGGTTAAATATGGACTTCTGTATAACTATAATATGTGAAAAGAAAAAAAAAAAACTTTTGTGGACCCCTTCTGTGGTCTGGCTGATTAAACCTGAGATTAGTCAATGGGAATGTATAGAAAGATCATGATTGACGACTCTTTGGCCAGAAATTTGTTCAGTAGGTCAAATATGGACTACTCTCTGGCTGATCTAACTTAAAAAGGAGTCTATGAGAATATATAGTAGAAACAATTTTGTGGACCTCTTGGTCAGAAATATGTTCAGAAGGTCCAACAATGACTTCAGTATAGCCATAATATGTAAAAAAAAAAAAAAAAACGTAAAAAAGAGCCTATTGTGGACCCTTTGGTCAGAATTGGAATCAGATGGGAAGTCAATGAGTTTGTACAGTAACTTGATATTTGGGGACTCAAAGCCAGAAAGATGTTCAGTAGGTCATAATGGACTACGTTTGGCTGATTTAACATCAGAAGAACTCTATAAGAATATATACTTGAAAACCTTTTGTGGACCCCTTGGCCAGAAATATGTTCAGTAGGACAAATATGGACTACTGTCTGGCTGATTTAACATCAGAAGGAATCTTTAAGAATATAAGGTTGGAAACTCTTTGTGGATCAGTTGGCAAGAAACATGTTCAGTACGTCAAATATGGTCTTCTGAATGTCTTGTTCTAATGTGAGAAGGAATCAATGATTATTTATAGTAACTTAATATTTCGATTAGAAAGATGTTCAATAGGTCATAATTGACTATGGTCTGGCTAATTCAACCTGACAGGAGTCAATGGGAATGTATAGAAAGATCATGATTGACGACTTTTGGGCCAGAAATTTCTTCAGGAGGTCAAATATGGACTACTCTCTGGCTGATCTAACATAAAAAGGAGTCTATGAGAATTTTAGTGGACCTCTTGGTCAGAAATATGTTCAGAAGGTCCAACAATGACTTCAGTATAGCCATAATATGTAAAAAAAATTAAAAAAATAAAATAAAAAAAAAACGTAAAAAAGAGCCTATTGTGGACCCTTTGGTCAGATTTGGAATCAGATGGGAAGTCAATGAGTTTGTACAGTAACTTGATATTTGGGGACTCTTCGGCCAGAAAGATGTTCAGTAGGTCATAATGGGCTACGTTTGGCTGATTTAACATAAGAAGGACTCTATAAGAATATATACTTGAAAACCTTTTGTGGACCCCTTGGCCAGAAATATGTTCAGTAGGACAAATATGGACTTTTGTCTGGCTGATTTAACATCAGAGGAAATCTTTAAGAATATATGGTTGGAAACCCTTTGTGGATCAGAAGGCAAGAATCATGTTCAGTACGTCAAATATGGTCTTCTGAATGTCTTGTTCTAATGTGAGAAGGAATCAATGAATATTTATAGTAACTTAATATTTTGATTAAAAAGATGTATAATAGGTCATAATTGACTATGATCTGGCTAATTCAACCTGACAGGAGTCAATGGGAATGTATAGAAAGATCATGATTGACGACTTTTGGGCCAGAAATTTCTTCAGGAGGTCAAATATGGACTACTCTCTAGCTGATCTAACATAAAAAGGAGTCTATGAGAATATAATAGAGTTGAAAAATTTTAGTGGACCTCTTGGTCAGAAATATGTTCAGAAGGTCCAACAATGACTTCAGTATAGCCATATGTAAAAAAAAAAAAAAAAAAAAAACACGTAAAAAAGAGCCTATTGTGGACTCTTTGGTCAGAAATCGAATCAGATGGGAAGTCAATGAGTTTGTACAGTAACTTAATATTCGGGTACTCTTCGGCCAGAAAGATGTTCAGTAGGTCATAATGGACTACGTTTGGCTGATTTAACATCAGAAGGACTCTATAAGAATATATACTTGAAAACCTTTTGTGGACCCCTTGGCCAGAAATAGGTTCAGTAGGTCAAATATGGACTACTCCCTGGCTGATTTAACATCGGAAGGAATCTTTAAGAATATATGGTTGGAAACCCTTTGCTGATCAGTTGGCAAGAAACATGTTCAGTACGTCAAATATAGTCTTCTGAATGTCTTGTTCTAACGTGAGAAGGAATCAATGATTATTTATAGTAACTTAATATTTTGATTAGAAAGGTGTTCATTAGGTCATAATTGACTTTGATCTGGCTAATTCAACCTGAGAGGAGTCAATGGGAATGTATAGAAAGATCATGACTGAGAACTCTTGGGTCAAAAATTTGGTCAGCTGTTCAAATATAGATTACCGTCTCGCTGATTTAACATTAAGGAGTCTATGAGAATATATAGTTGAAAACTGTTTGTGGACCTGTTGGTCAGAAATATGTTCAGAAGGTTAAATATGGACTTCTGTATAACTACAATATGTGAAAAGAAAAGAAAAAAACTTTTGTGGACCCCTTCTGTGGTCTGGCTGATTAAACCTGAGATTAGTCAATGGGAATGTATAGAAAGATCATGATTGACGACTTTTTGGCCAGAAATCAAATATAGGTCAGTAGGTCAAATATGGACTACTCTCTGGCTGATCTAACTTAAAAAGGAGTCTATGAGAATATATAGTTGAAAATTTTTTGTGGACCTCTTGGTCAGAAATATGTTCAGAAGGTCAAACAATGACTTCAGTATAGCCATAATATGTAAAAAATAAATAAATAAATAAATAAAGAAACGTAAAAAAGAGCCTATTGTGGACCCTTTGGTCAGAATTGGAATCAGATGGGAAGTCAATGAGTTTGTACAGTAACTTGATATTTGCGGACTCTTCGGCCAGAAAGATGTTCAGTAGGTCATAATGGACTACGTTTGGCTGATTTGACATAAGAAGGACTCTATAAGAATATATACTTGAAAACCTTTTGTGGACCCCTTGGCCAGAAATATGTTCCGTAGGACAAATATGGACTACTGTCTGGCTGATTTAACATCAGAAGGAATCTTTAAGAATATAAGGTTGGAAACCCTTTGTGGATCAGTTGGCAAGAAACATGTTCAGTACGTCAAATATAGTCTTCTGAATGTCTTGTTCTAATGTGAGAAGGAATCAATGATTATTTGTAGTAACTTAATATTTCGATTATAAAGATGTTCAATAGGTCATAATTGACTATGATCTGGCTAATTCAACCTGAGAGGAGTCAATGGGAATGTATAGAAAGATCATGATTGAGAACTCATGGGTCAATTTGTTCAGCTGGTCAAATATAGATTACTGTCTCGCTGATTTAATATTAAGGAGTCTATGAGAATATATATAGAAAGTATAGAAAGATCATTATTGAGGACTTTTGGACCAGAAATTTGTTCATCTGGCTGATTTAACATAATAATGAGTATATGAGAATATATAGTTGGTTCAGTAATGGACCCCTTGGTTCAGTAAGTCCAATATGTACTTCTTTATAACCATTACATTTTTTAAAACTTTTTTAAAAAACTTTAAACTTCTGTAGACTTCTGTAAAGTCCATATATATTGTAAAAACCCTGACCCTAATGTTCAAGGAATACTGTCAGTCTAATCAAAAGAAGTCAAAGAGTATTTATTGAAAATTCAAGCTCAAGTAAACGTTGGCCAGAAATATGTTCAATGGGTCAAATATGACCACTGTATGCTAGAAAGTCCCTTTTCAAGCACTTATCTCCCCTTACACAAAGATATCTTGTATGCAATGGAAAATCACTAATATGTTCAATGTATGCATTCTTGTATGCATTGCAATGCAAACGCACTTTCTTCAATGCACAGTGAGTTCTTCTATGTATTGCAATACAACGTAAGGCGTTCTTGCAATGCAAAATCAATTATCTCTTTAATGTTCTTGTATCTCTTCAATGCATAACAAGTTCTCGTATGCAATGCAAAACACTTTTCTCTTCAGTGCACAGCGAGTTCTTGTATGCATTGCAATGCAAAAGCAATTATCTCTTCAATGCACAACAAATTCTTGTATGCAATGCAAAAGTATTCATTGACATGCAAAATTACGTTTTTCTTCAATGCACAAGATCTTGTATGCAATGCAAGAGCACTTATTTCTTCAAAGCACAACGAATTCTTGTATGCAATGCAAAAGCAATCATCTCTTCAATGCACAACGAGTTCCTGTATACAGTGCAATGCAAAAGCACTTTTCTCTTTTAATGCACAAAAAGTTTTTGTATGCAATGCAAAAGCACGTATTTCTTCAATGCACAACGAGTTCATGTATGCAAGGGAAATGCACTTATCTCTTCAATGCACAACAAGTTATTGTATGCATTGCAATGCAAATGCACTTTTCTCTTCAATGCACAACGAGTTCATGTTTGGAAGGGAAAAGCAAATATCTCTTTAGTGCACAGCGAGTTCTTGTATGCATTGCAATGCAAAAGCACTTATCTCTTCAATGCATAACAAGAACTTGTATTTATTGCAATGCAAAAGCACTCTTCTCTTCAATGCACAGCGAGTTCTTGTATGCAATGCAATGCAAAAGCACTTATCCCTTCAATGCATAACATGAACTTGTATGCATTGCAATGCAAAAGCACTCTTCTCTTCAATGCACAAGAACTTGTCTGCAATACAATGCAAATGCACTTATCTCTTCATGCACAGTGAGGTCTTGTATGCAATGCAATGCAAAAGCACTTATCCCTTCAATGCATAACATGAACTTGTATGCATTGCAATGCAAAAGCACACTTCTCTTCAATACACAAGAACTTGTCTGCAATACAATGCAAATGCACTTATCTCTTAATGCACAACGAGATCTTGTATGCAATGCAGTAATACTAATCTCTTCAGTGCACAACGACTTCATTTATGCAAGGCAAAAACAATTATCTCTTCAATGCTCAATGCAAAATGCAATGCAATGCAATGCAAAATCACTTGTATGCAATGCAAAATCTCTCATCTCTTCAGTGCACATCTAGTTCTTGGATGCATTGTTTTGCAAATGCAGTTATCTCGTCACGGACAGTTTGTTCTTGTATGCATTGTAAAGCAAATGCACTTATCTCTTCAATGCACAACAAGTTATTGTATGCATTGCAATGCAAATGCACTTTTCTCTTCAATGCACAACGAGTTCATGTTTGGAATGGAAAAGCAAATATCTCTTTAGTGCACAGCGAGTTCTTGTATGCATTGCAATGCAAAAGCACTTATCTCTTCAATGCATAACAAGAACTTGTATTTATTGCAATGCAAAAGCACTCTTCTCTTCAATGCACAGCGAGTTCTTGTATGCAATGCAATGCAAAAGCACTTATCCCTTCAATGCATAACATGAACTTGTATGCATTGCAATGCAAAAGCACTCTTCTCTTCAATGCACAAGAACTTGTCTGCAATACAATGCAAATGCACTTATCTCTTCATGCACAGCGAGGTCTTGTATGCAATGCAATGCAAAAGCACTTATCCCTTCAATGCATAACATGAACTTGTATGCATTGCAATGCAAAAGCACTCTTCTCTTCAATGCACAAGAACTTGTCTGCAATACAATGCAAATGCACTTATCTCTTAATGCACAACGAGATCTTGTATGCAATGCAGTAATAGTAATCTCTTCAGTGCACAACGACTTCATTTATGCAAGGCAAAAACAATTATCTCTTCAATGCTCAATGCAAAATGCAATGCAATGCAATGCAAAATCACTTGTATGCAATGCAAAATCTCTCATCTCTTCAGTGCACATCTAGTTCTTGGATGCATTGTTTTGCAAATGCAGTTATCTCATCACGGACAGTTTGTTCTTGTATGCATTGCAAAGCAAATGCACTTATCTCTTCAATGCACAACAAGTTATTGTATGCATTGCAATGCAAATGCACTTATCTCTTCAATGCATAACAAGTTCTCGTATGCAATGCAAAACACTTTTCTCTTCATGCACAGCGAGTTCTTGTATGCATTGCAATGCAAAAGCACTTTGTCGCTTCAACGCACAACAAATTCTTGTTTGCATTGCAATGCAAAAGCACATATCTTCAGTGCACAGAGTGTTCTTGTATGCATTGTAGTGCAAAAGTACTCTTCTCTTCACTTGTGTGCAATACAATGCAAATGCACTTATCTCTCAATGCACAACGAGATCTTGTATTCAATGCATTAATAATAATCTCTCCAATGCTCAATGCAAGATGTAATGCAAAATCACTTGTATGCAATGCAAAATCACTTATCTCTTCAATGCACAAAAAGTTCCTGTATGCAATGCAAAAGCAATTATCTCTTCAGTGCACAGCGAGTACTTGTATGCATTGACATGCAAAATCACGTTTCTCTTCACTGCACAACGAGATCTTGTATGCAATGCAATGCAACTGCACTTATGTGTTTAATGCACAAATTCTTGCATGCAATGCAAAATCACAACATCACAGCGAGTACTTGTATGCACTAATATGCAAAATCACGTTTCTCTTTAATGCACAAAGAGATCTTGTATGCAATGCCATGCAAATGCATTTATCTCTTCAGTGCACAAGGAGATCTTGTATGCAATTCAAAAGCACTTTTCTCTTCAGTGCACAGCGAGCTCTAGTATGCATTGCAATGCAAAAGCACTTATATTTCAGTGCACAGCGAGTTCTTGTATGCATTGCAATGCAAAAGCATTTTTCTCTTCACTGCACAACGAGATCTTGTATGCAATGCAAATGCACTTATGTCTTCAATGCACAAATTCTTGCATGCAATGCAAAATCACAACATCACAGCGAGTACTTGTATGCACTAATATGCAAAATCACGTTTCTCTTTAATGCACAAAGAGATCTTGTATGCAATGCCATGCAAATGCATTTATCTCTTCAGTGCACAAGGAGATCTTGTATGCAATTCAAAAGCAGTTATCTCTTCAGTGCGCAGCGAGCTCTAGTATGCATTGCAATGCAAAAGCACTTATATTTCAGTGCACAGCGAGTTCTTGTATGCATTGCAATGCAAAAGCATTTTTCTCTTCACTGCACAACGAGATCTTGTATGCAATGCAAATGCACTTATGTCTTCAATGCACAAATTCTTGCATGCAATGGAAAATCACAACATCACAGCGAGTGCTTGTATGCACTAATATGCAAAATCACGTTTCTCTTTAATGCACAAATGGATCTTGTATGCAATGCAATGCAAATGCACTTATCTCACTTATGGCTAGAGCGTTCATGTTCGAGGACTCTTGTGCACGAATTATGTTCAGTAGGTCAGATATGAACTACTGTTTGGCTGATGAAAATCAGAAGACATCAATGAGTATGTATAGAAAGTTCAAGCTGAAATACTTTTTGTCCGGAAATATGTTCAATAGGTCAAATGTAAACTTCGTGCATAACATGTCTATTTTTTTTCTATAAATATATTTGTGAAACTTTTGGCTAGAAATGGGAATGGACTACAGTTTGGCTAAATTAACCGGAGGAGTCAATGGGAATGTATAGAAAGATGCTGATTGAGGACTATTTGTCCAGAACTTCAGCAGGTCAAAAACAGTCTAGTGTATGGCTAATGTAAAACGAGTAAATGAAAAAAAAAAACGAATAAAAAAAAAAAACTTACAAAAACCTTTTGTGGACTCTTTGGCCAGAAATGGGAATCAGATGGGGTCAATGAGTTTGTATAGTATAAGTTCATCATTGAGGACTCTTGGGCCAGAAATATATAATTAGAAGGTCAATTATGGACATAAGAAGGAGTCAATAAGTATGTATAGTAACTTAATATTTGAGGACTCTTCGGCCAGAAAGATGTTCAGTAGGTCATCATGGACTATGGTCTGGCTGATATAACTTGAACTGCCGCAGTTGTTGCTTATACTATATTTAAAAATCGGAACATTAGGTCTTTATTTGTGACATACTGTGTTTAAGCACTTGTAAATAAGAACAGAAGAATCCATGATTTTGGTGTTGATTAATCTTGTATGAAAATAGAATTTAAGCATTTTAGAATCATTTTAACTGACTGCATATTGTGTGAAAACAACATGAATTGTGTTAATGTATGGCCACAAAAGACTGATGTTGTGCTAGTTGTGTTTAGTGTTTTGAAAATGTGACTACAGATTGGACAAAAGGATGTTAGCAAAAACAAGCTGTAAAGCCACAATGCAACAGAAGAAGCTGCATATAAAAGTCCTACATATGTCACCAGAGAGAAGTTATCATTTTAACTCAACCTAGTTATGATTTACAAAACAAACAAAAAACCAAAAACAGAAAGTAGATAGGCTGGAATTTTCTTTTTTGTGCAGACTTTAAGTTAACTTTTACCAAAGATAATGTTAAGATGACATGTTCAGTTAAAGACTTTTATTGACATTTGTCTCAAGTAAAATTAAAACGCAATGCACATATTGTATGTAAAACATTGATAATATTTTTGAATGTTTTTTTATTTTTCAAAAAATATACAGACATTTTTAAACAATATTCTACAATTTGAATAAACCATTATTAAGTCTGTAACAGATACTTAGAGGGGGCTGAAATTTGATCCAATAAACAAACAAAAAAAAAACATTAAACAAAGCAAGGAACAAGGATAATGCCAAGTGACACAAGAACATTGTACAAATATCATTGTACAAATACTGGTTTTGCTATAACACATTAATATTTTCAATACATATTGACATAACCATGATTAAATACTGATTGATCATTCAGCAATGCTAAAATATAACTCAACTCAATTTAAACAGTTTGTCTATTGTTAAAAAGATGGGGCTTAACACAGATATGTCGCTCCACTCAAAATATAGACCCCTTTTGCAGCAATTCAAATGGTTTATCCTCTGGAATTGGCCAATCACCATCATGTTCATTGCATTGAAAAATATGTTCAGAAGGTCAAATATGGAATACTGTATAGCCATAACAAGTAAAAAAAACTAAAAAAAAAAAAAAACTTTTGTGGACTCCTTGGCCAGAAATGGGAATCAGTTGGGAAGCCGTTGAGTTTGTATAGTAAGGTCATCAATGAGGACTCCTGGGCCAGAAATATATAATTAGTAGGTCAATTATGGTCTTCTCAATGGCTTGATGTAACATAATAAGTCAATAAGTATGTATAGTACTTCATATTTGAGGACTCTTTGGCCAGAAAGATGTTCAATAGGTCATAATGGACTACGGTCTGGCTAATTCAACCTGAGAGGAGTCAATGGGAATGTATAGAAAGATCATGATTGAGAACTCTTGGGCCAGACATTTGTTCAGTAGGTCAAATATAGATTACCGTCTCGCTGATTTAACATTAAGGAGTCTATGAGAATATATCGTTAAAAACTGTTTGTGGACCTGTTGGTCAGAAATATGTTCAGAAGGTTAGATATGGACTTCAGTATAACCAGAATATGTGAAAAGAAAGAAAAAAAAACTTTTGTGGACCCCTTCTGCGGTCTGGCTGATTAAACCTGAGATTAGTCAATGGGAATGTATAGAAAGATCATGATTGACGACTCTTTGGCCAGAAATTTGTTCAGGAGGTCAAATATGGACTACTCTGCGGCTGATCTAACATAAAAAGGAGTCTATGAGAATATAATATAGTTGAAAAATTTCCATGGACCTCTTGGTCAGAAATATTTCAGAAGGTCAAATAATGACTTCAGTATAGCCATATGTAAAAAAAAAAAAATTAAAAAAACGTAAAAAAGAGCTTATTGTGGACCCTTTGGTCAGAAATGGAAACAGATAGGAAGTCAATGAGTTTGTACAGTAACTTAATATTCGGGTACTCTTCGGCCAGAAAGATGTTCAGTAGGTCATAATGGACTACGTTTGGCTGATTTAACATAAGAAGGAGTCTATGAGAATATATACTTGAAGACCTTTTGTGGACCCCTTGGCCAGAAATATGTTCAGTAGGACAAATATGGACTACTGTCTGGCTGATTTAACATCAGAAGGAATCTTTAAAAATATATAAGGTTGGAAACCCTTTGTGGATCAGTTGGCAAGAAACATGTTCAGTACATCAAATATGGTCTTCTGAATGTCTTGTTCTAATGTGAGAAGGAATCAATAATTATTTATAGTAACTTAATATTTCGATTAGAAATATGTTCAATAGGTCATAATTGACTATGATCTGGCTAATTCAACCTGAGAGGCGTCAATGGGAATGTATAGAAAGATCATGATTGAGAACTCTTGGGCCAAAAATTTGTTCAGCTGGTCAAATATAGATTACTGTCTCGCTGATTTAACATTAAGGAGTCTATGAGAATATATAGTTGAAAACTGTTTGTGGACCTGTTGGTCAGAAATATGTTCAGAAGGTTAAATATGGACTTCAGTATAACCATAATATGTGAAAAGAAAGAAAAAAAAACTTTTGTGGACCCCTTCTGTGGTCTGGCTGATTAAACCTGAGATTAGTCAATGGGAATGTATAGAAAGATCATGATTGAGAACTCTTGGGCCAATTTGTTCAGCTGGTCAAATATAGATTACAGTCTCGCTGATCTAACTTAAAAAGGAGTCTAGGAGAATATATAGTTGAAAAATTTTTGTGGACCTCTTGGTCAGAAATATGTTCAGATAAAAGTCCTACATATGTCACCAGAGAGAAGTTATCATTTTAACTCAACCTAGTTATGATTTACAAAACAAACAAAAAACCAAAAACAGAAAGTAGATAGGCTGGAATTTTCTTTTTTGTGCAGACTTTAAGTTAACTTTTACCAAAGATAATGTTAAGATGACATGTTCAGTTAAAGACTTTTATTGACATTTGTCTCAAGTAAAATTAAAACGCAATGCACATATTGTATGTAACACATTGATAATATTTTTGAATGTTTTTTTATTTTTCAAAAAATATACAGACATTTTTAAACAATATTCTACAATTTGAATAAACCATTATTAAGTCTGTAACAGATAGTCTGGAACAGGGGCTGAAATTTGATCCAATAAACAAAAAACAAAAAAAACAATAAACAAAGCAAGGAACAAAGATAATGCCAAGTGACACAAGAACATTGTACAAATATCATTGTACAAATACTGGTTTTGCTATAACACATTAATACTTTCAATACATATTGACATAACCATGATTAAATACTGATTGATCATTCAGCAATGCTAAAATATAACTCAACTCAATTTAAACAGTTTGTCTATTGTTAAAAAGATGGGGTTTAACACAGATATGTCGCTCCACTCAAAATATAGACCCCTTTTGCAGCATTTAAATGGTTTATCCTCTGGAATTGGCCAATCACCATCATGTTTGACTATGATACTTCAGTATAACCATAATATGTGAAAAGAAAGAAAAAAAAACTTTTGTGGACCCCTTCTGTGGTCTGGCTGATTAAACCTGAGATTAGTCAATGGGAATGTATAGAAAGATCATGATTGAGAACTCTTGGGCCAAAAATTTGTTCAGCTGGTCAAATATAGATTACAGTCTCGCTGATCTAACTTAAAAAGGAGTCTAGGAGAATATATAGTTGAACATTTTTTGTGGACCTCTTGGTCAGAAATATGTTCAGAAGGTCAAATAATGACTTCAGTATAGCCATAACATGTAAAAAAAAAAAAAAAAAAAAAACATAAAAAAGAGCCTATTGTGGACCCTTTGTTCAGAATTGGAATCAGATGGGAAGTCAATGAGTTTGTACAGTAAATTGATATTTGGGGACTCTTCGGCCAGAAAGATGTTCAGTAGGTCATAATGGACTACGTTTGGCTGATTTAACATAAGAAGGACTCTATAAGAATATATACTTGAAAACCTTTTGTGGACCCCTTGGCCAGAAATATGTTCAGTAGGACAAATATGGACAACTGTCTGGCTGATTTAACATCAGAAGGAATCTTTAAGAATATAAGGTTGGAAACCCTTTGTGGATCAGTTGGCAAGAAACATGTTCAGTACGTCAAATATGGTCTTCTGAATGTCTTGTTCTAATGTGAGAAGGAATCAATGATTATTTATAGTAACTTAATATTTCGATTAGAAAGATGTTCAATAGGTCATAATTGACTATGATCTGGCTAATTCAACCTGAGAGGAGTCAATGGGAATGTATAGAAAGATCATGATTGACAACTCTTTGGCCAGAAATTTGTTCAGGAGGTCAAATATGGACTACTCTGCGGCTGATCTAACATAAAAAGGAGTCTATGAGAATATAATATAGTTGAAAAATTTCCGTGGACCTCTTGGTCAGAAATATGTTCAGAAGGTCAAATAATGACTTCAGTATAGCCATAACATGTAAAAAAAAAAAAAAAAAAAAATGTAAAAAAGAGCCTATTGTGGACCCTTTGGTCAGAAATGGAAACAGATGGGAAGTCAGTGAGTTTGTACAGTAACTTAATATTCGGGTACTCTTCGGCCAGAAAGATGTTCATTAGGTCATAATGGACTACGTTTGGCTGATTTAACATAAGGAGTCTATGAGAATATATACTTGAAAACCTTTTGTGGACCCCTTGGCCAGAAATATGTTCAGTAGGACAAATATGGACTACTGTCTGGCTGATTTAACATCAGAAGGAATCTTTAAGAATCTAAATGGTTGGAAACCCTTTGCTGATCAGTTGGCAAGAAACATGTTCAGTATGTCAAATATAGTCTTCTGAATGTCTTGTTCTAACATGAGAAGGAATCAATGATTATTTATAGTAACTTAATATTTCGATTAGAAAGATGTTCAATAGGTCATAATTGACTATGATCTGGCTAATTCAACCTGAGAGGAGTCAATGGGAATGTATAGAAAGATCATGATTGAGAACTCTTGGGCCAAAATTTTGTTCAGCTGGTCAAATATAGATTACTGTCTCGCTGATCTAACTTAAAAAGGAGTCTATGAGAATATATACTTGAAAACCTTTTGTGGACCCCTTGGCCAGAAATATGTTCAGTAGGACAAATATGGACTACTGTCTGGCTGATTTAACATCAGAAGGAATCTTTAAGAATATAAGGTTGGAAACCCTTTGTGGATCAGTTGGCAAGAAACATGTTCAGTACGTCAAATATGGTTTTCTGAATGTCTTGTTCTAATGTGAGAAGGAATCAATGATTTTTTATAGTAACTTAATATTTCAATTAGAAAGATGATCAATAGGTCATAATTGACTATGATCTGGCTAATTCAACCTGAGAGGAGTCAATGGAAATGTATGGAAAGATCATGATTGAGAACTCTTGGGCCAAAAATGTGTTCAGCTGGTCAAATATAGATTACTGTCTCGCTGATCTAACTTAAAAAGAAGTCTATGAGAATATATAGTTAAAACATTTTTTGTGGACCTCTTGGTCAGAAATATGTTCAGAAGGTCAAATAATAACTTCAGTATAGCCATAACATTAAAAAAAAACTAAAAAAACTAAAAAAGAGCCTATTGTGGACCCTTTGTTCAGAATTGGAATCAGATGGGAAGTCAATGAGTTTGTACAGTAACTTGATATCTGGGGACTCTTCGGCCAGAAAGATGTTCAGTAGGTCATAATTGACTACGTTTGGCTGATTTAACATAAGAAGGACTCTATAAGAATATATACTTGAAAACCTTTTGTGGACCCCTTGGCCAGAAATATGTTCAGTAGGACAAAATATGGACTACTGTCTGGCTGATTTAACATCAGAAGGAATCTTTAAGAATATAAGGTTGGAAACCCTTTGTGGATCAGTTGGCAAGAAACATGTTCAGTACGTCAAGTATGGTCTTCTGAATGTCTTTTTCTAATGTGAGAAGGAATCAATGATTATTTATAGTAACTTAATATTTCGATTAGAAAGATGTTCAATAGGTCATAATTGACTATGATCTGGCTAATTCAACCTGAGAGGAGTCAATGGGAATGTATAGAAAGATCATGATTGAGAACTCTTGGGTCAAAAATTTGTTTAGCTGGTCAAATATAGATTACCGTCTCGCTGATTTAACATTAAGGAGTCTATGAGAATATATAGTTAAAAACTGTTTGTGGACCTGTTGGTCAGAAATATGTTCAGAAGGTTAAATATGGACTTCAGTATAACCATAATATGTGAAAAGAAAGAAAAAAAAAACTTTTGTGGACCCCTTCTGCGGTCTGGCTGATTAAACCTGAGATTAGTAAATGGGAATGTATAGAAAGATCATGATTGACAACTCTTTGGCCAGAAATTTGTTCAGGAGGTCGAATATGGACTACTCTGCGGCTGATCTAACATAAAAAGGAGTCTATGAGAATATAATATAGTTGAAAAATTTCCGTGGACCTCTTGGTCAGAAATATGTTCAGAAGGTCAAATAATGACTTCAGTATAGCCATAACATGTAAAAAAAAAAAAAAAAAAAAAAAGAGCCTATTGTGGACCCTTTGTTCAGAATTGGAATCAGATGGGAAGTCAATGAGTTTGTACAGTAACTTGATATTTGGGGACTCTTCGGCCAAAAAGATGTTCAGTAGGTCATAATGGACTACGTTTGGCTAATTTAACATAAGAAGGACTCTATAAGAATATATACTTGAAAACCTTTTGTGGACCCCTTGGCCAGAAATATGTTCAGTAGGACAAATATGGACAACTGTCTGGCTGATTTAACATCAGAAGGAATCTTTAAGAATATAAGGTTGGAAACCCTTTGTGGATCAGTTGGCAAGAAACATGTTCAGTATGTCAAATATGGTCTTCTGAATGTCTTGTTCTAATGTGAGAAGGAATCAATGATTATTTATAGTAACTTAATATTTCGATTAGAAAGATGTTCAATAGGTCATAATTGACTATGATCTGGCTAATTCAACCTGAGAGGAGTCAATGGGAATGTATAGAAAGATCATGATTGACGACTCTTTGGCCAGAAATTTGTTCAGGAGGTCAAATATGGACTACTCTGCGGCTGATCTAAAATAAAAAGGAGTCTATGAGAATATAATATAGTTGAAAAATTTCCGTGGACCTCTTGGTCAGAAATATGTTCAGAAGGTCAAATAATGACTTCAGTATAGCCATATGTAAAAAAATTTTTTTAAAATTTTTTAAAAAAGAGCCTATTGTGGACCCTTTGGTCAGAAATGGAAACAGATGGGAAGTCAGTGAGTTTGTACAGTAACTTAATATTCGGGTACTCTTCGGCCAGAAAGATGTTCAGTAGGTCATAATGGACTACGTTTGGCTGATTTAACATAAGGAGTCTATGAGAATATATACTTGAAAACCTTTTGTGGACCCCTTGACCAGAAATATGCTCAGTAGGACAAATATGGACTACTGTCTGGCTGATTTAACATCAGAAGGAATCGTTAAGAATCTAAATGGTTGGAAACCCTTTGCTGATCAGTTGGCAAGAAACATGTTCAGTATGTCAAATATAGTCTTCTGAATGTCTTGTTCTAACATGAGAAGGAATCAATGATTATTTATAGTAACTTAATATTTCGATTAGAAAGATGTTCAATAGGTCATAATTGACTATGATCTGGCTAATTCAACCTGAGAGGAGTCAATGGAAATGTATGGAAAGATCATGATTGAGAACTCTTGGGCCAAAAATTTGTTCAGCTGGTCAAATATAGATTACTGTCTCGCTGATCTAACTTAAAAAGAAGTCTATGAGAATATATAGTTAAAACATTTTTTGTGGACCTCTTGGTCAGAAATATGTTCAGAAGGTCAAATAATGACTTCAGTATAGCCATAACATGTAAAAAAAAAAAAAAAAAAAAAAAAAAACACTAAAAAAGAGCCTATTGTGGACCCTTTGTTCAGAATTGGAATCAGATGGGAAGTCAATGAGTTTGTACAGTAACTTGATATTTGGGGACTCTTCGGCCAGAAAGATGTTCAGTAGGTCATAATGGACTACGTTTGGCTGATTTAACATAAGAAGGACTCTATAAGAATATATACTTGAAAACCTTTTGTGGACCCCTTGGCCAGAAATATGTTCAGTAGGACAAATATGGACTACTGTCTGGCTGATTTAACATCAGAAGGAATCTTTAAGAATATAAGGTTGGAAACCCTTTGTGGATCAGTTGGCAAGAAACATGTTCAGTACGTCAAGTATGGTCTTCTGAATGTCTTGTTCTAATGTGAGAAGGAATCAATGATTTTTTATAGTAACTTAATATTTCAATTAGAAAGATGATCAATAGGTCATAATTGACTATGATCTGGCTAATTCAACCTGAGAGGAGTCAATGGAAATGTATGGAAAGATCATGATTGAGAACTCTTGGGCCAAAAATGTGTTCAGCTGGTCAAATATAGATTACTGTCTCGCTGATCTAACTTAAAAAGAAGTCTATGAGAATATATAGTTAAAACATTTTTTGTGGACCTCTTGGTCAGAAATATGTTCAGAAGGTCAAATAATAACTTCAGTATAGCCATAACATGTAAAAAAAAAAAAAAAACACTAAAAAAGAGCCTATTGTGGACCCTTTGGTCAGAAATGGAAACAGATGGGAAGTCAGTGAGTTTGTACAGTAACTTAATATTCGGGTACTCTTCGGCCAGAAAGATGTTCAGTAGGTCATAATGGACTACGTTTGGCTGATTTAACATAAGGAGTCTATGAGAATATATACTTGAAAACCTTTTGTGGACCCCTTGGCCAGAAATATGTTCAGTAGGACAAATATGGACTACTGTCTGGCTGATTTAACATCAGAAGGAATCTTTAAGAATATAAGGTTGGAAACCCTTTGTGGATCAGTTGGCAAGAAACATGTTCAGTACGTCAAATATGGTTTTCTGAATGTCTTGTTCTAATGTGAGAAGGAATCAATGATTTTTTATAGTAACTTAATATTTCAATTAGAAAGATGATCAATAGGTCATAATTGACTATGATCTGGCTAATTCAACCTGAGAGGAGTCAATGGAAATGTATGGAAAGATCATGATTGAGAACTCTTGGGCCAAAAATGTGTTCAGCTGGTCAAATATAGATTACTGTCTCGCTGATCTAACTTAAAAAGAAGTCTATGAGAATATATAGTTAAAACATTTTTTGTGGACCTCTTGGTCAGAAATATGTTCAGAAGGTCAAATAATAACTTCAGTATAGCCATAACATGTAAAAAAAAAAAAAAAAACACTAAAAAAGAGCCTATTGTGGACCCTTTGGTCAGAAATGGAAACAGATGGGAAGTCAGTGAGTTTGTACAGTAACCTAATATTTGGGTACTCTTCGGCCAGAAAGATGTTCAGTAGGTCATAATGGACTACGTTTGGCTGATTTAACATAAGGAGTCTATGAGAATATATACTTGAAAACCTTTTGTGGACCCCTTGACCAGAAATATGCTCAGTAGGACAAATATGGACTACTGTCTGGCTGATTTAACATCAGAAGGAATCGTTAAGAATCTAAATGGTTGGAAACCCTTTGCTGATCAGTTGGCAAGAAACATGTTCAGTATGTCAAATATAGTCTTCTGAATGTCTTGTTCTAACATGAGAAGGAATCAATGATTATTTATAGTAACTTAATATTTCGATTAGAAAGATGTTCAATAGGTCATAATTGACTATGATCTGGCTAATTCAACCTGAGAGGAGTCAATGGGAATGTATAGAAAGATCATGATTGAGAACTCTTGGGTCAAAATTTTGTTCAGCTGGTCAAATATAGATTACTGTCTCGCTGATCTAACTTAAAAAGGAGTCTATGAGAATATATACTTGAAAACCTTTTGTGGACCCCTTGGCCAGAAATATGTTCAGTAGGACAAATATGGACTACTGTCTGGCTGATTTAACATCAGAAGGAATCTTTAAGAATATAAGGTTGGAAACCCTTTGTGGATCAGTTGGCAAGAAACATGTTCAGTACGTCAAATATGGTTTTCTGAATGTCTTGTTCTAATGTGAGAAGGAATCAATGATTTTTTATAGTAACTTAATATTTCAATTAGAAAGATGATCAATAGGTCATAATTGACTATGATCTGGCTAATTCAACCTGAGAGGAGTCAATGGAAATGTATGGAAAGATCATGATTGAGAACTCTTGGGCCAAAAATGTGTTCAGCTGGTCAAATATAGATTACTGTCTCGCTGATCTAACTTAAAAAGAAGTCTATGAGAATATATAGTTAAAACATTTTTTGTGGACCTCTTGGTCAGAAATATGTTCAGAAGGTCAAATAATAACTTCAGTATAGCCATAACATTAAAAAAAAACTAAAAAAACTAAAAAAGAGCCTATTGTGGACCCTTTGTTCAGAATTGGAATCAGATGGGAAGTCAATGAGTTTGTACAGTAACTTGATATCTGGGGACTCTTCGGCCAGAAAGATGTTCAGTAGGTCATAATTGACTACGTTTGGCTGATTTAACATAAGAAGGACTCTATAAGAATATATACTTGAAAACCTTTTGTGGACCCCTTGGCCAGAAATATGTTCAGTAGGACAAAATATGGACTACTGTCTGGCTGATTTAACATCAGAAGGAATCTTTAAGAATATAAGGTTGGAAACCCTTTGTGGATCAGTTGGCAAGAAACATGTTCAGTACGTCAAGTATGGTCTTCTGAATGTCTTTTTCTAATGTGAGAAGGAATCAATGATTATTTATAGTAACTTAATATTTCGATTAGAAAGATGTTCAATAGGTCATAATTGACTATGATCTGGCTAATTCAACCTGAGAGGAGTCAATGGGAATGTATAGAAAGATCATGATTGAGAACTCTTGGGTCAAAAATTTGTTTAGCTGGTCAAATATAGATTACCGTCTCGCTGATTTAACATTAAGGAGTCTATGAGAATATATAGTTAAAAACTGTTTGTGGACCTGTTGGTCAGAAATATGTTCAGAAGGTTAAATATGGACTTCAGTATAACCATAATATGTGAAAAGAAAGAAAAAAAAAACTTTTGTGGACCCCTTCTGCGGTCTGGCTGATTAAACCTGAGATTAGTAAATGGGAATGTATAGAAAGATCATGATTGACAACTCTTTGGCCAGAAATTTGTTCAGGAGGTCGAATATGGACTACTCTGCGGCTGATCTAACATAAAAAGGAGTCTATGAGAATATAATATAGTTGAAAAATTTCCGTGGACCTCTTGGTCAGAAATATGTTCAGAAGGTCAAATAATGACTTCAGTATAGCCATAACATGTAAAAAAAAAAAAAAAAAAAAAAAAGAGCCTATTGTGGACCCTTTGTTCAGAATTGGAATCAGATGGGAAGTCAATGAGTTTGTACAGTAACTTGATATTTGGGGACTCTTCGGCCAAAAAGATGTTCAGTAGGTCATAATGGACTACGTTTGGCTGATTTAACATAAGAAGGACTCTATAAGAATATATACTTGAAAACCTTTTGTGGACCCCTTGGCCAGAAATATGTTCAGTAGGACAAATATGGACAACTGTCTGGCTGATTTAACATCAGAAGGAATCTTTAAGAATATAAGGTTGGAAACCCTTTGTGGATCAGTTGGCAAGAAACATGTTCAGTATGTCAAATATGGTCTTCTGAATGTCTTGTTCTAATGTGAGAAGGAATCAATGATTATTTATAGTAACTTAATATTTCGATTAGAAAGATGTTCAATAGGTCATAATTGACTATGATCTGGCTAATTCAACCTGAGAGGAGTCAATGGGAATGTATAGAAAGATCATGATTGACGACTCTTTGGCCAGAAATTTGTTCAGGAGGTCAAATATGGACTACTCTGCGGCTGATCTAAAATAAAAAGGAGTCTATGAGAATATAATATAGTTGAAAAATTTCCGTGGACCTCTTGGTCAGAAATATGTTCAGAAGGTCAAATAATGACTTCAGTATAGCCATATGTAAAAAAAAAATTTAAATTTTTTTTAAAAAAGAGCCTATTGTGGACCCTTTGGTCAGAAATGGAAACAGATGGGAAGTCAGTGAGTTTGTACAGTAACTTAATATTCGGGTACTCTTCGGCCAGAAAGATGTTCAGTAGGTCATAATGGACTACGTTTGGCTGATTTAACATAAGGAGTCTATGAGAATATATACTTGAAAACCTTTTGTGGACCCCTTGACCAGAAATATGCTCAGTAGGACAAATATGGACTACTGTCTGGCTGATTTAACATCAGAAGGAATCGTTAAGAATCTAAATGGTTGGAAACCCTTTGCTGATCAGTTGGCAAGAAACATGTTCAGTATGTCAAATATAGTCTTCTGAATGTCTTGTTCTAACATGAGAAGGAATCAATGATTATTTATAGTAACTTAATATTTCGATTAGAAAGATGTTCAATAGGTCATAATTGACTATGATCTGGCTAATTCAACCTGAGAGGAGTCAATGGAAATGTATGGAAAGATCATGATTGAGAACTCTTGGGCCAAAAATGTGTTCAGCTGGTCAAATATAGATTACTGTCTCGCTGATCTAACTTAAAAAGAAGTCTATGAGAATATATAGTTAAAACATTTTTTGTGGACCTCTTGGTCAGAAATATGTTCAGAAGGTCAAATAATGACTTCAGTATAGCCATAACATGTAAAAAAAAAAAAAAAAAAAAAAAAAAACACTAAAAAAGAGCCTATTGTGGACCCTTTGTTCAGAATTGGAATCAGATGGGAAGTCAATGAGTTTGTACAGTAACTTGATATTTGGGGACTCTTCGGCCAGAAAGATGTTCAGTAGGTCATAATGGACTACGTTTGGCTGATTTAACATAAGAAGGACTCTATAAGAATATATACTTGAAAACCTTTTGTGGACCCCTTGGCCAGAAATATGTTCAGTAGGACAAATATGGACTACTGTCTGGCTGATTTAACATCAGAAGGAATCTTTAAGAATATAAGGTTGGAAACCCTTTGTGGATCAGTTGGCAAGAAACATGTTCAGTACGTCAAGTATGGTCTTCTGAATGTCTTGTTCTAATGTGAGAAGGAATCAATGATTTTTTATAGTAACTTAATATTTCAATTAGAAAGATGATCAATAGGTCATAATTGACTATGATCTGGCTAATTCAACCTGAGAGGAGTCAATGGAAATGTATGGAAAGATCATGATTGAGAACTCTTGGGCCAAAAATGTGTTCATCTGGTCAAATATAGATTACTGTCTCGCTGATCTAACTTAAAAAGAAGTCTATGAGAATATATAGTTAAAACATTTTTTGTGGACCTCTTGGTCAGAAATATGTTCAGAAGGTCAAATAATAACTTCAGTATAGCCATAACATGTAAAAAAAAAAAAAAAACACTAAAAAAGAGCCTATTGTGGACCCTTTGGTCAGAAATGGAAACAGATGGGAAGTCAGTGAGTTTGTACAGTAACTTAATATTCGGGTACTCTTCGGCCAGAAAGATGTTCAGTAGGTCATAATGGACTACGTTTGGCTGATTTAACATAAGGAGTCTATGAGAATATATACTTGAAAACCTTTTGTGGACCCCTTGGCCAGAAATATGTTCAGTAGGACAAATATGGACTACTGTCTGGCTGATTTAACATCAGAAGGAATCTTTAAGAATATAAGGTTGGAAACCCTTTGTGGATCAGTTGGCAAGAAACATGTTCAGTACGTCAAATATGGTTTTCTGAATGTCTTGTTCTAATGTGAGAAGGAATCAATGATTTTTTATAGTAACTTAATATTTCAATTAGAAAGATGATCAATAGGTCATAATTGACTATGATCTGGCTAATTCAACCTGAGAGGAGTCAATGGAAATGTATGGAAAGATCATGATTGAGAACTCTTGGGCCAAAAATGTGTTCAGCTGGTCAAATATAGATTACTGTCTCGCTGATCTAACTTAAAAAGAAGTCTATGAGAATATATAGTTAAAACATTTTTTGTGGACCTCTTGGTCAGAAATATGTTCAGAAGGTCAAATAATAACTTCAGTATAGCCATAACATGTAAAAAAAAAAAAAAAACACTAAAAAAGAGCCTATTGTGGACCCTTTGGTCAGAAATGGAAACAGATGGGAAGTCAGTGAGTTTGTACAGTAACCTAATATTTGGGTACTCTTCGGCCAGAAAGATGTTCAGTAGGTCATAATGGACTACGTTTGGCTGATTTAACATAAGGAGTCTATGAGAATATATACTTGAAAACCTTTTGTGGACCCCTTGACCAGAAATATGCTCAGTAGGACAAATATGGACTACTGTCTGGCTGATTTAACATCAGAAGGAATCGTTAAGAATCTAAATGGTTGGAAACCCTTTGCTGATCAGTTGGCAAGAAACATGTTCAGTATGTCAAATATAGTCTTCTGAATGTCTTGTTCTAACATGAGAAGGAATCAATTATTATTTATAGTAACTTAATATTTCGATTAGAAAGATGTTCAATAGGTCATAATTGACTATGATCTGGCTAATTCAACCTGAGAGGAGTCAATGGGAATGTATAGAAAGATCATGATTGAGAACTCTTGGGCCAAAATTTTGTTCAGCTGGTCAAATATAGATTACTGTCTCGCTGATCTAACTTAAAAAGGAGTCTATGAGAATATATACTTGAAAACCTTTTGTGGACCCCTTGGCCAGAAATATGTTCAGTAGGACAAATATGGACTACTGTCTGGCTGATTTAACATCAGAAGGAATCTTTAAGAATATAAGGTTGGAAACCCTTTGTGGATCAGTTGGCAAGAAACATGTTCAGTACGTCAAATATGGTTTTCTGAATGTCTTGTTCTAATGTGAGAAGGAATCAATGATTTTTTATAGTAACTTAATATTTCAATTAGAAAGATGATCAATAGGTCATAATTGACTATGATCTGGCTAATTCAACCTGAGAGGAGTCAATGGAAATGTATGGAAAGATCATGATTGAGAACTCTTGGGCCAAAAATGTGTTCAGCTGGTCAAATATAGATTACTGTCTCGCTGATCTAACTTAAAAAGAAGTCTATGAGAATATATAGTTAAAACATTTTTTGTGGACCTCTTGGTCAGAAATATGTTCAGAAGGTCAAATAATAACTTCAGTATAGCCATAACATTAAAAAAAAACTAAAAAAACTAAAAAAGAGCCTATTGTGGACCCTTTGTTCAGAATTGGAATCAGATGGGAAGTCAATGAGTTTGTACAGTAACTTGATATCTGGGGACTCTTCGGCCAGAAAGATGTTCAGTAGGTCATAATTGACTACGTTTGGCTGATTTAACATAAGAAGGACTCTATAAGAATATATACTTGAAAACCTTTTGTGGACCCCTTGGCCAGAAATATGTTCAGTAGGACAAAATATGGACTACTGTCTGGCTGATTTAACATCAGAAGGAATCTTTAAGAATATAAGGTTGGAAACCCTTTGTGGATCAGTTGGCAAGAAACATGTTCAGTACGTCAAGTATGGTCTTCTGAATGTCTTTTTCTAATGTGAGAAGGAATCAATGATTATTTATAGTAACTTAATATTTCGATTAGAAAGATGTTCAATAGGTCATAATTGACTATGATCTGGCTAATTCAACCTGAGAGGAGTCAATGGGAATGTATAGAAAGATCATGATTGAGAACTCTTGGGTCAAAAATTTGTTTAGCTGGTCAAATATAGATTACCGTCTCGCTGATTTAACATTAAGGAGTCTATGAGAATATATAGTTAAAAACTGTTTGTGGACCTGTTGGTCAGAAATATGTTCAGAAGGTTAAATATGGACTTCAGTATAACCATAATATGTGAAAAGAAAGAAAAAAAAAACTTTTGTGGACCCCTTCTGCGGTCTGGCTGATTAAACCTGAGATTAGTCAATGGGAATGTATAGAAAGATCATGATTGACAACTCTTTGGCCAGAAATTTGTTCAGGAGGTCGAATATGGACTACTCTGCGGCTGATCTAACATAAAAAGGAGTCTATGAGAATATAATATAGTTGAAAAATTTCCGTGGACCTCTTGGTCAGAAATATGTTCAGAAGGTCAAATAATGACTTCAGTATAGCCATAACATGTAAAAAAAAAAAAGAAAAAAAAAAAGAGCCTATTGTGGACCCTTTGTTCAGAATTGGAATCAGATGGGAAGTCAATGAGTTTGTACAGTAACTTGATATTTGGGGACTCTTCGGCCAAAAAGATGTTCAGTAGGTCATAATGGACTACGTTTGGCTGATTTAACATAAGAAGGACTCTATAAGAATATATACTTGAAAACCTTTTGTGGACCCCTTGGCCAGAAATATGTTCAGTAGGACAAATATGGACAACTGTCTGGCTGATTTAACATCAGAAGGAATCTTTAAGAATATAAGGTTGGAAACCCTTTGTGGATCAGTTGGCAAGAAACATGTTCAGTATGTCAAATATGGTCTTCTGAATGTCTTGTTCTAATGTGAGAAGGAATCAATGATTATTTATAGTAACTTAATATTTCGATTAGAAAGATGTTCAATAGGTCATAATTGACTATGATCTGGCTAATTCAACCTGAGAGGAGTCAATGGGAATGTATAGAAAGATCATGATTGACGACTCTTTGGCCAGAAATTTGTTCAGGAGGTCAAATATGGACTACTCTGCGGCTGATCTAAAATAAAAAGGAGTCTATGAGAATATAATATAGTTGAAAAATTTCCGTGGACCTCTTGGTCAGAAATATGTTCAGAAGGTCAAATAATGACTTCAGTATAGCCATATGTAAAAAAAAAAATTTAAAAAAATTTAAAAAAGAGCCTATTGTGGACCCTTTGGTCAGAAATGGAAACAGATGGGAAGTCAGTGAGTTTGTACAGTAACTTAATATTCGGGTACTCTTCGGCCAGAAAGATGTTCAGTAGGTCATAATGGACTACGTTTGGCTGATTTAACATAAGGAGTCTATGAGAATATATACTTGAAAACCTTTTGTGGACCCCTTGACCAGAAATATGCTCAGTAGGACAAATATGGACTACTGTCTGGCTGATTTAACATCAGAAGGAATCGTTAAGAATCTAAATGGTTGGAAACCCTTTGCTGATCAGTTGGCAAGAAACATGTTCAGTATGTCAAATATAGTCTTCTGAATGTCTTGTTCTAACATGAGAAGGAATCAATGATTATTTATAGTAACTTAATATTTCGATTAGAAAGATGTTCAATAGGTCATAATTGACTATGATCTGGCTAATTCAACCTGAGAGGAGTCAATGGGAATGTATAGAAAGATCATGATTGAGAACTCTTGGGCCAAAAATTTGTTCAGCTGGTCAAATATAGATTACTGTCTCGCTGATCTAACTTAAAAAGGAGTCTATGAGAATATATACTTGAAAACCTTTTGTGGACCCCTTGGCCAGAAATATGTTCAGTAGGACAAATATGGACTACTGTCTGGCTGATTTAACATCAGAAGGAATCTTTAAGAATATAAGGTTGGAAACCCTTTGTGGATCAGTTGGCAAGAAACATGTTCAGTACGTCAAATATGGTTTTCTGAATGTCTTGTTCTAATGTGAGAAGGAATCAATGATTTTTTATAGTAACTTAATATTTCAATTAGAAAGATGATCAATAGGTCATAATTGACTATGATCTGGCTAATTCAACCTGAGAGGAGTCAATGGAAATGTATGGAAAGATCATGATTGAGAACTCTTGGGCCAAAAATGTGTTCAGCTGGTCAAATATAGATTACTGTCTCGCTGATCTAACTTAAAAAGAAGTCTATGAGAATATATAGTTAAAACATTTTTTGTGGACCTCTTGGTCAGAAATATGTTCAGAAGGTCAAATAATAACTTCAGTATAGCCATAACATAAAAAAAAAACTAAAAAAACTAAAAAAGAGCCTATTGTGGACCCTTTGTTCAGAATTGGAATCAGATGGGAAGTCAATGAGTTTGTACAGTAACTTGATATCTGGGGACTCTTCGGCCAGAAAGATGTTCAGTAGGTCATAATTGACTACGTTTGGCTGATTTAACATAAGAAGGACTCTATAAGAATATATACTTGAAAACCTTTTGTGGACCCCTTGGCCAGAAATATGTTCAGTAGGACAAATATGGACTACTGTCTGGCTGATTTAACATCAGAAGGAATCTTTAAGAATATAAGGTTGGAAACCCTTTGTGGATCAGTTGGCAAGAAACATGTTCAGTACGTCAAGTATGGTCTTCTGAATGTCTTTTTCTAATGTGAGAAGGAATCAATGATTATTTATAGTAACTTAATATTTCGATTAGAAAGATGTTCAATAGGTCATAATTGACTATGATCTGGCTAATTCAACCTGAGAGGAGTCAATGGGAATGTATAGAAAGATCATGATTGAGAACTCTTGGGTCAAAAATTTGTTTAGCTGGTCAAATATAGATTACCGTCTCGCTGATTTAACATTAAGGAGTCTATGAGAATATATAGTTAAAAACTGTTTGTGGACCTGTTGGTCAGAAATATGTTCAGAAGGTTAAATATGGACTTCAGTATAACCATAATATGTGAAAAGAAAGAAAAAAAAAACTTTTGTGGACCCCTTCTGCGGTCTGGCTGATTAAACCTGAGATTAGTAAATGGGAATGTATAGAAAGATCATGATTGACAACTCTTTGGCCAGAAATTTGTTCAGGAGGTCGAATATGGACTACTCTGCGGCTGATCTAACATAAAAAGGAGTCTATGAGAATATAATATAGTTGAAAAATTTCCGTGGACCTCTTGGTCAGAAATATGTTCAGAAGGTCAAATAATGACTTCAGTATAGCCATAACATGTAAAAAAAAAAAAAAAAAAAAAAAGAGCCTATTGTGGACCCTTTGTTCAGAATTGGAATCAGATGGGAAGTCAATGAGTTTGTACAGTAACTTGATATTTGGGGACTCTTCGGCCAAAAAGATGTTCAGTAGGTCATAATGGACTACGTTTGGCTGATTTAACATAAGAAGGACTCTATAAGAATATATACTTGAAAACCTTTTGTGGACCCCTTGGCCAGAAATATGTTCAGTAGGACAAATATGGACAACTGTCTGGCTGATTTAACATCAGAAGGAATCTTTAAGAATATAAGGTTGGAAACCCTTTGTGGATCAGTTGGCAAGAAACATGTTCAGTATGTCAAATATGGTCTTCTGAATGTCTTGTTCTAATGTGAGAAGGAATCAATGATTATTTATAGTAACTTAATATTTCGATTAGAAAGATGTTCAATAGGTCATAATTGACTATGATCTGGCTAATTCAACCTGAGAGGAGTCAATGGGAATGTATAGAAAGATCATGATTGACGACTCTTTGGCCAGAAATTTGTTCAGGAGGTCAAATATGGACTACTCTGCGGCTGATCTAACATGAAAAGGAGTCTATGAGAATATAATATAGTTGAAAAATTTCCGTGGACCTCTTGGTCAGAAATATGTTCAGAAGGTCAAATAATGACTTCAGTATAGCCATATGTAAAAAAAAAAAATTAAAAAAATTTAAAAAAGAGCCTATTGTGGACCCTTTGGTCAGAAATGGAAACAGATGGGAAGTCAGTGAGTTTGTACAGTAACTTAATATTCGGGTACTCTTCGGCCAGAAAGATGTTCAGTAGGTCATAATGGACTACGTTTGGCTGATTTAACATAAGGAGTCTATGAGAATATATACTTGAAAACCTTTTGTGGACCCCTTGACCAGAAATATGCTCAGTAGGACAAATATGGACTACTGTCTGGCTGATTTAACATCAGAAGGAATCGTTAAGAATCTAAATGGTTGGAAACCCTTTGCTGATCAGTTGGCAAGAAACATGTTCAGTATGTCAAATATAGTCTTCTGAATGTCTTGTTCTAACATGAGAAGGAATCAATGATTATTTATAGTAACTTAATATTTCGATTAGAAAGATGTTCAATAGGTCATAATTGACTATGATCTGGCTAATTCAACCTGAGAGGAGTCAATGGGAATGTATAGAAAGATCATGATTGAGAACTCTTGGGCCAAAATTTTGTTCAGCTGGTCAAATATAGATTACTGTCTCGCTGATCTAACTTAAAAAGGAGTCTATGAGAATATATACTTGAAAACCTTTTGTGGACCCCTTGGCCAGAAATATGTTCAGTAGGACAAATATGGACTACTGTCTGGCTGATTTAACATCAGAAGGAATCTTTAAGAATATAAGTTTGGAAACCCTTTGTGGATCAGTTGGCAAGAAACATGTTCAGTACGTCAAATATGGTTTTCTGAATGTCTTGTTCTAATGTGAGAAGGAATCAATGATTTTTTATAGTAACTTAATATTTCAATTAGAAAGATGATCAATAGGTCATAATTGACTATGATCTGGCTAATTCAACCTGAGAGGAGTCAATGGAAATGTATGGAAAGATCATGATTGAGAACTCTTGGGCCAAAAATGTGTTCAGCTGGTCAAATATAGATTACTGTCTCGCTGATCTAACTTAAAAAGAAGTCTATGAGAATATATAGTTAAAACATTTTTTGTGGACCTCTTGGTCAGAAATATGTTCAGAAGGTCAAATAATAACTTCAGTATAGCCATAACATTAAAAAAAAACTAAAAAAACTAAAAAAGAGCCTATTGTGGACCCTTTGTTCAGAATTGGAATCAGATGGGAAGTCAATGAGTTTGTACAGTAACTTGATATCTGGGGACTCTTCGGCCAGAAAGATGTTCAGTAGGTCATAATTGACTACGTTTGGCTGATTTAACATAAGAAGGACTCTATAAGAATATATACTTGAAAACCTTTTGTGGACCCCTTGGCCAGAAATATGTTCAGTAGGACAAAATATGGACTACTGTCTGGCTGATTTAACATCAGAAGGAATCTTTAAGAATATAAGGTTGGAAACCCTTTGTGGATCAGTTGGCAAGAAACATGTTCAGTACGTCAAGTATGGTCTTCTGAATGTCTTTTTCTAATGTGAGAAGGAATCAATGATTATTTATAGTAACTTAATATTTCGATTAGAAAGATGTTCAATAGGTCATAATTGACTATGATCTGGCTAATTCAACCTGAGAGGAGTCAATGGGAATGTATAGAAAGATCATGATTGAGAACTCTTGGGTCAAAAATTTGTTTAGCTGGTCAAATATAGATTACCGTCTCGCTGATTTAACATTAAGGAGTCTATGAGAATATATAGTTAAAAACTGTTTGTGGACCTGTTGGTCAGAAATATGTTCAGAAGGTTAAATATGGACTTCAGTATAACCATAATATGTGAAAAGAAAGAAAAAAAAAACTTTTGTGGACCCCTTCTGCGGTCTGGCTGATTAAACCTGAGATTAGTCAATGGGAATGTATAGAAAGATCATGATTGACAACTCTTTGGCCAGAAATTTGTTCAGGAGGTCGAATATGGACTACTCTGCGGCTGATCTAACATAAAAAGGAGTCTATGAGAATATAATATAGTTGAAAAATTTCCGTGGACCTCTTGGTCAGAAATATGTTCAGAAGGTCAAATAATGACTTCAGTATAGCCATAACATGTAAAAAAAAAAAATAAAAAAAAAAAGAGCCTATTGTGGACCCTTTGTTCAGAATTGGAATCAGATGGGAAGTCAATGAGTTTGTACAGTAACTTGATATTTGGGGACTCTTCGGCCAAAAAGATGTTCAGTAGGTCATAATGGACTACGTTTGGCTGATTTAACATAAGAAGGACTCTATAAGAATATATACTTGAAAACCTTTTGTGGACCCCTTGGCCAGAAATATGTTCAGTAGGACAAATATGGACAACTGTCTGGCTGATTTAACATCAGAAGGAATCTTTAAGAATATAAGGTTGGAAACCCTTTGTGGATCAGTTGGCAAGAAACATGTTCAGTATGTCAAATATGGTCTTCTGAATGTCTTGTTCTAATGTGAGAAGGAATCAATGATTATTTATAGTAACTTAATATTTCGATTAGAAAGATGTTCAATAGGTCATAATTGACTATGATCTGGCTAATTCAACCTGAGAGGAGTCAATGGGAATGTATAGAAAGATCATGATTGACGACTCTTTGGCCAGAAATTTGTTCAGGAGGTCAAATATGGACTACTCTGCGGCTGATCTAAAATAAAAAGGAGTCTATGAGAATATAATATAGTTGAAAAATTTCCGTGGACCTCTTGGTCAGAAATATGTTCAGAAGGTCAAATAATGACTTCAGTATAGCCATATGTAAAAAAAAAAAATTTAAAAAAATTTAAAAAAGAGCCTATTGTGGACCCTTTGGTCAGAAATGGAAACAGATGGGAAGTCAGTGAGTTTGTACAGTAACTTAATATTCGGGTACTCTTCGGCCAGAAAGATGTTCAGTAGGTCATAATGGACTACGTTTGGCTGATTTAACATAAGGAGTCTATGAGAATATATACTTGAAAACCTTTTGTGGACCCCTTGACCAGAAATATGCTCAGTAGGACAAATATGGACTACTGTCTGGCTGATTTAACATCAGAAGGAATCGTTAAGAATCTAAATGGTTGGAAACCCTTTGCTGATCAGTTGGCAAGAAACATGTTCAGTATGTCAAATATAGTCTTCTGAATGTCTTGTTCTAACATGAGAAGGAATCAATGATTATTTATAGTAACTTAATATTTCGATTAGAAAGATGTTCAATAGGTCATAATTGACTATGATCTGGCTAATTCAACCTGAGAGGAGTCAATGGGAATGTATAGAAAGATCATGATTGAGAACTCTTGGGCCAAAAATTTGTTCAGCTGGTCAAATATAGATTACTGTCTCGCTGATCTAACTTAAAAAGGAGTCTATGAGAATATATACTTGAAAACCTTTTGTGGACCCCTTGGCCAGAAATATGTTCAGTAGGACAAATATGGACTACTGTCTGGCTGATTTAACATCAGAAGGAATCTTTAAGAATATAAGGTTGGAAACCCTTTGTGGATCAGTTGGCAAGAAACATGTTCAGTACGTCAAATATGGTTTTCTGAATGTCTTGTTCTAATGTGAGAAGGAATCAATGATTTTTTATAGTAACTTAATATTTCAATTAGAAAGATGATCAATAGGTCATAATTGACTATGATCTGGCTAATTCAACCTGAGAGGAGTCAATGGAAATGTATGGAAAGATCATGATTGAGAACTCTTGGGCCAAAAATGTGTTCAGCTGGTCAAATATAGATTACTGTCTCGCTGATCTAACTTAAAAAGAAGTCTATGAGAATATATAGTTAAAACATTTTTTGTGGACCTCTTGGTCAGAAATATGTTCAGAAGGTCAAATAATAACTTCAGTATAGCCATAACATAAAAAAAAAACTAAAAAAACTAAAAAAGAGCCTATTGTGGACCCTTTGTTCAGAATTGGAATCAGATGGGAAGTCAATGAGTTTGTACAGTAACTTGATATCTGGGGACTCTTCGGCCAGAAAGATGTTCAGTAGGTCATAATTGACTACGTTTGGCTGATTTAACATAAGAAGGACTCTATAAGAATATATACTTGAAAACCTTTTGTGGACCCCTTGGCCAGAAATATGTTCAGTAGGACAAATATGGACTACTGTCTGGCTGATTTAACATCAGAAGGAATCTTTAAGAATATAAGGTTGGAAACCCTTTGTGGATCAGTTGGCAAGAAACATGTTCAGTACGTCAAGTATGGTCTTCTGAATGTCTTTTTCTAATGTGAGAAGGAATCAATGATTATTTATAGTAACTTAATATTTCGATTAGAAAGATGTTCAATAGGTCATAATTGACTATGATCTGGCTAATTCAACCTGAGAGGAGTCAATGGGAATGTATAGAAAGATCATGATTGAGAACTCTTGGGTCAAAAATTTGTTTAGCTGGTCAAATATAGATTACCGTCTCGCTGATTTAACATTAAGGAGTCTATGAGAATATATAGTTAAAAACTGTTTGTGGACCTGTTGGTCAGAAATATGTTCAGAAGGTTAAATATGGACTTCAGTATAACCATAATATGTGAAAAGAAAGAAAAAAAAAACTTTTGTGGACCCCTTCTGCGGTCTGGCTGATTAAACCTGAGATTAGTAAATGGGAATGTATAGAAAGATCATGATTGACAACTCTTTGGCCAGAAATTTGTTCAGGAGGTCGAATATGGACTACTCTGCGGCTGATCTAACATAAAAAGGAGTCTATGAGAATATAATATAGTTGAAAAATTTCCGTGGACCTCTTGGTCAGAAATATGTTCAGAAGGTCAAATAATGACTTCAGTATAGCCATAACATGTAAAAAAAAAAAAAAAAAAAAAAAGAGCCTATTGTGGACCCTTTGTTCAGAATTGGAATCAGATGGGAAGTCAATGAGTTTGTACAGTAACTTGATATTTGGGGACTCTTCGGCCAAAAAGATGTTCAGTAGGTCATAATGGACTACGTTTGGCTGATTTAACATAAGAAGGACTCTATAAGAATATATACTTGAAAACCTTTTGTGGACCCCTTGGCCAGAAATATGTTCAGTAGGACAAATATGGACAACTGTCTGGCTGATTTAACATCAGAAGGAATCTTTAAGAATATAAGGTTGGAAACCCTTTGTGGATCAGTTGGCAAGAAACATGTTCAGTATGTCAAATATGGTCTTCTGAATGTCTTGTTCTAATGTGAGAAGGAATCAATGATTATTTATAGTAACTTAATATTTCGATTAGAAAGATGTTCAATAGGTCATAATTGACTATGATCTGGCTAATTCAACCTGAGAGGAGTCAATGGGAATGTATAGAAAGATCATGATTGACGACTCTTTGGCCAGAAATTTGTTCAGGAGGTCAAATATGGACTACTCTGCGGCTGATCTAACATGAAAAGGAGTCTATGAGAATATAATATAGTTGAAAAATTTCCGTGGACCTCTTGGTCAGAAATATGTTCAGAAGGTCAAATAATGACTTCAGTATAGCCATATGTAAAAAAAAAAAATTAAAAAAATTTAAAAAAGAGCCTATTGTGGACCCTTTGGTCAGAAATGGAAACAGATGGGAAGTCAGTGAGTTTGTACAGTAACTTAATATTCGGGTACTCTTCGGCCAGAAAGATGTTCAGTAGGTCATAATGGACTACGTTTGGCTGATTTAACATAAGGAGTCTATGAGAATATATACTTGAAAACCTTTTGTGGACCCCTTGACCAGAAATATGCTCAGTAGGACAAATATGGACTACTGTCTGGCTGATTTAACATCAGAAGGAATCGTTAAGAATCTAAATGGTTGGAAACCCTTTGCTGATCAGTTGGCAAGAAACATGTTCAGTATGTCAAATATAGTCTTCTGAATGTCTTGTTCTAACATGAGAAGGAATCAATGATTATTTATAGTAACTTAATATTTCGATTAGAAAGATGTTCAATAGGTCATAATTGACTATGATCTGGCTAATTCAACCTGAGAGGAGTCAATGGGAATGTATAGAAAGATCATGATTGAGAACTCTTGGGCCAAAATTTTGTTCAGCTGGTCAAATATAGATTACTGTCTCGCTGATCTAACTTAAAAAGGAGTCTATGAGAATATATACTTGAAAACCTTTTGTGGACCCCTTGGCCAGAAATATGTTCAGTAGGACAAATATGGACTACTGTCTGGCTGATTTAACATCAGAAGGAATCTTTAAGAATATAAGTTTGGAAACCCTTTGTGGATCAGTTGGCAAGAAACATGTTCAGTACGTCAAATATGGTTTTCTGAATGTCTTGTTCTAATGTGAGAAGGAATCAATGATTTTTTATAGTAACTTAATATTTCAATTAGAAAGATGATCAATAGGTCATAATTGACTATGATCTGGCTAATTCAACCTGAGAGGAGTCAATGGAGATGTATGGAAAGATCATGATTGAGAACTCTTGGGCCAAAAATGTGTTCAGCTGGTCAAATATAGATTACTGTCTCGCTGATCTAACTTAAAAAGAAGTCTATGAGAATATATAGTTAAAACATTTTTTGTGGACCTCTTGGTCAGAAATATGTTCAGAAGGTCAAATAATAACTTCAGTATAGCCATAACATTAAAAAAAAATAAAAAAATAAAAAAGAGCCTATTGTGGACCCTTTGTTCAGAATTGGAATCAGATGGGAAGTCAATGAGTTTGTACAGTAACTTGATATCTGGGGACTCTTCGGCCAGAAAGATGTTCAGTAGGTCATAATTGACTACGTTTGGCTGATTTAACATAAGAAGGACTCTATAAGAATATATACTTGAAAACCTTTTGTGGACCCCTTGGCCAGAAATATGTTCAGTAGGACAAATATGGACTACTGTCTGGCTGATTTAACATCAGAAGGAATCTTTAAGAATATAAGGTTGGAAACCCTTTGTGGATCAGTTGGCAAGAAACATGTTCAGTACGTCAAGTATGGTCTTCTGAATGTCTTTTTCTAATGTGAGAAGGAATCAATGATTATTTATAGTAACTTAATATTCCGATTAGAAAGATGTTCAATAGGTCATAATTGACTATGATCTGGCTAATTCAACCTGAGAGGAGTCAATGGGAATGTATAGAAAGATCATGATTGAGAACTCTTGGGTCAAAAATTTGTTTAGCTGGTCAAATATAGATTATCGTCTCGCTGATTTAACATTAAGGAGTCTATGAGAATATATAGTTAAAAACTGTTTGTGGACCTGTTGGTCAGAAATATGTTCAGAACGTTAAATATGGACTTCAGTATAACCATAATATGTGAAAAGAAAGAAAAAAAAAACTTTTGTGGACCCCTTCTGCGGTCTGGCTGATTAAACCTGAGATTAGTCAATGGGAATGTATAGAAAGATCATGATTGACAACTCTTTGGCCAGAAATTTGTTCAGGAGGTCGAATATGGACTACTCTGCGGCTGATCTAACATAAAAAGGAGTCTATGAGAATATAATATAGTTGAAAAATTTCCGTGGACCTCTTGGTCAGAAATATGTTCAGAAGGTCAAATAATGACTTCAGTATAGCCATATTTAAAAAAAAAAAACAATTAAAAAAACGTAAAAAAGAGCCTATTGTGGACCCTTTGGTCAGAAATGGAAACAGATGGGAAGTCAATGAGTTTGTACAGTAACTTAATATTCGGGTACTCTTCGGCCAGAAAGATGTTCAGTAGGTCATAATGGACTACGTTTGGCTGATTTAACATAAGAAGGAGTCTATGAGAATATATACTTGAAAACCTTTTGTGGACCCCTTGGCCAGAAATATGCTCAGTAGGACAAATATGGACTACTGTCTGGCTGATTTAACATCAGAAGGAATCGTTAAGAATCTAAATGGTTGGAAACCCTTTGCTGATCAGTTGGCAAGAAACATGTTCAGTATGTCAAATATAGTCTTCTGAATGTCTTGTTCTAACGTGAGAAGGAATCAATGATTATTTATAATAACTTAATATTTTGATTAGAAAGATGTTCAATAGGTCATAATTGACTATGATCTGGCTAATTCAACCTGAGAGGAGTCAATGGGAATGTATAGAAAGATCATGATTGAGAACTCTTGGGCCAAATATTTGTTCAGCTGGTCAAATATAGATTACTGTCTCGCTGATTTAACATTAAGGAGTCTATGAGAATATATAGTTGAAAACTGTTTGTGGACCTGTTGGTCAGAAATATGTTCAGAAGGTTAAATATGGACTTCAGTATAACCATAATATGTGAAAAGAAAGAAAAAAAAACTTTTGTGGACCCCTTCTGTGGTCTGGCTGATTAAACCTGAGATTAGTCAATGGGAATGTATAGAAAGATCATGATTGATGACTCTTTGGCCAGAAATTTGTTCAGGAGGTCAAATATGGACTACTCTGCGGCTGATCTAACATTAAGGAGTCTATGAGAATATATAGTTGAAAACTGTTTGTGGACCTGTTGGTCAGAAATATGTTCAGAAGGTTAAATATGGACTTCAGTATAACCATAATATGTGAAAAGAAAGAAAAAAAAAACTTTTGTGGACCCCTTCTGCGGTCTGGCTGATTAAACCTGAGATTAGTCAATGGGAATGTATAGAAAGATCATGATTGACGACTCTTTGGCCAGAAATTTGTTCAGGAGGTCAAATATGGACTACTCTGCGGCTGATCTAACATAAAAAGGAGTCTATGAGAATATAATATAGTTGAAAAATTTCCATGGACCTCTTGGTCAGAAATATGTTAAGAAGGTCAAATAATGACTTCAGTATATCCATATGTAAAAAAAATAAAAATAAAAAAAACGTAAAAAAGAGCCTATTGTGGACCCTTTGGTCAGAAATGGAAACAGATGGGAAGTCAATGAGTTTGTACAGTAACTTAATATTCGGGTACTCTTCGGCCAGAAAGATGTTCAGTAGGTCATAATGGACTACGTTTGTCTGAATTAACATAAGAAGGAGTCTATAAGAATATATACGTGAAAACCTTTTGTGGACCCCTTGGCCAGAAATATGTTCAGTAGGACAAATATGGACTACTGTCTGGCTGATTTAACATCAGAAGGAATCTTTAAGAATATAAGGTTGGAAACCCTTTGCTGATCAGTTGGCAAGAAACATGTTCAGTACTTCAAATATGGTCTTCTGAATGTCTTGTTCTAATGTGAAAAGGAATTAATGATTATTTATAGTAACTTAATATTTCGATTAGAAAGATGTTTAATAGGTCATAATTGACTATGATCTGGCTAATTCAACCTGAGATTAGTCAATGGGAATGTATAGAAAGATCATGATTGACGACTCTTGGGTCAAAAATTTGTTCAGGAGGTCAAATATGGACGACTCTGCGGCTGATCTAACATTAAAAAGGAGTCTATGAGAATATAATATAGTTGAAAAAATTTTGTGGACCCCTTGGCCAGAAATGGGAATCAGATAGGAAGCTGATGAGTGTATATAGTAAGTTCATCATCAAGGAATCTTGGGCCAGAAATGTATAATTAGAAGGTCAATTATGGTCTTCTGAATGGCTTGATGTAACATAAGGAGGAGTCACTAAGTATATATAGTAACTTAATATTTGAGGACTTGTCGGCCAGAAAGATGTTCAATATGTCATAATGGACTGCGGTCTGGCTGCTTTAACCTGTGAGGAGTGAAAGGGAATGTATAGAAAGATCATTATTGTGGACTCTTGGGCCAGAAATGTGTTCATCTGGCTGATTTAACATAACAAGGAGTCTATTAGAATATATAGTTGTGGACCTCTTGGTTCCTCCAATGCAACTGCACTAACTCTTCAATGCGCAGCGAGTTCTTGTATTCAATGCAAAAGAATTTGTCTCTTCAAAGCACAACGGATTCTTGTATGCAATGCAAAAGCAATTATCTCTTCAAAGCACAAGGAGATCTTGTATGCAATGCAAAAATACTTATCTCTTCAATGCACAACAAGTTCTTGTATGCATTGCAATGCAAAAGCACTTTTCTCTTCAAAGTAGAACAAGGTCTTGAATCCAATGCAAAAGCAACTATCTCTTTAGTGCACAACCACTTATCTCTTCAGTTCACAGTGAGTATGTATGAGTACTTGTAAGCATTGATATGCAAAATCACGTTTCTTGTTAATGCACAACGAGATTTTCTATGCAATTCAATGCAAATGCAGTAATCTCTTCAAAGCACAACAATCTTTTGTATGCAGTGCAAAAGCACATATCTTCAGTGCACAACAAGCACCTGTAGCAATGCAAAAACACTTATCTCTTCAAAGCACAACAAATTATTGCATGCAATGCACAATCACTTATCTCTTCAGTGCACAGTGAGTACTTTTATGCATTTATATGCAAAATCACGTTTCTCGTTAATGCACAACGTGATCTTGTATGCAATGCAATGCAAATGCTTTTATCTCTTCAATTACTTATCTCTTCAATACCCAACGAGTTAATGTATGCAATGCAAAAGCACTTATCTCTTCAAAGCACAATGAATTCTTGTATGCAAAGTAAAAGCACTTATATCTTTAGTGCACACAGAGTTCTTGTATGTCTTCAATGCACAACGTGTTCTTGTATGCAATGCAAAAGCACTTATCTCTTCAATGCACAAGAAGTTCTTGTATGCAATGCAAAGCAATTATCTCTTCAAAGCACAACGAGTTTTTGTATGCAATGCAAAATTACTTATCTCTTCAGTGCCAGCAATTCTTTTATGCATTGCAATGCCAATGCACTTATCTCTTCAATGTACAACAAGTTATTCATGCAATGCAAAAGCACTTATCTCTTCAGTGCACAGCGAATTCTTGTATGCAATGCAAAAGCTATTATCTCTTCAATGCACAACAAGTTATTGTATGCATTGCAATGCAAATGCACTTATATCTTCAATGCACAACAAGAACTTGTAGCAATGCAACTGCACTATCTCTTCAATGCGCAACGAGTTCTTGTATGCAATGCAAAATTACTTATCTCTTCAGTGCCAGCGATTCTTCTATGCATTTCAATGCAAAAGCAGATTTCTCTTCATGCACAGTGAGTTATTGTGTACATTGCCATGCAAATGAACTTATCTCTTCAATGCACAAGTTCGGGTATGCATTGCAATGCAAATACACTTATCTCTTCAATGCACAACACGTTATTACATGCATTGCAATGCAAAATTACTTATCTCTTCAGTGCCAGCGATTCTTGTATGCATTTCAATGCAAAAGCAGTTTTCTCTTTATGTACAGCGAGTTATTGTGTGCATTGCAATGCAAATGCACTTACCTCTACAGTTGCACATCTAGTTCTTGTATGCAATGTAATGCAAATGCACTTATCTTTTCAGTGCACAACAAGTTATTGTATGCATTGCAATGCAAAACACTTATCTCTTCAATGCATAACAAATTCTTGTATGCAATGCAAATGCACTTGTATGCAATGCATTAATACTAATCTCTTCAGTGCACAACGACTTCATGTATGCAAGGCAAAACCAATTATCTCTTCAATGCTCAATGCAAAATGCAATGCAATGCAAATGCACTTATCGCTTCAACGCACAAGTTCTTGTTTGCATTGCAAAAGCAATTATCTCTTCAAAGAACAAGAGTTCTTGTATGCAGTGCAAATGCACTTATCTCTTCAATGCACAAGGAGTTATTGTATGCAATGCAAAAGCAATTATCTCTTCAAAGCACAACGAGTTCTTGTATGCAATGCAAAATTACTTATCTCTTCAGTGCCAGCGATTCTTGTATGCATTGCAATGCCAATGCACTTATCTCTTCAATGTACAACAAGTTATTCATGCAATGCAAAAGCTATTATCTCTTCAATGCACAACAAGAACTTGTAGCAATGCAACTGCACTATCTCTTCAATGCACAACGAGTTCTTGTATGCAATGCAAATGCACTTGTATGCAATGCATTAATACTAATCTCTTCAGTGCACAACGACTTCATGTATGCAAGGCAAAACCAATTATCTCTTCAATGCTCAATGCAAAATGCAATGCAATGCAAATGCACTTATCGCTTCAACGCACAAGTTCTTGTTTGCATTGCAAAAGCAATTATCTCTTCAAAGAACAAGAGTTCTTGTATGCAATGCAAATGCACTTATCTCTTCAATGCACAAGGAGTTATTGTATGCAATGCAAAAGCAATTTTCTCTTCAAAGCACAACGAGTTTGCAATGCAAAATTACTTATCTCTTCAGTGCCAGCGATTCTTGTATGCATTGCAATGCCAATGCACTTATCTCTTCAATGTACAACAAGTTATTCATGCAATGCAAAAGCTATTATCTCTTCAATGCACAACGAGTTCTTGTATGCAATGCAAAATTACTTATCTCTTCAGTGCCAGCGATTCTTTTATGCATTTCAATGCAAAAGCAGATTTCTCTTCATGCACAGTGAGTTATTGTGTACATTGCCATGCAAATGAACTTATCTCTTCAATGCACAAGTTCGGGTATGCATTGCAATGCAAATACACTTATTTCTTCAGTGCCAGCGATTCTTGTATGCATTTCAATGCAAAAGCAGTTTTCTCTTTATGTACAGCGAGTTATTGTGTGCATTGCAATGCAAATGCACTTACCTCTACAGTTGCACAACAAGTTATTGTATGCATTGCAATGCAAAAGCACTTATCTCTTCAATGCATAACAAATTCTTGTATGCAATGCAAATGCACTTATCTTGTATGCAATGCATTAATACTAATCTCTTCAGTGCACAACGACTTCATGTATGCAAGGCAAAACCAATTATCTCTTCAATGCTCAATGCAAAATACAATGCAATGCAAATGCACTTATCGCTTCAACGCACAAGTTCTTGTTTGCATTGCAAAAGCAATTATCTCTTCAAAGCACAAGGAGTTATTGTATGCAATGCAAAATTACTTATCTCTTCAGTGCCAGCGATTCTTGTATTCATTTCAATGCAAAAGCAGTTTTATCTTTATGCACAGCGAGTTATTGTGTGCATTGCAATGCAAATGCACTTATCTCTTCAGTGCACATCTAGTTCTTGTTTGCATTGCAATGCAAATGCACTTATCTCTTCAATGCACAACAAGTTCGTGTATGCAAGGGAAAAGCAAATATCTCTTCAGTGTACAGCGAGTTATTGTGTACATTGCAATGCAAATGCACTTATCTCTTTATACACAACAAGTTCTTGTATGCATTGCAATGCAAATGCACTTATCTCTTCAATGCACAACAAGTTCTTTTATGCAAGGGAAAAGCAAATATCTCTTCAGTGCATAGCAAATTCTTGTATGCAATGCAAAAATACTTATCTCTTCAATGCCAGCGATTCTTGTATGCATGTCAATGCAAAAGCAGTTTTCTCTTTATGCACAGCGAGTTATTGTGTGCATTGCAATGCAAATGCACTTATCTCTTCAATGCAGAACAAGTTATTGTATGCATTGGAATGCAAATGCACTTATCTCTTCGGTGCACAGCGATTCCTTGTATGCAGTGCAAAAGCAATTATCTCTTCAATGCACAATGAGTTCATGTATGCAAGGGAAAAGCAAATATCTCTTCATGCACAGCGAGTTCTTGTATGCATTGCAAAATTACTTATCTCTTCAGTGCCAACGATTCTTGTATGCATTTCAATGCAAAAGCAGTTTTCTCTTCATGCACAGCGAGTTCTTGTATGCACTGCAAATACACTTATCTCTTCAATGCACAACACGTTAGTACATGCATTGCAATGCAAAATTACTTATCTCTTCAGTGCCAGCGATTCTTGTATGCATTTCAATGCAAAAGCAGTTTTCTCTTTATGTACAGCGAGTTATTGTGTGCATTGCAATGCAAATGCACTTATCTCTTCAATGCAGAACAAGTTATTGTATGCATTGCAATGCAAATGCACTTATCTCTTCGGTGCACAGAGATTTCTTGTATGCAATGCAAAAGCAATTATCTCTTCAATGCACAATGAGTTCATGTATGCAAGGGAAAAGCAAATATCTCTTCATGCACAGCGAGTTCTTGTATGCATTGCAATGCAAATGCACATCTCTTCAATGCACAACAAGTTCTTTTATGCAATGCAAAAGCACTTACCTCTTCGGTGCACAGCGAGTTCTTGTATGCAATGCAAAAGCAATTATCTCTTCAATGCACAACGAGTTCATGTATGCAAGGGAAAAGCAAATATCTCTTCATGCACAGCGAGTTCTTCTATGCACTGCAATGCAAATGCACATCTCTTCAATGCACAAGTTCTTTTATGCAATGCAAAAGCACTTACCTCTTCGGTGCACAGCGAGTTCTTGTATGCAATGCAAAAGCAAATATCTCTTCATGCACAGCGAGTTATTGTGTGCATTGCAATGCAAATGCACTTATCTCTTCGGTGCACAGAGATTTCTTGTATGCAATGCAAAAGCAATTATCTCTTCAATGCACAACGAGTTCATGTATGCAAGGGAAAAGCAAATATCTCTTCATGCACAGCGAGTTCTTGTATGCATTGCAATGCAAATGCACATCTCTTCAATGCACAACAAGTTCTTTTATGCAATGCAAAAGCACTTACCTCTTCGGTGCACAGCGAGTTCTTGTATGCAATGCAAAAGCAATTATCTCTTCAATGCACAACGAGTTCATGTATGCAAGGGAAAAGCAAATATCTCTTCATGCACAGCGAGTTCTTGTATGCACTGCAATGCAAATGCACATCTCTTCAATGCACAAGTTCTTTTATGCAATGCAAAAGCACTTACCTCTTCGGTGCACAGCGAGTTCTTGTATGCAATGCAAAAGCAAATATCTCTTCATGCACAGCGAGTTATTGTGTGCATTGCAATGCAAATGCACTTATGTCTTCGGTGCACAGAGATTTCTTGTATGCAATGCAAAAGCAATTATCTCTTCAATGCACAACGAGTTCATGTATGCAAGGGAAAAGCAAATATCTCTTCATGCACAGCGAGTTCTTGTATGCACTGCAATGCAAATGCATATCTCTTCAATGCACAAGTTCTTTTATGCAATGCAAAAGCACTTACCTCTTCGGTGCACAGCGAGTTCTTGTATGCAATGCAAAAGCAAATATCTCTTCATGCACAGCGAGTTATTGTGTGCATTGCAATGCAAATGCACTTATCTCTTCAGTGCACATCTAGTTATTGTATGCACTGCAACGCAAATGCACATCTCTTCAATGCACAACAAATTCTTTTATGCAAGGGAAAAGCAAATATCTCTTCAGTGCATAGCAAATTCTTGTATGCAATGCAAAAATACTTATCTCTTCAGTGCCAGCGATTCTTGTATGCATTTCAATGTAAAAGCAGTTTTCTCTTTATGCACAGCGAGTTATTGTGTACATTGCAATGCAAATGCACTTATCTCTTCAGTGCACATCTAGTTATTGTATGCACTGCAACGCAAATGCACATCTCTTCAATGCACAACAAATTATTTTATGCAATGTAAAATCACTTATCTCTTCGGTGCACAGCGAGTTGTTGTATGCAATGCAAAAGCAATTATCTCTTCAAAGCACAAGAGTTCTTGTATGCAATGCAAATGCACTTATCTCTTCAATGCACAATGAGTTATTGTATGCAGTGCAAAAGCAATTATCTCTTCAAAGCACGAGTTCTTGTATGCAATGCAAATGCACTTATCTCTTCAATGCACAATGAGTTATTGTATGCAGTGCAAAAGCAATTATCTCTTCAAAGCACGAGTTCTTGTATGCAGTGCAAAATTACTTATCTCTTCAATGCCAGCGATTCTTGTATGCATGTCAATGCAAAAGCAGTTTTCTCTTTATGCACAGCGAGTTATTGTGTGCATTGCAATGCAAAAGCAGTTTTCTCTTCATGCACAGCGAGTTCTTGTATGCACTGCAAATACACTTATCTCTTCAATGCACAACGATTCTTGTATGCATTTCAATGCAAAAGCAGTTTTCTCTTCATGCACAGCGAGTTCTTGTATGCACTGCAAATACACTTATCTCTTCAATGCACAACACGTTAGTACATGCATTGCAATGCAAAATTACTTATCTCTTCAGTGCCAGCGATTCTTGTATGCATTTCAATGCAAAAGCAGTTTTCTCTTTATGTACAGCGAGTTATTGTGTGCATTGCAATGCAAATGCACTTATCTCTTCAATGCAGAACAAGTTATTGTATGCATTGCAATGCAAATGCACTTATCTCTTCGGTGCACAGAGATTTCTTGTATGCAATGCAAAAGCAATTATCTCTTCAATGCACAATGAGTTCATGTATGCAAGGGAAAAGCAAATATCTCTTCATGCACAGCGAGTTCTTGTATGCACTGCAATGCAAATGCATATCTCTTCAATGCACAAGTTCTTTTATGCAATGCAAAAGCACTTACCTCTTCGGTGCACAGCGAGTTCTTGTATGCAATGCAAAAGCAAATATCTCTTCATGCACAGCGAGTTATTGTGTGCATTGCAATGCAAATGCACTTATCTCTTCAGTGCACATCTAGTTATTGTATGCACTGCAACGCAAATGCACATCTCTTCAATGCACAACAAATTCTTTTATGCAAGGGAAAAGCAAATATCTCTTCAGTGCATAGCAAATTCTTGTATGCAATGCAAAAATACTTATCTCTTCAGTGCCAGCGATTCTTGTATGCATTTCAATGTAAAAGCAGTTTTCTCTTTATGCACAGCGAGTTATTGTGTACATTGCAATGCAAATGCACTTATCTCTTCAGTGCACATCTAGTTATTGTATGCACTGCAACGCAAATGCACATCTCTTCAATGCACAACAAATTATTTTATGCAATGTAAAATCACTTATCTCTTCGGTGCACAGCGAGTTGTTGTATGCAATGCAAAAGCAATTATCTCTTCAATGCACAACGAGTTCATGTATGCAATGGAAAAGCAAATATCTTTTCAGTGCACAGCGAGTTCTTGTATGCATTGCAATGCAAATGCACTTATCTCTTCGGTGCACAATGAGTTGTTGTATGCAATGCAAAAGCAATTATCTCTTCAAAGCACAAGAGTTCTTGTATGCAATGCAAATGCACTTATCTCTTCAATGCACAATGAGTTATTGTATGCAGTGCAAAAGCAATTATCTCTTCCAAAGCACGAGTTCTTGTATGCAATGCAAATGCACTTATCTCTTCAATGCACGAGTTATTGTATGCAGTGCAAAATTACTTATCTCTTCAATGCCAGCGATTCTTGTATGCATGTCAATGCAAAAGCAGTTTTCTCTTTATGCACAGCGAGTTATTGTGTGCATTGCAATGCAAATGCACTTATCTCTTCAATGCAGAACAAGTTATTGTATGCATTGGAATGCAAATGCACTTATCTCTTCGGTGCACAGCGATTCCTTGTATGCAGTGCAAAAGCAATTATCTCTTCAATGCACAATGAGTTCATGTATGCAAGGGAAAAGCAAATATCTCTTCATGCACAGCGAGTTCTTGTATGCATTGCAAAATTACTTATCTCTTCAGTGCCAACGATTCTTGTATGCATTTCAATGCAAAAGCAGTTTTCTCTTCATGCACAGCGAGTTCTTGTATGCACTGCAAATACACTTATCTCTTCAATGCACAACACGTTAGTACATGCATTGCAATGCAAAATTACTTATCTCTTCAGTGCCAGCGATTCTTGTATGCATTTCAATGCAAAAGCAGTTTTCTCTTTATGTACAGCGAGTTATTGTGTGCATTGCAATGCAAATGCACTTATCTCTTCAATGCAGAACAAGTTATTGTATGCATTGCAATGCAAATGCACTTATCTCTTCGGTGCACAGAGATTTCTTGTATGCAATGCAAAAGCAATTATCTCTTCAATGCACAATGAGTTCATGTATGCAAGGGAAAAGCAAATATCTCTTCATGCACAGCGAGTTCTTGTATGCATTGCAATGCAAATGCACATCTCTTCAATGCACAACAAGTTCTTTTATGCAATGCAAAAGCACTTACCTCTTCGGTGCACAGCGAGTTCTTGTATGCAATGCAAAAGCAATTATCTCTTCAATGCACAACGAGTTCATGTATGCAAGGGAAAAGCAAATATCTCTTCATGCACAGCGAGTTCTTGTATGCACTGCAATGCAAATGCACATCTCTTCAATGCACAAGTTCTTTTATGCAATGCAAAAGCACTTACCTCTTCGGTGCACAGCGAGTTCTTGTATGCAATGCAAAAGCAAATATCTCTTCATGCACAGCGAGTTATTGTGTGCATTGCAATGCAAATGCACTTATGTCTTCGGTGCACAGAGATTTCTTGTATGCAATGCAAAAGCAATTATCTCTTCAATGCACAACGAGTTCATGTATGCAAGGGAAAAGCAAATATCTCTTCATGCACAGCGAGTTCTTGTATGCACTGCAATGCAAATGCATATTTTTTCAATGCACAAGTTCTTTTATGCAATGCAAAAGCACTTACCTCTTCGGTGCACAGCGAGTTCTTGTATGCAATGCAAAAGCAAATATCTCTTCATGCACAGCGAGTTATTGTGTGCATTGCAATGCAAATGCACTTATCTCTTCAATGCAGAACAAGTTATTGTATGCATTGCAATGCAAATGCACTTATCTCTTCGGTGCACAGAGATTTCTTGTATGCAATGCAAAAGCAATTATCTCTTCAATGCACGAGTTCATGTATGCAAGGGAAAAGCAAATATCTCTTCATGCACAGCGAGTTCTTGTATGCAATGCAAAATTACTTATCTCTTCAGTGTCAGCGATTCTTGTATGCATTTTAATGTAAAAGTTTTTCTCTTCATGCACAGCGAGTTATGATATTGCAATGCAAATGCACTCTTCTCTTTAATGCACAAGAACTTGTGTGCAATACAATGCAAATGCACTTATATCTTCAATGCACAAAAACTTATCGTATGCAATGCAAAATCACTTATCTCTTCAGTGCACAGCGAGTTCTTGTATGCATTGCCATCAAATGCACTTATCTCTTCAATGCATAACAAGTATTTGTATGCAATATAAGGCAAATGCACTTATCTCTACAATGCACAACGAGTTCATGTATGCAAGGGAAAAGCAAATATCTCTTCAGTGCACAGCTAGTTCTTGTATACATTGCAATGCAAAAGCACTTATCTCTTCAATGCATAACAAGAACTTGTATGCATTGCAATGCAAAAACACTCTTCTCTTCAATGCACAAGAACTTGTGTGCAATACAATGCAAATGCACTTATCTATTCAATGCACAACAAATTCTTGTATGCAATGCAAAAATACTTATCTCTTCATTGCACGAGTTCATGTATGCAAGGCGAAAGCAATTATCTCTGCAATGCACAACAAATTCTTGTATGCAATGCAAAAGCAATTATTTCTTCATTGCCCAACAAATTATTTTATGCACTTATCTATTTCAATGCACAACGAGATCTTGTATGCAATGCAATAATACTAATCTCTTTCAGTGCACATCTAGTTCTTGTATGCATTGCAATGCAAATGCACTTATCTCTTCAATGCACAACACATTCTTGTATGCAATGCAAAAGCACTTTTCTCTTCATGCACAGCGAATTCTTGTATGCATTGCAATGCAAATGCACTTATCTCTTCAATGCACAACAAGTTCTTGTATGCAATGCAAAAGCAATTATCTCTTCAAAGCACAATGAGTTCCTGTATGCAATGCAAAATTACTTATCTCTTCAGTGCCAACGATTCTTGTATGCATTTCAATGCAAAAGCAGTTTTCTCTTCATGCAGAGCGAGTTCTTGTATGCATTGCAATGCAAATGCACTTATCTCTTCCATGCATAAGAATTTGTATGCAATCTAATGCAAATGCACTTATCTCTACAATGCACAAAAAGTTATTGTATGCAATGCAAAAGCAATTATTTCTTCAATGCACAACAAATTCTTGTATGCAATGCAAAATCACATCAGCACTTTTCTCTTCATGCACAGCAAGTTCTTGTATGCATTGCAATGCAAATGCACTTATCTCTTAAATGCACAAGTTATTGTATGCAATGCAAAAGCAATTATCTCTTCAAAGCACAAGAGTTCTTGTATGCATTGCAAAAATACTTATCTCTTCAATGCACAACAAATTCATGTATGCAATGTGAAAGCAAGTATCTCTTCAATGCACAAATTCTTGTATGCAGTTTGCATTTGCACTTAACTTTTCAAAATGTATAGAAAGCTTATGATCGAGGTCTCTTTTGTCAAAAATATGTTGAGTAGGTAAAATATGGAGTTCTGTATAGACATAACATGAAAAAAAACACCTTAACAAAAAAAACATTTTGGCCAGAAATAGGAGACAGAAGGAGTCAATGAGAACGTTTTGGCCAGAAAAATACTTAGTAGGTCAACAATGGCTTGTAACATAAGGAGTCGATCAGTATGTATAGTAACTTAATATTTGAGGACTCTTTAGCCAGAAAGATGTTCAATAGGTCATAATGGACTACGTTCTGGCCTGATTTAACAGAGAGGGCCAATTCCATATTAAACCCTATGGATTAAGAATGAGATGTCATTAAAGTTCAAGGCACGCATCCAAAAACTTTTGGCAATATAGTGTATAGGTCAAATATGTTCAATAGGTCAAATATAGACTAGTCCATGGCTGATGTGACACCGAAATCAGTCAATGTCAGTCATATGTCAATGATTATGTACAGAAAGTTCGGTCAAAAATATGTTCAGAAGGTAAAATATGGAATACTGTCTGGCTGATTAAGATTAACTTAATGTTAGAGGACTCTTTGGCCAGAAAGATTTTCAGTAGGTCATAATGGACTTCTGAATGGCTGATGTAACATAAGAACGAGTCAATAGGAATGTATAGAAAGTTCATGATCGAGGACTCTTTGTCCAGAAATATCTTCAGAAGGTCAGATATGGACTACTGTTTGGCTGACGTAACATCAGGAGTCAAAAAGCATGTATAGAAAGTTCAAGCTGAAATACTTTTTGACCGGAAATATGTTCAGTAGGTCAAATATAAACTTCGTTATAGCCATGTTTTGTTTTTTTCATAACAAAAAAAAACACTTAAAAAAAATATTTTTGTGAAACTTTTGGCTAGAAATGGGAATCAGAAGAGAAGGCAATGAGTATGTACAGTAAGTTAATATTTGAGGACTCGGGCCAGAAATATATAATTAGAAGGTCAATTATGGTCTTCTGAATGGCTTGATGTAACATAAGGAGGAGTATAGTAACTTAATATTTGAAGAATCTTCGGCCAGAAATATGTTCAATAGGTCAAATATGGACTACTGTCTGGCTGATTTAACATCAGAAAGAATATTTGAGAATATATAAATGAAACCCCTTTGCAGACCAGTTGGCAAGAAACATGTTCAGTAGGTCAAATATGGTCTTCTGAATGGCTTGTCAATGATTATGTATAGTAACTTAATATTTCGGTTAGAAAGATGTTCAGTAGGTCATAATGGACTACGTCTGGCTGATTTAACATAAGAAGGAATCTTTGAGAATAATTACTTGAAAACCTTTTGTGGACCCCTTGGCCAGAAATATGTTCAGTAGGTCAAATATGGTCTTCTGAATGGCTTGATGTAAGAAGGAGTCAATGAGTATGTATAGTAACTTAATATTTGAGGACTCTTCGGTCTGAAATATATTCAGTAGGTCATAATGGATTACAGTCTGGCTGATTTAACCTGAGAGGAGTCAATGGCAATGTATAGAAAGATCATGATTGAGAACTCAGGCCAGAAATGTGTTCAGTTAGTCAAATATGGTTTACTGTCTCGCTGATTTAACATTAAGGAGTCTATGAAAATATATAGTTGAAAACTCTTGGTCAAAAATATGTTCAGAAGGTGAAATATAGACTTCTAGGTCAAATAAAGGTCAAATATATACAAAATATACATAAATAACATGTAAAAAAAAAAAAAAAAAAAAAAAAAAAAAAAAACCTTTTGTGGACCTCTTGGCCAGAAATATATTCAGTAGGTCAAATATGGACTACTGTCTGGCTGATTTAACATCAGAAGGAATTTTGAGAATATATAGTTGAAACCCCTTTGTGGACCAGTTGGCAAGAAACATGTTCAGTAGGTACAATATGGACTACTGTCTGGCTGATTTAACATCAGAATGAATCTTTGAGAATATAAAGTTGAAAACCCTTTGTGGACCAGATGGCAAGAATCATGTTCAGTAGGTCAAATATGGACTACTGTCTCGCTGATTTAACATTAATGAGTCTATGAGAATATATAGTTGAAAACTGTTTGTGGACCTCTTGGTCAGAAATATGTTCAGAAGGTGAAATATAGACTTCAAGGTCAAATATAAGGTCAAATATAGCCATAACAACAAAAAAACAAACACCAAAAAACTTTAAAAAAAAAAAACCCTTTGTGGACCCTTTGGCCAGAAATGGAAATCAGATGGGAAGCTGTTGACTTTGTATAGTGTTCATCATTGAGGATTCTTGGGCCAGAAGTATATAATTAGTAGGTCTATTGTGGTCTTTTGAATGGCTTGATGCAACATAAGGAGGAGTCAATGAGTATGTCAATGAGTAACTTAATTTTCAAGGACTCTTTGGTCAAACACATGTTCCGTAGGTCAAATATGGACTACTGTCTGGCTGATTTAACATCAGAAGGAATCTTTGAGAATAAATCCTTGAAAACCTTTTGTGGACCCCTTGGCCAGAAATATGTTCAGTAGGTCAAATATGGACTACTGTCTGGCTGATTTAACATCAGAAGGAATCTTTGAGAATATATAGTTGAAAACCCTTTGTGGACCAGTTGGCAAGAAACATGTTTAGTAGGTCAAATATGGTCTTCTGAATGGCTTGATGTAAGAAGGAGTCAATGAGTATGTATAGTAACTTAATATTTGAGGACTCTTCGGTCTGAAATATATTCAGTAGGTCATAATGGATTACAGTCTGGCTGATTTAACCTGAGAGGAGTCAATGGCAATGTATAGAAAGATCATGATTGAGAACTCAGGCCAGAAATGTGTTCAGTTGGTCAAATATGGATTACTGTCTCGCTGATTTAACATTAAGGAGTCTATGAGAATATATAGTTGAAAACTCTTGGTCAAAAATATGTTCAGAAGGTGAAATATAGACTTCTAGGTCAAATAAAGGTCAAATATAGCCATATGTAAAAAAAAACAGCCGTTGAGTTTGTATAGTAAGGTCATCAATGAGGACACTTGGGCCAGAAATATATAATTAGTAGGTCAATTATGGTCTTCTGAATGGCTTGATGTAACATAAGGAGGAGTCAATAAGTATGTATAGTAACTTAATATTTGAGGACTCTTCGGCCAGAAAGATGTTCAGTAGGTCCAAAAAAAAAAACTTAATTTAACATTAAGGAGTCTATGAGAATATATAGTTGAAAACTGTTTGTGTACTTATAGCCATAACATGTAAAAAAAAAAAAAAAAAAAAAATGAGTATGTATAGTAAATAAATATTTGAGGACTCTTCAGTCAGAAAGATGTTCAATAGGTCATAATGGAATATGGTCTGGCTGATTTAACCTGAGATTAGTCAGTGGGTTTGTATAGAAAGATCATGAATGAGGACTCTTTGGCCAGAAATGTGTTCAGTTGGTCAAATATGGATTGCTGTCTGGCTGATTTAACATTATAAGGAGTCTATGAGAATATATAGTTTAAATTTGCGCACACGCTGAATGTATCAGCCCAAAAGCTCTACAATGTGAAAATGGTCACCAGCTGGTCTGGAAGGATACGGGCTGTCATCGTGTGGTTTAGGAAAGCTAGCCTCGCCAAGCCTGTTTTCAAAGAAAAGCAGAGACTCCTTGGTAAGTTGTAAACTTGATAAAGTCAATAAAAAAAGCACACACATTGAATAAACATTGCTCAAATCTGTGAAATGATTTAGTAATCATATTTTATAATAATTTGTATAATTATTTGTATTGGTTTTTTTTTTTGTCACCACAATTCTTCTATATTCTTACTATGTTCCAATGGGGTCAAACTATTTTTTTTTTTCAATGTATGTTTTTGTTTGTGTTCTTAAAGACCTTCCTGAACATGCCCTCATCTTGGATGTCCGAACAAGATGGAACAGCCTCTTCCTAATGGTAGTGTGCTTCCTCGAACAATACCCTGCCATCCAGGTAGCTTCAATGGACTCACGACTGCAGAGGTGGACAGAGAAAGGTATAGATTAATGATTTAAAAATAAGACAACCAATCATGAAAGTTGAATTAGACTGATTCTAAAACATAATACTGGTTTTCCTTTCAGACTGGGGAGAGTGTCAGATGAAGACATGAGGAAGTGTGAGGACTTCATCGACACCATGAGGGTCCTTTACAACTCTACGTTCTTTGTGTCATCTGACAAGAGTGCCACTGCAGGGCAGATCCTCCCAATCCTGGACAAACTCAAGAAGTTTAAAGTGGAGGAAGATAATTCTGCCTTCAAGAGAGCTATCAAGGAGAAGATCTGGAAAAGGTCTCCCCACTCTACACGGTACATAGCTCATTTATAATAATTTAGTAGTTCATTCACTTGTGTTTGTGCTAGTATCCACCTATTTAAAATTAAAATGCATTATCAAAATATTTGATATAAAATATTTAATCTTGTTAGGATGAAAGAAATTATGACCTTTAACACATTTACAAGCAGAAACAAGGTTTGTTCATGATCATAATAAAGTAGACTTATGTGTTCTATTCTATACATATTGTTTTAATTTACTATTGTGTATGATTTATTAAAGGGTGGAGATGTGACCCAGAAGAAAAAAGGAGAAGAGCTGCTGCAGGAGGGGGAGGAGGAGCATCGTTTCACAGAAGACAGAAAACCAGCAGTAGCAGCACATGTAAGATGTGGACATTACTACTGACATACTTGTTGTACTGATCACATAATGTTTGATGAATTATCAAGGCCTTTTTCTATTTGAAGACAGCTCTTGGGGAGCTCTTCAAAGACGAAGACCAGGCCCTGCTGGAAACGGTGAAGGTGGACGCCAGTGGCCCCTCAGTCACCGAAAAGAGGTACAGGTTTACTGGAGCTTCCCGGCAGTACTAAGCTCAGTGGAAGGATAGGAATCCTGTGGTGTTGGCAGAAGAGGGACCAAATGCCAATGCTGGCCAGCTTGGCCAAAAAGTATCTCTGTATCCAGGCCTCTTCTATGTCATCAGAACGTGTGTTCTCTACAGCGTGGGACACAGTGAAAGAGTCGACATGCTGATTTGAAAAGAACTTAAAAAGAGCTGCTAGATTAGTTAGTTTGGATTTAATTAAAAAATAGTTTAAATGTACGTAATGTTCATTGTTCATTTGGTTTATTTTATTTGTGACAGCCAAATAAAAGGACGTTTTTGGGAGGTAGAGGGTTTATTTTGTCTGTGTAATATTTCTGAATAAATGTGTAATATTTCTAAATAAATGAAAAAAATGTTGAGAGGTTTGGACTTATTTTTTTCACTGAAATAAATGTTTTTTTTATACACAGAGAGTAAAGTACCGAAAAAAGGTAGCCCTAATAGTAATTTAATATTTGAGGACTCTTCGGCCAGAAAGATGTTGAGTAGGTCATAATGGACTACGGTCTGGCTGATTTAACCTGAGATTAGTCAGTGGGTATGTATAGAAGGATCATGATTGAGGACAGAAATTTGTTCAGTTGGTCAAATATGGATTACTGTCTGCTTCGGAGCCAAGAGTATCTCTCTCTTCACTCCTCAAGCCTTCTGAGTATTGTCAGCTTCTTCAAGACGAGCAGCTTTCCAGTCAGTGTTGGTGTTACGGCGCGTTCCAGCGATCGTTTACTTCCTGCCTGCTGATCTGTGCATCCAGCTGGTATTCGGTCCCTGGGTGCTTCGGCATCGCTGTGAAGTTTCCTCTCCTAAAAGAGCTCACACGTGGCATGTCTTTTTCAAAATGTCTCGTCCGTGTGCTTCTGGGTGCGGTCGGTCTCTGCCGCCCTCTGATGGGCATGAACACTGCCTGACGTGCCTGGGCCTTCAGCACGCTCAGGCGGTGTTCAGGGATGAACACACCCCCCTCTAGCGCACCGCTTCCCCCGTGAGCTCAAACTGTAGCAACGGAGCCGGCTCCTGCTGTTCCATCTGTTGCATTTGGGCACGCAGAGGACGAGGAGATGTCGATCGCCGCATCGCAAGGTGGTCTAGAGTCCTCCGAGGATGATGATTCGGCTATGCTGCCGCCTTCCGGTGTGCCAGCATTGCCCGAGTCGGACCTAGAGCTGACAGCCATGCTTTCCCGGGCAGCCAACAAATGGAGGAAAATCAACGTTGTCAGCTGGCTCTCCTGAAGCGTGTTCTGTTTTACAGTGAAAAAGAAAATAAAAAAAAAAGAAAATGGGTGATCTTCTTTGTCAATATTCCACTTTTGTGGCATCTTTTGTGTCTGCCTAGTTTCAGTTATAGAAGCGCACAACATCCGGTCAGTGATGCTTGCTCGCTCTCATTGGCTATCGCGGGTATCACGTCAGAGGCAGCCCGATCAAGAATTTTTGATATTTACGATTTGGGGTCGCGGGGGCTCCGACGCAATCGGAAGCAGTAAAATAATCGTAATGACACCACATGATTTTTTGGACAAAAAGTCGTTTGCGACAAGCCTTGAAATGGGCCACGCCCCCCGATCGCAAATCAGGCTCAAAATTGGGCTTTAATTCTCCAAGTGTGTGGCCAGCCTTAGGAGAAGGATTAGACAAATAATAGAATAAATAGTACTGTAGTATCACAATTACTAATAAACAAAGATGAGCTAAGTGTATTGCTTAGCATTAATCCAAAATTGTTTAACAGTTATGGTGTTAGTCATAGAAAGTATGCAGTATCTCACTAAATTAATTCATTCAACTTTTTCAAATTCATAGACAATAAGCAGACACTTGAAAATGAAACATTTATGTAGACTATATGACAGACTTGCGCTGCACATGCTGCACTTAACTGTATTTTTTCCAATCATATTTTATGCAATTCATTTGATTGCTTATTAGGTCATCCTCGGTTGATAAGAAAATTAATTTAAGAAGAAAAGACAGTAATTATGGGATTTACCAAGAACATACTGTACATTTGCATATGGCCAAGCAGAGTAAATTTTTTTTCACCTTAGGTTTAATGTAAACAACATGATTATTCTTCATTTATTTGAAAATGTCTTGTGTTATTTTGATCATGTCAAATTGTCATGTTTGATCATGTCAAATTGATTTATTCATTATTAGGTGGACAAACTTTGACTATAAAAAAAAATCATTACAAATAATTTTTGTTGAATTATTATTATTATTATAATTATTCAATGTAATTATATTGTTTTCATATCATCAACCCATTTACAAGCATTTTATATGATTTTTTTAAATTGGGTTCTCTTATATTTGTTCTCCTGGTACAGTTTTGCCATGTCTGCTTATTATATTGTGTTTTTATGGGGTTTGTTTAGAGAATATCATCTCCCACCAAAAGTACAATAACTTGGGTCGCTTTATTTATTAGACCAAGATACTTTATTGTGATATATGGCAACCATCTCTCTCGTGTGACCTCAAAGCATATAAGTTCCCATGCACCCCTAGCGATTTCTGATGCCCCCTTCGGGGGGTGTGGACCCCAGGTTGTGAAGCACTGGTTTAGTGTATGATGCCTAAGTTTTTCTGCAACCATTTACAAAGTTGGCAAGTGTATGATGCCTAGAGTTTTCTAGCCTTACAGTTGTATATGTGTTGATTGCAGCAGCTTATGCAAATGTTCACATCACAATTTTTCCAACAGTTGCTATTTCAGATAAAACAGCAACAAACAGCACACAAAACTCTTCTGACATCCCAGCAGACCCAGTATTAGAGTCCACACCTCTGCTCACCGAAACTCCTATGTCTTCCTCCTTGGCTTCTCCTGTGCCCTCTTCTTTCAATTCCACCCAGATACCTGTTGCTTCCTGCACCACCTCCTTGACCCCTCCTGTGTCTTCATCTGTTGCTTCTTCTTTGTCTCCCCTGACTCATCCTGTTTTCATTTCCTCTCAGTCTAGCCCTATGTCTTCCTCCCTAACTTCTGCTTTGTCTTCTGCCCCTACCCTTTCTACCTCTTCTAAAGACTTGGTATCTTCCTCACCAAAAAGAAGGCAAACAAAGAGGAAAGCAGACAGTAGTGATATGTGTAGATTTATCAGTCATTTTTTATCACCATATGAATCAGAACTAAATTTTGTTCTGTGAAACAGTCTTAGTCAGCTGAAGGAACAGGGCCTTTCTCATTTATTTATTTGTTTGTTTTTGAAAAGGACTGGGTTCGAATTCTACAAAGGCACATATGCATACCTTTTCTTTGTTTTGCAAACTATGCAAGAAAGAAATTATATTTTATTAACAAGGTTCGGGAGAAGCACGTTCAGATAACTGACACAAGTGTAGAGCACTCAGCTAATCAACAATAGGGGTATATATACGCAGCATCCCTCCACCACCCCTTTTCCACACTTTTAGTTCTAACCACTTATACACGGGGGGTACTCTGGGTTCGGGCCAAATTCCGAGCTCGAAACCCTCCCCCCGGCTTACCAGTGAGTTAATTCAAATTAAAATAATGTGATAACAGTTCGTTTGCAATATCAGGCTGCATAATGAACTGTTTTTGTACTGCTAAAATAACTGAAAGCCAATGACACCGGAATTTAGACACATTCAAGGTACAAATAGACATGACACTCTTATGTTAAAATAAAATAGTTAATATACAGATTTCACAACTTATTTTTCATTCCTCGTGTTCATACAAACCATGCAAAAGGAAAAATCAACTGTCCTAACAGTGTTTGAAAAACATAAATCTAAGATATATCTTGAGGAAAAATCATCACAATCAACCACATTATGAAGGGCATGTGAGCTTTATAAAAAGACACTAGTACAAACAATACAAACTGAAACTGTAACACTTTTTTTGTTACAGTTTCAGTTTGTATTGTTTGTAGACTGTCTTTTTACAAAGCCCACATGCCCTTCATAAAGTAGTGGTTTATTGTGGGAATTCCCATGTCTCAAAAAATGACACCTTTTCTGTTCAGTTGTTTATACTAAGCATCAATTTTGAAAATTTTCCTAATAAAAATTCTCTTCATCCATGACCCTCATGGCAATGTTTACAAGATGTCTGTTGAACTTGGTTTTACTTATGTCTGTTACTAATTATAATCTTTTAATTTGTTTCAGAATGCCCCCTGCATAAAGACTTGAACAGTTTCCCCTACAAAAAGATTTTGAAGAAAAGAATCCGGGAGGTTTGTTTCAAAAAGCATTTAAAATATTCATAAAAATATCATAGACAATAACAATATTGTAATTTTGTATGTTGTAATCACAAAATGTCTGTGAAAAAACATGAAAAAATATTCTATATCATTAATGTAAGGTTTAGGTATTCATATAATTCATGTTATACTGTTCGATCATGGATTTTAATAAGAAAAATTTGCTAATTTTAAATCTTGTCATAGTAGTTTGTACAAAATGAAAAACTGAAGGTCCATATTTTTCAAAATTTTAGTAATATAAGTTTTATTATGTTTCTTATTTAAGACTTGGTCCTACTGACTATTATTTTACTTTGTTTAATTTACCATTTAATGTTACATTTACCATTCAGCAGATATAATATTCTACCTGTAGGTGTTAAAATGGATTAATTTTACCATGTTTCTTTCTGTCTTTGCAAAGGGCCATGCGGAGGTGTTGGTCCAGTGGTTTCCTTGTTCTGGATGGTGCGTATGTTATCTGAATTTTACACTGTAAAACCTAACAATTATATGTACTTAATAAAAATGAGTTCACTGCACTCAAATATTACTGAATGTTATGTGGACACAATGACTGAAACAGAACTCAAACTGAATGAGTTATAGAACATTTCTAGTTCCCAGCATGATAATTGGATAATAATTGTATTGTTATGTGATAATTGATCAAGTGATAATTGAGCATTGGTGATTAACACCTGATGATAAGGAGCAGAATCACTGAAGGAAAGAGAAACACAAGAACTACAACTGACTTCAGCCACAGCCTTAGATGAAATGAACTGAAGATAAAAGAAGACATTAAATCTCTGAAGATCTCAGCAGAGGAGGACTAAACAACTCCACAAACAGCATTACCTACTTCACACATTACTAACCAGATTGATTTTATTTCTGTCATTTATGTTTTAATTAAAATAATAGTTTAATTTGAAGTCACCATGATGGTGATCAGTGTTTTCTTTAGTTGGGCTATTGACCCTTTTCTGCCTACTTTAATTCTGTTTATAAAGCACATTTGTTTTGGCAAGAAAAGCCAAGAGAAAACGTGATCAGATGATGTTGGATGTTTATTGCTGATGATATAATCATCATGTAATGGCCTAAATCACTGTTCTCATTCAGAGTCTAATGCTCTGGTTATAGAGATATTGTGTCATTTTATTTTTTTTACTATTTATTATAGAAGCCATGTGATTTTACAGCATGAGATTCAGGACCGTTGTGGTAATCGAACAATATGCAGTAGTTTAAGACATAAAATTAGCACACAAAAGGTTTTAATGTACAGCATTACATAGACACACACAGACATCAAGAATCAGTGTATGAATCTCAACAATGGTGACAATCAAAAAAATATTCAGATAAACACATCAACTCTGAACATAAAACAAGCTACAAAAATGTCACAACAAAAACAGCAAAAGTAAAAGCAAATAGTAAGTATCAAAGAAAATTAGTCACAATTCAGATGCATAATTTATTCATGCCGCAATGCATGCTGGGATCCATGGGGGAGTTTTGATTGGTGGTACCCAGCATGCACTGCAGCATGAAGCTTTTCATTGATTGTCACAATTGTTGAGATTCATACACTGATTCTTGATGCCTGTGTGTGTCTGAGTAATGTCGTGAATGAAAATCTTTTGAGCACTACATAATTTTAAAATCTTGCATATTATTCAACTACCACAACAGCGTTGGATTTCATGCTGTAGAGTCACGTAGCCACCATTATGAATGATACAAAATTAGCAACGCATTACCTCTATGAACAGAGCATTAGACTCTGAATGATATCAGTGATTTAAGCCATTATATGATAATTATATCATCATCAATAAATAGCCAGAGAAAAACTAATGTTAAAGAGTCAAGGGTCAGGAGCCCAACTAAAGCAAACACTGATTACCATAATGGTGACTTCAAACAAAACTATTATTTTCATTAAAACATAAATGACAAAAAAAAACAAGTTAGTCTAGTTAGTAATGTGTGAATCTGGTAATGCTGTTTGTGGAGTTGTTTAATCCTCCACTGCTGAGATCTTCTGAGATCTGAGATTTAATGTCTTCTTTTATCTTCAGTTGATTTCATTTAAAGCTGTGGCTGAAGTCAGTTGTAGTTCTTGTGTTTCTCTTTCATTCAGTAATTCTGCTCGTTATCATCAGGTATTCATCACTAATGCTCAATCATCACTTAATCACTTAATTTCTTGACTGCAATGTGTCTTCTTTTAGTGAACTCAATTGAAATAAGTTCAGAGTACTCATAACTATTGGTTTCTAAAATTACAAAAGAATTAAGGTAATCGGTGTCCTCAAATGAATGTAATGAGTTAGCTTAACTTATTGGATTTTACTTTGTTTGTGCTATTGTAAACCTAGCTATGATCAATAAGATCATAAAAATGAATTATATAATGTACAAAATACAGTAAGTGGATTATTTTTGCCATCATTATGCCCAGGCATTCTGAAAAAAAATTATACATGTATGCATACCTGAAGACTACATGTCTCATTGTGCAGTTTCAACACCGTATTGATATTCCAAACAGTAATGAACAATGTGACAGTAATACTTTTTTCTGTTCTTCTGTCTGTCTTACAGTAGGGCAAAGTGGAAAAACTCCTGGGAACCCAAAGAAAACATTCAAAATTGATACCATATTGTCATTTTGGTTTTAAGTTTTGGTCAGTGTTTATGTTTCATGTCTTTTATTTTGAAATTCTCATAGTCATGTTTCCTGGTTTTGTGTCATGTGACTTCCTTGCCCTCATATGATCTTGTCATGTGCTTCCATTGGTTCATTGTTTGATTGTCCACAGGTGTCCCTTGTTTAGTCATTAGTTTTTGTGTATATATTGCCCTCATGTTACCATTATCTTTTTGCTTTGTTCCCCTGTAACCACTGTTTGGTGAGAGTTTAGTTTAGTTTCTTTGTCAAGTTATGTTCTAGTCAGGTCTATTCATTTTTGGAGATCTTTGGAGACTCTGTTACACATTGTGAAGATGTCTGTTCCACTATATTGTTTGTTGATATTGTGTTTTTTCTGTGTTTGGGAATGGTAAATAAAATAGATTAAATCTTTTGAAATAATAATTATTTGTGACTGCTTCTGTTCCTTCATATACGCTTGATGTTTATAATTTGTTAATTTAGAGTGTAAATACATGCACTTTAAATACATTTAGTGTCTATGCATTTTTAAATCTATAATGTTTATGTGAGATGGTAGACCAGTACACTTTTGGGCTAGTACTTCCTTTCTTTAGGTAAGAACACAAGGAAGACAGTGATTAAATATTACATGACTTTTTACCAGAGCAATACTTTATGAAAAATTATGTTCAATACCTAACCCATCCGCCATAATTATGATTTTGTCTCCACCAATTCAATTTCATAGAGTTTCGCCCTTCACACACACACATTCGCCTGACTATCTTTGTGAGGACATATAATCCCCTAGCCACTTAATCTAACCTTACCCATCACAACTAAGTGGCTAAAACCTAGTCCTAACACTCAAAGAGGCTTTTGAGTGGGTGACAGAAAGTGAGGACTGGCCAAAAATCCTATTAGCCCCTCACTGCAGAAGACGCAGATCCAGGGGTGGAGATAGTTAGGGTTAGGGATATGTAAAGTGGATCTTGTGTTCTGCAGTGAGAACCATTTCAAAAAACCCTCACTCTAATGGTCTGAAACTCACACTGGTCCTCATAAATAGAGCTAAAGTATTGACACACACACACACACACACACACGTATGGGAGGACATGCATTGCATTATGTCAACAAATGTCATTACAAATATTTGATAGTCAATGACACTCTAGAGATGTGCTAAAAATGACACATGTTGTGTCAGTTTTAACACATGTAGTGTGTGTGCTCAGGGACAACACATGTTGTGTCAAATTTAACACAATAAATGTGTGTCATTTTAACACACAAATTGTGTCAGGTAATTACATACTCAGATGTCATTTTAAAAATAAAGTGAAACTAAATTATAAAGCATTTAATCAATAGTCGAGTACAGAACGCACGTGCACACAAAGCACAAGACTGGACAGACTCACTGGACTGAACATTATTCAGTTATTCACACTTCAACACCTCAACGACGATGCTGCTTTTGAGAAAAGATCATGAAGAGATGACAGTACGGTGTATCTAAAAACAAATGTGCAGAAAATGACAACATAATAAAACTGGCAATTTTTTTTTTAGTTATAATAAAGTCACCTCTCAAATATCTAACACTTGCTGAGCTCATGAAACGCATGTGATGATAATATTATCATCTGATCATATATTTCTGCTGCTTCAAATGTGTCAAATACACACACAGTCACAGCAAAAAAAAAAAAAAAAAACTGATGTGAGAGAGTCAAGGGTCAAGAGCTCAAATAAAGGAGCCGCTGATCACGATTCTGGTGACTTCAAATGAAACATTCAATGAATCGTCAACACCAACTCATGTTCATCTCAATAAGAGCTTTTGACTGACAGAAATAAAGTCTGTCTGGTTAGTAATAACAAGTGAAGAGCGGTGAAAGAGGCTGATGTGACTGGCTCCCAAAAAACACCCATTAATCTTTAAGTTTTTATAAATTAAGATTTGATTTATTTATTTTAATGTATTGTTTTATTTATTTTAGAGCTTTAATGGGATACCATATAAAATATACCTATAATTTCTTTCATAAACACAAATTGCCCTCCAATCAGTGCTGTTCTCTCCAGAGTTACATTTGAACACACATTGTGTGTTAAATCTACACAACATGTGTCAAAATACCATCAACACACTCTGTGTGTTGTTTTTTAACACATCTCTTTTTGCAGTGCACAATTAACAAACATTTACTGGTTATGTGAAGATACTAATTGGAGGCTCTTTTGACCCATTGGCTAAGATCAGTGTTTCCCAATCCTGGTCCTGGAAACCCCCAACACTGCATATTTTTGATGTCTCTCTTTTCTGACACATTCATTTGAGATCTTGGAGCAGGGATGGGCAAACTCGGTCCTGTAGGGCCACTGCCCAGAGTTTAGTTCCAACCCTAACCAAACACACCTGAACCAGCTAATCAATGCCTTCAGGATAACTATAAAACTACAGGCAGGTGAGTTTTATCAGGGTTGGAACTAAACTCTGCAGGACAGTGGCCCTCCAGGACCAAGTTTACCCATCCCTGTCTTGGAGTCTTTACTAATGAGCTTATGAGTTGAATCAGGTGTGTTTGATTAGGGAGACATCAAAAATGTGCAATGTTGGGGGTTCTCCAGGACCAGGATTGGGAAACACTGGCTTAGATATCACTTAGCGTAACAGACTAACAAATGAATAGGGTATAACAAACATGATATAACAAAAAAAATACCTGACTGAGGACCTTCAGTTAAAGAGCTACACTTTTATAAACACCTGGAACCCAATAGGTGCAATTAAGATGAAAATGCACTTACGTCTTGTTCCATATCCACATACTTCACTTACCTGTAGCTCAACTACTGCAACACATGGGAATGCACATCCATTATATTTGTGTATGATTGAGTCTGTTTAACAATTGTGTGCAAATAAAAGAAAGAAATATGGATTATCTGTACATTAACTTTTGTTTTATTTATTATAATAAACATTATCCTGCTTTGGCCACTTGTCAGCAAAATGCAGCTATCAAGTTAGAAACATCTGTATCTGCTTATAGGGCATTGTACAATACGTTCATTATTGTAAATGGAATAAATTATGGTGCTAAAAGAAAAAAAATTAAGATGAACAAATTCTGTAGATTTCACTGTTGTTCATGATGACCAATGTAGTTAATGTTAACAAATGCACAGTATTAAGTGTTATCCACAGAAGAATAAAAAAGGGTAGTATTTGTAATTAACGTAATATTAAAAATAAATAAAACATGAAACTTAAGATTAAATATTAAGTGTGGATATACAAATTGATAAGAAATAAATGACCTTAAAGAGCAAAAATGTAAATATGAATATATTAAGTGTACAATTAATAAATAACAATTATGTAACAATGGAGGTGTAATGCAAAGTCCAGTAAAAAGGTATGGTAAGAAGCAGGCTAGCTGTATCTCTGTAGCAATGGTGGCAGAGGCTCATGGGCAGAAATGGGCATAAATACATGGAAATGTATTTAAAATACAAATACAAAATACTGTGTGGAAAAATGTATTCAAAATGCGTCAGGACCCCCCCTATCTGAGGGCTGCCCCCCCCCCCCCAATAACCATGCTGAGTATTGTAAATAATATAAAGTATATATCATAAAATAATTGTGTAAGTAGTAAAACAATACAAATGCAAACGGGGCAAAAAATGCGTTTTAGGTTTAGAAACATTTTGAGTCCTTCCCCCCTCCCTTGCCTTACAGTGGTTTGATCCACCGCACACCTCAACTACCTATAGGTATAGACCGTAAAAAATAGCAACTTATTCCAGAAAAGCTGCCGATCCAAGGCTGGGTTGTACAGCTGCTCACGTGCATGAATGTTGGGGTTGGGGGGAGGGGCGTGTCTGGTCTGAACTAGTTGATGCATGAAAACAGCACCCTGAAGAGGTTGACTGACTCAAAGTATTTTGAGTATTTTGAAAATACAAAAATACTCATCTTAAATGGATTTAAATACAAATTACATTAGATTTTTTCCAAAGGCTTTAAAATACAAAATACAAAATAGTATTTTGTATTTAAAATATGTATTTGAAATACATGTATCTGAAATACTGCCCATCCCTGCTCATGGGTAATGGAGTGTTCTACTATCCTAATCTGGTAAAAAAAATGAGAGCAGGATCCAGTTGCATAAACATAGCCATCCATTATGTTAAGACAATGTCTTAAGAAAAGTAAGACTGAATGCCCCTTGACTAACTGTAAGTGGATCATACTAGATCTTATTAAATCAGGCAAATGTTTGTTTTTTTGTAATTGACTTAAAGTTATGAACAGTCTTTCGATGACTAACTTGTAAGACTAGTACTAGCGGTTTATGCAAGCGAACCTAAAGTTGGTATAAGAGAAACAACAGACACAGTAACTCAGGGATAGAATGACATTATTTTATTTATTTGTTTATAAATCTGAAATATATTTGATCCAAAAATTGTTCCCAACTCTTCCTCTGACTGTTCTGGACTGCTGTAGTCCTCTTCACTTTCCTCTTTGTCTTCCTCCAATATGAAAAAAAGGGACCCGTGTCAACACAGGCATAGGTGCTGGTGACGGTCAGTAAGTCAGTCAGTCAGTCAGTCAGTAAGTCAGTCAGTCAGTCAGTAAGACAGTAAGCAAGTCAGTAAGGCAGTAAGACAGTAAGTATGTAAGACAGTAAGTCAGTAAGTAAGTCAGTAAGACAGTCAGTAAGACAGTCAGTAAGACAGTAAGACAGTCAGTAAGACAGTAAGACAGTCAGTAAGTATGTAAGACAGTAAGACAGTAAGTCAGTAAGACAGTCAGTAAGACAGTCAGTAAGACAGTAAGACAGTCAGTAAGTCAGTCAGTCAGTCAGTAAAACAGTCAGTCAGTCAGTAAGTAAGTCAGTAAGTCAGTAAGACAGTAAGTAAGAGAGTCAGTAAGTCAGTCAGTAAGACAGTAAAACAGTCAGTCAGTCAGTAAGTCAGTAAGACAGTAAGTAAGAGAGTCAGTAAGTCAGTCAGTAAGACAGTAAGAGTCAGTCAGTCAGTAAGTAAGTAAGTCAGTAAGACAGTAAGACAGTCAGTAAGTCAGTAAGTAAGACAGTAAGTCAGTAAGACAGTAAGTAAGAGAGTCAGTAAGTCAGTCAGTAAGACAGTAAGACAGTAAGTAAGAGAGTCAGTAAGTCAGTCAGTAAGACAGTAAGACAGTCAGTCAGTCAGTAAGTCAGTAAGTCAGTAAGACAGTAAGTAAGAGAGTCAGTAAGTCAGTCAGTAAGACAGTAAGACAGTCAGTAAGTCAGTAAGTAAGACAGTCAGAAAGTAAGACAGTCAGTCAGTCAGTCAGTAAGTAAGTAAGTCAGTAAGACAGTAAGACAGTCAGTAAGTCAGTAAGACAGTAATTCAGTCAGTCAGTAAGTAAGTCAGTAAGTCAGTAAGACAGTCAGTAAGACAGTCAGTAAGACAGTCAGTAAGACAGTCAGTAAGACAGTAATTCAGTCAGTCAGTCAGTAAGTAAGTAAGTCAGTAAGACAGTAAGACAGTCAGTAAGTCAGTAAGACAGTAATTCAGTCAGTCAGTAAGTAAGACAGCAAGTCAGCAAGACAGTAAGACAGTCAGTAAGACAGTCAGTAAGACAGTCAGTAAGACAGTAAGACAGTAAGTAAGTCAGCAAGACAGTAAGACAGTCAGTAAGTAAGTCAGTAAGTAAGACAGTAAGACACTAAGTCAGTAAGACAGTAAGTCACTCAGTAAGTCAGTCAGTAAGACAGTAAGACAGTAAGACAGTAAGTCAGTAAGACAGTAAGTCACTCAGTAAGTCAGTCAGTAAGACAGTAAGACAGTAAGACAGTAAGTCAGTCAGTAAGCAAGTCAGTAAGTCAGTAAGACAGTAAGACAGTAAGTCAGTAAGACAGTCAGTAAGTCAGTAAGACAGTCGGTCAGTCAGTAAGTAAGTCAGTAAGTCAGTAAGACAGTAAGTAAGAGAGTCAGTAAGTCAGTCAGTAAGACAGTAAGACAGTCAGTCAGTCAGTAAGTCAGTAAGTCAGTAAGACAGTAAGTAAGAGAGTCAGTAAGTCAGTCAGTAAGACAGTAAGACAGTCAGTAAGTCAGTAAGTAAGACAGTAACTAAGTAAGACAGTCAGAAAGTAAGACAGTCAGTCAGTCAGTAAGTAAGTAAGTCAGTAAGACAGTAAGACAGTAAGACAGTCAGTAAGTCAGTAAGACAGTAAGTCAGTCAGTCAGTCAGTCAGTAAGTCAGTCAGTCAGTCAGTCAGTAAGTAAGTCAGTAAGTCAGTAAGACAGTAAGTAAGAGAGTCAGTAAGTCAGTCAGTAAGACAGTAAGACAGTCAGTCAGTCAGTAAGTAAGACAGTAAGACAGTAAGACAGTAAGAAAGTAACTAAGTAAGTAAGACAGTCAGTAAGTAAGACAGTAAGACAGTAAGACAGTAAGTCAGCAAGACAGTAAGACAGTCAGTAAGACAGTCAGTAAGACAGTCAGTAAGACAGTAAGACAGTAAGTAAGTCAGCAAGACAGTAAGACAGTCAGTAAGTCAGTAAGTAAGACAGTAAGACAGTCAGTAAGACAGTAAGCAAGTCAGTAAGACAGTAAGACAGTAAGTCAGTCAGTAAGACAGTAAGACAGTAAGAAAGTCAGTAAGTAAGACAGTAAGAAAGTCAGTAAGACAGTAAGCAAGTCAGTAAGACAGTAAGACAGTAAGACAGTCAGTCAGTCAGTAAGTCAGTCAGTAAGTCAGTCAGTCAGTAAGTAAGACAGTAAGACAGTCAGTAAGACAGTCAGTAAGACAGTCAGTAAGACAGTAAGACAGTAAGTAAGTCAGCAAGACAGTAAGACAGTCAGTAAGTAAGTCAGTAAGTAAGACAGTAAGACAGTCAGTAAGACAGTAAGCAAGTCAGTAAGACAGTAAGACAGTAAGTCAGTCAGTAAGACAGTAAGACAGTAAGGAAAGTCAGTAATTAAGACAGTAAGACAGTCAGTAAGACAGTAAGCAAGTCAGTAAGATAGTAAGACAGTCAGTAAGTCAGTAAGTAAGTCAGTAAGTCAGTCAGTCAGTAAGACAGTCAGTAAGTCAGTAAGTAAGTCAGTAAGTCAGTCAGTCAGTAAGACAGTCAGTAAGTCAGTAAGTAAGTCAGTAAGTCAGTAAGACAGTCAGTAAGACAGTCAGTAAGACAGTAAGTAAGTCAGTCAGTCAGTAAGTCAGTCAGTCAGTAAGACAGTAAGTAAGACAGTAAGAAAGTAAGACAGTCAGTAAGTCAGTAAGTAAGTCAGTAAGACAGTCAGTAAGACAGTCAGTAAGACAGTAAGTAAGACAGTAAGTCAGCAAGACAGTAAGACAGTCAGTAAGACAGTCAGTAAGACAGTCAGTAAGACAGTAAGACAGTAAGTAAGTCAGCAAGACAGTCAGTAAGACAGTCAGTAAGACAGTAAGTAAGACAGTAAGTCAGTCAGTCAGTAAGACAGTAAGTAAGACAGTAAGAAAGTAAGACAGTCAGTAAGTCAGTAAGTAAGTCAGTAAGACAGTCAGTAAGACAGTCAGTAAGACAGTAAGTAAGACAGTAAGTCAGCAAGACAGTAAGACAGTCAGTAAGACAGTCAGTAAGACAGTAAGACAGTAAGTAAGTCAGCAAGACAGTAAGACAGTCAGTAAGTAAGTCAGTAAGTAAGACAGTAAGACACTAAGTCAGTAAGACAGTAAGTCACTAAGCAAATCAGTCAGTAAGACAGTAAGACAGTCAGTAAGACAGTAAGCAAGTCAGTAAGACAGTAAGACAGTAAGACAGTAAGACAGTCAGTAAGTCAGTAAGTAAGTCAGTAAGTCAGTCAGTCAGTCAGTAAGACAGTAAGTAAGTCAGTAAGACAGTAAGTATGTAAGACAGTAAGACAGGAAGTAAGACAGTCAGTAAGTAAGACAGTAAGACAGTCAGTAAGTAAGACAATAAGACAGTAAGTCAGTAAGTCAGTCAGTAAGTCAGTAAGTCAGTAAGACAGTAAGAAAGTCAGTAAGTAAGACAGTAAGACAGTAAGACAGTAAGCAAGTCAGTAAGACAGTAAGTCAGCAAGACAGTAAGACAGTCAGTAAGTCAGTAAGACAGTAAGTAAGACACTAAATAAGTCAGTAAGACAGTCAGTAAGACAGTAAGTATGTAAGACAGTAAGACAGTAAGCAAGTCAGTAATACAGTATGTAAGACAGTAAGACAGTAAGACAGTAAGACAGTCAGTAAGTAAGACAGTAAGACAGTCAGTAAGTAAGACAGTAAGAGAGTAAGTAAGACACTAAATAAGTCAGTAAGTCAGTCAGTAAGTCAGTCAGTCAGTAAGACAGTAAGTAAGACAGTAAGACAGTAAGTAAGACAGTCAGTAAGTTAGACAGTCAGTAAGACAGTCAGTCAGTAAGTCAGTAAGTCGGTAAGACAGTAAGACAGTAAGTCAGTAAGACAGTCAGTAAGACAGTCAGTAAGTAAGACAGTCAGTAAGACAGTCAGTCAGTAAGTCAGTAAGTCGGTAAGACAGTCAGTAAGACAGTAAGTAAGACAGTAAGACAGTAAGACAGTCAGTACGTAAGACAGTAAGACAGTAAGTCAGTAAGTCAGTCAGTAAGTCAGTAAGTCAGTAAGACAGTAAGAAAGTCAGTAAGTAAGACAGTAAGACAGTAAGACAGTCAGTAAGACAGTAAGCAAGTCAGTAAGACAGTAAGTCAGCAAGACAGTAAGACAGTCAGTAAGTAAGTCAGTAAGTAAGACAGTCAGTAAGTAAGACAGTCAGTAAGTAAGACAGTAAGACAGTCAGTAAGTCAGTAAGACAGTAAGACAGTCAGTAAGTCAGTCAGTAAGTCAGTCAGTCAGTCAGTCAGTCAGTAAGACAGTCAGTAAGTCAGTAAGACAGTCAGTAAGTAAGTCAGTAAGTCAGTAAGACAGTAAGTAAGACACTAATTCAGTAGACAGTAAGTCAGTAAGTCAGTAAGTTAGACAGTAAGACAGTAAGCCAGTCAGTAAGTCAGTAAGTAAGACAGTCAGTAAGTAAGTCAGTAAGAGAGTAAGCAAGTCAGTAAGACAGTAAGTATGTAAGACAGTAAGACAGTAAGACAGTAAGTAAGTAAGACAGTAAGACAGTCAGTAAGCAAGACAGTAAGACAGTAAGTAAGACACTAAATAAGTCAGTAAGTCAGTCAGTAAGTCAGTCAGTCAGTAAGACAGTAAGTAAGACAGTAAGACAGTAAGTAAGACAGTCAGTAAGTAACACAGTCAGTAAGACAGTCAGTCAGTAAGTCAGTAAGTCGGTAAGACAGTCAGTAAGACAGTAAGTAAGACAGTAAGACAGTCAGTAAGTAAGACAGTAAGTAAGACACTAAATAAGTCAGTAAGTCAGTCAGTAAGTCAGTCAGTAAGTCAGTGAGACAGTAAGACAGTAGGCAAGTCAGTAAGACAGTAAGTAAGACAGTAAGACAGTCAGTAAGACAGTAAGTAAGACAGTAAGACAGTAAGACAGTCAGTAAGTAAGACAGTAAGTCAGTCAGTCAGTCAGTCAGTAAGTCAGTCAGTAAGTCAGTGAGACAGTAAGACAGTCAGTAAGTTAGTCAGTAAGTCAGTCAGTCAGTCAGTCAGTCAGTCAGTAAGACAGTCAGTAAGACAGTCAGTAAGTAAGTCAGTCAGTAAGTAAGACAGTAAGACAGTCAGTAAGTCAGTCAGTAAGTCAGTAAGTCGGTTAAGACAGTAAGTAAGACAGTAAGTCAGTAAGTAAGACACTAAATAAGTCAGTAAGTCAGTCAGTAAGTCAGTAAGTCAGTAAGTCGGTTAAGACAGTAAGTAAGACAGTAAGTCAGTAAGTAAGACACTAAATAAGTCAGTAAGTCAGTCAGTCAGTAAGACAGTAAGTAAGACAGTAAGACAGTAAGTAAGACAGTCAGTAAGTAAGACAGTCAGTAAGACAGTCAGTCAGTAAGTCAGTAAGTCGGTAAGACAGTAAGTAAGACAGTAAGTCAGTAAGACAGTCAGTAAGACAGTAAGTAAGACAGTAAGACAGTAAGACAGTCAGTAAGTAAGACAGTAAGTCAGTAAGACAGTAAGACAGTCATTAAGTCAGTAAGACAGTAAGTAAGACAGTCAGTAAGTCAGTCAGTCAATCAGTCAGTAAGACAGTCAGTAAGTCAGTAAGACAGTCAGTAAGTAAGTCAGTAAGTCAGTAAGACAGTAAGTAAGACACTAAGTCAGTAAGACAGTAAGTCAGTAAGTCAGTAAGTTAGACAGTAAGACAGTAAGTCAGTCAGTAAGTCAGTAAGTAAGACAGTCAGTAATTAAGTCAGTAAGACAGTAAGACAGTCAGTAAGACAGTAGGCAAGTCAGTAAGACAGTAAGTCAGTAAGTCAGTAAGTCAGTAAGTCGGTAAGACAGTAAGTAAGACAGTAAGTCAGTAAGACAGTCAGTAAGACAGTAAGTAAGACAGTAAGACAGTCAGTAAGTAAGACAGTAAGTAAGACACTAAATAAGTCAGTAAGTCAGTCAGTAAGTCAGTCAGTAAGTCAGTAAGTCAGCAAGACAGTAAGAAAGTCAGTAAGTCAGTAAGTCAGTAAGTAAGACAGTCAGTAAGTAAGTCAGTAAAACAGTAAGTATGTAAGACAGTAAGACAGTAAGACAGTAAGTAAGACAGTAAGACAGTCAGTAAGTAAGACAGTAAGACAGTAAGTAAGACACTAAATAAGTCAGTAAGTCAGTCAGTAAGTCAGTCAGTCAGTAAGACAGTAAGTAAGACAGTAAGACAGTAAGTAAGACAGTCAGTAAGTAAGACAGTCAGTAAGACAGTCAGTCAGTAAGTCAGTAAGTCGGTAAGACAGTAAGTAAGACAGTAAGTCAGTAAGACAGTCAGTAAGTAAGACAGTCAGTAAGACAGTCAGTCAGTAAGTCAGTCAGTACGTCAGTAAGACAGTCAGTAAGTAAGTCAGTAAGACAGTAAGACAGTCAGTAAGTCAGTAAGTCAGTAAGTAAGACAGTCAGTAAGTAAGTCAGTAAGACAGTAAGTAAGACAGTAAGACAGTAAGTCAGTCAGTAAGTCAGTAAGTCAGTAAGTAAGACAGTCAGTAAGTAAGTCAGTAAGACAGTAAGTTAGACAGTAAGACAGTAAGACAGTAAGTCAGTCAGTAAGTCAGTAAGTAAGACAGTCAGTAAGTCAGTAAGACAGTAAGACAGTCAGTAAGTCAGTAAGTAAGACAGTAAGTAAGACACTAAATAAGTCAGCAAGACAGTAAGTCAGTAAGACAGTAAGTCAGTAAGTCAGTCAGTAAGTCAGTCAGTCAGTCAGTCAGTAAGTCAGTAAGTAAGACACTAAATAAGTCAGCAAGACAGTAAGTCAGTAAGTCAGTCAGTAAGTCAGTAAGTCAGTCAGTAAGTCAGTAAGTCCGTAAGTCAGTAAGTCAGTAAGTCAGTAAGTCGGTTAAGACAGTAAGTAAGACAGTAAGTAAGACAGTAAGTAAGTCAGCAAGACAGTAAGACAGTCAGTAAGTAAGTCAGTAAGTTAGACAGTCAGTAAGACAGTCAGTCAGTAAGTCAGTAAGTCGGTAAGACAGTAAGACAGTAAGTCAGTAAGACAGTCAGTAAGACAGTCAGTAAGTAAGACAGTCAGTAAGACAGTCAGTCAGTAAGTCAGTAAGTCGGTAAGACAGTCAGTAAGACAGTAAGTAAGACAGTAAGACAGTAAGACAGTCAGTACGTAAGACAGTAAGACAGTAAGTCAGTAAGTCAGTCAGTAAGTCAGTAAGTCAGTAAGACAGTAAGAAAGTCAGTAAGTAAGACAGTAAGACAGTAAGACAGTCAGTAAGACAGTAAGCAAGTCAGTAAGACAGTAAGTCAGCAAGACAGTAAGACAGTCAGTAAGACAGTAAGCAAGTCAGTAAGACAGTAAGTCAGCAAGACAGTAAGACAGTCAGTAAGTAAGTCAGTAAGTAAGACAGTCAGTAAGTAAGACAGTCAGTAAGTAAGACAGTAAGACAGTCAGTAAGTCAGTAAGACAGTAAGACAGTCAGTAAGTCAGTCAGTAAGTCAGTCAGTCAGTCAGTCAGTCAGTAAGACAGTCAGTAAGTCAGTAAGACAGTCAGTAAGTAAGTCAGTAAGTCAGTAAGACAGTAAGTAAGACACTAATTCAGTAGACAGTAAGTCAGTAAGTCAGTAAGTTAGACAGTAAGACAGTAAGCCAGTCAGTAAGTCAGTAAGTAAGACAGTCAGTAAGTAAGTCAGTAAGAGAGTAAGCAAGTCAGTAAGACAGTAAGTATGTAAGACAGTAAGACAGTAAGACAGTAAGTAAGTAAGACAGTAAGACAGTCAGTAAGCAAGACAGTAAGACAGTAAGTAAGACACTAAATAAGTCAGTAAGTCAGTCAGTAAGTCAGTCAGTCAGTAAGACAGTAAGTAAGACAGTAAGACAGTAAGTAAGACAGTCAGTAAGTAACACAGTCAGTAAGACAGTCAGTCAGTAAGTCAGTAAGTCGGTAAGACAGTCAGTAAGACAGTAAGTAAGACAGTAAGACAGTCAGTAAGTAAGACAGTAAGTAAGACACTAAATAAGTCAGTAAGTCAGTCAGTAAGTCAGTCAGTAAGTCAGTGAGACAGTAAGACAGTAGGCAAGTCAGTAAGACAGTAAGACAGTAAGACAGTCAGTAAGACAGTAAGTAAGACAGTAAGACAGTAAGACAGTCAGTAAGTAAGACAGTAAGTCAGTCAGTCAGTCAGTCAGTAAGTCAGTCAGTAAGTCAGTGAGACAGTAAGACAGTCAGTAAGTTAGTCAGTAAGTCAGTCAGTCAGTCAGTCAGTCAGTCAGTAAGACAGTCAGTAAGACAGTCAGTAAGTAAGTCAGTCAGTAAGTAAGACAGTAAGACAGTCAGTAAGTCAGTCAGTAAGTCAGTAAGTCAGTAAGTCGGTTAAGACAGTAAGTAAGACAGTAAGTCAGTAAGTAAGACACTAAATAAGTCAGTAAGTCAGTCAGTAAGTCAGTAAGTCAGTAAGTCGGTTAAGACAGTAAGTAAGACAGTAAGTCAGTAAGTAAGACACTAAATAAGTCAGTAAGTCAGTCAGTCAGTAAGACAGTAAGTAAGACAGTAAGACAGTAAGTAAGACAGTCAGTAAGTAAGACAGTCAGTAAGACAGTCAGTCAGTAAGTCAGTAAGTCGGTAAGACAGTAAGTAAGACAGTAAGTCAGTAAGACAGTCAGTAAGACAGTAAGTAAGACAGTAAGACAGTAAGACAGTCAGTAAGTAAGACAGTAAGTCAGTAAGACAGTAAGACAGTCATTAAGTCAGTAAGACAGTAAGTAAGACAGTCAGTAAGTCAGTCAGTCAATCAGTCAGTAAGACAGTCAGTAAGTCAGTAAGACAGTCAGTAAGTAAGTCAGTAAGTCAGTAAGACAGTAAGTAAGACACTAAGTCAGTAAGACAGTAAGTCAGTAAGTCAGTAAGTTAGACAGTAAGACAGTAAGTCAGTCAGTAAGTCAGTAAGTAAGACAGTCAGTAATTAAGTCAGTAAGACAGTAAGACAGTCAGTAAGACAGTAGGCAAGTCAGTAAGACAGTAAGTCAGTAAGTCAGTAAGTCAGTAAGTCGGTAAGACAGTAAGTAAGACAGTAAGTCAGTAAGACAGTCAGTAAGACAGTAAGTAAGACAGTAAGACAGTCAGTAAGTAAGACAGTAAGTAAGACACTAAATAAGTCAGTAAGTCAGTCAGTAAGTCAGTCAGTAAGTCAGTAAGTCAGCAAGACAGTAAGAAAGTCAGTAAGTCAGTAAGTCAGTAAGTAAGACAGTCAGTAAGTAAGTCAGTAAAACAGTAAGTATGTAAGACAGTAAGACAGTAAGACAGTAAGTAAGACAGTAAGACAGTCAGTAAGTAAGACAGTAAGACAGTAAGTAAGACACTAAATAAGTCAGTAAGTCAGTCAGTAAGTCAGTCAGTCAGTAAGACAGTAAGTAAGACAGTAAGACAGTAAGTAAGACAGTCAGTAAGTAAGACAGTCAGTAAGACAGTCAGTCAGTAAGTCAGTAAGTCGGTAAGACAGTAAGTAAGACAGTAAGTCAGTAAGACAGTCAGTAAGACAGTAAGTTAGACAGTAAGTCAGTAAGTCAGTCAGTACGTCAGTAAGTAAGACAGTCAGTAAGTAAGTCAGTAAGACAGTAAGACAGTCAGTAAGTCAGTAAGTCAGTAAGTAAGACAGTCAGTAAGTAAGTCAGTAAGACAGTAAGTAAGACAGTAAGACAGTAAGTCAGTCAGTAAGTCAGTAAGTAAGACAGTCAGTAAGTAAGTCAGTAAGACAGTAAGTTAGACAGTAAGACAGTAAGACAGTAAGTCAGTCAGTAAGTCAGTAAGTAAGACAGTCAGTAAGTCAGTAAGACAGTAAGACAGTCAGTAAGTCAGTCAGTCAGTAAGTCAGTAAGTAAGACACTAAATAAGTCAGCAAGACAGTAAGTCAGTAAGACAGTAAGTCAGTAAGTCAGTCAGTAAGTCAGTCAGTCAGTCAGTCAGTAAGTCAGTAAGACACTAAATAAGTCAGCAAGACAGTAAGTCAGTAAGACAGTAAGTCAGTAAGTCAGTCAGTAAGTCAGTAAGTCCGTAAGTCAGTAAGTCAGTAAGTCAGTAAGTCGGTTAAGACAGTAAGTAAGACAGTAAGTAAGACAGTAAGTAAGTCAGCAAGACAGTAAGACAGTCAGTAAGTAAGTCAGTAAGACAGTAAGCAAGTCAGTAAGACAGTAAGACAGTAAGTAAGACAGTAAGACAGTAAGTAAGACAGTAAGACAGTCAGTAAGTAAGACAGTAAGACAGTAAGTCAGTCAGTCAGTAAGACAGTAAGTAAGACAGTAAGACAGTAAGTAAGACAGTCAGTAAGTAAGACAGTCAGTAAGACAGTCAGTCAGTAAGTCAGTAAGTCGGTAAGACAGTAAGTCAGTAAGACAGTCAGTAAGACAGTAAATAAGACAGTAAGACAGTAAGACAGTCAGTAAGACAGTAAGAAAGTCCGTAAGACAGTCAGTAAGACAGTCAGTAAGACAGTAAGTAAGACAGTAAGTCAGCAAGACAGTAAGACAGTCAGTAAGACAGTCAGTAAGACAGTCAGTAAGACAGTAAGACAGTAAGTAAGTCAGCAAGACAGTAAGACAGTCAGTAAGTAAGTCAGTAAGTAAGACAGTAAGACACTAAGTCAGTAAGACAGTAAGTCACTCAGTAAGTCAGTCAGTAAGACAGTAAGACAGTAAGACAGTAAGTAAGACAGTCAGTAAGACAGTAAGACAGTCAGTAAGACAGTAAGCAAGTCAGTAAGACAGCAAGACAGTAAGACAGTAAGACAGTAAGACAGTCAGTAAGTCAGTAAGTAAGTCAGTAAGTCAGTCAGTCTGTAAGACAGTAAGTAAGTCAGTAAGACAGTAAGTATGTAAGACAGTAAGTAAGACAGTAAGACAGTAAGTAAGACAGTCAGTAAGTAAGACAGTAAGACAGTCAGTCAGTAAGTCAGTAAGTCGGTAAGACAGTAAGTAAGACAGTAAGTCAGTAAGACAGTAAGTAAGACAGTAAGACAGTAAGACAGTAAGACAGTCAGTAAGTAAGACAGTAAGTCAGTAAGACAGTAAGACAGTCAGTAAGTCAGTAAGTAAGACAGTCAGTAAGTAAGTCAGTAAGACAGTAAGTAAGACAGTAAGACAGTAAGTCAGTCAGTAAGTCAGTAAGTAAGACAGTCAGTAAGTAAGTCAGTAAGACAGTAAGTTAGACAGTAAGACAGTAAGTCAGTCAGTAAGTCAGTAAGTAAGACAGTCAGTAAGTCAGTAAGACAGTAAGACAGTCAGTAAGTCAGTAAGTAAGACAGTAAGTAAGACACTAAATAAGTCAGCAAGACAGTAAGTCAGTAAGACAGTAAGTCAGTAAGTCAGTCAGTAAGTCAGTAAGTAAGACAGTAAGTAAGACACTAAATAAGTCAGCAAGACAGTAAGTCAGTAAGACAGTAAGTCAGTAAGTCAGTCAGTAAGTCAGTCAGTCAGTCAGTCAGTAAGTCAGTAAGTAAGACACTAAATAAGTCAGCAAGACAGTAAGTCAGTAAGACAGTAAGTCAGTAAGTCAGTCAGTAAGTCAGTAAGTCCGTAAGTCAGTAAGTCAGTAAGTCAGTAAGTCGGTTAAGACAGTAAGTAAGACAGTAAGTAAGACAGTAAGTAAGTCAGCAAGACAGTAAGACAGTCAGTAAGTAAGTCAGTAAGACAGTAAGCAAGTCAGTAAGACAGTAAGACAGTAAGTAAGACAGTAAGACAGTAAGTAAGACAGTAAGACAGTCAGTAAGTAAGACAGTAAGACAGTAAGTCAGTCAGTCAGTAAGACAGTAAGTAAGACAGTAAGTAAGACAGTCAGTAAGACAGTCAGTCAGTAAGTCAGTAAGTCGGTAAGACAGTAAGTCAGTAAGACAGTCAGTAAGACAGTAAATAAGACAGTAAGACAGTAAGACAGTCAGTAAGACAGTAAGAAAGTCCGTAAGACAGTCAGTAAGACAGTCAGTAAGACAGTAAGTAAGACAGTAAGTCAGCAAGACAGTAAGACAGTCAGTAAGACAGTCAGTAAGACAGTCAGTAAGACAGTAAGACAGTAAGTAAGTCAGCAAAACAGTAAGACAGTCAGTAAGTAAGTCAGTAAGTAAGACAGTAAGACACTAAGTCAGTAAGACAGTAAGTCACTCAGTAAGTCAGTCAGTAAGACAGTAAGACAGTAAGACAGTAAGTAAGACAGTCAGTAAGACAGTAAGACAGTCAGTAAGACAGTAAGCAAGTCAGTAAGACAGCAAGACAGTAAGACAGTAAGACAGTAAGACAGTCAGTAAGTCAGTAAGTAAGTCAGTAAGTCAGTCAGTCAGTAAGACAGTAAGTAAGTCAGTAAGATAGTAAGTATGTAAGACAGTAAGTAAGACAGTAAGACAGTAAGTAAGACAGTCAGTAAGTAAGACAGTCAGTAAGACAGTCAGTCAGTAAGTCAGTAAGTCGGTAAGACAGTAAGTAAGACAGTAAGTCAGTAAGACAGTCAGTAAGACAGTAAGTAAGACAGTAAGACAGTAAGACAGTAAGACAGTCAGTAAGTAAGACAGTAAGTCAGTAAGACAGTAAGACAGTCAGTAAGTCAGTAAGACAGTAAGACAGTCAGTAAGTCAGTAAGTAAGACAGTCAGTAAGTAAGTCAGTAAGACAGTAAGTAAGACAGTAAGACAGTAAGTCAGTCAGTAAGTCAGTAAGTAAGACAGTCAGTAAGTAAGTCAGTAAGACAGTAAGTTAGACAGTAAGACAGTAAGTCAGTCAGTAAGTCAGTAAGTAAGACAGTCAGTAAGTCAGTAAGACAGTAAGACAGTCAGTAAGTCAGTAAGTAAGACAGTAAGTAAGACACTAAATAAGTCAGCAAGACAGTAAGTCAGTAAGACAGTAAGTCAGTAAGTCAGTCAGTAAGTCAGTAAGTAAGACAGTAAGTAAGACACTAAATAAGTCAGCAAGACAGTAAGTCAGTAAGACAGTAAGTCAGTAAGTCAGTCAGTAAGTCAGTCAGTCAGTCAGTCAGTAAGTCAGTAAGTAAGACACTAAATAAGTCAGCAAGACAGTAAGTCAGTAAGACAGTAAGTCAGTAAGTCAGTCAGTAAGTCAGTAAGTCCGTAAGTCAGTAAGTCAGTAAGTCAGTAAGTCGGTTAAGACAGTAAGTAAGACAGTAAGTAAGACAGTAAGTAAGTCAGCAAGACAGTAAGACAGTCAGTAAGTAAGTCAGTAAGACAGTAAGCAAGTCAGTAAGACAGTAAGACAGTAAGTAAGACAGTAAGACAGTAAGTAAGACAGTAAGACAGTCAGTAAGTAAGACAGTAAGACAGTAAGTCAGTCAGTCAGTAAGACAGTAAGTAAGACAGTAAGACAGTAAGTAAGACAGTCAGTAAGTAAGACAGTCAGTAAGACAGTCAGTCAGTAAGTCAGTAAGTCGGTAAGACAGTAAGTCAGTAAGACAGTCAGTAAGACAGTAAATAAGACAGTAAGACAGTAAGACAGTCAGTAAGACAGTAAGAAAGTCCGTAAGACAGTCAGTAAGACAGTCAGTAAGACAGTCAGTAAGACAGTAAGTAAGACAGTAAGTCAGCAAGACAGTAAGACAGTCAGTAAGACAGTCAGTAAGACAGTCAGTAAGACAGTAAGACAGTAAGTAAGTCAGCAAGACAGTAAGACAGTCAGTAAGTAAGTCAGTAAGTAAGACACTAAGTCAGTAAGACAGTAAGTCACTCAGTAAGTCAGTCAGTAAGACAGTAAGACAGTAAGACAGTAAGTAAGACAGTCAGTAAGACAGTAAGACAGTCAGTAAGACAGTAAGCAAGTCAGTAAGACAGTAAGACAGTAAGACAGTCAGTAAGTCAGTAAGTAAGTCAGTATGTCAGTCAGTCAGTAAGACAGTAAGTAAGTCAGTAAGACAGTAAGTATGTAAGACAGTAAGACAGGAAGTAAGACAGTCAGTAAGTTAGACAGTAAGACAGTCAGTAAGTAAGACAATAAGACAGTAAGTCAGTAAGTCAGTAAGTCAGTCAGTAAGTCAGTAAGTCAGTAAGACAGTAAGAAAGTCAGTAAGTAAGACAGTAAGACAGTAAGACAGTCAGTAAGACAGTAAGCAAGTCAGTAAGACAGTAAGTCAGCAAGACAGTAAGACAGTCAGTAAGTCAGTAAGTAAGACAGTAAGTAAGACACTAAATAAGTCAGTAAGACAGTCAGTAAGACAGTAAGTATGTAAGACAGTAAGACAGTAAGCAAGTCAGTAATACAGTATGTAAGACAGTAAGACAGTAAGACAGTAAGACAGTCAGTAAGTAAGACAGTAAGACAGTCAGTAAGTAAGACAGTAAGAGAGTAAGTAAGACACTAAATAAGTCAGTAAGTCAGTCAGTAAGTCAGTCAGTCAGTAAGACAGTAAGTAAGACAGTAAGACAGTAAGTAAGACAGTCAGTAAGTTAGACAGTCAGTAAGACAGTCAGTAAGACAGTAAGCAAGTCAGTAAGACAGTAAGTCAGCAAGACAGTAAGACAGTCAGTAAGTAAGTCAGTAAGTAAGACAGTCAGTAAGTAAGACAGTCAGTAAGTAAGACAGTAAGACAGTCAGTAAGTCAGTAAGACAGTAAGACAGTCAGTAAGTCAGTCAGTAAGTCAGTCAGTCAGTCAGTCAGTCAGTCAGTAAGACAGTCAGTAAGTCAGTAAGACAGTCAGTAAGTAAGTCAGTAAGTCAGTAAGACAGTAAGTAAGACACTAATTCAGTAGACAGTAAGTCAGTAAGTCAGTAAGTTAGACAGTAAGACAGTAAGCCAGTCAGTAAGTCAGTAAGTAAGACAGTCAGTAAGTAAGTCAGTAAGAGAGTAAGCAAGTCAGTAAGACAGTAAGTATGTAAGACAGTAAGACAGTAAGACAGTAAGTAAGTAAGACAGTAAGTATGTAAGACAGTAAGACAGTAAGACAGTAAGTAAGTAAGACAGTAAGACAGTCAGTAAGTAAGACAGTAAGACAGTAAGTAAGACACTAAATAAGTCAGTAAGTCAGTCAGTAAGTCAGTCAGTCAGTAAGACAGTAAGTAAGACAGTAAGACAGTAAGTAAGACAGTCAGTAAGTAACACAGTCAGTAAGACAGTCAGTCAGTAAGTCAGTAAGTCGGTAAGACAGTCAGTAAGACAGTAAGTAAGACAGTAAGACAGTAAGACAGTCAGTAAGTAAGACAGTAAGTAAGACACTAAATAAGTCAGTAAGTCAGTCAGTAAGTCAGTCAGTAAGTCAGTGAGACAGTAAGACAGTAGGCAAGTCAGTAAGACAGTAAGTCAGTAAGACAGTCAGTAAGACAGTAAGTAAGACAGTAAGACAGTAAGACAGTCAGTAAGTAAGACAGTAAGTCAGTCAGTCAGTCAGTCAGTCAGTAAGTCAGTCAGTAAGTCAGTGAGACAGTAAGACAGTCAGTAAGTTAGTCAGTAAGTCAGTCAGTCAGTCAGTCAGTCAGTCAGTCAGTAAGACAGTCAGTAAGACAGTCAGTAAGTAAGTCAGTCAGTAAGTAAGACAGTAAGACAGTCAGTAAGTCAGTCAGTAAGTCAGTAAGTCAGTAAGTCGGTTAAGACAGTAAGTAAGACAGTAAGTCAGTAAGTAAGACACTAAATAAGTCAGTAAGTCAGTCAGTAAGTCAGTAAGTCAGTAAGTCAGTAAGTCGGTTAAGACAGTAAGTAAGACAGTAAGTCAGTAAGTAAGACACTAAATAAGTCAGTAAGTCAGTCAGTCAGTAAGACAGTAAGTAAGACAGTAAGACAGTAAGACAGTCAGTAAGTAAGACAGTAAGTCAGTAAGACAGTAAGACAGTCATTAAGTCAGTAAGACAGTAAGTAAGACAGTCAGTAAGTCAGTCAGTCAATCAGTCAGTAAGACAGTCAGTAAGTCAGTAAGACAGTCAGTAAGTAAGTCAGTAAGTCAGTAAGACAGTAAGTAAGACACTAAGTCAGTAAGAGTAAGTCAGTAAGTCAGTAAGTTAGACAGTAAGACAGTAAGTCAGTCAGTAAGTCAGTAAGTAAGACAGTCAGTAATTAAGTCAGTAAGACAGTAAGACAGTCAGTAAGACAGTAGGCAAGTCAGTAAGACAGTAAGTCAGTAAGTCAGTAAGTCAGTAAGTCGGTAAGACAGTAAGTAAGACAGTAAGTCAGTAAGACAGTCAGTAAGACAGTAAGTAAGACAGTAAGACAGTCAGTAAGTAAGACAGTAAGTAAGACACTAAATAAGTCAGTAAGTCAGTCAGTAAGTCAGTCAGTAAGTCAGTAAGTCAGCAAGACAGTAAGAAAGTCAGTAAGTCAGTAAGTCAGTAAGTAAGACAGTCAGTAAGTAAGTCAGTAAAACAGTAAGTATGTAAGACAGTAAGACAGTAAGACAGTAAGTAAGACAGTCAGTAAGTAAGTCAGTAAAACAGTAAGTATGTAAGACAGTAAGACAGTAAGACAGTAAGTAAGACAGTCAGTAAGTAAGACAGTAAGACAGTCAGTAAGTAAGACAGTAAGACAGTAAGTAAGACACTAAATAAGTCAGTAAGTCAGTCAGTAAGTCAGTCAGTCAGTAAGACAGTAAGTAAGACAGTAAGACAGTAAGTAAGACAGTCAGTAAGTAAGACAGTCAGTAAGACAGTCAGTCAGTAAGTCAGTAAGTCGGTAAGACAGTAAGTAAGACAGTAAGTCAGTAAGACAGTCAGTAAGACAGTAAGTTAGACAGTAAGTCAGTAAGTCAGTCAGTATGTCAGTAAGTAAGACAGTCAGTAAGTAAGTCAGTAAGACAGTAAGACAGTCAGTAAGTCAGTAAGTCAGTCAGCAAGACAGTAAGACAGTCAGTAAGTAAGTCAGTAAGACAGTAAGCAAGTCAGTAAGACAGTAAGACAGTAAGTAAGACAGTAAGACAGTAAGTAAGACAGTAAGACAGTCAGTAAGTAAGACAGTAAGACAGTAAGTCAGTCAGTCAGTAAGACAGTAAGTAAGACAGTAAGACAGTAAGTAAGACAGTCAGTAAGTAAGACAGTCAGTAAGACAGTCAGTCAGTAAGTCAGTAAGTCGGTAAGACAGTAAGTAAGACAGTAAGTCAGTAAGACAGTCAGTAAGACAGTAAGTAAGACAGTAAGACAGTAAGACAGTCAGTAAGTAAGACAGTAAGTCAGTAAGACAGTAAGAAAGACAGTCAGTAAGTAAGACAGTCAGTAAGTAAGACAATAAGACAGTCATTAAGTCAGTAAGACAGTAAGTAAGACAGTCTGTAAGTCAGTCAGTCAATCAGTCAGTAAGACAGTCAGTAAGTCAATAAGACAGTCAGTAAGTAAGTCAGTAAGTCAGTAAGACAGTAAGTAAGACACTAAGTCAGTAAGACAGTAAGTCAGTAAGTCAGTAATTTAGACAGTAAGACAGTAAGTCAGTCAGTAAGTCAGTAAGTAAGACAGTCAGTAAGTAAGTCAGTAAGACAGTAAGACAGTCAGTAAGACAGTAAGCAAGACAGTAAGACAGTAAGTAAGACAGTCAGTAAGTAAGACAGTAAGACAGTCAGTAAGTAAGACAGTAAGACAGTAAGTAAGACACTAAATAAGTCAGTAAGTCAGTCAGTAAGTCAGTCAGTCAGTAAGACAGTAAGTAAGACAGTAAGACAGTAAGTAAGACAGTCAGTAAGACAGTCAGTCAGTAAGTCAGTAAGACAGTAAGACAGTAAGACAGTAAGTAAGACAGTCAGTAAGTAAGACAGTCAGTAAGTAAGACAGTAAGACAGTCAGTAAGTCAGTAAGACAGTAAGACAGTAAGTAAGTCAGTCAGTCAGTAAGACAGTAAGTAAGACAGTAAGACAGTAAGTAAGACAGTCAGTAAGTAAGACAGTCAGTAAGACAGTCAGTCAGTAAGTCAGTAAGTCGGTAAGACAGTAAGTAAGACAGTAAGTCAGTAAGACAGTCAGTAAGACAGTAAGTAAGACAGTAAGACAGTAAGACAGTCAGTAAGTAAGACAGTAAGTCAGTAAGACAGTAAGAAAGACAGTCAGTAAGTAAGACAGTCAGTAAGTAAGACAATAAGACAGTCATTAAGTCAGTAAGACAGTAAGTAAGACAGTCAGTAAGTCAGTCAGTCAATCAGTCAGTAAGACAGTCAGTAAGTCAATAAGACAGTCAGTAAGTAAGTCAGTAAGTCAGTAAGACAGTAAGTAAGACACTAAGTCAGTAAGACAGTAAGTCAGTAAGTAAGTAAGTCGGTTAAGACAGTAAGTAAGACAGTAAGTCAGTAAGTAAGACACTAAATAAGTCAGTAAGTCAGTCAGTAAGTCAGTCAGTAAGTCAGTAAGTCAGTAAGTCGGTTAAGACAGTAAGTAAGACAGTAAGTCAGTAAGTAAGACACTAAATAAGTCAGTAAGTCAGTCAGTAAGTCAGTCAGTCAGTAAGACAGTAAGTAAGACAGTAAGACAGTAAGTAAGACAGTCAGTAAGTAAGACAGTCAGTAAGACAGTCAGTCAGTAAGTCAGTAAGTCGGTAAGACAGTAAGTAAGACAGTAAGTCAGTAAGACAGTCAGTAAGACAGTAAGTAAGACAGTAAGACAGTAAGACAGTCAGTAAGTAAGACAGTAAGTCAGTAAGACAGTAAGAAAGACAGTCAGTAAGTAAGACAGTCAGTAAGTAAGACAATAAGACAGTCATTAAGTCAGTAAGACAGTAAGACAGTCTGTAAGTCAGTCAGTCAATCAGTCAGTAAGACAGTCAGTAAGTCAATAAGACAGTCAGTAAGTAAGTCAGTAAGTCAGTAAGACAGTAAGTAAGACACTAAGTCAGTAAGACAGTAAGTCAGTAAGTCAGTAATTTAGACAGTAAGACAGTAAGTCAGTCAGTAAGTCAGTAAGTAAGACAGTCAGTAAGTAAGTCAGTAAGACAGTAAGACAGTCAGTAAGACAGTAAGCAAGACAGTAAGACAGTAAGTAAGACAGTCAGTAAGTAAGACAGTAAGACAGTCAGTAAGTAAGACAGTAAGACAGTAAGTAAGACACTAAATAAGTCAGTAAGTCAGTCAGTAAGTCAGTCAGTCAGTAAGACAGTAAGTAAGACAGTAAGACAGTAAGTAAGACAGTCAGTAAGACAGTCAGTAAGACAGTCAGTCAGTAAGTCAGTAAGACAGTAAGACAGTAAGACAGTAAGTAAGACAGTCAGTAAGTAAGACAGTCAGTAAGTAAGACAGTAAGACAGTCAGTAAGTCAGTAAGACAGTAAGACAGTAAGTAAGTCAGTCAGTCAGTAAGACAGTAAGTAAGACAGTAAGACAGTAAGTAAGACAGTCAGTAAGTAAGACAGTCAGTAAGACAGTAAGTAAGACAGTAAGACAGTAAGACAGTCAGTAAGTAAGACGGTAAGTCAGTAAGACAGTAAGAAAGACAGTCAGTAAGTAAGACAGTCAGTAAGTAAGACAATAAGACAGTCAGTAAGTAAGACAATAAGACAGTCATTAAGTCAGTAAGACAGTAAGTAAGACAGTCAGTAAGTCAGTCAGTCAATCAGTCAGTAAGACAGTCAGTAAGTCAATAAGACAGTCAGTAAGTCAGTCAGTAAGTCAGTAAGTCAGTAAGTCGGTTAAGACAGTAAGTAAGACAGTAAGTCAGTAAGTAAGACACTAAATAAGTCAGTAAGTCAGTCAGTAAGTCAGTAAGTCAGTAAGTCAGTAAGTCGGTTAAGACAGTAAGTAAGACAGTAAGTCAGTAAGTAAGACACTAAATAAGTCAGTAAGTCAGTCAGTCAGTAAGACAGTAAGTAAGACAGTAAGACAGTAAGTAAGACAGTCAGTAAGTAAGACAGTCAGTAAGACAGTCAGTCAGTAAGTCAGTAAGTCGGTAAGACAGTAAGTAAGACAGTAAGACAGTAAGACAGTCAGTAAGTAAGACAGTAAGTCAGTAAGACAGTAAGACAGTCATTAAGTCAGTAAGACAGTAAGTAAGACAGTCAGTAAGTCAGTCAGTCAATCAGTCAGTAAGACAGTCAGTAAGTCAGTAAGACAGTCAGTAAGTAAGTCAGTAAGTCAGTAAGACAGTAAGTAAGACACTAAGTCAGTAAGAGTAAGTCAGTAAGTCAGTAAGTTAGACAGTAAGACAGTAAGTCAGTCAGTAAGTCAGTAAGTAAGACAGTCAGTAATTAAATCAGTAAGACAGTAAGACAGTCAGTAAGACAGTAGGCAAGTCAGTAAGACAGTAAGTCAGTAAGTCAGTAAGTCAGTAAGTCGGTAAGACAGTAAGTAAGACAGTAAGTCAGTAAGACAGTCAGTAAGACAGTAAGTAAGACAGTAAGACAGTCAGTAAGTAAGACAGTAAGTAAGACACTAAATAAGTCAGTAAGTCAGTCAGTAAGTCAGTCAGTAAGTCAGTAAGTCAGCAAGACAGTAAGAAAGTCAGTAAGTCAGTAAGTCAGTAAGTAAGACAGTCAGTAAGTAAGTCAGTAAAACAGTAAGTATGTAAGACAGTAAGACAGTAAGACAGTAAGTAAGACAGTCAGTAAGTAAGACAGTAAGACAGTCAGTAAGTAAGACAGTAAGACAGTAAGTAAGACACTAAATAAGTCAGTAAGTCAGTCAGTAAGTCAGTCAGTCAGTAAGACAGTAAGTAAGACAGTAAGACAGTAAGTAAGACAGTCAGTAAGTAAGACAGTCAGTAAGACAGTCAGTCAGTAAGTCAGTAAGTCGGTAAGACAGTAAGTAAGACAGTAAGTCAGTAAGACAGTCAGTAAGACAGTAAGTTAGACAGTAAGTCAGTAAGTCAGTCAGTATGTCAGTAAGTAAGACAGTCAGTAAGTAAGTCAGTAAGACAGTAAGACAGTCAGTAAGTCAGTAAGTCAGTAAGTAAGACAGTCAGTAAGTAAGTCAGTAAGACAGTAAGTAAGACAGTAAGACAGTAAGTCAGTCAGTAAGTCAGTAAGTAAGACAGTCAGTAAGTAAGTCAGTAAGACAGTAAGTTAGACAGTAAGACAGTAAGTCAGTCAGTAAGTCAGTAAGTAAGACAGTCAGTAAGTCAGTAAGACAGTAAGACAGTCAGTAAGTCAGTAAGTAAGACAGTAAGTAAGACACTAAATAAGTCAGCAAGACAGTAAGTCAGTAAGACAGTAAGTCAGTAAGTCAGTCAGTAAGTCAGTCAGTCAGTCAGTCAGTAAGTCAGTAAGTAAGACACTAAATAAGTCAGCAAGACAGTAAGTCAGTAAGACAGTAAGTCAGTAAGTCAGTCAGTAAGTCAGTAAGTCCGTAAGTCAGTAAGTCAGTAAGTCAGTAAGTCGGTTAAGACAGTAAGTAAGACAGTAAGTAAGACAGTAAGTAAGTCAGCAAGACAGTAAGACAGTCAGTAAGTAAGTCAGTAAGACAGTAAGCAAGTCAGTAAGACAGTAAGACAGTAAGTAAGACAGTAAGACAGTAAGTAAGACAGTAAGACAGTCAGTAAGTAAGACAGTAAGACAGTAAGTCAGTCAGTCAGTAAGACAGTAAGTAAGACAGTAAGACAGTAAGTAAGACAGTCAGTAAGTAAGACAGTCAGTAAGACAGTCAGTCAGTAAGTCAGTAAGTCGGTAAGACAGTAAGTCAGTAAGACAGTCAGTAAGACAGTAAATAAGACAGTAAGACAGTAAGACAGTCATTAAGTCAGTAAGACAGTAAGTAAGACAGTCAGTAAGTCAGTCAGTCAATCAGTCAGTAAGACAGTCAGTAAGTCAATAAGACAGTCAGTAAGTCAGTCAGTAAGTCAGTAAGTCAGTAAGTCGGTTAAGACAGTAAGTAAGACAGTAAGTCAGTAAGTAAGACACTAAATAAGTCAGTAAGTCAGTCAGTAAGTCAGTAAGTCAGTAAGTCAGTAAGTCGGTTAAGACAGTAAGTAAGACAGTAAGTCAGTAAGTAAGACACTAAATAAGTCAGTAAGTCAGTCAGTCAGTAAGACAGTAAGTAAGACAGTAAGACAGTAAGTAAGACAGTCAGTAAGTAAGACAGTCAGTAAGACAGTCAGTCAGTAAGTCAGTAAGTCGGTAAGACAGTAAGTAAGACAGTAAGACAGTAAGACAGTCAGTAAGTAAGACAGTAAGTCAGTAAGACAGTAAGACAGTCATTAAGTCAGTAAGACAGTAAGTAAGACAGTCAGTAAGTCAGTCAGTCAATCAGTCAGTAAGACAGTCAGTAAGTCAGTAAGACAGTCAGTAAGTAAGTCAGTAAGTCAGTAAGACAGTAAGTAAGACACTAAGTCAGTAAGAGTAAGTCAGTAAGTCAGTAAGTTAGACAGTAAGACAGTAAGTCAGTCAGTAAGTCAGTAAGTAAGACAGTCAGTAATTAAATCAGTAAGACAGTAAGACAGTCAGTAAGACAGTAGGCAAGTCAGTAAGACAGTAAGTCAGTAAGTCAGTAAGTCAGTAAGTCGGTAAGACAGTAAGTAAGACAGTAAGTCAGTAAGACAGTAAGTAAGACAGTAAGACAGTCAGTAAGTAAGACAGTAAGTAAGACACTAAATAAGTCAGTAAGTCAGTCAGTAAGTCAGTCAGTAAGTCAGTAAGTCAGCAAGACAGTAAGAAAGTCAGTAAGTCAGTAAGTCAGTAAGTAAGACAGTCAGTAAGTAAGTCAGTAAAACAGTAAGTATGTAAGACAGTAAGACAGTAAGACAGTAAGTAAGACAGTCAGTAAGTAAGACAGTAAGACAGTCAGTAAGTAAGACAGTAAGACAGTAAGTAAGACACTAAATAAGTCAGTAAGTCAGTCAGTAAGTCAGTCAGTCAGTAAGACAGTAAGTAAGACAGTAAGACAGTAAGTAAGACAGTCAGTAAGTAAGACAGTCAGTAAGACAGTCAGTCAGTAAGTCAGTAAGTCGGTAAGACAGTAAGTAAGACAGTAAGTCAGTAAGACAGTCAGTAAGACAGTAAGTTAGACAGTAAGTCAGTAAGTCAGTCAGTATGTCAGTAAGTAAGACAGTCAGTAAGTAAGTCAGTAAGACAGTAAGACAGTCAGTAAGTCAGTAAGTCAGTAAGTAAGACAGTCAGTAAGTAAGTCAGTAAGACAGTAAGTAAGACAGTAAGACAGTAAGTCAGTCAGTAAGTCAGTAAGTAAGACAGTCAGTAAGTAAGTCAGTAAGACAGTAAGTTAGACAGTAAGACAGTAAGTCAGTCAGTAAGTCAGTAAGTAAGACAGTCAGTAAGTCAGTAAGACAGTAAGACAGTCAGTAAGTCAGTAAGTAAGACAGTAAGTAAGACACTAAATAAGTCAGCAAGACAGTAAGTCAGTAAGACAGTAAGTCAGTAAGTCAGTCAGTAAGTCAGTCAGTCAGTCAGTCAGTAAGTCAGTAAGTAAGACACTAAATAAGTCAGCAAGACAGTAAGTCAGTAAGACAGTAAGTCAGTAAGTCAGTCAGTAAGTCAGTAAGTCCGTAAGTCAGTAAGTCAGTAAGTCAGTAAGTCGGTTAAGACAGTAAGTAAGACAGTAAGTAAGACAGTAAGTAAGTCAGCAAGACAGTAAGACAGTCAGTAAGTAAGTCAGTAAGACAGTAAGCAAGTCAGTAAGACAGTAAGACAGTAAGTAAGACAGTAAGACAGTAAGTAAGACAGTAAGACAGTCAGTAAGTAAGACAGTAAGACAGTAAGTCAGTCAGTCAGTAAGACAGTAAGTAAGACAGTAAGACAGTAAGTAAGACAGTCAGTAAGTAAGACAGTCAGTAAGACAGTCAGTCAGTAAGTCAGTAAGTCGGTAAGACAGTAAGTCAGTAAGACAGTCAGTAAGACAGTAAATAAGACAGTAAGACAGTAAGACAGTCAGTAAGACAGTAAGAAAGTCCGTAAGACAGTCAGTAAGACAGTAAGTAAGACAGTAAGTAAGTCAGCAAGACAGTAAGACAGTCAGTAAGTAAGTCAGTAAGACAGTAAGACAGTAAGTAAGACAGTCAGTAAGTAAGACAGTCAGTAAGTAAGACAGTAAGACAGTCAGTAAGTCAGTAAGACAGTTAGACAGTAAGTAAGTCAGTAAGTCAGTCAGTAAGTCAGTCAGTAAGTCAGTAAGACAGTCAGTAAGTAAGTCAGTAAGTCAGTAAGACAGTAAGACACTAAGTCAGTAGACAATAAGTCAGTAAGTCAGTAAGTTAGACAGTAAGACAGTAAGTCAGTAAGTCAGTAAGTCAGTAAGTCAGTCAGTCAGTCAGTCAGTCAGTAAGTCAGTCAGTAAGTCAGCCAGTAAGTCAGTAAGTCGGTTAAGACAGTAAGTAAGACAGTAAGTCAGTAAGTAAGACACTAAATAAGTCAGTAAGTCAGTCAGTAAGTCAGTCAGTAAGTCAGTAAGTCAGTAAGTCGGTTAAGACAGTAAGTAAGACAGTAAGTCAGTAAGTAAGACACTAAATAAGTCAGTAAGTCAGTCAGTAAGTCAGTCAGTCAGTAAGACAGTAAGTAAGACAGTAAGACAGTAAGTAAGACAGTCAGTAAGTAAGACAGTCAGTAAGACAGTCAGTCAGTAAGTCAGTAAGTCGGTAAGACAGTAAGTAAGACAGTAAGTCAGTAAGACAGTCAGTAAGACAGTAAGTAAGACAGTAAGACAGTAAGACAGTCAGTAAGTAAGACAGTAAGTCAGTAAGACAGTAAGAAAGACAGTCAGTAAGTAAGACAGTCAGTAAGTAAGACAATAAGACAGTCATTAAGTCAGTAAGACAGTAAGTAAGACAGTCTGTAAGTCAGTCAGTCAATCAGTCAGTAAGACAGTCAGTAAGTCAATAAGACAGTCAGTAAGACAGTCAGTAAGTCAGTAAGACAGTAAGTAAGACACTAAGTCAGTAAGACAGTAAGTCAGTAAGTCAGTAATTTAGACAGTAAGACAGTAAGTCAGTCAGTAAGTCAGTAAAACAGTCAGTAAGACAGTAAGCAAGACAGTAAGACAGTAAGTAAGACAGTCAGTAAGTAAGACAGTAAGACAGTCAGTAAGTAAGACAGTAAGACAGTAAGTAAGACACTAAATAAGTCAGTAAGTCAGTCAGTAAGTCAGTCAGTCAGTAAGACAGTAAGTAAGACAGTAAGACAGTAAGTAAGACAGTCAGTAAGTAAGACAGTCAGTAAGACAGTCAGTCAGTAAGTCAGTAAGACAGTAAGACAGTAAGACAGTAAGTAAGACAGTCAGTAAGTAAGACAGTCAGTAAGTAAGACAGTAAGACAGTCAGTAAGTCAGTAAGACAGTAAGACAGTAAGTAAGTCAGTCAGTCAGTAAGACAGTAAGTAAGACAGTAAGACAGTAAGTAAGACAGTCAGTAAGTAAGACAGTCAGTAAGACAGTCAGTCAGTAAGTCAGTAAGTCGGTAAGACAGTAAGTAAGACAGTAAGTCAGTAAGACAGTCAGTAAGACAGTAAGTAAGACAGTAAGACAGTAAGACAGTCAGTAAGTAAGACAGTAAGTCAGTAAGACAGTAAGAAAGACAGTCAGTAAGTAAGACAGTCAGTAAGTCAGTCAGTAAGTCAGTAAGTCGGTTAAGACAGTAAGTAAGACAGTCAGTAAGTCAGTCAGTCAATCAGTCAGTAAGACAGTCAGTAAGTCAATAAGACAGTCAGTAAGTAAGTCAGTAAGTCAGTAAGACAGTAAGTAAGACACTAAGTCAGTAAGACAGTAAGTCAGTAAGTCAGTAAGTCGGTTAAGACAGTAAGTAAGACAGTAAGTCAGTAAGTAAGACACTAAATAAGTCAGTAAGTCAGTCAGTAAGTCAGTCAGTAAGTCAGTAAGTCGGTTAAGACAGTAAGTAAGACAGTAAGTCAGTAAGTAAGACACTAAATAAGTCAGTAAGTCAGTCAGTAAGTCAGTCAGTCAGTAAGACAGTAAGTAAGACAGTAAGACAGTAAGTAAGACAGTCAGTAAGTAAGACAGTCAGTAAGACAGTCAGTCAGTAAGTCAGTAAGTCGGTAAGACAGTAAGTAAGACAGTAAGTCAGTAAGACAGTCAGTAAGACAGTAAGTAAGACAGTAAGACAGTAAGACAGTCAGTAAGTAAGACAGTAAGTCAGTAAGACAGTAAGAAAGACAGTCAGTAAGTAAGACAGTCAGTAAGTAAGACAATAAGACAGTCATTAAGTCAGTAAGACAGTAAGACAGTCTGTAAGTCAGTCAGTCAATCAGTCAGTAAGACAGTCAGTAAGTCAATAAGACAGTCAGTAAGTAAGTCAGTAAGTCAGTAAGACAGTAAGTAAGACACTAAGTCAGTAAGACAGTAAGTCAGTAAGTCAGTAATTTAGACAGTAAGACAGTAAGTCAGTCAGTAAGTCAGTAAGTAAGACAGTCAGTAAGTAAGTCAGTAAGACAGTAAGACAGTCAGTAAGACAGTAAGCAAGACAGTAAGACAGTAAGTAAGACAGTCAGTAAGTAAGACAGTAAGACAGTCAGTAAGTAAGACAGTAAGACAGTAAGTAAGACACTAAATAAGTCAGTAAGTCAGTCAGTCAGTAAGACAGTAAGTAAGACAGTAAGACAGTAAGTAAGACAGTCAGTAAGACAGTCAGTAAGACAGTCAGTCAGTAAGTCAGTAAGACAGTAAGACAGTAAGACAGTAAGTAAGACAGTCAGTAAGTAAGACAGTCAGTAAGTAAGACAGTAAGACAGTCAGTAAGTCAGTAAGACAGTAAGACAGTAAGTATGTCAGTCAGTCAGTAAGACAGTAAGTAAGACAGTAAGACAGTAAGTAAGACAGTCAGTAAGTAAGACAGTCAGTAAGACAGTCAGTCAGTAAGTCAGTAAGTCGGTAAGACAGTAAGTAAGACAGTAAGTCAGTAAGACAGTCAGTAAGACAGTAAGTAAGACAGTAAGACAGTAAGACAGTCAGTAAGTAAGACAGTAAGTCAGTAAGACAGTAAGAAAGACAGTCAGTAAGTAAGACAGTCAGTAAGTAAGACAATAAGACAGTCAGTAAGTAAGACAATAAGACAGTCATTAAGTCAGTAAGACAGTAAGTAAGACAGTCAGTAAGTCAATCAGTCAATCAGTCAGTAAGACAGTCAGTAAGTCAATAAGACAGTCAGTAAGTAAGTCAGTAAGTCAGTAAGACAGTAAGTAAGACAGTCAGTAAGTCAGTCAGTCAATCAGTCAGTAAGACAGTCAGTAAGTCAATAAGACAGTCAGTAAGTAAGTCAGTAAGTCAGTAAGACAGTAAGTAAGACACTAAGTCAGTAAGACAGTAAGTCAGTAAGTCAGTAAGTTAGACAGTAATACAGTAAGTCAGTCAGTAAGTCAGTAAGTAAGACAGTCAGTAAGTAAGTCAGTAAGACAGTAAGACAGTCAGTAAGACAGTAAGCAAGACAGTAAGACAGTAAGTAAGACAGTCAGTAAGTAAGACAGTAAGACAGTCAGTAAGTAAGACAGTAAGACAGTAAGTAAGACACTAAATAAGTCAGTAAGTCAGTCAGTAAGTCAGTCAGTCAGTAAGACAGTAAGTAAGACAGTAAGACAGTAAGTAAGACAGTCAGCAAGTAAGACAGTCAGTAAGACAGTAAGTCGGTAAGACAGTCAGTAAGACAGTCAGTCAGTAAGTCAGTAAGTCGGTAAGACAGTAAGTAAGACAGTAAGTCAGTAAGACAGTCAGTAAGACAGTAAGTAAAACAGTAAGACAGTAAGTAAGACACTAAATAAGTCAGTAAGTCAGTCAGTCAGTCAGACAGTAAGACAGTAAGACAGTAAGTAAGACAGTCAGTAAGTAAGACAGTCAGTAAGACAGTCAGTCAGTAAGTCAGTAAGTCGATAAGACAGTAAGTAAGACAGTAAGTCAGTAAGACAGTCAGTGAGACAGTAAGTAAGACAGTAAGACAGTAAGACAGTCAGTAAGTAAGACAGTAAGTCAGTAAGACAGTAAGAAAGACAGTCAGTAAGTAAGAAAGTCAGTAAGTAAGACAGTAAGACAGTCATTAAGTCAGTAAGACAGTAAGTAAGACAGTCAGTAAGTCAGTCAGTCAATCAGTCAGTAAGACAGTCAGTAAGTCAGTAAGACAGTCAGTAAGACACTAAGTCAGTAAGACAGTAAGTCAGTAAGTCAGTAAGTTAGACAGTAAGACAGTAAGTCAGTCAGTAAGTCAGTAAGTAAGACAGTCAGTAAGACACTAAGTCAGTAAGACAGTAAGTCAGTAAGTCAGTAAGTTAGACAGTAAGACAGTAAGTCAGTCAGTAAGTCAGTAAGTAAGACAGTCAGTAAGTGAGTCAGTAAGACAGTAAGACAGTCAGTAAGACAGTAAGCAAGTCAGTAAGACAGTAAGTATGTAAGACAGTAAGACAGTAAGACAGTAAGACAGTCAGTAAGTAAGACAGTAAGACAGTCAGTAAGTAAGACAGTAAGACAGTAAGTAAGACACTAAATAAGTCAGTAAGTCAGTCAGTAAGTCAGTCAGTCAGTAAGACAGTAAGTAAGACAGTAAGACAGTAAGTAAGACAGTCAGTAAGTAACACAGTCAGTAAGACAGTCAGTCAGTAAGTCAGTAAGTCGGTAAGACAGTAAGTAAGACAGTAAGTCAGTAAGACAGTCAGTAAGACAGTAAGTAAGACAGTAAGACAGTAAGACAGTCAGTAAGTAAGACAGTAAGTAAGACACTAAATAAGTCAGTAAGTCAGTCAGTAAGTCAGTCAGTAAGTCAGTGAGACAGTAAGACAGTTAGTAAGTCAGTAAGACAGTAAGACAGTCAGTAAGTTAGTCAGTAAGTCAGTCAGTCAGTCAGTCAGTCAGTCAGTAAGACAGTCAGTAAGACAGTCAGTAAGTAAGTCAGTCAGTAAGTAAGACAGTAAGACAGTCAGTAAGTCAGTAAGACAGTAAGTAAGACAGTCAGTAAGTCAGTAAGACAGTAAGTAAAACAGTCAGTAAGTCAGTAAGACAGTCAGTAAGTCAGTCCGTAAGTCAGTCAGTCAGTCAGTAAGACAGTCAGTAAATCAGTAAGACAGTAAGTAAGACAGTCAGTAAGTCAGTAAGACAGTCAGTAAGTCAGTCCGTAAGTCAGTCAGTCAGTCAGTAAGACAGTCAGTAAATCAGTAAGACAGTCAGTAAGTAAGTCAGTCAGTCAGTAAGACAGTCAGTAAGTAGGACAGTAAGACAGTCAGTAAGTAAGACAGTAAGACAGTAAGACACTAAATAAGTCAGTAAGTCAGTCAGTAAGTCAGTCAGTCAGTAAGACAGTAAGTAAGACAGTAAGACAGTAAGTAAGACAGTCAGTAAGTAAGACAGTCAGTAAGTAAGACAGTAAGACAGTCAGTAAGTCAGTAAGACAGTAAGACAGTAAGTAAGTCAGTAAGTCAGTCAGTAAGTCAGTCAGTAAGTCAGTAAGATAGTCAGTAAGTAAGTCAGTAAGTCAGTAAGACAGTAAGACACTAAGTCAGTAGACAATAAGTCAGTAAGTCAGTAAGTTAGACAGTAAGACAGTAAGTCAGTAAGTCAGTGAGTCAGTAAGTCAGTCAGTCAGTCAGTCAGTAAGTCAGTCAGTAAGTCAGCCAGTAAGTCAGTAAGTCGGTTAAGACAGTAAGTAAGACAGTAAGTCAGTAAGTAAGACACTAAATAAGTCAGTAAGTCAGTCAGTAAGTCAGTCAGTAAGTCAGTAAGTCAGTAAGTCGGTTAAGACAGTAAGTAAGACAGTAAGTCAGTAAGTAAGACACTAAATAAGTCAGTAAGTCAGTCAGTAAGTCAGTCAGTCAGTAAGACAGTAAGTAAGACAGTCAGTAAGTAAGACAGTCAGTAAGACAGTCAGTCAGTAAGTCAGTAAGTCGGTAAGACAGTAAGTAAGACAGTAAGTCAGTAAGACAGTCAGTAAGACAGTAAGTAAGACAGTAAAACAGTAAGACAGTCAGTAAGTAAGACAGTAAGTCAGTAAGACAGTAAGAAAGACAGTCAGTAAGTAAGACAGTCAGTAAGTAAGACAATAAGACAGTCATTAAGTCAGTAAGACAGTAAGTAAGACAGTCAGTAAGTCAGTCAGTCAATCAGTCAGTAAGACAGTCAGTAAGTCACTAAGTCAGTAAGACAGTAAGTCAGTAAGTCAGTAAGTTAGACAGTAATACAGTAAGTCAGTCAGTAAGTCAGTAAGTAAGACAGTCAGTAAGTAAGTCAGTAAGACAGTAAGACAGTCAGTAAGACAGTAAGCAAGACAGTAAGACAGTAAGTAAGACAGTCAGTAAGTAAGACAGTAAGACAGTCAGTAAGTAAGACAGTAAGTAAGACAGTAAGTAAGACAGTCAGTCAGTAAGTAAGACAGTCAGTAAGTAAGACAGTCAGTCAGTAAGTAAGACACTAAATAAGTCAGTAAGTCAGTCAGTCAGTAAGACAGTAAGTAAGACAGTAAGACAGTAAGTAAGACAGTCAGTAAGTAAGACAGTCAGTAAGACAGTCAGTCAGTAAGTCAGTAAGTCGGTAAGACAGTAAGTAAGACAGTAAGTCAGTAAGACAGTCAGTGAGACAGTAAGTAAGACAGTAAGACAGTAAGACAGTCAGTAAGTAAGACAGTAATTCAGTAAGACAGTAAGTAAGACACTAAGTCAGTAAGACAGTAAGTCAGTAAGTCAGTAAGTTAGACAGTAATACAGTAAGTCAGTCAGTAAGTCAGTAAGTAAGACAGTCAGTAAGTAAGTCAGTAAGACAGTAAGACAGTCAGTAAGACAGTAAGCAAGACAGTAAGACAGTAAGTAAGACAGTCAGTAAGTAAGACAGTAAGACAGTCAGTAAGTAAGACAGTAAGTAAGACAGTAAGTAAGACAGTCAGTCAGTAAGTAAGACAGTCAGTAAGTAAGACAGTCAGTCAGTAAGTAAGACACTAAATAAGTCAGTAAGTCAGTCAGTCAGTAAGACAGTAAGTAAGACAGTAAGACAGTAAGTAAGACAGTCAGTAAGTAAGACAGTCAGTAAGACAGTCAGTCAGTAAGTCAGTAAGTCGGTAAGACAGTAAGTAAGACAGTAAGTCAGTAAGACAGTCAGTGAGACAGTAAGTAAGACAGTAAGACAGTAAGACAGTCAGTAAGTAAGACAGTAATTCAGTAAGACAGTAAGAAAGACAGTCAGTAAGTAAGACAGTCAGTAAGTAAGACAGTAAGACAGTCATTAAGTCAGTAAGACAGTAAGTAAGACAGTCAGTAAGTCAGTCAGTCAATCAGTCAGTAAGACAGTCAGTAAGTCAGTAAGACAGTCAGTAAGTAAGTCAGTAAGTCAGTAAGTCAGTAAGACAGTAAGTAAGACACTAAGTCAGTAAGACAGTAAGTCAGTAAGTCAGTAAGTTAGACAGTAAGACAGTAAGTCAGTCAGTAAGTCAGTAAGACAGTCAGTAAGTGAGTCAGTAAGACAGTAAGACAGTCAGTAAGACAGTAAGCAAGTCAGTAAGACAGTAAGTATGTAAGACAGTAAGACAGTAAGACAGTAAGACAGTCAGTAAGTAAGACAGTAAGACAGTCAGTAAGACAGTAAGACAGTAAGTAAGACACTAAATAAGTAAGTAAGTCAGTCAGTAAGTCAGTCAGTCAGTAAGACAGTAAGTAAGACAGTAAGACAGTAAGTAAGACAGTCAGTAAGTAACACAGTCAGTAAGACAGTCAGTCAGTAAGTCAGTAAGTCGGTAAGACAGTAAGTAAGACAGTAAGTCAGTAAGACAGTCAGTAAGACAGTAAGTAAGACAGTAAGACAGTAAGACAGTCAGTAAGTAAGACAGTAAGTAAGACACTAAATAAGTCAGTAAGTCAGTCAGTAAGTCAGTCAGTAAGTCAGTGAGACAGTAAGACAGTTAGTAAGTCAGTAAGACAGTAAGACAGTCAGTAAGTTAGTCAGTAAGTCAGTCAGTCAGTCAGTCAGTCAGTAAGACAGTCAGTTAGACAGTCAGTAAGTCAGTCAGTAAGTAAGACAGTAAGACAATCAGTAAGTCAGTAAGACAGTAAGTAAGACAGTCAGTAAGTCAGTAAGACAGTCAGTAAGTCAGTCCGTGAGTCAGTCAGTCAGTCAGTAAGACAGTCAGTAAATCAGTAAGACAGTCAGTAAGTAAGTCAGTAAGTCAGTAAGACAGTAAGTAAGACACTAAATAAGTCAGCAAGACAGTAAGTCAGTAAGACAGTAAGTCAGTAAGTCAGTAAGTCAGTAAGTAAGACAGTCAGTAAATCAGTAAGACAGTCAGTAAGTAAGTCAGTAAGTCAGTAAGACAGTAAGTAAGACACTAAATAAGTCAGCAAGACAGTAAGTCAGTAAGACAGTAAGTCAGTAAGTCAGTAAGTCAGTAAGTCAGTAAGTAAGACAGTAAGTCAGTAAGACAGTCAGTAAGACAGTAAGTAAGACAGTAAGACAGTCAGTAAGTAAGACACTAAATAAGTCAGTAAGTCAGTCAGTAAGTCAGTAAGTCAGTAAGTCAGTAAGTCAGTAAGACAGTAAGAAAGTCAGTAAGTCAGTAAGTCAGTAAGTAAGACAGTCAGTAAGTAAGTCAGTAAGACAGTAAGTATGTAAGACAGTAAGACAGTAAGACAGTAAGTAAGACAGTCAGTAAGTAAGACAGTAAGACAGTCAGTAAGTAAGACAGTAAGACAGTAAGTAAGACACTAAATAAGTCAGTAAGTCAGTCAGTAAGTCAGTCAGTCAGTAAGACAGTAAGTAAGACAGTAAGTCAGTAAGACAGTAAGTAAGACAGTAAGTCAGTAAGACAGTCAGTAAGACAGTAAGTTAGACAGTAAGTCAGTAAGTCAGTCAGTAAGTCAGTAAGTAAGACAGTCAGTAAGTAAGTCAGTAAGACAGTAAGACAGTCAGTAAGTCAGTAAGTCAGTAAGTAAGACAGTCAGTAAGTAAGTCAGTAAGACAGTAAGTAAGACAGTAAGACAGTAAGACAGTAAGTCAGTCAGTAAGTCAGTAAGTAAGACAGTCAGTAAGTAAGTCAGTAAGACAGTAAGTTAGACAGTAAGACAGTAAGTCAGTCAGTAAGTCAGTAAGTAAGACAGTCAGTAAGTCAGTAAGACAGTCAGTAAGTCAGTAAGTAAGACAGTAAGACACTAAATAAGTCAGCAAGACAGTAAGTAAGTCAGTAAGACAGTAAGTCAGTAAATCAGTCAGTAAGTCAGTCAGTCAGTCAGTCAGTAAGTCAGTAAGACACTAAATAAGTCAGCAAGACAGTAAGTAAGTCAGTAAGACAGTAAGTCAGTAAGTCAGTCAGTCAGTCAGTCAGTAAGTCAGTAAGTCAGTCAGTAAGTCCGTAAGTCAGTAAGTCAGTAAGTCAGTAAGTCAGTAAGTCGGTTAAGACAGTAAGACAGTAAGTAAGACAGTAAGTAAGTCAGCAAGACAGTAAGACAGTCAGTAAGTAAGTCAGTAAGACAGTAAGACAGTCAGTAAGACAGTAAGTAAGACAGTAAGACAGTAAGTAAGACAGTCAGTAAGTAAGACAGTCAGTAAGTAAGACAGTAAGACAGTCAGTAAGTCAGTAAGACAGTAAGACAGTAAGTCAGTAAGTCAGTCAGTAAGTCAGTCAGTAAGTCAGTAAGATAGTCAGTAAGTAAGTCAGTAAGTCAGTAAGACAGTAAGACACTAAGTCAGTAGACAATAAGTCAGTAAGTCAGTAAGTTAGACAGTAAGACAGTAAGTCAGTAAGTCAGTGAGTCAGTAAGTCAGTCAGTCAGTCAGTCAGTAAGTCAGTCAGTAAGTCAGCCAGTAAGTCAGTAAGTCGGTTAAGACAGTAAGTAAGACAGTAAGTCAGTAAGTAAGACACTAAATAAGTCAGTAAGTCAGTCAGTAAGTCAGTCAGTAAGTCAGTAAGTCAGTAAGTCGGTTAAGACAGTAAGTAAGACAGTAAGTCAGTAAGTAAGACACTAAATAAGTCAGTAAGTCAGTCAGTAAGTCAGTCAGTCAGTAAGACAGTAAGTAAGACAGTCAGTAAGTAAGACAGTCAGTAGACAATAAGTCAGTAAGTCAGTAAGTTAGACAGTAAGACAGTAAGTCAGTAAGTCAGTGAGTCAGTAAGTCAGTCAGTCAGTCAGTCAGTAAGTCAGTCAGTAAGTCAGCCAGTAAGTCAGTAAGTCGGTTAAGACAGTAAGTAAGACAGTAAGTCAGTAAGTAAGACACTAAATAAGTCAGTAAGTCAGTCAGTAAGTCAGTCAGTCAGTAAGACAGTAAGTAAGACAGTAAGACAGTAAGTAAGACAGTCAGTAAGTAAGACAGTCAGTAAGACAGTCAGTCAGTAAGTCAGTAAGTCGGTAAGACAGTAAGTAAGACAGTAAGTCAGTAAGACAGTCAGTAAGACAGTAAGTAAGACAGTAAAACAGTAAGACAGTCAGTAAGTAAGACAGTAAGTCAGTAAGACAGTAAGAAAGACAGTCAGTAAGTAAGACAGTCAGTAAGTAAGACAATAAGACAGTCATTAAGTCAGTAAGACAGTAAGTAAGACAGTCAGTAAGTCAGTCAGTCAATCAGTCAGTAAGACAGTCAGTAAGTCAATAAGACAGTCAGTAAGTAAGTCAGTAAGTCAGTAAGACAGTAAGTAAGACACTAAGTCAGTAAGACAGTAAGTCAGTAAGTCAATAAGACAGTCAGTAAGTAAGTCAGTAAGTCAGTAAGACAGTAAGTAAGACACTAAGTCAGTAAGACAGTAAGTCAGTAAGTCAGTAAGTTAGACAGTAATACAGTAAGTCAGTCAGTAAGTCAGTAAGTAAGACAGTCAGTAAGTAAGTCAGTAAGACAGTAAGACAGTAAGTAAGACACTAAATAAGTCAGCAAGACAGTAAGTCAGTAAGACAGTAAGTCAGTAAGTCAGTAAGTCAGTAAGTCAGTAAGTAAGACAGTAAGTCAGTAAGACAGTCAGTAAGACAGTAAGTAAGACAGTAAGACAGTCAGTAAGTAAGACACTAAATAAGTCAGTAAGTCAGTCAGTAAGTCAGTAAGTCAGTAAGTCAGTAAGTCAGTAAGACAGTAAGAAAGTCAGTAAGTCAGTAAGTCAGTAAGTAAGACAGTCAGTAAGTAAGTCAGTAAGACAGTAAGTATGTAAGACAGTAAGACAGTAAGACAGTAAGTAAGACAGTCAGTAAGTAAGACAGTAAGACAGTCAGTAAGTAAGACAGTAAGACAGTAAGTAAGACACTAAATAAGTCAGTAAGTCAGTCAGTAAGTCAGTCAGTCAGTAAGACAGTAAGTAAGACAGTAAGTCAGTAAGACAGTAAGTAAGACAGTAAGTCAGTAAGACAGTCAGTAAGACAGTAAGTTAGACAGTAAGTCAGTAAGTCAGTCAGTAAGTCAGTAAGTAAGACAGTCAGTAAGTAAGTCAGTAAGACAGTAAGACAGTCAGTAAGTCAGTAAGTCAGTAAGTAAGACAGTCAGTAAGTAAGTCAGTAAGACAGTAAGTAAGACAGTAAGACAGTAAGACAGTAAGTCAGTCAGTAAGTCAGTAAGTAAGACAGTCAGTAAGTAAGTCAGTAAGACAGTAAGTTAGACAGTAAGACAGTAAGTCAGTCAGTAAGTCAGTAAGTAAGACAGTCAGTAAGTCAGTAAGACAGTCAGTAAGTCAGTAAGTAAGACAGTAAGACACTAAATAAGTCAGCAAGACAGTAAGTAAGTCAGTAAGACAGTAAGTCAGTAAATCAGTCAGTAAGTCAGTCAGTCAGTCAGTCAGTAAGTCAGTAAGACACTAAATAAGTCAGCAAGACAGTAAGTAAGTCAGTAAGACAGTAAGTCAGTAAGTCAGTCAGTAAGTCAGTCAGTCAGTCAGTCAGTAAGTCAGTAAGTCAGTCAGTAAGTCCGTAAGTCAGTAAGTCAGTAAGTCAGTAAGTCAGTAAGTCGGTTAAGACAGTAAGACAGTAAGTAAGACAGTAAGTAAGTCAGCAAGACAGTAAGACAGTCAGTAAGTAAGTCAGTAAGACAGTAAGACAGTCAGTAAGACAGTAAGTAAGACAGTAAGACAGTAAGTAAGACAGTCAGTAAGTAAGACAGTCAGTAAGTAAGACAGTAAGACAGTCAGTAAGTCAGTAAGACAGTAAGACAGTAAGTCAGTAAGTCAGTCAGTAAGTCAGTCAGTAAGTCAGTAAGATAGTCAGTAAGTAAGTCAGTAAGTCAGTAAGACAGTAAGACACTAAGTCAGTAGACAATAAGTCAGTAAGTCAGTAAGTTAGACAGTAAGACAGTAAGTCAGTAAGTCAGTGAGTCAGTAAGTCAGTCAGTCAGTCAGTCAGTAAGTCAGTCAGTAAGTCAGCCAGTAAGTCAGTAAGTCGGTTAAGACAGTAAGTAAGACAGTAAGTCAGTAAGTAAGACACTAAATAAGTCAGTAAGTCAGTCAGTAAGTCAGTCAGTAAGTCAGTAAGTCAGTAAGTCGGTTAAGACAGTAAGTAAGACAGTAAGTCAGTAAGTAAGACACTAAATAAGTCAGTAAGTCAGTCAGTAAGTCAGTCAGTCAGTAAGACAGTAAGTAAGACAGTCAGTAAGTAAGACAGTCAGTAGACAATAAGTCAGTAAGTCAGTAAGTTAGACAGTAAGACAGTAAGTCAGTAAGTCAGTGAGTCAGTAAGTCAGTCAGTCAGTCAGTCAGTAAGTCAGTCAGTAAGTCAGCCAGTAAGTCAGTAAGTCGGTTAAGACAGTAAGTAAGACAGTAAGTCAGTAAGTAAGACACTAAATAAGTCAGTAAGTCAGTCAGTAAGTCAGTCAGTCAGTAAGACAGTAAGTAAGACAGTAAGACAGTAAGTAAGACAGTCAGTAAGTAAGACAGTCAGTAAGACAGTCAGTCAGTAAGTCAGTAAGTCGGTAAGACAGTAAGTAAGACAGTAAGTCAGTAAGACAGTCAGTAAGACAGTAAGTAAGACAGTAAAACAGTAAGACAGTCAGTAAGTAAGACAGTAAGTCAGTAAGACAGTAAGAAAGACAGTCAGTAAGTAAGACAGTCAGTAAGTAAGACAATAAGACAGTCATTAAGTCAGTAAGACAGTAAGTAAGACAGTCAGTAAGTCAGTCAGTCAATCAGTCAGTAAGACAGTCAGTAAGTCAATAAGACAGTCAGTAAGTAAGTCAGTAAGTCAGTAAGACAGTAAGTAAGACACTAAGTCAGTAAGACAGTAAGTCAGTAAGTCAATAAGACAGTCAGTAAGTAAGTCAGTAAGTCAGTAAGACAGTAAGTAAGACACTAAGTCAGTAAGACAGTAAGTCAGTAAGTCAGTAAGTTAGACAGTAATACAGTAAGTCAGTCAGTAAGTCAGTAAGTAAGACAGTCAGTAAGTAAGTCAGTAAGACAGTAAGACAGTCAGTAAGACAGTAAGCAAGACAGTAAGACAGTAAGTAAGACAGTCAGTAAGTAAGACAGTAAGACAGTCAGTAAGTAAGACAGTAAGACAGTAAGTAAGACACTAAATAAGTCAGTAAGTCAGTCAGTAAGTCAGTCAGTCAGTAAGACAGGAAGTAAGACAGTAAGACAGTAAGTAAGACAGTCAGCAAGTAAGACAGTCAGTAAGACAGTCAGTCAGTAAGTCAGTAAGTCGGTAAGACAGTAAGACAGTAAGTCAGTAAGACAGTCAGTAAGACAGTAAGTAAAACAGTAAGACAGTAAGTAAGACACTAAATAAGTCAGTAAGTCAGTCAGTCAGTCAGACAGTAAGTAAGACAGTAAGACAGTAAGTAAGACAGTCAGTAAGTAAGACAGTCAGTAAGACAGTCAGTCAGTAAGTCAGTAAGTCGGTAAGACAGTAAGTAAGACAGTAAGTCAGTAAGACAGTCAGTGAGACAGTAAGTAAGACAGTAAGACAGTAAGACAGTCAGTAAGTAAGACAGTAAGTCAGTAAGACAGTAAGAAAGACAGTCAGTAAGTAAGACAGTCAGTAAGTAAGACAGTAAGACAGTCATTAAGTCAGTAAGACAGTAAGTAAGACAGTCAGTAAGTCAGTCAGTCAATCAGTCAGTAAGACAGTCAGTAAGTCAGTAAGACAGTCAGTAAGTAAGTCAGTAAGTCAGTAAGTCAGTAAGACAGTAAGTAAGACACTAAGTCAGTAAGACAGTAAGTCAGTAAGTCAGTAAGTTAGACAGTAAGACAGTAAGTCAGTCAGTAAGTCAGTAAGTAAGACAGTCAGTAAGTGAGTCAGTAAGACAGTAAGACAGTCAGTAAGACAGTAAGCAAGTCAGTAAGACAGTAAGTATGTAAGACAGTAAGACAGTAAGACAGTCAGTAAGTAAGACAGTAAGACAGTAAGTAAGACACTAAATAAGTCAGTAAGTCAGTCAGTAAGTCAGTCAGTCAGTAAGACAGTAAGTAAGACAGTAAGACAGTAAGTAAGACAGTCAGTAAGTAACACAGTCAGTAAGACAGTCAGTCAGTAAGTCAGTAAGTCGGTAAGACAGTAAGTAAGACAGTAAGTCAGTAAGACAGTCAGTAAGACAGTAAGTAAGACAGTAAGACAGTCAGTAAGTAAGACAGTAAGTAAGACACTAAATAAGTCAGTAAGTCAGTCAGTAAGTCAGTCAGTAAGTCAGTGAGACAGTAAGACAGTTAGTAAGTCAGTAAGACAGTAAGACAGTAAGACAGTCAGTAAGTTAGTCAGTAAGTCAGTCAGTCAGTCAGTCAGTCAGTAAGACAGTCAGTAAGACAGTCAGTAAGTAAGTCAGTCAGTAAGTAAGACAGTAAGACAGTCAGTAAGTCAGTAAGACAGTAAGTAAGACAGTCAGTAAGTCAGTAAGACAGTCAGTAAGTCAGTCCGTAAGTCAGTCAGTCAGTCAGTAAGACAGTCAGTAAATCAGTAAGACAGTCAGTAAGTAAGTCAGTAAGTCAGTAAGACAGTAAGTAAGACACTAAATAAGTCAGCAAGACAGTAAGTCAGTAAGACAGTAAGTCAGTAAGTCAGTAAGTAAGACAGTAAGTCAGTAAGACAGTCAGTAAGACAGTAAGTAAGACAGTAAGACAGTCAGTAAGTAAGACACTAAATAAGTCAGTAAGTCAGTCAGTAAGTCAGTAAGTCAGTAAGTCAGTAAGACAGTAAGAAAGTCAGTAAGTCAGTAAGTCAGTAAGTAAGACAGTCAGTAAGTAAGTCAGTAAGACAGTAAGTATGTAAGACAGTAAGACAGTAAGACAGTAAGTAAGACAGTCAGTAAGTAAGACAGTAAGACAGTCAGTAAGTAAGACAGTAAGACAGTAAGTAAGACACTAAATAAGTCAGTAATTCAGTCAGTAAGTCAGTCAGTCAGTAAGTCAGTAAGTCGGTAAGACAGTAAGTAAGACAGTCAGTAAGTAAGACAGTCAGTAAGTAAGACAGTCAGTAAGACAGTCAGTCAGTAAGTCAGTAAGTCGGTAAGACAGTAAGTAAGACAGTAAGTCAGTAAGACAGTAAGTCAGTAAGACAGTCAGTAAGACAGTAAGTTAGACAGTAAGTCAGTAAGTCAGTCAGTAAGTCAGTAAGTAAGACAGTCAGTAAGTAAGTCAGTAAGACAGTAAGACAGTCAGTAAGTCAGTAAGCCAGTAAGTAAGACAGTCAGTAAGTAAGTCAGTAAGACAGTAAGTAAGACAGTAAGACAGTAAGTCAGTCAGTAAGTCAGTAAGTAAGACAGTCAGTAAGTAAGTCAGTAAGACAGTAAGTTAGACAGTAAGACAGTAAGTCAGTCAGTAAGTCAGTAAGTAAGACAGTCAGTAAGTCAGTAAGACAGTCAGTAAGTCAGTAAGTAAGACAGTAAGTAAGACACTAAATAAGTCAGCAAGACAGTAAGTAAGTCAGTAAGACAGTAAGTCAGTAAGTCAGTCAGTAAGTCAGTCAGTCAGTCAGTCAGTAAGTCAGTAAGACACTAAATAAGTCAGCAAGACAGTAAGTAAGTCAGTAAGACAGTAAGTCAGTAAGTCAGTCAGTAAGTCAGTCAGTCAGTCAGTCAGTAAGTCAGTAAGTCAGTCAGTAAGTCCGTAAGTCAGTAAGTCAGTAAGTCAGTAAGTCAGTAAGTCGGTTAAGACAGTAAGTAAGACAGTAAGTAAGACAGTAAGTAAGTCAGCAAGACAGTAAGACAGTCAGTAAGTAAGTCAGTAAGACAGTAAGACAGTCAGTAAGACAGTAAGCAAGTCAGTAAGACAGTAAGTATGTAAGACAGTAAGACAGTAAGACAGTAAATAAGACAGTCAGTAAGTAAGACAGTAAGACAGTCAGTAAGTAAGACAGTAAGACAGTAAGTCAGTCAGTCAGTAAGACAGTAAGACAGTAAGACAGTAAGTAAGACAGTCAGTAAGTAAGACAGTCAGTAAGACAGTCAGTCAGTAAGTCAGTAAGTCTGTAAGACAGTAAGTCAGTAAGACAGTAAGTAAGACAGTAAGACAGTAAGACAGTAAGACAGTAAGACAGTCAGTAAGACAGTAAGAAAGTCAGTAAGACAGTCAGTAAGACAGTAAGCAAGTCAGTAAGACAGTAAGACAGTCAGTAAGACAGTAAGTAAGACAGTAAGTAAGACAGTAAGTCAGCAAGACAGTAAGACAGTCAGTAAGTAAGTCAGTAAGACAGTAAGACAGTCAGTAAGACAGTAAGTCAGTAAGTCAGTAAGTTAGACAGTAAGACAGTAAGTCAGTCAGTAAGTCAGTAAGTAAGACAGTCAGTAAGTGAGTCAGTAAGACAGTAAGACAGTCAGTAAGACAGTAAGCAAGTCAGTAAGACAGTAAGTATGTAAGACAGTAAGACAGTAAGACAGTCAGTAAGTAAGACAGTAAGACAGTAAGTAAGACACTAAATAAGTCAGTAAGTCAGTCAGTAAGTCAGTCAGTCAGTAAGACAGTAAGTAAGACAGTAAGACAGTAAGTAAGACAGTCAGTAAGTAACACAGTCAGTAAGACAGTCAGTCAGTAAGTCAGTAAGTCGGTAAGACAGTAAGTAAGACAGTAAGTCAGTAAGACAGTCAGTAAGACAGTAAGTAAGACAGTAAGACAGTCAGTAAGTAAGACAGTAAGTAAGACACTAAATAAGTCAGTAAGTCAGTCAGTAAGTCAGTCAGTAAGTCAGTGAGACAGTAAGACAGTTAGTAAGTCAGTAAGACAGTAAGACAGTAAGACAGTCAGTAAGTTAGTCAGTAAGTCAGTCAGTCAGTCAGTCAGTCAGTTAGTAAGACAGTCAGTAAGACAGTCAGTAAGTAAGTCAGTCAGTAAGTAAGACAGTAAGACAGTCAGTAAGTCAGTAAGACAGTAAGTAAGACAGTCAGTAAGTCAGTAAGACAGTCAGTAAGTCAGTCCGTAAGTCAGTCAGTCAGTCAGTAAGACAGTCAGTAAATCAGTAAGACAGTCAGTAAGTAAGTCAGTAAGTCAGTAAGACAGTAAGTAAGACACTAAATAAGTCAGCAAGACAGTAAGTCAGTAAGACAGTAAGTCAGTAAGTCAGTAAGTAAGACAGTAAGTCAGTAAGACAGTCAGTAAGACAGTAAGTAAGACAGTAAGACAGTCAGTAAGTAAGACACTAAATAAGTCAGTAAGTCAGTCAGTAAGTCAGTAAGTCAGTAAGTCAGTAAGACAGTAAGAAAGTCAGTAAGTCAGTAAGTCAGTAAGTAAGACAGTCAGTAAGTAAGTCAGTAAGACAGTAAGTATGTAAGACAGTAAGACAGTAAGACAGTAAGTAAGACAGTCAGTAAGTAAGACAGTAAGACAGTCAGTAAGTAAGACAGTAAGACAGTAAGTAAGACACTAAATAAGTCAGTAAGTCAGTCAGTAAGTCAGTCAGTCAGTAAGTCAGTAAGTCGGTAAGACAGTAAGTAAGACAGTCAGTAAGTAAGACAGTCAGTAAGTAAGACAGTCAGTAAGACAGTCAGTCAGTAAGTCAGTAAGTCGGTAAGACAGTAAGTAAGACAGTAAGTCAGTAAGACAGTAAGTAAGACAGTAAGTCAGTAAGACAGTCAGTAAGACAGTAAGTTAGACAGTAAGTCAGTAAGTCAGTCAGTAAGTCAGTAAGTAAGACAGTCAGTAAGTAAGTCAGTAAGACAGTAAGACAGTCAGTAAGTCAGTAAGTCAGTAAGTAAGACAGTCAGTAAGTAAGTCAGTAAGACAGTAAGTAAGACAGTAAGACAGTAAGTCAGTCAGTAAGTCAGTAAGTAAGACAGTCAGTAAGTAAGTCAGTAAGACAGTAAGTTAGACAGTAAGACAGTAAGTCAGTCAGTAAGTCAGTAAGTAAGACAGTCAGTAAGTCAGTAAGACAGTCAGTAAGTCAGTAAGTAAGACAGTAAGTAAGACACTAAATAAGTCAGCAAGACAGTAAGTCAGTAAGACAGTAAGTCAGTAAGTCAGTCAGTAAGTCAGTCAGTCAGTCAGTCAGTAAGTCAGTAAGACACTAAATAAGTCAGCAAGACAGTAAGTAAGTCAGTAAGACAGTAAGTCAGTAAGTCAGTCAGTAAGTCAGTCAGTCCGTAAGTCAGTAAGTCAGTAAGTCAGTAAGTCAGTAAGTCGGTTAAGACAGTAAGTAAGACAGTAAGTAAGACAGTAAGTAAGTCAGCAAGACAGTAAGACAGTCAGTAAGTAAGTCAGTAAGACAGTAAGACAGTCAGTAAGACAGTAAGCAAGTCAGTAAGACAGTAAGTATGTAAGACAGTAAGACAGTCAGTAAGTAAGACAGTAAGACAGTCAGTAAGTAAGACAGTAAGACAGTAAGTCAGTCAGTCAGTAAGACAGTAAGTAAGACAGTAAGACAGTAAATAAGACAGTCAGTAAGTAAGACAGTCAGTAAGACAGTCAGTCAGTAAGTCAGTAAGTCTGTAAGACAGTAAGTCAGTAAGACAGTAAGTAAGACAGTAAGACAGTAAGACAGTAAGACAGTAAGACAGTCAGTAAGACAGTAAGAAAGTCAGTAAGACAGTCAGTAAGACAGTAAGCAAGTCAGTAAGACAGTAAGACAGTCAGTAAGACAGTAAGTAAGACAGTAAGTAAGACAGTAAGTAAGACAGTAAGACAGTAAGTCAGTCAGTAAGTCAGTAAGTAAGACAGTCAGTAAGTAAGTCAGTAAGACAGTAAGTTAGACAGTAAGACAGTAAGTCAGTCAGTAAGTCAGTAAGTAAGACAGTCAGTAAGTCAGTAAGACAGTCAGTAAGTCAGTAAGTAAGACAGTAAGTAAGACACTAAATAAGTCAGCAAGACAGTAAGTCAGTAAGACAGTAAGTCAGTAAGTCAGTCAGTAAGTCAGTCAGTCAGTCAGTCAGTAAGTCAGTAAGACACTAAATAAGTCAGCAAGACAGTAAGTAAGTCAGTAAGACAGTAAGTCAGTAAGTCAGTCAGTAAGTCAGTCAGTCCGTAAGTCAGTAAGTCAGTAAGTCAGTAAGTCAGTAAGTCGGTTAAGACAGTAAGTAAGACAGTAAGTAAGACAGTAAGTAAGTCAGCAAGACAGTAAGACAGTCAGTAAGTAAGTCAGTAAGACAGTAAGACAGTCAGTAAGACAGTAAGCAAGTCAGTAAGACAGTAAGTATGTAAGACAGTAAGACAGTCAGTAAGTAAGACAGTAAGACAGTCAGTAAGTAAGACAGTAAGACAGTAAGTCAGTCAGTCAGTAAGACAGTAAGTAAGACAGTAAGACAGTAAGTAAGACAGTCAGTAAGTAAGACAGTCAGTAAGACAGTCAGTCAGTAAGTCAGTAAGTCTGTAAGACAGTAAGTCAGTAAGACAGTAAGTAAGACAGTAAGACAGTAAGACAGTAAGACAGTAAGACAGTCAGTAAGACAGTAAGAAAGTCAGTAAGACAGTCAGTAAGACAGTAAGCAAGTCAGTAAGACAGTAAGACAGTCAGTAAGACAGTAAGTAAGACAGTAAGTAAGACAGTAAGTCAGCAAGACAGTAAGACAGTCAGTAAGTAAGTCAGTAAGACAGTAAGACAGTACGTAAGACAGTCAGTAAGTAAGACAGTAAGACAGTCAGTAAGTTAGTAAGACAGTAAGACAGTAATTCAGTAAGTCAGTCAGTAAGTCAGTCAGTCAGTAAGACAGTCAGTAAGTCAGTAAGACAGTCAGTAAGTAAGTCAGTAAGTCAGTAAGACAGTAAGACACTAAGTCAGTAGACAGTAAGTCAGTAAGTCAGTAAGTTAGACAGTAAGACAGTAAGTCAGTAAGTCAGTCAATAAGTCAGTCAGTCAGTCAGTCAGTAAGTCAGTCAGTAAGGCAGTCAGTAAGTCAGTAAGTCAGTAAGTCGGTTAAGACAGTAAGTAAGACAGTAAGTCAGTAAGACCGTCAGTAAGACAGTAAGACAGTAAGACAGTAAGACAGTCAGTAAGTAAGACAGTAAGCAATACACTAAATAAGCCAGTAAGTCAGTCAGTAAGTCAGTAAGTCAGTAAGTCAGTAAGACAGTAAGAAAGTCAGTAAGTAAGACAGTAAGACAGTAAGCAAGTCAGTAAGACAGTAAGCAAATCAGTAAGACAGTCAGTAAGTAAGACAGTAAGACAGTAAGTAAGACAGTAATACAGTAAGTAAGACACTAAATAAGTCAGTAACTCAGTCAGTAAGTCAGTCAGTCAGTAAGACAGTAAGTAAGACAGTAAGTAAGACAGTCAGTAAGTAAGACAGTCAGTAAGACAGTCAGTCAGTAAGTCAGTAAGTCAGTAAGACAGTAAGTCAGTAAGACAGTAAGTCAGTAAGACAGTAAGTAAGACAGTAAGACAGTAAGACAGTCAGTAAGTAAGACAGTAAGTAAGACAGTCAGTAAGTCAGTCAGTAAGTCAGTCAGTCAGTCAGACAGTAAGACAGTCAGTAAGTCAGTAAGACAGTAAGTAAGACACTAAATAAGTCAGGAAGACAGTAAGTCAGTAAGACAGTAAGTCAGTAAGTCAGTCAGTAAGTCAGTCAGTCAGTCAGTCAGTAAGTCAGTAAGTCAGTCAGTAAGTCCGTAAGTCAGTAAGTCAGTAAGTCGGTTAAGACAGTAAGTAAGACAGTAAGTCAGTAAGACAGTCAGTAAGACAGTAAGACAGTCAGTAAGACAGTAAGACAGTAAGACAGTCAGTAAGACAGTAAGCAAGTCAGTAAGACAGTAAGTATGTAAGACAGTAAGAAAGACAGTAAGACATTCAGTAAGACAGTAAGCAAGTCAGTAAGACAGTAAGACAGTCAGTAAGTCAGTAAGTAAGACAGTAAGTAAGACACTAAATAAGTCAGCAAGACAGTAAGTCAGTAAGACAGTAAGTCAGTAAGTCAGTCAGTAAGTCAGTCAGTCAGTCAGTCAGTAAGTCAGTAAGACACTAAATAAGTCAGCAAGACAGTAAGTAAGTCAGTAAGACAGTAAGTCAGTAAGTCAGTCAGTAAGTCAGTCAGTCCGTAAGTCAGTAAGTCAGTAAGTCAGTAAGTCAGTAAGTCGGTTAAGACAGTAAGTAAGACAGTAAGTAAGACAGTAAGTAAGTCAGCAAGACAGTAAGACAGTCAGTAAGTAAGTCAGTAAGACAGTAAGACAGTCAGTAAGACAGTAAGCAAGTCAGTAAGACAGTAAGTATGTAAGACAGTAAGACAGTCAGTAAGTAAGACAGTAAGACAGTCAGTAAGTAAGACAGTAAGACAGTAAGTCAGTCAGTCAGTAAGACAGTAAGTAAGACAGTAAGACAGTAAGTAAGACAGTCAGTAAGTAAGACAGTCAGTAAGACAGTCAGTCAGTAAGTCAGTAAGTCTGTAAGACAGTAAGTCAGTAAGACAGTAAGTAAGACAGTAAGACAGTAAGACAGTAAGACAGTAAGACAGTCAGTAAGACAGTAAGAAAGTCAGTAAGACAGTCAGTAAGACAGTAAGCAAGTCAGTAAGACAGTAAGACAGTCAGTAAGACAGTAAGTAAGACAGTAAGTAAGACAGTAAGTCAGCAAGACAGTAAGACAGTCAGTAAGTAAGTCAGTAAGACAGTAAGACAGTAATTCAGTAAGTCAGTCAGTAAGTCAGTCAGTCAGTAAGACAGTCAGTAAGTCAGTAAGACAGTCAGTAAGTAAGTCAGTAAGTCAGTAAGACAGTAAGACACTAAGTCAGTAGACAGTAAGTCAGTAAGTCAGTAAGTTAGACAGTAAGACAGTAAGTCAGTAAGTCAGTCAATAAGTCAGTCAGTCAGTCAGTCAGTAAGTCAGTCAGTAAGGCAGTCAGTAAGTCAGTAAGTCAGTAAGTCGGTTAAGACAGTAAGTAAGACAGTAAGTCAGTAAGACCGTCAGTAAGACAGTAAGACAGTAAGACAGTAAGACAGTCAGTAAGTAAGACAGTAAGCAATACACTAAATAAGCCAGTAAGTCAGTCAGTAAGTCAGTAAGTCAGTAAGTCAGTAAGACAGTAAGAAAGTCAGTAAGTAAGACAGTAAGACAGTAAGCAAGTCAGTAAGACAGTAAGCAAATCAGTAAGACAGTCAGTAAGTAAGACAGTAAGACAGTAAGTAAGACAGTAATACAGTAAGTAAGACACTAAATAAGTCAGTAACTCAGTCAGTAAGTCAGTCAGTCAGTAAGACAGTAAGTAAGACAGTAAGTAAGACAGTCAGTAAGTAAGACAGTCAGTAAGACAGTCAGTCAGTAAGTCAGTAAGTCAGTAAGACAGTAAGTCAGTAAGACAGTAAGTCAGTAAGACAGTAAGTAAGACAGTAAGACAGTAAGACAGTCAGTAAGTAAGACAGTAAGTAAGACAGTCAGTAAGTCAGTCAGTAAGTCAGTCAGTCAGTCAGACAGTAAGACAGTCAGTAAGTCAGTAAGACAGTAAGTAAGACACTAAATAAGTCAGGAAGACAGTAAGTCAGTAAGACAGTAAGTCAGTAAGTCAGTCAGTAAGTCAGTCAGTCAGTCAGTCAGTAAGTCAGTAAGTCAGTCAGTAAGTCCGTAAGTCAGTAAGTCAGTAAGTCGGTTAAGACAGTAAGTAAGACAGTAAGTCAGTAAGACAGTCAGTAAGACAGTAAGACAGTCAGTAAGACAGTAAGACAGTAAGACAGTCAGTAAGACAGTAAGCAAGTCAGTAAGACAGTAAGTATGTAAGACAGTAAGAAAGACAGTAAGACAGTCAGTAAGACAGTAAGCAAGTCAGTAAGACAGTAAGACAGTCAGTAAGTCAGTAAGTAAGACAGTAAGACTGTAACTAAGTAAGACAGTCAGAAAGTAAGACAGTCAGTCAGTCAGTCAGTCAGTAAGTAAGACAGCCAGTAAGTCTGTCAGTAAGACAGTAAGACAGTCAGTAAATAAGACAGTAAGTAAGACAGTAAGTCAGTAAGACAGTCATTAAGTAAGACAGTAAGTAAGACACTAAATAAGTCAGTAAGTCAGTCAGTAAGTCAGTCAGTAAGTCAGTAAGTCAGTAAGACAGTAAGAAAGTCAGTAAGTAAGACAGTAAGACAGTAAGACAGTCAGTAAGACAGTAAGCAAGTCAGTAAGACAGTAAGTCAGTAAGTCAGCAAGACAGTAAGACAGTCAGTAAGTAAGTCAGCAAGACAGTAAGACAGTAAGACAGTAAGACAGTCAGTAAGTAAGACAGTCAGTAAGTAAGACAGTAAGACAGTCAGTAAGTCAGTAAGACAGTAAGACAGTCAGTAAGTCAGTCAGTAAGTCAGTCAGTCAGTCAGTCAGTCAGTAAGACAGTCAGTAAGTCAGTAAGACAGTCAGTAAGTCAGTAAGTCAGTAAGTCAGTAAGACAGTAAGTAAGACACTAAGTCAGTAGACAGTAAGTCAGTAAGTCAATAAGTTAGACAGTAAGCAAGTCAGTAAGACAGTAAGTATGTAAGACAGTAAGACAGTAAGACAGTAAGTAAGACACTAAATAAGTCAGTAAGTCAGTCAGTAAGTCAGTAAGCAAGTCAGTAAGACAGTAAGTATGTAAGACAGTAAGACAGTCAGTAAGACAGTAAGCAAGTCAGTAAGACAGTAAGTATGTAAGACAGTAAGACAGTAAGACAGTAAGTAAGACACTAAATAAGTCAGTAAGTCAGTCAGTAAGTCAGTCAGTCAGTAAGACAGTAAGACAGTAAGTAAGACAGTCAGTAAGTAAGACAGTCAGTAAGACAGTCAGTCAGTAAGTCAGTAAGTCGGTAAGACAGTAAGTAAGACAGTAAGTCAGTAAGACAGTCAGTAAGACAGTAAGTAAGACAGTAAGACAGTAAGACAGTCAGTCAGTAAGTAAGACAGTAAGACAGTCAGTAAGACAGTAAGCAAGTCAGTAAGACAGTAAGTCAGCAAGACAGTAAGACAGTCAGTAAGTAAGTCAGCAAGACAGTAAGACAGTAAGACAGTAAGACAGTCAGTAAGTAAGACAGTCAGTAAGTAAGACAGTCAGTAAGTCAGTAAGTCAGTAAGACAGTAAGACAGTCAGTAAGTCAGTCAGTAAGTCAGTCAGTCAGTCAGTCCGTCAGTAAGACAGTCAGTAAGTCAGTAAGACAGTCAGTAAGTCAGTAAGTCAGTAAGACAGTAAGTAAGACACTAAGTCAGTAGACAGTAAGTCAGTAAGTCAGTAAGTTAGACAGTAAGACAGTAAGACAGTCAGTAAGCCAGTAAGACAGTAAGACAGTCAGTAAGACAGTAAGTATGTAAGACAGTAAGACAGTAAGACAGTAAGTAAGACACTAAATAAGCCAGTAAGTCAGTCAGTAAGTCAGTCAGTCAGTAAGACAGTAAGTAAGACAGTAAGACAGTAAGTAAGACAGTCAGTAAGTAAGACAGTCAGTAAGACAGTCAGTCAGTAAGTCAGTAAGTCGGTAAGACATTAAGTAAGACAGTAAGTCAGTAAGACAGTCAGTAAGACAGTAAGTAAGACAGTAAGACAGTAAGACAGTCAGTAAGTAAGACAGTAAGTAAGACACTAAATAAGTCAGTAAGTCAGTCAGTAAGTCAGTCAGTAAGTCAGTGAGACAGTAAGACAGTTAGTAAGTCAGTAAGACAGTAAGACAGTCAGTAAGTAAGTCAGTAAGTCAGTAAGACAGTAAGTAAGACACTAAGTCAGTAAGACAGTAAGTCAGTAAGTCAGTAAGTTAGACAGTAAGACAGTAAGTCAGTCAGTAAGTCAGTAAGTAAGACAGTCAGTAAGTAAGACAGTCAGTAAGACAGTCAGTCAGTAAGTCAGTAAGTCGGTAAGACAGTAAGTAAGACAGTCAGTCAGTAATTCAGTAAGTCGGTAAGACAGTAAGTAAGACAATAAGTCAGTAAGACAGTCAGTAAGACAGTAAGCAAGTCAGTAAGACAGTAAGTAAGTAAGACAGTAAGACAGCAAGACAGTAAGACAGTCAGTAAGTAAGACAGTAAGACAGTCAGTAAGTAAGACAGTAAGACAGTAAGTAAGACACTAAATAAGTCAGTAAGTCAGTCAGTAAGTCAGTCAGTCAGTAAGACAGTAAGTAAGACAGTAAGACAGTAAGTAAGACAGTCAGTAAGTAAGACAGTCAGTAAGACAGTCAGTCAGTCAGTCAGTAAGTCAGTAAGTCGGTAAGACAGTAAGACAGTAAGTCAGTAAGACAGTCAGTAAGACAGTAAGACAGTAAGACAGTAAGACACTAAATAAGTCAGTAAGTCAGTCAGTCAGTAAGACAGTAAGTAAGACAGTAAGACAGTAAGTAAGACAGTCAGTAAGTAAGACAGTCAGTAAGACAGTCAGTCAGTAAGTCAGTAAGTCGGTAAGACAGTAAGTAAAACAGTAAGTCAGTAAGACAGTCAGTGAGACAGTAAGTAAGACAGTAAGACAGTCAGTAAGACAATAAGTCAGTAAGACAGTAAGAACGACAGTCAGTAAGTAAGACAGTCAGTAAGTAAGACAGTAAGACAATCATTAAGTCAGTAAGACAGTAAGACAGTCAGTAAGTCAGTCAGTCAATCAGTCAGTAAGACAGTCAGTAAGTCAGTAAGACAGTCAGTAAGTAAGTCAGTAAGTCAGTAAGTTAGACAGTAGGACAGTAAGTCAGTCAGTAAGTCAGTAAGTAAGACAGTCAGTAAGTGAGTCAGTAAGACAGTAAGACAGTCAGTAAGACAGTAAGCAAGTCAGTAAGACAGTAAGTATGTAAGACAGTAAGACAGTAAGACAGTAAGTAAGACAGTCAGTAAGTAAGACAGTAAGACAGTCAGTAAGTAAGACAGTAAGACAGTAAGTAAGACACTAAATAAGTCAGTTAGTCAGTCAGCAAGTCAGTCAGTCAGTAAGACAGTAAGTAAGACAGTAAGACAGTAAGTAAGACAGTCAGTAAGTAACACAGTCAGTAAGACAGTCAGTCAGTAAGTCAGTAAGTCAGTAAGTCGGTAAGACAGTAAGTAAGACAGTAAGTCAGTAAGACAGTAAGTAAGACAGTAAGACAGTAAGACAGTCAGTAAGGAAGACAGTAAGTAAGACAGTCAGTAAGTCAGTAAGACAGTCAGTAAGTCAGTCCGTAAGTCAGTCAGTCAGTCAGTAAGACAGTCAGTAAATCAGTAAGACAGTAAGTCAGTAAGACAGTAAGTAAGACAGTAAGACAGTAAGACAGTCAGTAAGTAAGACAGTAAGTAAGACAGTCAGTAAGTCAGTAAGACAGTCAGTAAGTCAGTCCGTAAGTCAGTCAGTCAGTCAGTAAGACAGTCAGTAAATCAGTAAGACAGTCAGTAAGTAAGTCAGTAAGTCAGTAAGACAGTAAGTAAGACACTAAATAAGTCAGCAAGACAGTAAGTCAGTAAGACAGTAAGTCAGTAAGTCAGTAAGTCAGTAAGTAAGACAGTAAGTCAGTAAGACAGTCAGTAAGACAGTAAGTAAGACAGTAAGACAGTCAGTAAGTAAGACACTAAATAAGTCAGTAAGTCAGTCAGTAAGTCAGTAAGTCAGTAAGTCAGTAAGACAGTAAGAAAGTCAGTAAGTCAGTAAGTCAGTAAGTAAGACAGTCAGTAAGTAAGTCAGTAAGACAGTAAGTATGTAAGACAGTAAGACAGTAAGACAGTAAGTAAGACAGTCAGTAAGTAAGACAGTAAGACAGTCAGTAAGTAAGACAGTAAGACAGTAAGACACTAAATAAGTCAGTAAGTCAGTCAGTAAGTCAGTCAGTCAGTAAGACAGTAAGTAAGACAGTAAGTAAGACAGTCAGTAAGTAAGACAGTCAGTAAGACAGTCAGTCAGTAAGTCAGTAAGTCGGTAAGACAGTAAGTGAGACAGTAAGTCAGTAAGACAGTCAGTAAGACAGTAAGTCAGTAAGTCAGTCAGTAATTCAGTAAGTAAGACAGTCAGTAAGTAAGTCAGTAAGACAGTAAGACAGTAAGTCAGTCAGTAAGTCAGTAAGTCAGTAAGTAAGACAGTCAGTAAGTAAGTCAGTAAGACAGTAAGTTAGACAGTAAGACAGTAAGTCAGTCAGTAAGTCAGTAAGTAAGACAGTCAGTAAGTCAGTAAGACAGTCAGTAAGTCAGTAAGTAAGACAGTAAGTAAGACACTAAATAAGTCAGCAAGACAGTAAGTAAGTCAGTAAGACTGTAAGTCAGTAAGTCAGTCAGTAAGTCAGTCAGTCAGTCAGTCAGTAAGTCAGTAAGACACTAAATAAGTCAGCAAGACAGTAAGTAAGTCAGTAAGACAGTAAGTCAGTAAGTCAGTCAGTAAGTCAGTCAGTCAGTCAGTCAGTAAGTCAGTAAGTCAGTCAGTAAGTCCGTGAGTCAGTAAGTCAGTAAGTCAGTAAGTCAGTAAGTCGGTTAAGACAGTAAGTAAGACAGTAAGTAAGACAGTAAGTAAGTCAGCAAGACAGTAAGACAGTCAGTAAGTAAGTCAGTAAGACAGTAAGACAGTCAGTAAGACAGTAAGCAAGTCAGTAAGACAGTAAGTATGTAAGACAGTAAGACAGTAAGACAGTAAATAAGACAGTCAGTAAGTAAGACAGTAAGACAGTCAGTAAGTCAGTAAGACAGTAAGACAGTAAGTCAGTAAGTCAGTCAGTAAGTCAGTCAGTCAGTAAGACAGTCAGTAAGTCAGTAAGACAGTCAGTAAGTAAGTCAGTAAGTCAGTAAGACAGTAAGACAGTAAGACACTAAGTCAGTAGACAGTAAGTCAGTAAGTCAGTAAGTTAGACAGTAAGACAGTAAGTCAGTAAGTCAGTCAGTAAGTCAGTCAGTCAGTCAGTCAGTAAGTCAGTCAGTAAGTCAGTCAGTAAGTCAGTAAGTCAGTAAGTCGGTTAAGACAGTAAGTAAGACAGTAAGTCAGTAAGACCGTCAGTAAGACAGTTAGACAGTAAGACAGTAAGACAGTAAGTAAGGCAGTAAGACAGTAAGCAATACACTAAATAAGCCAGTAAGTCAGTCAGTAAGTCAGTCAGTAAGTCAGTAAGTCAGTAAGTCAGTAAGACAGTAAGAAAGTCAGTAAGTAAGACAGTAAGACAGTAAGCAAGTCAGTAAGACAGTAAGCAAATCAGTAAGACAGTCAGTAAGTAAGACAGTAAGACAGTAAGTAAGTAAGACAGTAATACAGTAAGTAAGACACTAAATAAGTCAGTAACTCAGTCAGTAAGTTAGTCAGTCAGTAAGACAGTAAGTAAGACAGTAAGTAAGACAGTCAGTAAGTAAGACAGTCAGTAAGACAGTCAGTCAGTAAGTCAGTAAGTCAGTAAGACAGTAAGTCAGTAAGACAGTAAGTCAGTAAGACAGTAAGACAGTAAGACAGTCAGTAAGTAAGACAGTAAGTAAGACAGTCAGTAAGTCAGTCAGTAAGTCAGTCAGTCAGTCAGACAGTAAGACAGTCAGTAAGACAGTAAGACAGTCAGTAAGTAAGACAGTAAGTAAGACAGTCAGTAAGTCAGTCAGTAAGTCAGTCAGTCAGTCAGACAGTAAGACAGTCAGTAAGTCAGTAAGACAGTAAGTAAGACACTAAATAAGTCAGGAAGACAGTAAGTCAGTAAGACAGTAAGTCAGTAAGTCAGTCAGTAAGTCAGTCAGTCAGTCAGTAAGTCAGTAAGTCAGTCAGTAAGTCCGTAAGTCAGTAAGTCAGTAAGTCGGTTAAGACAGTAAGTAAGACAGTCAGTCAGTAAGTAAGACAGTCAGTAAGTAAGACAGTCAGTCAGTAAGTAAGACACTAAATAAGTCAGTAAGTCAGTCAGTCAGTAAGACAGTAAGTAAGACAGTAAGACAGTAAGTAAGACAGTCAGTAAGTAAGACAGTCAGTAAGACAGTCAGTCAGTAAGTCAGTAAGTCGGTAAGACAGTAAGTAAGACAGTAAGTCAGTAAGACAGTCAGTGAGACAGTAAGTAAGACAGTAAGACAGTAAGACAGTCAGTAAGTAAGACAGTAATTCAGTAAGACAGTAAGAAAGACAGTCAGTAAGTAAGACAGTCAGTAAGTAAGACAGTAAGACAGTCATTAAGTCAGTAAGACAGTAAGTAAGACAGTCAGTAAGTCAGTCAGTCAATCAGTCAGTAAGACAGTCAGTAAGTCAGTAAGACAGTCAGTAAGTAAGTCAGTAAGTCAGTAAGTCAGTAAGACAGTAAGTAAGACACTAAGTCAGTAAGACAGTAAGTCAGTAAGTCAGTAAGTTAGACAGTAAGACAGTAAGTCAGTCAGTAAGTCAGTAAGACAGTCAGTAAGTGAGTCAGTAAGACAGTAAGACAGTCAGTAAGACAGTAAGCAAGTCAGTAAGACAGTAAGTATGTAAGACAGTAAGACAGTAAGACAGTAAGACAGTCAGTAAGTAAGACAGTAAGACAGTCAGTAAGACAGTAAGACAGTAAGTAAGACACTAAATAAGTAAGTACGTCAGTCAGTAAGTCAGTCAGTCAGTAAGACAGTAAGTAAGACAGTAAGACAGTAAGTAAGACAGTCAGTAAGTAACACAGTCAGTAAGACAGTCAGTCAGTAAGTCAGTAAGTCGGTAAGACAGTAAGTAAGACAGTAAGTCAGTAAGACAGTCAGTAAGACAGTAAGTAAGACAGTAAGACAGTAAGACAGTCAGTAAGTAAGACAGTAAGTAAGACACTAAATAAGTCAGTAAGTCAGTCAGTAAGTCAGTCAGTAAGTCAGTGAGACAGTAAGACAGTTAGTAAGTCAGTAAGACAGTAAGACAGTCAGTAAGTTAGTCAGTAAGTCAGTCAGTCAGTCAGTCAGTCAGTAAGACAGTCAGTAAGACAGTCAGTAAGTCAGTCAGTAAGTAAGACAGTAAGACAATCAGTAAGTCAGTAAGACAGTAAGTAAGACAGTCAGTAAGTCAGTAAGACAGTCAGTAAGTCAGTCCGTGAGTCAGTCAGTCAGTCAGTAAGACAGTCAGTAAATCAGTAAGACAGTCAGTAAGTAAGTCAGTAAGTCAGTAAGACAGTAAGTAAGACACTAAATAAGTCAGCAAGACAGTAAGTCAGTAAGACAGTAAGTCAGTAAGTCAGTAAGTCAGTAAGTAAGACAGTCAGTAAATCAGTAAGACAGTCAGTAAGTAAGTCAGTAAGTCAGTAAGACAGTAAGTAAGACACTAAATAAGTTAGCAAGACAGTAAGTCAGTAAGACAGTAAGTCAGTAAGTCAGTAAGTCAGTAAGTCAGTAAGTAAGACAGTAAGTCAGTAAGACAGTCAGTAAGACAGTAAGTAAGACAGTAAGACAGTCAGTAAGTAAGACACTAAATAAGTCAGTAAGTCAGTCAGTAAGTCAGTAAGTCAGTAAGTCAGTAAGTCAGTAAGACAGTAAGAAAGTCAGTAAGTCAGTAAGTCAGTAAGTAAGACAGTCAGTAAGTAAGTCAGTAAGACAGTAAGTATGTAAGACAGTAAGACAGTAAGACAGTAAGTAAGACAGTCAGTAAGTAAGACAGTAAGACAGTCAGTAAGTAAGACAGTAAGACAGTAAGTAAGACACTAAATAAGTCAGTAAGTCAGTCAGTAAGTCAGTCAGTCAGTAAGACAGTAAGTAAGACAGTAAGTCAGTAAGACAGTAAGTAAGACAGTAAGTCAGTAAGACAGTCAGTAAGACAGTAAGTTAGACAGTAAGTCAGTAAGTCAGTCAGTAAGTCAGTAAGTAAGACAGTCAGTAAGTAAGTCAGTAAGACAGTAAGACAGTCAGTAAGTCAGTAAGTCAGTAAGTAAGACAGTCAGTAAGTAAGTCAGTAAGACAGTAAGTAAGACAGTAAGACAGTAAGACAGTAAGTCAGTCAGTAAGTCAGTAAGTAAGACAGTCAGTAAGTAAGTCAGTAAGACAGTAAGTTAGACAGTAAGACAGTAAGTCAGTCAGTAAGTCAGTAAGTAAGACAGTCAGTAAGTCAGTAAGACAGTCAGTAAGTCAGTAAGTAAGACAGTAAGACACTAAATAAGTCAGCAAGACAGTAAGTAAGTCAGTAAGACAGTAAGTCAGTAAATCAGTCAGTAAGTCAGTCAGTCAGTCAGTCAGTAAGTCAGTAAGACACTAAATAAGTCAGCAAGACAGTAAGTAAGTCAGTAAGACAGTAAGTCAGTAAGTCAGTCAGTAAGTCAGTCAGTCAGTCAGTCAGTAAGTCAGTAAGTCAGTCAGTAAGTCCGTAAGTCAGTAAGTCAGTAAGTCAGTAAGTCAGTAAGTCGGTTAAGACAGTAAGACAGTAAGTAAGACAGTAAGTAAGTCAGCAAGACAGTAAGACAGTCAGTAAGTAAGTCAGTAAGACAGTAAGACAGTCAGTAAGACAGTAAGTAAGACAGTAAGACAGTAAGTAAGACAGTCAGTAAGTAAGACAGTCAGTAAGTAAGACAGTAAGACAGTCAGTAAGTCAGTAAGACAGTAAGACAGTAAGTCAGTAAGTCAGTCAGTAAGTCAGTCAGTAAGTCAGTAAGATAGTCAGTAAGTAAGTCAGTAAGTCAGTAAGACAGTAAGACACTAAGTCAGTAGACAATAAGTCAGTAAGTCAGTAAGTTAGACAGTAAGACAGTAAGTCAGTAAGTCAGTGAGTCAGTAAGTCAGTCAGTCAGTCAGTCAGTAAGTCAGTCAGTAAGTCAGCCAGTAAGTCAGTAAGTCGGTTAAGACAGTAAGTAAGACAGTAAGTCAGTAAGTAAGACACTAAATAAGTCAGTAAGTCAGTCAGTAAGTCAGTCAGTAAGTCAGTAAGTCAGTAAGTCGGTTAAGACAGTAAGTAAGACAGTAAGTCAGTAAGTAAGACACTAAATAAGTCAGTAAGTCAGTCAGTAAGTCAGTCAGTCAGTAAGACAGTAAGTAAGACAGTCAGTAAGTAAGACAGTCAGTAGACAATAAGTCAGTAAGTCAGTAAGTTAGACAGTAAGACAGTAAGTCAGTAAGTCAGTGAGTCAGTAAGTCAGTCAGTCAGTCAGTCAGTAAGTCAGTCAGTAAGTCAGCCAGTAAGTCAGTAAGTCGGTTAAGACAGTAAGTAAGACAGTAAGTCAGTAAGTAAGACACTAAATAAGTCAGTAAGTCAGTCAGTAAGTCAGTCAGTCAGTAAGACAGTAAGTAAGACAGTAAGACAGTAAGTAAGACAGTCAGTAAGTAAGACAGTCAGTAAGACAGTCAGTCAGTAAGTCAGTAAGTCGGTAAGACAGTAAGTAAGACAGTAAGTCAGTAAGACAGTCAGTAAGACAGTAAGTAAGACAGTAAAACAGTAAGACAGTCAGTAAGTAAGACAGTAAGTCAGTAAGACAGTAAGAAAGACAGTCAGTAAGTAAGACAGTCAGTAAGTAAGACAATAAGACAGTCATTAAGTCAGTAAGACAGTAAGTAAGACAGTCAGTAAGTCAGTCAGTCAATCAGTCAGTAAGACAGTCAGTAAGTCAATAAGACAGTCAGTAAGTAAGTCAGTAAGTCAGTAAGACAGTAAGTAAGACACTAAGTCAGTAAGACAGTAAGTCAGTAAGTCAATAAGACAGTCAGTAAGTAAGTCAGTAAGTCAGTAAGACAGTAAGTAAGACACTAAGTCAGTAAGACAGTAAGTCAGTAAGTCAGTAAGTTAGACAGTAATACAGTAAGTCAGTCAGTAAGTCAGTAAGTAAGACAGTCAGTAAGTAAGTCAGTAAGACAGTAAGACAGTCAGTAAGACAGTAAGCAAGACAGTAAGACAGTAAGTAAGACAGTCAGTAAGTAAGACAGTAAGACAGTCAGTAAGTAAGACAGTAAGACAGTAAGTAAGACACTAAATAAGTCAGTAAGTCAGTCAGTAAGTCAGTCAGTCAGTAAGACAGGAAGTAAGACAGTAAGACAGTAAGTAAGACAGTCAGCAAGTAAGACAGTCAGTAAGACAGTCAGTCAGTAAGTCAGTAAGTCGGTAAGACAGTAAGACAGTAAGTCAGTAAGACAGTCAGTAAGACAGTAAGTAAAACAGTAAGACAGTAAGTAAGACACTAAATAAGTCAGTAAGTCAGTCAGTCAGTCAGACAGTAAGTAAGACAGTAAGACAGTAAGTAAGACAGTCAGTAAGTAAGACAGTCAGTAAGACAGTCAGTCAGTAAGTCAGTAAGTCGGTAAGACAGTAAGTAAGACAGTAAGTCAGTAAGACAGTCAGTGAGACAGTAAGTAAGACAGTAAGACAGTAAGACAGTCAGTAAGTAAGACAGTAAGTCAGTAAGACAGTAAGAAAGACAGTCAGTAAGTAAGACAGTCAGTAAGTAAGACAGTAAGACAGTCATTAAGTCAGTAAGACAGTAAGTAAGACAGTCAGTAAGTCAGTCAGTCAATCAGTCAGTAAGACAGTCAGTAAGTCAGTAAGACAGTCAGTAAGTAAGTCAGTAAGTCAGTAAGTCAGTAAGACAGTAAGTAAGACACTAAGTCAGTAAGACAGTAAGTCAGTAAGTCAGTAAGTTAGACAGTAAGACAGTAAGTCAGTCAGTAAGTCAGTAAGTAAGACAGTCAGTAAGTGAGTCAGTAAGACAGTAAGACAGTCAGTAAGACAGTAAGCAAGTCAGTAAGACAGTAAGTATGTAAGACAGTAAGACAGTAAGACAGTCAGTAAGTAAGACAGTAAGACAGTAAGTAAGACACTAAATAAGTCAGTAAGTCAGTCAGTAAGTCAGTCAGTCAGTAAGACAGTAAGTAAGACAGTAAGACAGTAAGTAAGACAGTCAGTAAGTAACACAGTCAGTAAGACAGTCAGTCAGTAAGTCAGTAAGTCGGTAAGACAGTAAGTAAGACAGTAAGTCAGTAAGACAGTCAGTAAGACAGTAAGTAAGACAGTAAGACAGTCAGTAAGTAAGACAGTAAGTAAGACACTAAATAAGTCAGTAAGTCAGTCAGTAAGTCAGTCAGTAAGTCAGTGAGACAGTAAGACAGTTAGTAAGTCAGTAAGACAGTAAGACAGTAAGACAGTCAGTAAGTTAGTCAGTAAGTCAGTCAGTCAGTCAGTCAGTCAGTAAGACAGTCAGTAAGACAGTCAGTAAGTAAGTCAGTCAGTAAGTAAGACAGTAAGACAGTCAGTAAGTCAGTAAGACAGTAAGTAAGACAGTCAGTAAGTCAGTAAGACAGTCAGTAAGTCAGTCCGTAAGTCAGTCAGTCAGTCAGTAAGACAGTCAGTAAATCAGTAAGACAGTCAGTAAGTAAGTCAGTAAGTCAGTAAGACAGTAAGTAAGACACTAAATAAGTCAGCAAGACAGTAAGTCAGTAAGACAGTAAGTCAGTAAGTCAGTAAGTAAGACAGTAAGTCAGTAAGACAGTCAGTAAGACAGTAAGTAAGACAGTAAGACAGTCAGTAAGTAAGACACTAAATAAGTCAGTAAGTCAGTCAGTAAGTCAGTAAGTCAGTAAGTCAGTAAGACAGTAAGAAAGTCAGTAAGTCAGTAAGTCAGTAAGTCAGTAAGTAAGACAGTCAGTAAGTAAGTCAGTAAGACAGTAAGTATGTAAGACAGTAAGACAGTAAGACAGTAAGTAAGACAGTCAGTAAGTAAGACAGTAAGACAGTCAGTAAGTAAGACAGTAAGACAGTAAGTAAGACACTAAATAAGTCAGTAATTCAGTCAGTAAGTCAGTCAGTCAGTAAGTCAGTAAGTCGGTAAGACAGTAAGTAAGACAGTCAGTAAGTAAGACAGTCAGTAAGTAAGACAGTCAGTAAGACAGTCAGTCAGTAAGTCAGTAAGTCGGTAAGACAGTAAGTAAGACAGTAAGTCAGTAAGACAGTAAGTCAGTAAGACAGTCAGTAAGACAGTAAGTTAGACAGTAAGTCAGTAAGTCAGTCAGTAAGTCAGTAAGTAAGACAGTCAGTAAGTAAGTCAGTAAGACAGTAAGACAGTCAGTAAGTCAGTAAGCCAGTAAGTAAGACAGTCAGTAAGTAAGTCAGTAAGACAGTAAGTAAGACAGTAAGACAGTAAGTCAGTCAGTAAGTCAGTAAGTAAGACAGTCAGTAAGTAAGTCAGTAAGACAGTAAGTTAGACAGTAAGACAGTAAGTCAGTCAGTAAGTCAGTAAGTAAGACAGTCAGTAAGTCAGTAAGACAGTCAGTAAGTCAGTAAGTAAGACAGTAAGTAAGACACTAAATAAGTCAGCAAGACAGTAAGTAAGTCAGTAAGACAGTAAGTCAGTAAGTCAGTCAGTAAGTCAGTCAGTCAGTCAGTCAGTAAGTCAGTAAGACACTAAATAAGTCAGCAAGACAGTAAGTAAGTCAGTAAGACAGTAAGTCAGTAAGTCAGTCAGTAAGTCAGTCAGTCAGTCAGTCAGTAAGTCAGTAAGTCAGTCAGTAAGTCCGTAAGTCAGTAAGTCAGTAAGTCAGTAAGTCAGTAAGTCGGTTAAGACAGTAAGTAAGACAGTAAGTAAGACAGTAAGTAAGTCAGCAAGACAGTAAGACAGTCAGTAAGTAAGTCAGTAAGACAGTAAGACAGTCAGTAAGACAGTAAGCAAGTCAGTAAGACAGTAAGTATGTAAGACAGTAAGACAGTAAGACAGTAAATAAGACAGTCAGTAAGTAAGACAGTAAGACAGTCAGTAAGTAAGACAGTAAGACAGTAAGTCAGTCAGTCAGTAAGACAGTAAGACAGTAAGACAGTAAGTAAGACAGTCAGTAAGTAAGACAGTCAGTAAGACAGTCAGTCAGTAAGTCAGTAAGTCTGTAAGACAGTAAGTCAGTAAGACAGTAAGTAAGACAGTAAGACAGTAAGACAGTAAGACAGTCAGTAAGACAGTAAGAAAGTCAGTAAGACAGTCAGTAAGACAGTAAGCAAGTCAGTAAGACAGTAAGACAGTCAGTAAGACAGTAAGTAAGACACTAAGTCAGCAAGACAGTAAGACAGTCAGTAAGTAAGTCAGTAAGACAGTAAGACAGTCAGTAAGACAGTAAGTCAGTAAGTCAGTAAGTTAGACAGTAAGACAGTAAGTCAGTCAGTAAGTCAGTAAGTAAGACAGTCAGTAAGTGAGTCAGTAAGACAGTAAGACAGTCAGTAAGACAGTAAGCAAGTCAGTAAGACAGTATGTAAGACAGTAAGACAGTAAGACAGTCAGTAAGTAAGACAGTAAGACAGTAAGTAAGACACTAAATAAGTCAGTAAGTCAGTCAGTAAGTCAGTCAGTCAGTAAGACAGTAAGTAAGACAGTAAGACAGTAAGTAAGACAGTCAGTAAGTAACACAGTCAGTAAGACAGTCAGTCAGTAAGTCAGTAAGTCGGTAAGACAGTAAGTAAGACAGTAAGTCAGTAAGACAGTCAGTAAGACAGTAAGTAAGACAGTAAGACAGTCAGTAAGTAAGACAGTAAGTAAGACACTAAATAAGTCAGTAAGTCAGTCAGTAAGTCAGTCAGTAAGTCAGTGAGACAGTAAGACAGTTAGTAAGTCAGTAAGACAGTAAGACAGTAAGACAGTCAGTAAGTTAGTCAGTAAGTCAGTCAGTCAGTCAGTCAGTCAGTTAGTAAGACAGTCAGTCAGTCAGTCAGTAAGTCAGTAAGTCAGTCAGTAAGTCCGTAAGTCAGTAAGTCAGTAAGTCAGTAAGTCAGTAAGTCGGTTAAGACAGTAAGTAAGACAGTAAGTAAGACAGTAAGTAAGTCAGCAAGACAGTAAGACAGTCAGTAAGTAAGTCAGTAAGACAGTAAGACAGTCAGTAAGACAGTAAGCAAGTCAGTAAGACAGTAAGTATGTAAGACAGTAAGACAGTAAGACAGTAAATAAGACAGTCAGTAAGTAAGACAGTAAGACAGTCAGTAAGTAAGACAGTAAGACAGTAAGTCAGTCAGTCAGTAAGACAGTAAGACAGTAAGACAGTAAGTAAGACAGTCAGTAAGTAAGACAGTCAGTAAGACAGTCAGTCAGTAAGTCAGTAAGTCTGTAAGACAGTAAGTCAGTAAGACAGTAAGTAAGACAGTAAGACAGTAAGACAGTAAGACAGTCAGTAAGACAGTAAGAAAGTCAGTAAGACAGTCAGTAAGACAGTAAGCAAGTCAGTAAGACAGTAAGACAGTCAGTAAGACAGTAAGTAAGACAGTAAGTAAGACAGTAAGTCAGCAAGACAGTAAGACAGTCAGTAAGTAAGTCAGTAAGACAGTAAGACAGTCAGTAAGACAGTAAGTCAGTAAGTCAGTAAGTTAGACAGTAAGACAGTAAGTCAGTCAGTAAGTCAGTAAGTAAGACAGTCAGTAAGTGAGTCAGTAAGACAGTAAGACAGTCAGTAAGACAGTAAGCAAGTCAGTAAGACAGTATGTAAGACAGTAAGACAGTAAGACAGTCAGTAAGTAAGACAGTAAGACAGTAAGTAAGACACTAAATAAGTCAGTAAGTCAGTCAGTAAGTCAGTCAGTCAGTAAGACAGTAAGTAAGACAGTAAGACAGTAAGTAAGACAGTCAGTAAGTAACACAGTCAGTAAGACAGTCAGTCAGTAAGTCAGTAAGTCGGTAAGACAGTAAGTAAGACAGTAAGTCAGTAAGACAGTCAGTAAGACAGTAAGTAAGACAGTAAGACAGTCAGTAAGTAAGACAGTAAGTAAGACACTAAATAAGTCAGTAAGTCAGTCAGTAAGTCAGTCAGTAAGTCAGTGAGACAGTAAGACAGTTAGTAAGTCAGTAAGACAGTAAGACAGTAAGACAGTCAGTAAGTTAGTCAGTAAGTCAGTCAGTCAGTCAGTCAGTCAGTTAGTAAGACAGTCAGTAAGACAGTCAGTAAGTAAGTCAGTCAGTAAGTAAGACAGTAAGACAGTCAGTAAGTCAGTAAGACAGTAAGTAAGACAGTCAGTAAGTCAGTAAGACAGTCAGTAAGTCAGTCCGTAAGTCAGTCAGTCAGTCAGTAAGACAGTCAGTAAATCAGTAAGACAGTCAGTAAGTAAGTCAGTAAGTCAGTAAGACAGTAAGTAAGACACTAAATAAGTCAGCAAGACAGTAAGTCAGTAAGACAGTAAGTCAGTAAGTCAGTAAGTAAGACAGTAAGTCAGTAAGACAGTCAGTAAGACAGTAAGTAAGACAGTAAGACAGTCAGTAAGTAAGACACTAAATAAGTCAGTAAGTCAGTCAGTAAGTCAGTAAGTCAGTAAGTCAGTAAGACAGTAAGAAAGTCAGTAAGTCAGTAAGTCAGTAAGACAGTCAGTAAGTAAGTCAGTAAGACAGTAAGTATGTAAGACAGTAAGACAGTAAGACAGTAAGTAAGACAGTCAGTAAGTAAGACAGTAAGACAGTCAGTAAGTAAGACAGTAAGACAGTAAGTAAGACACTAAATAAGTCAGTAAGTCAGTCAGTAAGTCAGTCAGTCAGTAAGTCAGTAAGTCGGTAAGACAGTAAGTAAGACAGTCAGTAAGTAAGACAGTCAGTAAGTAAGACAGTCAGTAAGACAGTCAGTCAGTAAGTCAGTAAGTCGGTAAGACAGTAAGTAAGACAGTAAGTCAGTAAGACAGTAAGTAAGACAGTAAGTCAGTAAGACAGTCAGTAAGACAGTAAGTTAGACAGTAAGTCAGTAAGTCAGTCAGTAAGTCAGTAAGTAAGACAGTCAGTAAGTAAGTCAGTAAGACAGTAAGACAGTCAGTAAGTCAGTAAGTCAGTAAGTAAGACAGTCAGTAAGTAAGTCAGTAAGACAGTAAGTAAGACAGTAAGACAGTAAGTCAGTCAGTAAGTCAGTAAGTAAGACAGTCAGTAAGTAAGTCAGTAAGACAGTAAGTTAGACAGTAAGACAGTAAGTCAGTCAGTAAGTCAGTAAGTAAGACAGTCAGTAAGTCAGTAAGACAGTCAGTAAGTCAGTAAGTAAGACAGTAAGTAAGACACTAAATAAGTCAGCAAGACAGTAAGTCAGTAAGACAGTAAGTCAGTAAGTCAGTCAGTAAGTCAGTCAGTCAGTCAGTCAGTAAGTCAGTAAGACACTAAATAAGTCAGCAAGACAGTAAGTAAGTCAGTAAGACAGTAAGTCAGTAAGTCAGTCAGTAAGTCAGTCAGTCCGTAAGTCAGTAAGTCAGTAAGTCAGTAAGTCAGTAAGTCGGTTAAGACAGTAAGTAAGACAGTAAGTAAGACAGTAAGTAAGTCAGCAAGACAGTAAGACAGTCAGTAAGTAAGTCAGTAAGACAGTAAGACAGTCAGTAAGACAGTAAGCAAGTCAGTAAGACAGTAAGTATGTAAGACAGTAAGACAGTCAGTAAGTAAGACAGTAAGACAGTCAGTAAGTAAGACAGTAAGACAGTAAGTCAGTCAGTCAGTAAGACAGTAAGTAAGACAGTAAGACAGTAAATAAGACAGTCAGTAAGTAAGACAGTCAGTAAGACAGTCAGTCAGTAAGTCAGTAAGTCTGTAAGACAGTAAGTCAGTAAGACAGTAAGTAAGACAGTAAGACAGTAAGACAGTAAGACAGTAAGACAGTCAGTAAGACAGTAAGAAAGTCAGTAAGACAGTCAGTAAGACAGTAAGCAAGTCAGTAAGACAGTAAGACAGTCAGTAAGACAGTAAGTAAGACAGTAAGTAAGACAGTAAGTAAGACAGTAAGACAGTAAGTCAGTCAGTAAGTCAGTAAGTAAGACAGTCAGTAAGTAAGTCAGTAAGACAGTAAGTTAGACAGTAAGACAGTAAGTCAGTCAGTAAGTCAGTAAGTAAGACAGTCAGTAAGTCAGTAAGACAGTCAGTAAGTCAGTAAGTAAGACAGTAAGTAAGACACTAAATAAGTCAGCAAGACAGTAAGTCAGTAAGACAGTAAGTCAGTAAGTCAGTCAGTAAGTCAGTCAGTCAGTCAGTCAGTAAGTCAGTAAGACACTAAATAAGTCAGCAAGACAGTAAGTAAGTCAGTAAGACAGTAAGTCAGTAAGTCAGTCAGTAAGTCAGTCAGTCCGTAAGTCAGTAAGTCAGTAAGTCAGTAAGTCAGTAAGTCGGTTAAGACAGTAAGTAAGACAGTAAGTAAGACAGTAAGTAAGTCAGCAAGACAGTAAGACAGTCAGTAAGTAAGTCAGTAAGACAGTAAGACAGTCAGTAAGACAGTAAGCAAGTCAGTAAGACAGTAAGTATGTAAGACAGTAAGACAGTCAGTAAGTAAGACAGTAAGACAGTCAGTAAGTAAGACAGTAAGACAGTAAGTCAGTCAGTCAGTAAGACAGTAAGTAAGACAGTAAGACAGTAAGTAAGACAGTCAGTAAGTAAGACAGTCAGTAAGACAGTCAGTCAGTAAGTCAGTAAGTCTGTAAGACAGTAAGTCAGTAAGACAGTAAGTAAGACAGTAAGACAGTAAGACAGTAAGACAGTAAGACAGTCAGTAAGACAGTAAGAAAGTCAGTAAGACAGTCAGTAAGACAGTAAGCAAGTCAGTAAGACAGTAAGACAGTCAGTAAGACAGTAAGTAAGACAGTAAGTAAGACAGTAAGTCAGCAAGACAGTAAGACAGTCAGTAAGTAAGTCAGTAAGACAGTAAGACAGTACGTAAGACAGTCAGTAAGTAAGACAGTAAGACAGTCAGTAAGTTAGTAAGACAGTAAGACAGTAATTCAGTAAGTCAGTCAGTAAGTCAGTCAGTCAGTAAGACAGTCAGTAAGTCAGTAAGACAGTCAGTAAGTAAGTCAGTAAGTCAGTAAGACAGTAAGACACTAAGTCAGTAGACAGTAAGTCAGTAAGTCAGTAAGTTAGACAGTAAGACAGTAAGTCAGTAAGTCAGTCAATAAGTCAGTCAGTCAGTCAGTCAGTAAGTCAGTCAGTAAGGCAGTCAGTAAGTCAGTAAGTCAGTAAGTCGGTTAAGACAGTAAGTAAGACAGTAAGTCAGTAAGACCGTCAGTAAGACAGTAAGACAGTAAGACAGTAAGACAGTCAGTAAGTAAGACAGTAAGCAATACACTAAATAAGCCAGTAAGTCAGTCAGTAAGTCAGTAAGTCAGTAAGTCAGTAAGACAGTAAGAAAGTCAGTAAGTAAGACAGTAAGACAGTAAGCAAGTCAGTAAGACAGTAAGCAAATCAGTAAGACAGTCAGTAAGTAAGACAGTAAGACAGTAAGTAAGACAGTAATACAGTAAGTAAGACACTAAATAAGTCAGTAACTCAGTCAATAAGTCAGTCAGTCAGTAAGACAGTAAGTAAGACAGTAAGTAAGACAGTCAGTAAGTAAGACAGTCAGTAAGACAGTCAGTCAGTAAGTCAGTAAGTCAGTAAGACAGTAAGTCAGTAAGACAGTAAGTCAGTAAGACAGTAAGTAAGACAGTAAGACAGTAAGACAGTCAGTAAGTAAGACAGTAAGTAAGACAGTCAGTAAGTCAGTCAGTAAGTCAGTCAGTCAGTCAGACAGTAAGACAGTCAGTAAGTCAGTAAGACAGTAAGTAAGACACTAAATAAGTCAGGAAGACAGTAAGTCAGTAAGACAGTAAGTCAGTAAGTCAGTCAGTAAGTCAGTCAGTCAGTCAGTCAGTAAGTCAGTAAGTCAGTCAGTAAGTCCGTAAGTCAGTAAGTCAGTAAGTCGGTTAAGACAGTAAGTAAGACAGTAAGTCAGTAAGACAGTCAGTAAGACAGTAAGACAGTCAGTAAGACAGTAAGACAGTAAGACAGTCAGTAAGACAGTAAGCAAGTCAGTAAGACAGTAAGTATGTAAGACAGTAAGAAAGACAGTAAGACATTCAGTAAGACAGTAAGCAAGTCAGTAAGACAGTAAGACAGTCAGTAAGTCAGTAAGTAAGACAGTAAGTAAGACACTAAATAAGTCAGCAAGACAGTAAGTCAGTAAGACAGTAAGTCAGTAAGTCAGTCAGTAAGTCAGTCAGTCAGTCAGTCAGTAAGTCAGTAAGACACTAAATAAGTCAGCAAGACAGTAAGTAAGTCAGTAAGACAGTAAGTCAGTAAGTCAGTCAGTAAGTCAGTCAGTCCGTAAGTCAGTAAGTCAGTAAGTCAGTAAGTCAGTAAGTCGGTTAAGACAGTAAGTAAGACAGTAAGTAAGACAGTAAGTAAGTCAGCAAGACAGTAAGACAGTCAGTAAGTAAGTCAGTAAGACAGTAAGACAGTCAGTAAGACAGTAAGCAAGTCAGTAAGACAGTAAGTATGTAAGACAGTAAGACAGTCAGTAAGTAAGACAGTAAGACAGTCAGTAAGTAAGACAGTAAGACAGTAAGTCAGTCAGTCAGTAAGACAGTAAGTAAGACAGTAAGACAGTAAGTAAGACAGTCAGTAAGTAAGACAGTCAGTAAGACAGTCAGTCAGTAAGTCAGTAAGTCTGTAAGACAGTAAGTCAGTAAGACAGTAAGTAAGACAGTAAGACAGTAAGACAGTAAGACAGTAAGACAGTCAGTAAGACAGTAAGAAAGTCAGTAAGACAGTCAGTAAGACAGTAAGCAAGTCAGTAAGACAGTAAGACAGTCAGTAAGACAGTAAGTAAGACAGTAAGTCAGCAAGACAGTAAGACAGTCAGTAAGTAAGTCAGTAAGACAGTAAGACAGTAATTCAGTAAGTCAGTCAGTAAGTCAGTCAGTCAGTAAGACAGTCAGTAAGTCAGTAAGACAGTCAGTAAGTAAGTCAGTAAGTCAGTAAGACAGTAAGACACTAAGTCAGTAGACAGTAAGTCAGTAAGTCAGTAAGTTAGACAGTAAGACAGTAAGTCAGTAAGTCAGTCAATAAGTCAGTCAGTCAGTCAGTCAGTAAGTCAGTCAGTAAGGCAGTCAGTAAGTCAGTAAGTCAGTAAGTCGGTTAAGACAGTAAGTAAGACAGTAAGTCAGTAAGACCGTCAGTAAGACAGTAAGACAGTAAGACAGTAAGACAGTCAGTAAGTAAGACAGTAAGCAATACACTAAATAAGCCAGTAAGTCAGTCAGTAAGTCAGTAAGTCAGTAAGTCAGTAAGACAGTAAGAAAGTCAGTAAGTAAGACAGTAAGACAGTAAGCAAGTCAGTAAGACAGTAAGCAAATCAGTAAGACAGTCAGTAAGTAAGACAGTAAGACAGTAAGTAAGACAGTAATACAGTAAGTAAGACACTAAATAAGTCAGTAACTCAGTCAGTAAGTCAGTCAGTCAGTAAGACAGTAAGTAAGACAGTAAGTAAGACAGTCAGTAAGTAAGACAGTCAGTAAGACAGTCAGTCAGTAAGTCAGTAAGTCAGTAAGACAGTAAGTCAGTAAGACAGTAAGTCAGTAAGACAGTAAGTAAGACAGTAAGACAGTAAGACAGTCAGTAAGTAAGACAGTAAGTAAGACAGTCAGTAAGTCAGTCAGTAAGTCAGTCAGTCAGTCAGACAGTAAGACAGTCAGTAAGTCAGTAAGACAGTAAGTAAGACACTAAATAAGTCAGGAAGACAGTAAGTCAGTAAGACAGTAAGTCAGTAAGTCAGTCAGTAAGTCAGTCAGTCAGTCAGTCAGTAAGTCAGTAAGTCAGTCAGTAAGTCCGTAAGTCAGTAAGTCAGTAAGTCGGTTAAGACAGTAAGTAAGACAGTAAGTCAGTAAGACAGTCAGTAAGACAGTAAGACAGTCAGTAAGACAGTAAGACAGTAAGACAGTCAGTAAGACAGTAAGCAAGTCAGTAAGACAGTAAGTATGTAAGACAGTAAGAAAGACAGTAAGACAGTCAGTAAGACAGTAAGCAAGTCAGTAAGACAGTAAGACAGTCAGTAAGTCAGTAAGTAAGACAGTAAGACTGTAACTAAGTAAGACAGTCAGAAAGTAAGACAGTCAGTCAGTCAGTCAGTCAGTAAGTAAGACAGCCAGTAAGTCTGTCAGTAAGACAGTAAGACAGTCAGTAAATAAGACAGTAAGTAAGACAGTAAGTCAGTAAGACAGTCATTAAGTAAGACAGTAAGTAAGACACTAAATAAGTCAGTAAGTCAGTCAGTAAGTCAGTCAGTAAGTCAGTAAGTCAGTAAGACAGTAAGAAAGTCAGTAAGTAAGACAGTAAGACAGTAAGACAGTCAGTAAGACAGTAAGCAAGTCAGTAAGACAGTAAGTCAGCAAGACAGTAAGACAGTCAGTAAGTAAGTCAGCAAGACAGTAAGACAGTAAGACAGTAAGACAGTCAGTAAGTAAGACAGTCAGTAAGTAAGACAGTAAGACAGTCAGTAAGTCAGTAAGACAGTAAGACAGTCAGTAAGTCAGTCAGTAAGTCAGTCAGTCAGTCAGTCAGTCAGTAAGACAGTCAGTAAGTCAGTAAGACAGTCAGTAAGTCAGTAAGTCAGTAAGTCAGTAAGACAGTAAGTAAGACACTAAGTCAGTAGACAGTAAGTCAGTAAGTCAATAAGTTAGACAGTAAGCAAGTCAGTAAGACAGTAAGTATGTAAGACAGTAAGACAGTAAGACAGTAAGTAAGACACTAAATAAGTCAGTAAGTCAGTCAGTAAGTCAGTAAGCAAGTCAGTAAGACAGTAAGTATGTAAGACAGTAAGACAGTCAGTAAGACAGTAAGCAAGTCAGTAAGACAGTAAGTATGTAAGACAGTAAGACAGTAAGACAGTAAGTAAGACACTAAATAAGTCAGTAAGTCAGTCAGTAAGTCAGTCAGTCAGTAAGACAGTAAGACAGTAAGTAAGACAGTCAGTAAGTAAGACAGTCAGTAAGACAGTCAGTCAGTAAGTCAGTAAGTCGGTAAGACAGTAAGTAAGACAGTAAGTCAGTAAGACAGTCAGTAAGACAGTAAGTAAGACAGTAAGACAGTAAGACAGTCAGTCAGTAAGTAAGACAGTAAGACAGTCAGTAAGACAGTAAGCAAGTCAGTAAGACAGTAAGTCAGCAAGACAGTAAGACAGTCAGTAAGTAAGTCAGCAAGACAGTAAGACAGTAAGACAGTAAGACAGTCAGTAAGTAAGACAGTCAGTAAGTAAGACAGTCAGTAAGTCAGTAAGTCAGTAAGACAGTAAGACAGTCAGTAAGTCAGTCAGTAAGTCAGTCAGTCAGTCAGTCCGTCAGTAAGACAGTCAGTAAGTCAGTAAGACAGTCAGTAAGTCAGTAAGTCAGTAAGACAGTAAGTAAGACACTAAGTCAGTAGACAGTAAGTCAGTAAGTCAGTAAGTTAGACAGTAAGACAGTAAGACAGTCAGTAAGCCAGTAAGACAGTAAGACAGTCAGTAAGACAGTAAGTATGTAAGACAGTAAGACAGTAAGACAGTAAGTAAGACACTAAATAAGCCAGTAAGTCAGTCAGTAAGTCAGTCAGTCAGTAAGACAGTAAGTAAGACAGTAAGACAGTAAGTAAGACAGTCAGTAAGTAAGACAGTCAGTAAGACAGTCAGTCAGTAAGTCAGTAAGTCGGTAAGACATTAAGTAAGACAGTAAGTCAGTAAGACAGTCAGTAAGACAGTAAGTAAGACAGTAAGACAGTAAGACAGTCAGTAAGTAAGACAGTAAGTAAGACACTAAATAAGTCAGTAAGTCAGTCAGTAAGTCAGTCAGTAAGTCAGTGAGACAGTAAGACAGTTAGTAAGTCAGTAAGACAGTAAGACAGTCAGTAAGTAAGTCAGTAAGTCAGTAAGACAGTAAGTAAGACACTAAGTCAGTAAGACAGTAAGTCAGTAAGTCAGTAAGTTAGACAGTAAGACAGTAAGTCAGTCAGTAAGTCAGTAAGTAAGACAGTCAGTAAGTAAGACAGTCAGTAAGACAGTCAGTCAGTAAGTCAGTAAGTCGGTAAGACAGTAAGTAAGACAGTCAGTCAGTAATTCAGTAAGTCGGTAAGACAGTAAGTAAGACAATAAGTCAGTAAGACAGTCAGTAAGACAGTAAGCAAGTCAGTAAGACAGTAAGTAAGTAAGACAGTAAGACAGCAAGACAGTAAGACAGTCAGTAAGTAAGACAGTAAGACAGTCAGTAAGTAAGACAGTAAGACAGTAAGTAAGACACTAAATAAGTCAGTAAGTCAGTCAGTAAGTCAGTCAGTCAGTAAGACAGTAAGTAAGACAGTAAGACAGTAAGTAAGACAGTCAGTAAGTAAGACAGTCAGTAAGACAGTCAGTCAGTCAGTCAGTAAGTCAGTAAGTCGGTAAGACAGTAAGACAGTAAGTCAGTAAGACAGTCAGTAAGACAGTAAGACAGTAAGACAGTAAGACACTAAATAAGTCAGTAAGTCAGTCAGTCAGTAAGACAGTAAGTAAGACAGTAAGACAGTAAGTAAGACAGTCAGTAAGTAAGACAGTCAGTAAGACAGTCAGTCAGTAAGTCAGTAAGTCGGTAAGACAGTAAGTAAAACAGTAAGTCAGTAAGACAGTCAGTGAGACAGTAAGTAAGACAGTAAGACAGTCAGTAAGACAATAAGTCAGTAAGACAGTAAGAACGACAGTCAGTAAGTAAGACAGTCAGTAAGTAAGACAGTAAGACAATCATTAAGTCAGTAAGACAGTAAGACAGTCAGTAAGTCAGTCAGTCAATCAGTCAGTAAGACAGTCAGTAAGTCAGTAAGACAGTCAGTAAGTAAGTCAGTAAGTCAGTAAGTTAGACAGTAGGACAGTAAGTCAGTCAGTAAGTCAGTAAGTAAGACAGTCAGTAAGTGAGTCAGTAAGACAGTAAGACAGTCAGTAAGACAGTAAGCAAGTCAGTAAGACAGTAAGTATGTAAGACAGTAAGACAGTAAGACAGTAAGTAAGACAGTCAGTAAGTAAGACAGTAAGACAGTCAGTAAGTAAGACAGTAAGACAGTAAGTAAGACACTAAATAAGTCAGTTAGTCAGTCAGCAAGTCAGTCAGTCAGTAAGACAGTAAGTAAGACAGTAAGACAGTAAGTAAGACAGTCAGTAAGTAACACAGTCAGTAAGACAGTCAGTCAGTAAGTCAGTAAGTCAGTAAGTCGGTAAGACAGTAAGTAAGACAGTAAGTCAGTAAGACAGTAAGTAAGACAGTAAGACAGTAAGACAGTCAGTAAGGAAGACAGTAAGTAAGACAGTCAGTAAGTCAGTAAGACAGTCAGTAAGTCAGTCCGTAAGTCAGTCAGTCAGTCAGTAAGACAGTCAGTAAATCAGTAAGACAGTAAGTCAGTAAGACAGTAAGTAAGACAGTAAGACAGTAAGACAGTCAGTAAGTAAGACAGTAAGTAAGACAGTCAGTAAGTCAGTAAGACAGTCAGTAAGTCAGTCCGTAAGTCAGTCAGTCAGTCAGTAAGACAGTCAGTAAATCAGTAAGACAGTCAGTAAGTAAGTCAGTAAGTCAGTAAGACAGTAAGTAAGACACTAAATAAGTCAGCAAGACAGTAAGTCAGTAAGACAGTAAGTCAGTAAGTCAGTAAGTCAGTAAGTAAGACAGTAAGTCAGTAAGACAGTCAGTAAGACAGTAAGTAAGACAGTAAGACAGTCAGTAAGTAAGACACTAAATAAGTCAGTAAGTCAGTCAGTAAGTCAGTAAGTCAGTAAGTCAGTAAGACAGTAAGAAAGTCAGTAAGTCAGTAAGTCAGTAAGTAAGACAGTCAGTAAGTAAGTCAGTAAGACAGTAAGTATGTAAGACAGTAAGACAGTAAGACAGTAAGTAAGACAGTCAGTAAGTAAGACAGTAAGACAGTCAGTAAGTAAGACAGTAAGACAGTAAGACACTAAATAAGTCAGTAAGTCAGTCAGTAAGTCAGTCAGTCAGTAAGACAGTAAGTAAGACAGTAAGTAAGACAGTCAGTAAGTAAGACAGTCAGTAAGACAGTCAGTCAGTAAGTCAGTAAGTCGGTAAGACAGTAAGTGAGACAGTAAGTCAGTAAGACAGTCAGTAAGACAGTAAGTCAGTAAGTCAGTCAGTAATTCAGTAAGTAAGACAGTCAGTAAGTAAGTCAGTAAGACAGTAAGACAGTAAGTCAGTCAGTAAGTCAGTAAGTCAGTAAGTAAGACAGTCAGTAAGTAAGTCAGTAAGACAGTAAGTTAGACAGTAAGACAGTAAGTCAGTCAGTAAGTCAGTAAGTAAGACAGTCAGTAAGTCAGTAAGACAGTCAGTAAGTCAGTAAGTAAGACAGTAAGTAAGACACTAAATAAGTCAGCAAGACAGTAAGTAAGTCAGTAAGACTGTAAGTCAGTAAGTCAGTCAGTAAGTCAGTCAGTCAGTCAGTCAGTAAGTCAGTAAGACACTAAATAAGTCAGCAAGACAGTAAGTAAGTCAGTAAGACAGTAAGTCAGTAAGTCAGTCAGTAAGTCAGTCAGTCAGTCAGTCAGTAAGTCAGTAAGTCAGTCAGTAAGTCCGTGAGTCAGTAAGTCAGTAAGTCAGTAAGTCGGTTAAGACAGTAAGTAAGACAGTAAGTAAGACAGTAAGTAAGTCAGCAAGACAGTAAGACAGTCAGTAAGTAAGTCAGTAAGACAGTAAGACAGTCAGTAAGACAGTAAGCAAGTCAGTAAGACAGTAAGTATGTAAGACAGTAAGACAGTAAGACAGTAAATAAGACAGTCAGTAAGTAAGACAGTAAGACAGTCAGTAAGTCAGTAAGACAGTAAGACAGTAAGTCAGTAAGTCAGTCAGTAAGTCAGTCAGTCAGTAAGACAGTCAGTAAGTCAGTAAGACAGTCAGTAAGTAAGTCAGTAAGTCAGTAAGACAGTAAGACAGTAAGACACTAAGTCAGTAGACAGTAAGTCAGTAAGTCAGTAAGTTAGACAGTAAGACAGTAAGTCAGTAAGTCAGTCAGTAAGTCAGTCAGTCAGTCAGTCAGTAAGTCAGTCAGTAAGTCAGTCAGTAAGTCAGTAAGTCAGTAAGTCGGTTAAGACAGTAAGTAAGACAGTAAGTCAGTAAGACCGTCAGTAAGACAGTTAGACAGTAAGACAGTAAGACAGTAAGTAAGGCAGTAAGACAGTAAGCAATACACTAAATAAGCCAGTAAGTCAGTCAGTAAGTCAGTCAGTAAGTCAGTAAGTCAGTAAGTCAGTAAGACAGTAAGAAAGTCAGTAAGTAAGACAGTAAGACAGTAAGCAAGTCAGTAAGACAGTAAGCAAATCAGTAAGACAGTCAGTAAGTAAGACAGTAAGACAGTAAGTAAGTAAGACAGTAATACAGTAAGTAAGACACTAAATAAGTCAGTAACTCAGTCAGTAAGTTAGTCAGTCAGTAAGACAGTAAGTAAGACAGTAAGTAAGACAGTCAGTAAGTAAGACAGTCAGTAAGACAGTCAGTCAGTAAGTCAGTAAGTCAGTAAGACAGTAAGTCAGTAAGACAGTAAGTCAGTAAGACAGTAAGACAGTAAGACAGTCAGTAAGTAAGACAGTAAGTAAGACAGTCAGTAAGTCAGTCAGTAAGTCAGTCAGTCAGTCAGACAGTAAGACAGTCAGTAAGACAGTAAGACAGTCAGTAAGTAAGACAGTAAGTAAGACAGTCAGTAAGTCAGTCAGTAAGTCAGTCAGTCAGTCAGACAGTAAGACAGTCAGTAAGTCAGTAAGACAGTAAGTAAGACACTAAATAAGTCAGGAAGACAGTAAGTCAGTAAGACAGTAAGTCAGTAAGTCAGTCAGTAAGTCAGTCAGTCAGTCAGTAAGTCAGTAAGTCAGTCAGTAAGTCCGTAAGTCAGTAAGTCAGTAAGTCGGTTAAGACAGTAAGTAAGACAGTAAGTCAGTAAGACAGTCATTAAGACAGTAAGACAGTCAGTAAGACAGTAAGACAGTAAGACAGTCAGTAAGACAGTAAGCAAGTCAGTAAGACAGTATGTAAGACAGTAAGAAAGACAGTAAGACAGTCAGTAAGACAGTAAGCAAGTCAGTAAGACAGTAAGACAGTCAGTAAGTCAGTAAGTAAGACAGTAAGACTGTAACTAAGTAAGTAAGACAGTCAGAAAGTAAGACAGTCAGTCAGTCAGTCAGTAAGTCAGTAAGTAAGACAGCCAGTAAGTCTGTCAGTAAGACAGTAAGACAGTCAGTAAATAAGACAGTAAGTAAGACAGTAAGTCAGTAAGACAGTCAGTCAGTAAGACAGTCATTAAGTAAGACAGTAAGTAAGACACTAAATAAGTCAGTAAGTCAGTCAGTAAGTCAGTCAGTAAGTCAGTAAGCAAGTCAGTAAGACAGTCAGTAAGTAAGACAGTAAGACAGTAAGACAGTCAGTAAGACAGTAAGCAAGTCAGTAAGACAGTAAGTAAGTCAGCAAGACAGTAAGACAGTCAGTAAGTAAGTCAGCAAGACAGTAAGACAGTAAGACAGTAAGACAGTCAGTAAGTAAGACAGTCAGTAAGTAAGACAGTAAGACAGTCAGTAAGTCAGTAAGACAGTAAGACAGTCAGTAAGTCAGTAAGCAAGTCAGTAAGACAGTCAGTAAGTAAGACAGTAAGACAGTAAGTAAGACACTAAATAAGTCAGTAAGTCAGTCAGTAAGTCAGTCAGTCAGTAAGACAGTAAGTAAGACAGTAAGACAGCAAGTAAGACAGTCAGTAAGTAACACAGTCAGTAAGACAGTCAGTCAGTAAGTCAGTAAGTCGGTAAGACAGTAAGTAAGACAGTAAGTCAGTAAGACAGTCAGTAAGACAGTAAGTAAGACAGTAAGACAGTAAGACAGTCAGTAAGTAAGACAGTAAGTAAGACACTAAATAAGTCAGTAAGTCAGTCAGTAAGTCAGTGAGACAGTAAGACAGTTAGTAAGTCAGCAAGACAGTAAGACAGTAAGACAGTCAGTAAGTTATTCAGTAAGTCAGTCAATCAGTCAGTCAGTCAGTCAGTAAGACAGTCAGTAAGACAGTCAGTAAGTAAGTCAGTCAGTAAGTAAGACAGTAAGACAGTCAGTAAGTCAGTAAGACAGTAAGTAAGACAGTCAGTAAGTCAGTAAGACAGTCAGTAAGTCAGTCCGTAAGTCAGTCAGTCAGTCAGTAAGACAGTCAGTAAATCAGTAAGACAGTCAGTAAGTAAGTCAGTAAGACAGTAAGTAAGACACTAAATAAGTCAGCAAGACAGTAAGTCAGTAAGACAGTAAGTCAGTAAGTCAGTAAGTCAGTAAGTAAGACAGTAAGTCAGTAAGACAGTCAGTAAGACAGTAAGTAAGACAGTAAGACATTCAGTAAGTAAGACACTAAATAAGTCAGTAAGTCAGTCAGTAAGTCAGTAAGTCAGTAAGACAGTAAGAAAGTCAGTAAGTCAGTAAGTCAGTAAGTAAGACAGTCAGTAAGTAAGTCAGTAAGACAGTAAGTATGTAAGACAGTAAGACAGTAAGACAGTAAGTAAGACAGTCAGTAAGTAAGACAGTAAGACAGTCAGTAAGTAAGACAGTAAGACAGTAAGTAAGACACTAAATAAGTCAGTAAGTCAGTCAGTAAGTCAGTCAGTCATTAAGTCAGTCAGTCAGTAAGTCAGTAAGTCGGTAAGACAGTAAGTAAGACAGTCAGTAAGTAAGACAGTCAGTAAGTAAGACAGTCAGTAAGACAGTCAGTCAGTAAGTCAGTAAGTCGGTAAGACAGTAAGTAAGACAGTAAGTAAGACAGTAAGTAAGACAGTAAGTCAGTAAGACAGTAAGTAAGACAGTAAGTCAGTAAGACAGTCAGTAAGACAGTAAGTTAGACAGTAAGTCAGTAAGTCAGTCAGTAAGTCAGTAAGTAAGACAGTCAGTAAGTAAGTCAGTAAGACAGTAAGACAGTCAGTAAGTCAGTAAGTCAGTAAGTAAGACAGTCAGTAAGTAAGTCAGTAAGACAGTAAGACAGTAAGTCAGTCAGTAAGTCAGTAAGTAAGACAGTCAGTAAGTAAGTCAGTAAGACAGTAAGTTAGACAGTAAGACAGTAAGTCAGTCAGTAAGTCAGTAAGTAAGACAGTCAGTAAGTCAGTAAGACAGTCAGTAAGTCAGTAAGTAAGACAGTAAGTAAGACACTAAATAAGTCAGCAAGACAGTAAGTAAGTCAGTAAGACAGTAAGTCAGTAAGTCAGTCAGTAAGTCAGTCAGTCAGTCAGTCAGTAAGTCAGTAAGACACTAAATAAGTCAGCAAGACAGTAAGTAAGTCAGTAAGACAGTAAGTCAGTAAGACACTAAATAAGTCAGCAAGACAGTAAGTAAGTCAGTAAGACAGTAAGTCAGTAAGTCAGTCAGTAAGTCAGTCAGTCAGTCAGTCAGTAAGTCAGTAAGTCAGTCAGTAAGTCCGTAAGTCAGTAAGTCAGTAAGTCAGTAAGTCGGTTAAGACAGTAAGTAAGACAGTAAGTAAGACAGTAAGTAAGTCAGCAAGACAGTAAGACAGTCAGTAAGTAAGTCAGTAAGACAGTAAGACAGTCAGTAAGACAGTAAGCAAGTCCGTAAGACAGTAAGTATGTAAGACAGTAAGACAGTAAGACAGTAAATAAGACAGTCAGTAAGTAAGACAGTAAGACAGTCAGTAAGTAAGACAGTAAGACAGTAAGTCAGTCAGTCAGTAAGACAGTAAGTAAGACAGTAAGACAGTAAGTAAGACAGTCAGTAAGTAAGACAGTCAGTAAGACAGTCAGTCAGTAAGTCAGTAAGTCGGTAAGACAGTAAGTCAGTAAGACAGTAAGTAAGACAGTAAGACAGTAAGACAGTAAGACAGTCAGTAAGACAGTAAGAAAGTCAGTAAGACAGTCAGTAAGACAGTAAGCAAGTCAGTAAGACAGTAAGACAGTCAGTAAGACAGTAAGTAAGACAGTAAGTAAGACAGTAAGTAAGTCAGCAAGACAGTAAGACAGTCAGTAAGTAAGTCAGTAAGACAGTAAGACAGTACGTAAGACAGTCAGTAAGTAAGACAGTAAGACAGTCAGTAAGTTAGTAAGACAGTAAGACAGTAATTCAGTAAGTCAGTCAGTAAGTCAGTCAGTCAGTAAGACAGTCAGTAAGTCAGTAAGACAGTCAGTAAGTAAGTCAGTAAGTCAGTAAGACAGTAAGACACTAAGTCAGTAGACAGTAAGTCAGTAAGTTAGACAGTAAGACAGTAAGTCAGTAAGTCAGTAAGTCAGTCAGTAAGTCAGTCAGTCAGTCAGTCAGTAAGTCAGTCAGTAAGGCAGTCAGTAAGTCAGTAAGTCAGTAAGTCGGTTAAGACAGTAAGTAAGACAGTAAGTCAGTAAGACCGTCAGTAAGTAAGACAGTAAGCAATACACTAAATAAGCCAGTAAGTCAGTCAGTAAGTCAGTCAGTAAGTCAGTAAGTCAGTAAGTCAGTAAGACAGTAAGGAAGTCAGTAAGTAAGACAGTAAGACAGTAAGCAAGTCAGTAAGACAGTAAGCAAATCAGTAAGACAGTCAGTAAGTAAGACAGTAAGACAGTAAGTAAGACAGTAATACAGTAAGTAAGACACTAAATAAGTCAGTAACTCAGTCAGTAAGTCAGTCAGTCAGTAAAAGACAGTAAGTAAGACAGTAAGTAAGACAGTCAGTAAGTAAGACAGTCAGTAAGACAGTCAGTCAGTCAGTAAGACAGTAAGTCAGTAAGACAGTAAGTCAGTAAGACAGTAAGTAAGACAGTAAGACAGTAAGACAGTCAGTAAGTAAGACAGTAAGTAAGACAGTCAGTAAGTCAGTCAGTAAGTCAGTCAGTCAGTCAGACAGTAAGACAGTCAGTAAGTCAGTAAGACAGTAAGTAAGACACTAAATAAGTCAGGAAGACAGTAAGTCAGTAAGACAGTAAGTCAGTAAGTCGGTCAGTAAGTCAGTCAGTCAGTCAGTCAGTAAGTCAGTAAGTCAGTCAGTAAGTCCGTAAGTCAGCAAGTCAGTAAGTCGGTTAAGACAGTAAGTAAGACAGTAAGTCAGTAAGACAGTCAGTAAGACAGTAAGACAGTCAGTAAGACAGTAAGACAGTAAGACAGTCAGTAAGACAGTAAGCAAGTCAGTAAGACAGTAAGTATGTAAGACAGTAAGAAAGACAGTAAGACAGTCAGTAAGACAGTAAGCAAGTCAGTAAGACAGTAAGACAGTCAGTAAGTCAGTAAGTAAGACAGTAAGACTGTAACTAAGACAGTCAGAAAGTAAGACAGTCAGTCAGTCAGTCAGTCAGTAAGTCAGTAAGTAAGACAGCCAGTAAGTCTGTCAGTAAGACAGTAAGACAGTCAGTAAATAAGACAGTAAGTAAGACAGTAAGTCAGTAAGACAGTCATTAAGTAAGACAGTAAGTAAGACACTAAATAAGTCAGTAAGTCAGTCAGTAAGTCAGTCAGTAAGTCAGTAAGTCAGTAAGACAGTAAGAAAGTCAGTAAGTAAGACAGTAAGACAGTAAGACAGTCAGTAAGACAGTAAGCAAGTCAGTAAGACAGTAAGTTAGACAGTAAGACAGTAAGTCAGTCAGTAAGTCAGTAAGTAAGACAGTCAGTAAGTCAGTAAGACAGTCAGTAAGTCAGTAAGTAAGACAGTAAGTAAGACACTAAATAAGTCAGCAAGACAGTAAGTAAGTCAGTAAGACAGTAAGTCAGTAAGTCAGTCAGTAAGTCAGTCAGTCAGTCAGTCAGTAAGTCAGTAAGACACTAAATAAGTCAGCAAGACAGTAAGTAAGTCAGTAAGACAGTAAGTCAGTAAGACACTAAATAAGTCAGCAAGACAGTAAGTAAGTCAGTAAGACAGTAAGTCAGTAAGTCAGTCAGTAAGTCAGTCAGTCAGTCAGTCAGTAAGTCAGTAAGTCAGTCAGTAAGTCCGTAAGTCAGTAAGTCAGTAAGTCAGTAAGTCGGTTAAGACAGTAAGTAAGACAGTAAGTAAGACAGTAAGTAAGTCAGCAAGACAGTAAGACAGTCAGTAAGTAAGTCAGTAAGACAGTAAGACAGTCAGTAAGACAGTAAGCAAGTCCGTAAGACAGTAAGTATGTAAGACAGTAAGACAGTAAGACAGTAAATAAGACAGTCAGTAAGTAAGACAGTAAGACAGTCAGTAAGTAAGACAGTAAGACAGTAAGTCAGTCAGTAAGTAAGACAGTAAGACAGTAAGTCAGTCAGTCAGTAAGACAGTAAGTAAGACAGTAAGACAGTAAGTAAGACAGTCAGTAAGTAAGACAGTCAGTAAGACAGTCAGTCAGTAAGTCAGTAAGTCGGTAAGACAGTAAGTCAGTAAGACAGTAAGTAAGACAGTAAGACAGTAAGACAGTAAGACAGTCAGTAAGACAGTAAGAAAGTCAGTAAGACAGTCAGTAAGACAGTAAGCAAGTCAGTAAGACAGTAAGACAGTCAGTAAGACAGTAAGTAAGACAGTAAGTAAGACAGTAAGTAAGTCAGCAAGACAGTAAGACAGTCAGTAAGTAAGTCAGTAAGACAGTAAGACAGTACGTAAGACAGTCAGTAAGTAAGACAGTAAGACAGTCAGTAAGTTAGTAAGACAGTAAGACAGTAATTCAGTAAGTCAGTCAGTAAGTCAGTCAGTCAGTAAGACAGTCAGTAAGTCAGTAAGACAGTCAGTAAGTAAGTCAGTAAGTCAGTAAGACAGTAAGACACTAAGTCAGTAGACAGTAAGTCAGTAAGTTAGACAGTAAGACAGTAAGTCAGTAAGTCAGTAAGTCAGTCAGTAAGTCAGTCAGTCAGTCAGTCAGTAAGTCAGTCAGTAAGGCAGTCAGTAAGTCAGTAAGTCAGTAAGTCGGTTAAGACAGTAAGTAAGACAGTAAGTCAGTAAGACCGTCAGTAAGTAAGACAGTAAGCAATACACTAAATAAGCCAGTAAGTCAGTCAGTAAGTCAGTCAGTAAGTCAGTAAGTCAGTAAGTCAGTAAGACAGTAAGGAAGTCAGTAAGTAAGACAGTAAGACAGTAAGCAAGTCAGTAAGACAGTAAGCAAATCAGTAAGACAGTCAGTAAGTAAGACAGTAAGACAGTAAGTAAGACAGTAATACAGTAAGTAAGACACTAAATAAGTCAGTAACTCAGTCAGTAAGTCAGTCAGTCAGTAAAAGACAGTAAGTAAGACAGTAAGTAAGACAGTCAGTAAGTAAGACAGTCAGTAAGACAGTCAGTCAGTCAGTAAGACAGTAAGTCAGTAAGACAGTAAGTCAGTAAGACAGTAAGTAAGACAGTAAGACAGTAAGACAGTCAGTAAGTAAGACAGTAAGTAAGACAGTCAGTAAGTCAGTCAGTAAGTCAGTCAGTCAGTCAGACAGTAAGACAGTCAGTAAGTCAGTAAGACAGTAAGTAAGACACTAAATAAGTCAGGAAGACAGTAAGTCAGTAAGACAGTAAGTCAGTAAGTCGGTCAGTAAGTCAGTCAGTCAGTCAGTCAGTAAGTCAGTAAGTCAGTCAGTAAGTCCGTAAGTCAGCAAGTCAGTAAGTCGGTTAAGACAGTAAGTAAGACAGTAAGTCAGTAAGACAGTCAGTAAGACAGTAAGACAGTCAGTAAGACAGTAAGACAGTAAGACAGTCAGTAAGACAGTAAGCAAGTCAGTAAGACAGTAAGTATGTAAGACAGTAAGAAAGACAGTAAGACAGTCAGTAAGACAGTAAGCAAGTCAGTAAGACAGTAAGACAGTCAGTAAGTCAGTAAGTAAGACAGTAAGACTGTAACTAAGACAGTCAGAAAGTAAGACAGTCAGTCAGTCAGTCAGTCAGTAAGTCAGTAAGTAAGACAGCCAGTAAGTCTGTCAGTAAGACAGTAAGACAGTCAGTAAATAAGACAGTAAGTAAGACAGTAAGTCAGTAAGACAGTCATTAAGTAAGACAGTAAGTAAGACACTAAATAAGTCAGTAAGTCAGTCAGTAAGTCAGTCAGTAAGTCAGTAAGTCAGTAAGACAGTAAGAAAGTCAGTAAGTAAGACAGTAAGACAGTAAGACAGTCAGTAAGACAGTAAGCAAGTCAGTAAGACAGTAAGTAAGTCAGCAAGACAGTAAGACAGTCAGTAAGTAAGTCAGCAAGACAGTAAGACAGTAAGACAGTAAGACAGTCAGTAAGTAAGACAGTCAGTAAGTAAGACAGTAAGACAGTCAGTAAGTCAGTAAGACAGTAAGACAGTCAGTAAGTCAGTCAGTAAGTCAGTCAGTCAGTCAGTCAGTCAGTAAGACAGTCAGTAAGTCAGTAAGACAGTCAGTAAGTCAGTAAGTCAGTAAGACAGTAAGTAAGACACTAAGTCAGTAGACAGTAAGTCAGTAAGTTAGACAGTAAGCAAGTCAGTAAGACAGTAAGTATGTAAGACAGTAAGACAGTAAGACAGTAAGTAAGACACTAAATAAGTCAGTAAGTCAGTCGTAAGTCAGTAAGCAAGTCAGTAAGACAGTAAGTATGTAAGACAGTAAGACAGTCAGTAAGACAGTAAGCAAGTCAGTAAGACAGTAAGTAAGACACTAAATAAGTCAGTAAGTCAGTCAGTAAGTCAGTCAGTCAGTAAGACAGTAAGACAGTAAGTAAGACAGTCAGTAAGTAAGACAGTCAGTAAGACAGTCAGTCAGTAAGTCAGTAAGTCGGTAAGACAGTAAGTAAGACAGTAAGTCAGTAAGACAGTCAGTAAGACAGTAAGTAAGACAGTAAGACAGTAAGACAGTCAGTCAGTAAGTAAGACAGTAAGACAGTCAGTAAGACAGTAAGCAAGTCAGTAAGACAGTAAGTCAGCAAGACAGTAAGACAGTCAGTAAGTAAGTCAGCAAGACAGTAAGCAAGTCAGTAAGACAGTAAGTCAGCAAGACAGTAAGACAGTCAGTAAGTAAGTCAGCAAGACAGTAAGACAGTAAGTCAGCAAGACAGTAAGAAAGTCAGTAAGTCAGTAAGTCAGTAAGTAAGACAGTCAGTAAGTAAGTCAGTAAAACAGTAAGTATGTAAGACAGTAAGACAGTAAGACAGTAAGTAAGACAGTAAGACAGTCAGTAAGTAAGACAGTAAGACAGTAAGTAAGACACTAAATAAGTCAGTAAGTCAGTCAGTAAGTCAGTCAGTCAGTAAGACAGTAAGTAAGACAGTAAGACAGTAAGTAAGACAGTCAGTAAGTAAGACAGTCAGTAAGACAGTCAGTCAGTAAGTCAGTAAGTCGGTAAGACAGTAAGTAAGACAGTAAGTCAGTAAGACAGTCAGTAAGACAGTAAGTTAGACAGTAAGTCAGTAAGTCAGTCAGTACGTCAGTAAGTAAGACAGTCAGTAAGTAAGTCAGTAAGACAGTAAGACAGTCAGTAAGTCAGTAAGTCAGTAAGTAAGACAGTCAGTAAGTAAGTCAGTAAGACAGTAAGTAAGACAGTAAGACAGTAAGTCAGTCAGTAAGTCAGTAAGTAAGACAGTCAGTAAGTCAGTAAGACAGTCAGTAAGTCAGTAAGTAAGACAGTAAGTAAGACACTAAATAAGTCAGCAAGACAGTAAGTAAGTCAGTAAGACAGTAAGTCAGTAAGTCAGTCAGTAAGTCAGTCAGTCAGTCAGTCAGTAAGTCAGTAAGACACTAAATAAGTCAGCAAGACAGTAAGTAAGTCAGTAAGACAGTAAGTCAGTAAGACACTAAATAAGTCAGCAAGACAGTAAGTAAGTCAGTAAGACAGTAAGTCAGTAAGTCAGTCAGTAAGTCAGTCAGTCAGTCAGTCAGTAAGTCAGTAAGTCAGTCAGTAAGTCCGTAAGTCAGTAAGTCAGTAAGTCAGTAAGTCGGTTAAGACAGTAAGTAAGACAGTAAGTAAGACAGTAAGTAAGTCAGCAAGACAGTAAGACAGTCAGTAAGTAAGTCAGTAAGACAGTAAGACAGTCAGTAAGACAGTAAGCAAGTCCGTAAGACAGTAAGTATGTAAGACAGTAAGACAGTAAGACAGTCAGTAAGTAAGACAGTAAGACAGTCAGTAAGTAAGACAGTAAGACAGTAAGTCAGTCAGTCAGTAAGACAGTAAGTAAGACAGTAAGACAGTAAGACAGTAAGTAAGACAGTCAGTAAGTAAGACAGTCAGTAAGACAGTCAGTCAGTAAGTCAGTAAGTCGGTAAGACAGTAAGTCAGTAAGACAGTAAGTAAGACAGTAAGACAGTAAGACAGTAAGACAGTCAGTAAGACAGTAAGAAAGTCAGTAAGACAGTCAGTAAGACAGTAAGCAAGTCAGTAAGACAGTAAGACAGTCAGTAAGACAGTAAGTAAGACAGTAAGTAAGACAGTAAGTAAGTCAGCAAGACAGTAAGACAGTCAGTAAGTAAGTCAGTAAGACAGTAAGACAGTACGTAAGACAGTCAGTAAGTAAGACAGTAAGACAGTCAGTAAGTTAGTAAGACAGTAAGACAGTAATTCAGTAAGTCAGTCAGTAAGTCAGTCAGTCAGTAAGACAGTCAGTAAGTCAGTAAGACAGTCAGTAAGTAAGTCAGTAAGTCAGTAAGACAGTAAGACACTAAGTCAGTAGACAGTAAGTCAGTAAGTCAGTAAGTTAGACAGTAAGACAGTAAGTCAGTAAGTCAGTAAGTCAGTAAGTCAGTCAGTAAGTCAGTCAGTCAGTCAGTCAGTAAGGCAGTCAGTAAGTCAGTAAGTCAGTAAGTCAGTAAGTCGGTTAAGACAGTAAGTAAGACAGTAAGTCAGTAAGACCGTCAGTAAGTAAGACAGTAAGCAATACACTAAATAAGCCAGTAAGTCAGTCAGTAAGTCAGTCAGTAAGTCAGTAAGTCAGTAAGTCAGTAAGACAGTAAGAAAGTCAGTAAGTAAGACAGTAAGACAGTAAGCAAGTCAGTAAGACAGTAAGCAAATCAGTAAGACAGTCAGTAAGTAAGACAGTAAGACAGTAAGTAAGACAGTAATACAGTAAGTAAGACACTAAATAAGTCAGTAACTCAGTCAGTAAGTCAGTCAGTCAGTAAAAGACAGTAAGTAAGACAGTAAGTAAGACAGTCAGTAAGTAAGACAGTCAGTAAGACAGTCAGTCAGTCAGTAAGACAGTAAGTCAGTAAGACAGTAAGTCAGTAAGACAGTAAGTAAGACAGTAAGACAGTAAGACAGTCAGTAAGTAAGACAGTAAGTAAGACAGTCAGTAAGTCAGTCAGTAAGTCAGTCAGTCAGTCAGACAGTAAGACAGTCAGTAAGTCAGTAAGACAGTAAGTAAGACACTAAATAAGTCAGGAAGACAGTAAGTCAGTAAGACAGTAAGTCAGTAAGTCAGTCAGTAAGTCAGTCAGTCAGTCAGTCAGTAAGTCAGTAAGTCAGTCAGTAAGTCCGTAAGTCAGCAAGTCAGTAAGTCGGTTAAGACAGTAAGTAAGACAGTAAGTCAGTAAGACAGTCAGTAAGACAGTAAGACAGTCAGTAAGACAGTAAGACAGTAAGACAGTCAGTAAGACAGTAAGCAAGTCAGTAAGACAGTAAGTATGTAAGACAGTAAGAAAGACAGTAAGACAGTCAGTAAGACAGTAAGCAAGTCAGTAAGACAGTAAGACAGTCAGTAAGTCAGTAAGTAAGACAGTAAGACTGTAACTAAGACAGTCAGAAAGTAAGACAGTCAGTCAGTCAGTCAGTCAGTAAGTCAGTAAGTAAGACAGCCAGTAAGTCTGTCAGTAAGACAGTAAGACAGTCAGTAAATAAGACAGTAAGTAAGACAGTAAGTCAGTAAGACAGTCATTAAGTAAGACAGTAAGTAAGACACTAAATAAGTCAGTAAGTCAGTCAGTAAGTCAGTCAGTAAGTCAGTAAGTCAGTAAGACAGTAAGAAAGTCAGTAAGTAAGACAGTAAGACAGTAAGACAGTCAGTAAGACAGTAAGCAAGTCAGTAAGACAGTAAGTAAGTCAGCAAGACAGTAAGACAGTCAGTAAGTAAGTCAGCAAGACAGTAAGACAGTAAGACAGTAAGACAGTCAGTAAGTAAGACAGTCAGTAAGTAAGACAGTAAGACAGTCAGTAAGTCAGTAAGACAGTAAGACAGTCAGTAAGTCAGTCAGTAAGTCAGTCAGTCAGTCAGTCAGTCAGTAAGACAGTCAGTAAGTCAGTAAGACAGTCAGTAAGTCAGTAAGTCAGTAAGACAGTAAGTAAGACACTAAGTCAGTAGACAGTAAGTCAGTAAGTTAGACAGTAAGCAAGTCAGTAAGACAGTAAGTATGTAAGACAGTAAGACAGTAAGACAGTAAGTAAGACACTAAATAAGTCAGTAAGTCAGTCGTAAGTCAGTAAGCAAGTCAGTAAGACAGTAAGTATGTAAGACAGTAAGACAGTCAGTAAGACAGTAAGCAAGTCAGTAAGACAGTAAGTAAGACACTAAATAAGTCAGTAAGTCAGTCAGTAAGTCAGTCAGTCAGTAAGACAGTAAGACAGTAAGTAAGACAGTCAGTAAGTAAGACAGTCAGTAAGACAGTCAGTCAGTAAGTCAGTAAGTCGGTAAGACAGTAAGTAAGACAGTAAGTCAGTAAGACAGTCAGTAAGACAGTAAGTAAGACAGTAAGACAGTAAGACAGTCAGTCAGTAAGTAAGACAGTAAGACAGTCAGTAAGACAGTAAGCAAGTCAGTAAGACAGTAAGTCAGCAAGACAGTAAGACAGTCAGTAAGTAAGTCAGCAAGACAGTAAGCAAGTCAGTAAGACAGTAAGTCAGCAAGACAGTAAGACAGTCAGTAAGTAAGTCAGCAAGACAGTAAGACAGTAAGTCAGCAAGACAGTAAGAAAGTCAGTAAGTCAGTAAGTCAGTAAGTAAGACAGTCAGTAAGTAAGTCAGTAAAACAGTAAGTATGTAAGACAGTAAGACAGTAAGACAGTAAGTAAGACAGTAAGACAGTCAGTAAGTAAGACAGTAAGACAGTAAGTAAGACACTAAATAAGTCAGTAAGTCAGTCAGTAAGTCAGTCAGTCAGTAAGACAGTAAGTAAGACAGTAAGACAGTAAGTAAGACAGTCAGTAAGTAAGACAGTCAGTAAGACAGTCAGTCAGTAAGTCAGTAAGTCGGTAAGACAGTAAGTAAGACAGTAAGTCAGTAAGACAGTCAGTAAGACAGTAAGTTAGACAGTAAGTCAGTAAGTCAGTCAGTACGTCAGTAAGTAAGACAGTCAGTAAGTAAGTCAGTAAGACAGTAAGACAGTCAGTAAGTCAGTAAGTCAGTAAGTAAGACAGTCAGTAAGTAAGTCAGTAAGACAGTAAGTAAGACAGTAAGACAGTAAGTCAGTCAGTAAGTCAGTAAGTAAGACAGTCAGTAAGTCAGTAAGACAGTCAGTAAGTCAGTAAGTAAGACAGTAAGTAAGACACTAAATAAGTCAGCAAGACAGTAAGTAAGTCAGTAAGACAGTAAGTCAGTAAGTCAGTCAGTAAGTCAGTCAGTCAGTCAGTCAGTAAGTCAGTAAGACACTAAATAAGTCAGCAAGACAGTAAGTAAGTCAGTAAGACAGTAAGTCAGTAAGACACTAAATAAGTCAGCAAGACAGTAAGTAAGTCAGTAAGACAGTAAGTCAGTAAGTCAGTCAGTAAGTCAGTCAGTCAGTCAGTCAGTAAGTCAGTAAGTCAGTCAGTAAGTCCGTAAGTCAGTAAGTCAGTAAGTCAGTAAGTCGGTTAAGACAGTAAGTAAGACAGTAAGTAAGACAGTAAGTAAGTCAGCAAGACAGTAAGACAGTCAGTAAGTAAGTCAGTAAGACAGTAAGACAGTCAGTAAGACAGTAAGCAAGTCCGTAAGACAGTAAGTATGTAAGACAGTAAGACAGTAAGACAGTAAATAAGACAGTCAGTAAGTAAGACAGTAAGACAGTCAGTAAGTAAGACAGTAAGACAGTAAGTCAGTCAGTCAGTAAGACAGTAAGTAAGACAGTAAGACAGTAAGTAAGACAGTCAGTAAGTAAGACAGTCAGTAAGACAGTCAGTCAGTAAGTCAGTAAGTCGGTAAGACAGTAAGTCAGTAAGACAGTAAGTAAGACAGTAAGACAGTAAGACAGTAAGACAGTCAGTAAGACAGTAAGAAAGTCAGTAAGACAGTCAGTAAGACAGTAAGCAAGTCAGTAAGACAGTAAGACAGTCAGTAAGACAGTAAGTAAGACAGTAAGTAAGACAGTAAGTAAGTCAGCAAGACAGTAAGACAGTCAGTAAGTAAGTCAGTAAGACAGTAAGACAGTACGTAAGACAGTCAGTAAGTAAGACAGTAAGACAGTCAGTAAGTTAGTAAGACAGTAAGACAGTAATTCAGTAAGTCAGTCAGTAAGTCAGTCAGTCAGTAAGACAGTCAGTAAGTCAGTAAGACAGTCAGTAAGTAAGTCAGTAAGTCAGTAAGACAGTAAGACACTAAGTCAGTAGACAGTAAGTCAGTAAGTCAGTAAGTTAGACAGTAAGACAGTAAGTCAGTAAGTCAGTAAGTCAGTCAGTAAGTCAGTCAGTCAGTCAGTCAGTAAGTCAGTCAGTAAGGCAGTCAGTAAGTCAGTAAGTCAGTAAGTCGGTTAAGACAGTAAGTAAGACAGTAAGTCAGTAAGACCGTCAGTAAGTAAGACAGTAAGCAATACACTAAATAAGCCAGTAAGTCAGTCAGTAAGTCAGTCAGTAAGTCAGTAAGTCAGTAAGTCAGTAAGACAGTAAGAAAGTCAGTAAGTAAGACAGTAAGACAGTAAGCAAGTCAGTAAGACAGTAAGCAAATCAGTAAGACAGTCAGTAAGTAAGACAGTAAGACAGTAAGTAAGACAGTAATACAGTAAGTAAGACACTAAATAAGTCAGTAACTCAGTCAGTAAGTCAGTCAGTCAGTAAAAGACAGTAAGTAAGACAGTAAGTAAGACAGTCAGTAAGTAAGACAGTCAGTAAGACAGTCAGTCAGTCAGTAAGACAGTAAGTCAGTAAGACAGTAAGTCAGTAAGACAGTAAGTAAGACAGTAAGACAGTAAGACAGTCAGTAAGACAGTAAGTAAGACAGTCAGTAAGTCAGTCAGTAAGTCAGTCAGTCAGTCAGACAGTAAGACAGTCAGTAAGTCAGTAAGACAGTAAGTAAGACACTAAATAAGTCAGGAAGACAGTAAGTCAGTAAGACAGTAAGTCAGTAAGTCAGTCAGTAAGTCAGTCAGTCAGTCAGTCAGTAAGTCAGTAAGTCAGTCAGTAAGTCCGTAAGTCAGCAAGTCAGTAAGTCGGTTAAGACAGTAAGTAAGACAGTAAGTCAGTAAGACAGTCAGTAAGACAGTAAGACAGTCAGTAAGACAGTAAGACAGTAAGACAGTCAGTAAGACAGTAAGCAAGTCAGTAAGACAGTAAGTATGTAAGACAGTAAGAAAGACAGTAAGACAGTCAGTAAGACAGTAAGCAAGTCAGTAAGACAGTAAGACAGTCAGTAAGTCAGTAAGTAAGACAGTAAGACTGTAACTAAGACAGTCAGAAAGTAAGACAGTCAGTCAGTCAGTCAGTCAGTAAGTCAGTAAGTAAGACAGCCAGTAAGTCTGTCAGTAAGACAGTAAGACAGTCAGTAAATAAGACAGTAAGTAAGACAGTAAGTCAGTAAGACAGTCATTAAGTAAGACAGTAAGTAAGACACTAAATAAGTCAGTAAGTCAGTCAGTAAGTCAGTCAGTAAGTCAGTAAGTCAGTAAGACAGTAAGAAAGTCAGTAAGTAAGACAGTAAGACAGTAAGACAGTCAGTAAGACAGTAAGCAAGTCAGTAAGACAGTAAGTAAGTCAGCAAGACAGTAAGACAGTCAGTAAGTAAGTCAGCAAGACAGTAAGACAGTAAGACAGTAAGACAGTCAGTAAGTAAGACAGTCAGTAAGTAAGACAGTAAGACAGTCAGTAAGTCAGTAAGACAGTAAGACAGTCAGTAAGTCAGTCAGTAAGTCAGTCAGTCAGTCAGTCAGTCAGTAAGACAGTCAGTAAGTCAGTAAGACAGTCAGTAAGTCAGTAAGTCAGTAAGACAGTAAGTAAGACACTAAGTCAGTAGACAGTAAGTCAGTAAGTTAGACAGTAAGCAAGTCAGTAAGACAGTAAGTATGTAAGACAGTAAGACAGTAAGACAGTAAGTAAGACACTAAATAAGTCAGTAAGTCAGTCGTAAGTCAGTAAGCAAGTCAGTAAGACAGTAAGTATGTAAGACAGTAAGACAGTCAGTAAGACAGTAAGCAAGTCAGTAAGACAGTAAGTAAGACACTAAATAAGTCAGTAAGTCAGTCAGTAAGTCAGTCAGTCAGTAAGACAGTAAGACAGTAAGTAAGACAGTCAGTAAGTAAGACAGTCAGTAAGACAGTCAGTCAGTAAGTCAGTAAGTCGGTAAGACAGTAAGTAAGACAGTAAGTCAGTAAGACAGTCAGTAAGACAGTAAGTAAGACAGTAAGACAGTAAGACAGTCAGTCAGTAAGTAAGACAGTAAGACAGTCAGTAAGACAGTAAGCAAGTCAGTAAGACAGTAAGTCAGCAAGACAGTAAGACAGTCAGTAAGTAAGTCAGCAAGACAGTAAGCAAGTCAGTAAGACAGTAAGTCAGCAAGACAGTAAGACAGTCAGTAAGTAAGTCAGCAAGACAGTAAGACAGTAAGTCAGCAAGACAGTAAGAAAGTCAGTAAGTCAGTAAGTCAGTAAGTAAGACAGTCAGTAAGTAAGTCAGTAAAACAGTAAGTATGTAAGACAGTAAGACAGTAAGACAGTAAGTAAGACAGTAAGACAGTCAGTAAGTAAGACAGTAAGACAGTAAGTAAGACACTAAATAAGTCAGTAAGTCAGTCAGTAAGTCAGTCAGTCAGTAAGACAGTAAGTAAGACAGTAAGACAGTAAGTAAGACAGTCAGTAAGTAAGACAGTCAGTAAGACAGTCAGTCAGTAAGTCAGTAAGTCGGTAAGACAGTAAGTAAGACAGTAAGTCAGTAAGACAGTCAGTAAGACAGTAAGTTAGACAGTAAGTCAGTAAGTCAGTCAGTACGTCAGTAAGTAAGACAGTCAGTAAGTAAGTCAGTAAGACAGTAAGACAGTCAGTAAGTCAGTAAGTCAGTAAGTAAGACAGTCAGTAAGTAAGTCAGTAAGACAGTAAGTAAGACAGTAAGACAGTAAGTCAGTCAGTAAGTCAGTAAGTAAGACAGTCAGTAAGTCAGTAAGACAGTCAGTAAGTCAGTAAGTAAGACAGTAAGTAAGACACTAAATAAGTCAGCAAGACAGTAAGTAAGTCAGTAAGACAGTAAGTCAGTAAGTCAGTCAGTAAGTCAGTCAGTCAGTCAGTCAGTAAGTCAGTAAGACACTAAATAAGTCAGCAAGACAGTAAGTAAGTCAGTAAGACAGTAAGTCAGTAAGACACTAAATAAGTCAGCAAGACAGTAAGTAAGTCAGTAAGACAGTAAGTCAGTAAGTCAGTCAGTAAGTCAGTCAGTCAGTCAGTCAGTAAGTCAGTAAGTCAGTCAGTAAGTCCGTAAGTCAGTAAGTCAGTAAGTCAGTAAGTCGGTTAAGACAGTAAGTAAGACAGTAAGTAAGACAGTAAGTAAGTCAGCAAGACAGTAAGACAGTCAGTAAGTAAGTCAGTAAGACAGTAAGACAGTCAGTAAGACAGTAAGCAAGTCCGTAAGACAGTAAGTATGTAAGACAGTAAGACAGTAAGACAGTAAATAAGACAGTCAGTAAGTAAGACAGTAAGACAGTCAGTAAGTAAGACAGTAAGACAGTAAGTCAGTCAGTCAGTAAGACAGTAAGTAAGACAGTAAGACAGTAAGTAAGACAGTCAGTAAGTAAGACAGTCAGTAAGACAGTCAGTCAGTAAGTCAGTAAGTCGGTAAGACAGTAAGTCAGTAAGACAGTAAGTAAGACAGTAAGACAGTAAGACAGTAAGACAGTCAGTAAGACAGTAAGAAAGTCAGTAAGACAGTCAGTAAGACAGTAAGCAAGTCAGTAAGACAGTAAGACAGTCAGTAAGACAGTAAGTAAGACAGTAAGTAAGACAGTAAGTAAGTCAGCAAGACAGTAAGACAGTCAGTAAGTAAGTCAGTAAGACAGTAAGACAGTACGTAAGACAGTCAGTAAGTAAGACAGTAAGACAGTCAGTAAGTTAGTAAGACAGTAAGACAGTAATTCAGTAAGTCAGTCAGTAAGTCAGTCAGTCAGTAAGACAGTCAGTAAGTCAGTAAGACAGTCAGTAAGTAAGTCAGTAAGTCAGTAAGACAGTAAGACACTAAGTCAGTAGACAGTAAGTCAGTAAGTCAGTAAGTTAGACAGTAAGACAGTAAGTCAGTAAGTCAGTAAGTCAGTCAGTAAGTCAGTCAGTCAGTCAGTCAGTAAGTCAGTCAGTAAGGCAGTCAGTAAGTCAGTAAGTCAGTAAGTCGGTTAAGACAGTAAGTAAGACAGTAAGTCAGTAAGACCGTCAGTAAGTAAGACAGTAAGCAATACACTAAATAAGCCAGTAAGTCAGTCAGTAAGTCAGTCAGTAAGTCAGTAAGTCAGTAAGTCAGTAAGACAGTAAGAAAGTCAGTAAGTAAGACAGTAAGACAGTAAGCAAGTCAGTAAGACAGTAAGCAAATCAGTAAGACAGTCAGTAAGTAAGACAGTAAGACAGTAAGTAAGACAGTAATACAGTAAGTAAGACACTAAATAAGTCAGTAACTCAGTCAGTAAGTCAGTCAGTCAGTAAAAGACAGTAAGTAAGACAGTAAGTAAGACAGTCAGTAAGTAAGACAGTCAGTAAGACAGTCAGTCAGTCAGTAAGACAGTAAGTCAGTAAGACAGTAAGTCAGTAAGACAGTAAGTAAGACAGTAAGACAGTAAGACAGTCAGTAAGACAGTAAGTAAGACAGTCAGTAAGTCAGTCAGTAAGTCAGTCAGTCAGTCAGACAGTAAGACAGTCAGTAAGTCAGTAAGACAGTAAGTAAGACACTAAATAAGTCAGGAAGACAGTAAGTCAGTAAGACAGTAAGTCAGTAAGTCAGTCAGTAAGTCAGTCAGTCAGTCAGTCAGTAAGTCAGTAAGTCAGTCAGTAAGTCCGTAAGTCAGCAAGTCAGTAAGTCGGTTAAGACAGTAAGTAAGACAGTAAGTCAGTAAGACAGTCAGTAAGACAGTAAGACAGTCAGTAAGACAGTAAGACAGTAAGACAGTCAGTAAGACAGTAAGCAAGTCAGTAAGACAGTAAGTATGTAAGACAGTAAGAAAGACAGTAAGACAGTCAGTAAGACAGTAAGCAAGTCAGTAAGACAGTAAGACAGTCAGTAAGTCAGTAAGTAAGACAGTAAGACTGTAACTAAGACAGTCAGAAAGTAAGACAGTCAGTCAGTCAGTCAGTCAGTAAGTCAGTAAGTAAGACAGCCAGTAAGTCTGTCAGTAAGACAGTAAGACAGTCAGTAAATAAGACAGTAAGTAAGACAGTAAGTCAGTAAGACAGTCATTAAGTAAGACAGTAAGTAAGACACTAAATAAGTCAGTAAGTCAGTCAGTAAGTCAGTCAGTAAGTCAGTAAGTCAGTAAGACAGTAAGAAAGTCAGTAAGTAAGACAGTAAGACAGTAAGACAGTCAGTAAGACAGTAAGCAAGTCAGTAAGACAGTAAGTAAGTCAGCAAGACAGTAAGACAGTCAGTAAGTAAGTCAGCAAGACAGTAAGACAGTAAGACAGTAAGACAGTCAGTAAGTAAGACAGTCAGTAAGTAAGACAGTAAGACAGTCAGTAAGTCAGTAAGACAGTAAGACAGTCAGTAAGTCAGTCAGTAAGTCAGTCAGTCAGTCAGTCAGTAAGACAGTCAGTAAGTCAGTAAGACAGTCAGTAAGTCAGTAAGTCAGTAAGACAGTAAGTAAGACACTAAGTCAGTAGACAGTAAGTCAGTAAGTTAGACAGTAAGCAAGTCAGTAAGACAGTAAGTATGTAAGACAGTAAGACAGTAAGACAGTAAGTAAGACACTAAATAAGTCAGTAAGTCAGTCGTAAGTCAGTAAGCAAGTCAGTAAGACAGTAAGTATGTAAGACAGTAAGACAGTCAGTAAGACAGTAAGCAAGTCAGTAAGACAGTAAGTAAGACACTAAATAAGTCAGTAAGTCAGTCAGTAAGTCAGTCAGTCAGTAAGACAGTAAGACAGTAAGTAAGACAGTCAGTAAGTAAGACAGTCAGTAAGACAGTCAGTCAGTAAGTCAGTAAGTCGGTAAGACAGTAAGTAAGACAGTAAGTCAGTAAGACAGTCAGTAAGACAGTAAGTAAGACAGTAAGACAGTAAGACAGTCAGTCAGTAAGTAAGACAGTAAGACAGTCAGTAAGACAGTAAGCAAGTCAGTAAGACAGTAAGTCAGCAAGACAGTAAGACAGTCAGTAAGTAAGTCAGCAAGACAGTAAGCAAGTCAGTAAGACAGTAAGTCAGCAAGACAGTAAGACAGTCAGTAAGTAAGTCAGCAAGACAGTAAGACAGTAAGTCAGCAAGACAGTAAGAAAGTCAGTAAGTCAGTAAGTCAGTAAGTAAGACAGTCAGTAAGTAAGTCAGTAAAACAGTAAGTATGTAAGACAGTAAGACAGTAAGACAGTAAGTAAGACAGTAAGACAGTCAGTAAGTAAGACAGTAAGACAGTAAGTAAGACACTAAATAAGTCAGTAAGTCAGTCAGTAAGTCAGTCAGTCAGTAAGACAGTAAGTAAGACAGTAAGACAGTAAGTAAGACAGTCAGTAAGTAAGACAGTCAGTAAGACAGTCAGTCAGTAAGTCAGTAAGTCGGTAAGACAGTAAGTAAGACAGTAAGTCAGTAAGACAGTCAGTAAGACAGTAAGTTAGACAGTAAGTCAGTAAGTCAGTCAGTACGTCAGTAAGTAAGACAGTCAGTAAGTAAGTCAGTAAGACAGTAAGACAGTCAGTAAGTCAGTAAGTCAGTAAGTAAGACAGTCAGTAAGTAAGTCAGTAAGACAGTAAGTAAGACAGTAAGACAGTAAGTCAGTCAGTAAGTGAGTAAGTAAGACAGTCAGTAAGTAAGTCAGTAAGACAGTAAGTTAGACAGTAAGACAGTAAGTCAGTCAGTAAGTCAGTAAGTAAGACAGTCAGTAAGTCAGTAAGACAGTAAGACAGTCAGTAAGTCAGTAAGTAAGACAGTAAGTAAGACACTAAATAAGTCAGCAAGACAGTAAGTCAGTAAGACAGTAAGTCAGTAAGTCAGTCAGTAAGTCAGTCAGTCAGTCAGTCAGTAAGTCAGTAAGTAAGACACTAAATAAGTCAGCAAGACAGTAAGTCAGTAAGACAGTAAGTCAGTAAGTCAGTCAGTAAGTCAGTAAGTCCGTAAGTCAGTAAGTCAGTAAGTCAGTAAGTCGGTTAAGACAGTAAGTAAGACAGTAAGTAAGACAGTAAGTAAGTCAGCAAGACAGTAAGACAGTCAGTAAGTCAGTAAGAAAGTAAGCAAGTCAGTAAGACAGTAAGACAGTAAGTAAGACAGTAAGACAGTAAGTAAGACAGTAAGACAGTCAGTAAGTAAGACAGTAAGACAGTAAGTCAGTCAGTCAGTAAGACAGTAAGTAAGACAGTAAGACAGTAAGTAAGACAGTCAGTAAGTAAGACAGTCAGTAAGACAGTCAGTCAGTAAGTCAGTAAGTCGGTAAGACAGTAAGTCAGTAAGACAGTCAGTAAGACAGTAAATAAGACAGTAAGACAGTAAGACAGTCAGTAAGACAGTAAGAAAGTCCGTAAGACAGTCAGTAAGACAGTCAGTAAGACAGTCAGTAAGACAGTAAGTAAGACAGTAAGTCAGCAAGACAGTAAGACAGTCAGTAAGACAGTCAGTAAGACAGTCAGTAAGACAGTAAGACAGTAAGTAAGTCAGCAAGACAGTAAGACAGTCAGTAAGTAAGTCAGTAAGTAAGACAGTAAGACACTAAGTCAGTAAGACAGTAAGTCACTCAGTAAGTCAGTCAGTAAGACAGTAAGACAGTAAGACAGTAAGACAGTCAGTAAGACAGTAAGACAGTCAGTAAGACAGTAAGCAAGTCAGTAAGACAGTAAGACAGTAAGACAGTAAGACAGTCAGTAAGTCAGTAAGTAAGTCAGTATGTCAGTCAGTCAGTAAGACAGTAAGTAAGTCAGTAAGACAGTAAGTATGTAAGACAGTAAGACAGGAAGTAAGACAGTCAGTAAGTAAGACAGTAAGACAGTCAGTAAGTAAGACAATAAGACAGTAAGTCAGTAAGTCAGTAAGACAGTCAGTAAGTCAGTAAGACAGTAAGTAAGACACTAAATAAGTCAGGAAGACAGTAAGTCAGTAAGACAGTAAGTCAGTAAGTCAGTCAGTAAGTCAGTCAGTCAGTCAGTCAGTAAGTCAGTAAGTCAGTCAGTAAGTCCGTAAGTCAGTAAGTCAGTAAGTCGGTTAAGACAGTAAGTAAGACAGTAAGTCAGTAAGACAGTCATTAAGACAGTAAGACAGTCAGTAAGACAGTAAGACAGTAAGACAGTCAGTAAGACAGTAAGCAAGTCAGTAAGACAGTAAGTATGTAAGACAGTAAGAAAGACAGTAAGACAGTCAGTAAGACAGTAAGCAAGTCAGTAAGACAGTAAGACAGTCAGTAAGTCAGTAAGTAAGACAGTAAGACTGTAACTAAGTAAGTAAGACAGTCAGAAAGTAAGACAGTCAGTCAGTCAGTCAGTAAGTCAGTAAGTAAGACAGCCAGTAAGTCTGTCAGTAAGACAGTAAGACAGTCAGTAAATAAGACAGTAAGTAAGACAGTAAGTCAGTAAGACAGTCATTAAGTAAGACAGTAAGTAAGACACTAAATAAGTCAGTAAGTCAGTCAGTAAGTCAGTCAGTAAGTCAGTAAGTCAGTAAGACAGTAAGAAAGTCAGTAAGTAAGACAGTAAGACAGTAAGACAGTCAGTAAGACAGTAAGCAAGTCAGTAAGACAGTAAGTAAGTCAGCAAGACAGTAAGACAGTCAGTAAGTAAGTCAGCAAGACAGTAAGACAGTAAGACAGTAAGACAGTCAGTAAGTAAGACAGTCAGTAAGTAAGACAGTAAGACAGTCAGTAAGTCAGTAAGACAGTAAGACAGTCAGTAAGTCAGTCAGTAAGTCAGTCAGTCAGTCAGTCAGTCAGTAAGACAGTCAGTAAGTCAGTAAGACAGTCAGTAAGTCAGTAAGTCAGTAAGACAGTAAGTAAGACACTAAGTCAGTAGACAGTAAGTCAGTAAGTCAGTAAGTTAGACAGTAAGACAGTAAGTATGTAAGACAGTAAGACAGTAAGACAGTAAGTAAGACACTAAATAAGTCAGTAAGTCAGTCAGTAAGTCAGTAAGCAAGTCAGTAAGACAGTAAGTATGTAAGACAGTAAGACAGTCAGTAAGACAGTAAGCAAGTCAGTAAGACAGTAAGTATGTAAGACAGTAAGACAGTAAGACAGTAAGACACTAAATAAGTCAGTAAGTCAGTCAGTAAGTCAGTCAGTCAGTAAGACAGTAAGACAGTAAATGAGACAGTCAGTAAGTAAGACAGTCAGTAAGACAGTCAGTCAGTAAGTCAGTAAGTCGGTAAGACAGTAAGTAAGACAGTAAGTCAGTAAGACAGTCAGTAAGACAGTAAGTAAGACAGTAAGACAGTAAGACAGTCAGTCAGTAAGTAAGACAGTAAGACAGTCAGTAAGACAGTAAGCAAGTCAGTAAGACAGTAAGTAAGTCAGCAAGACAGTAAGACAGTCAGTAAGTAAGTCAGCAAGACAGTAAGACAGTAAGACAGTAAGACAGTCAGTAAGTAAGACAGTCAGTAAGTAAGACAGTAAGACAGTCAGTAAGTCAGTAAGACAGTAAGACAGTCAGTAAGTCAGTCAGTAAGTCAGTCAGTCAGTCAGTCAGTCAGTAAGACAGTCAGTAAGTCAGTAAGACAGTCAGTAAGTCAGTAAGTCAGTAAGTCAGTAAGACAGTAAGTAAGACACTAAGTCAGTAGACAGTAAGTCAGTAAGTCAGTAAGTTAGACAGTAAGACAGTAAGACAGTCAGTAAGTCAGTAAGACAGTAAGACAGTAAGACAGTCAGTAAGACAGTAAGACAGTAAGACAGTAAGTATGTAAGACAGTAAGACAGCAAGACAGTAAGTAAGACACTAAATAAGTCAGTAAGTCAGTCAGTAAGTCAGTCAGTCAGTAAGACAGTAAGTAAGACAGTAAGACAGTAAGTAAGACAGTCAGTAAGTAAGACAGTCGGTAAGACAGTAAGTAAGACAGTAAGTCAGTAAGACAGTCAGTAAGACAGTAAGTAAGACAGTAAGACAGTAAGACAGTCAGTAAGTAAGACAGTAAGTAAGACACTAAATAAGTCAGTAAGTCAGTCAGTAAGTCAGTCAGTAAGTCAGTGAGACAGTAAGACAGTAAGTAAGACAGTAAGACAGTAAGACAGTCAGTAAGTAAGACAGTAAGTAAGACACTAAATAAGTCAGTAAGTCAGTCAGTAAGTCAGTCAGTAAGTCAGTGAGACAGTAAGACAGTTAGTAAGTCAGTAAGACAGTAAGACAGTCAGTAAGTAAGTCAGTAAGTCAGTAAGACAGTAAGTAAGACACTAAGTCAGTAAGACAGTAAGTCAGTAAGTCAGTAAGTTAGACAGTAAGACAGTAAGTCAGTCAGTAAGTCAGTAAGTAAGACAGTCAGTAAGTAAGACAGTCAGTAAGACAGTCAGTCAGTAAGTCAGTAAGTCGGTAAGACAGTAAGTAAGACAGTCAGTCAGTAATTCAGTAAGTCGGTAAGACAGTAAGTAAGACAGTAAGTCAGTAAGACAGTCAGTAAGACAGTAAGCAAGTCAGTAAGACAGTAAGTAAGTAAGACAGTAAGACAGCAAGACAGTAAGACAGTCAGTAAGTAAGACAGTAAGACAGTCAGCAAGTAAGACAGTAAGACAGTAAGTAAGACACTAAATAAGTCAGTAAGTCAGTCAGTAAGTCAGTCAGTCAGTAAGACAGTAAGTAAGACAGTAAGACAGTAAGTAAGACAGTCAGTAAGTAAGACAGTCAGTAAGACAGTCAGTCAGTCAGTCAGTAAGTCAGTAAGTCGGTAAGACAGTAAGACAGTAAGTCAGTAAGACAGTCAGTAAGACAGTAAGACAGTAAGACAGTAAGACACTAAATAAGTCAGTAAGTCAGTCAGTCAGTAAGACAGTAAGTAAGACAGTAAGACAGTAAGTAAGACAGTCAGTAAGTAAGACAGTCAGTAAGACAGTCAGTCAGTAAGTCAGTAAGTCGGTAAGACAGTAAGTAAAACAGTAAGTCAGTAAGACAGTCAGTGAGACAGTAAGTAAGACAGTAAGACAGTCAGTAAGACAGGAAGTCAGTAAGACAGTAAGAACGACAGTCAGTAAGTAAGACAGTCAGTAAGTAAGACAGTAAGACAGTCATTAAGTCAGTAAGACAGTAAGACAGTCAGTAAGTCAGTCAGTCAATCAGTCAGTCAGTAAGTCAGTAAGACAGTCAGTAAGTAAGTCAGTAAGTCAGTAAGTTAGACAGTAGGACAGTAAGTCAGTCAGTAAGTCAGTAAGTAAGACAGTCAGTAAGTGAGTCAGTAAGACAGTAAGACAGTCAGTAAGACAGTAAGCAAGTCAGTAAGACAGTAAGTATGTAAGACAGTAAGACAGTAAGACAGTAAGTAAGACAGTCAGTAAGTAAGACAGTAAGACAGTCAGTAAGTAAGACAGTAAGACAGTAAGTAAGACACTAAATAAGTCAGTAAGTCAGTCAGCAAGTCAGTCAGTCAGTAAGACAGTAAGTAAGACAGTAAGACAGTAAGTAAGACAGTCAGTAAGTAACACAGTCAGTAAGACAGTCAGTCAGTAAGTCAGTAAGTCGGTAAGACAGTAAGTAAGACAGTAAGTCAGTAAGACAGTAAGTAAGACAGTAAGACAGTAAGACAGTCAGTAAGTAAGACAGTAAGTAAGACAGTCAGTAAGTCAGTAAGACAGTCAGTAAGTCAGTCCGTAAGTCAGTCAGTCAGTCAGTCAGTAAGACAGTCAGTAAATCAGTAAGACAGTCAGTAAGTAAGTCAGTATGTCAGTAAGACAGTAAGTAAGACACTAAATAAGTCAGCAAGACAGTAAGTCAGTAAGACAGTAAGTCAGTAAGTCAGTAAGTCAGTAAGACAGTAAGTCAGTAAGACAGTCATTAAGACAGTAAGACAGTCAGTAAGACAGTAAGACAGTAAGACAGTCAGTAAGACAGTAAGCAAGTCAGTAAGACAGTAAGTATGTAAGACAGTAAGAAAGACAGTAAGACAGTCAGTAAGACAGTAAGCAAGTCAGTAAGACAGTAAGACAGTCAGTAAGTCAGTAAGTAAGACAGTAAGACTGTAACTAAGTAAGTAAGACAGTCAGAAAGTAAGACAGTCAGTCAGTCAGTCAGTAAGTCAGTAAGTAAGACAGCCAGTAAGTCTGTCAGTAAGACAGTAAGACAGTCAGTAAATAAGACAGTAAGTAAGACAGTAAGTCAGTAAGACAGTCATTAAGTAAGACAGTAAGTAAGACACTAAATAAGTCAGTAAGTCAGTCAGTAAGTCAGTCAGTAAGTCAGTAAGTCAGTAAGACAGTAAGAAAGTCAGTAAGTAAGACAGTAAGACAGTAAGACAGTCAGTAAGACAGTAAGCAAGTCAGTAAGACAGTAAGTAAGTCAGCAAGACAGTAAGACAGTCAGTAAGTAAGTCAGCAAGACAGTAAGACAGTAAGACAGTAAGACAGTCAGTAAGTAAGACAGTCAGTAAGTAAGACAGTAAGACAGTCAGTAAGTCAGTAAGACAGTAAGACAGTCAGTAAGTCAGTCAGTAAGTCAGTCAGTCAGTCAGTCAGTCAGTAAGACAGTCAGTAAGTCAGTAAGACAGTCAGTAAGTCAGTAAGTCAGTAAGACAGTAAGTAAGACACTAAGTCAGTAGACAGTAAGTCAGTAAGTCAGTAAGTTAGACAGTAAGACAGTAAGTATGTAAGACAGTAAGACAGTAAGACAGTAAGTAAGACACTAAATAAGTCAGTAAGTCAGTCAGTAAGTCAGTAAGCAAGTCAGTAAGACAGTAAGTATGTAAGACAGTAAGACAGTCAGTAAGACAGTAAGCAAGTCAGTAAGACAGTAAGTATGTAAGACAGTAAGACAGTAAGACAGTAAGACACTAAATAAGTCAGTAAGTCAGTCAGTAAGTCAGTCAGTCAGTAAGACAGTAAGACAGTAAGTGAGACAGTCAGTAAGTAAGACAGTCAGTAAGACAGTCAGTCAGTAAGTCAGTAAGTCGGTAAGACAGTAAGTAAGACAGTAAGTCAGTAAGACAGTCAGTAAGACAGTAAGTAAGACAGTAAGACAGTAAGACAGTCAGTCAGTAAGTAAGACAGTAAGACAGTCAGTAAGACAGTAAGCAAGTCAGTAAGACAGTAAGTAAGTCAGCAAGACAGTAAGACAGTCAGTAAGTAAGTCAGCAAGACAGTAAGACAGTAAGACAGTAAGACAGTCAGTAAGTAAGACAGTCAGTAAGTAAGACAGTAAGACAGTCAGTAAGTCAGTAAGACAGTAAGACAGTCAGTAAGTCAGTCAGTAAGTCAGTCAGTCAGTCAGTCAGTCAGTAAGACAGTCAGTAAGTCAGTAAGACAGTCAGTAAGTCAGTAAGTCAGTAAGTCAGTAAGACAGTAAGTAAGACACTAAGTCAGTAGACAGTAAGTCAGTAAGTCAGTAAGTTAGACAGTAAGACAGTAAGACAGTCAGTAAGTCAGTAAGACAGTAAGACAGTAAGACAGTCAGTAAGACAGTAAGACAGTAAGACAGTAAGTATGTAAGACAGTAAGAAAGCAAGACAGTAAGTAAGACACTAAATAAGTCAGTAAGTCAGTCAGTAAGTCAGTCAGTCAGTAAGACAGTAAGTAAGACAGTAAGACAGTAAGACAGTAAGTAAGACAGTCAGTAAGTAAGACAGTCGGTAAGACAGTAAGTAAGACAGTAAGTCAGTAAGACAGTCAGTAAGACAGTAAGTAAGACAGTAAGACAGTAAGACAGTCAGTAAGTAAGACAGTAAGTAAGACACTAAATAAGTCAGTAAGTCAGTCAGTAAGTCAGTCAGTAAGTCAGTGAGACAGTAAGACAGTAAGTAAGACAGTAAGACAGTAAGACAGTCAGTAAGTAAGACAGTAAGTAAGACACTAAATAAGTCAGTAAGTCAGTCAGTAAGTCAGTCAGTAAGTCAGTGAGACAGTAAGACAGTTAGTAAGTCAGTAAGACAGTAAGACAGTCAGTAAGTAAGTCAGTAAGTCAGTAAGACAGTAAGTAAGACACTAAGTCAGTAAGACAGTAAGTCAGTAAGTCAGTAAGTTAGACAGTAAGACAGTAAGTCAGTCAGTAAGTCAGTAAGTAAGACAGTCAGTAAGTAAGACAGTCAGTAAGACAGTCAGTCAGTAAGTCAGTAAGTCGGTAAGACAGTAAGTAAGACAGTCAGTCAGTAATTCAGTAAGTCGGTAAGACAGTAAGTAAGACAGTAAGTCAGTAAGACAGTCAGTAAGACAGTAAGCAAGTCAGTAAGACAGTAAGTAAGTAAGACAGTAAGACAGCAAGACAGTAAGACAGTCAGTAAGTAAGACAGTAAGACAGTCAGTAAGTAAGACAGTAAGACAGTAAGTAAGACACTAAATAAGTCAGTAAGTCAGTCAGTAAGTCAGTCAGTCAGTAAGACAGTAAGTAAGACAGTAAGACAGTAAGTAAGACAGTCAGTAAGACAGTCAGTCAGTCAGTCAGTAAGTCAGTAAGTCGGTAAGACAGTAAGACAGTAAGTCAGTAAGACAGTCAGTAAGACAGTCAGTGAGACAGTAAGTAAGACAGTAAGACAGTCAGTAAGACAGGAAGTCAGTAAGACAGTAAGAACGACAGTCAGTAAGTAAGACAGTCAGTAAGTAAGACAGTCAGTAAGACAGTCAGTCAGTAAGTCAGTAAGTCGGTAAGACAGTAAGTAAAACAGTAAGTCAGTAAGACAGTCAGTGAGACAGTAAGTAAGACAGTAAGACAGTCAGTAAGACAGGAAGTCAGTAAGACAGTAAGAACGACAGTCAGTAAGTAAGACAGTCAGTAAGTAAGACAGTAAGACAGTCATTAAGTCAGTAAGACAGTAAGACCGTCAGTAAGTCAGTCAGTCAATCAGTCAGTAAGACAGTCAGTAAGTCAGTAAGACAGTCAGTAAGTAAGTCAGTAAGTCAGTAAGTTAGACAGTAGGACAGTAAGTCAGTCAGTAAGTCAGTAAGTAAGACAGTCAGTAAGTGAGTCAGTAAGACAGTAAGACAGTCAGTAAGACAGTAAGCAAGTCAGTAAGACAGTAAGTATGTAAGACAGTAAGACAGTAAGACAGTAAGTAAGACAGTCAGTAAGTAAGACAGTAAGACAGTCAGTAAGTAAGACAGTAAGACAGTAAGTAAGACACTAAATAAGTCAGTAAGTCAGTCAGCAAGTCAGTCAGTCAGTAAGACAGTAAGTAAGACAGTAAGACAGTAAGTAAGACAGTCAGTAAGTAACACAGTCAGTAAGACAGTCAGTCAGTAAGTCAGTAAGTCGGTAAGACAGTAAGTAAGACAGTAAGTCAGTAAGACAGTAAGTAAGACAGTAAGTAAGACACTAAATAAGTCAGTAAGTAAGACAGTAAGTAAGACAGTCAGTAAGTCAGTAAGACAGTCAGTAAGTCAGTCCGTAAGTCAGTCAGTCAGTCAGTAAGACAGTCAGTAAATCAGTAAGACAGTCAGTAAGTAAGTCAGTATGTCAGTAAGACAGTAAGTAAGACACTAAATAAGTCAGCAAGACAGTAAGTCAGTAAGACAGTAAGTCAGTAAGTCAGTAAGTCAGTAAGTAAGACAGTAAGTCAGTAAGACAGTCATTAAGACAGTAAGACAGTCAGTAAGACAGTAAGACAGTAAGACAGTCAGTAAGACAGTAAGCAAGTCAGTAAGACAGTAAGTATGTAAGACAGTAAGAAAGACAGTAAGACAGTCAGTAAGACAGTAAGCAAGTCAGTAAGACAGTAAGACAGTCAGTAAGTCAGTAAGTAAGACAGTAAGACTGTAACTAAGTAAGTAAGACAGTCAGAAAGTAAGACAGTCAGTCAGTCAGTCAGTAAGTCAGTAAGTAAGACAGCCAGTAAGTCTGTCAGTAAGACAGTAAGACAGTCAGTAAATAAGACAGTAAGTAAGACAGTAAGTCAGTAAGACAGTCATTAAGTAAGACAGTAAGTAAGACACTAAATAAGTCAGTAAGTCAGTCAGTAAGTCAGTCAGTAAGTCAGTAAGTCAGTAAGACAGTAAGAAAGTCAGTAAGTAAGACAGTAAGACAGTAAGACAGTCAGTAAGACAGTAAGCAAGTCAGTAAGACAGTAAGTAAGTCAGCAAGACAGTAAGACAGTCAGTAAGTAAGTCAGCAAGACAGTAAGACAGTAAGACAGTAAGACAGTCAGTAAGTAAGACAGTCAGTAAGTAAGACAGTAAGACAGTCAGTAAGTCAGTAAGACAGTAAGACAGTCAGTAAGTCAGTCAGTAAGTCAGTCAGTCAGTCAGTCAGTCAGTAAGACAGTCAGTAAGTCAGTAAGACAGTCAGTAAGTCAGTAAGTCAGTAAGACAGTAAGTAAGACACTAAGTCAGTAGACAGTAAGTCAGTAAGTCAGTAAGTTAGACAGTAAGACAGTAAGTATGTAAGACAGTAAGACAGTAAGACAGTAAGTAAGACACTAAATAAGTCAGTAAGTCAGTCAGTAAGTCAGTAAGCAAGTCAGTAAGACAGTAAGTATGTAAGACAGTAAGACAGTCAGTAAGACAGTAAGCAAGTCAGTAAGACAGTAAGTATGTAAGACAGTAAGACAGTAAGACAGTAAGACACTAAATAAGTCAGTAAGTCAGTCAGTAAGTCAGTCAGTCAGTAAGACCGTAAGACAGTAAGTGAGACAGTCAGTAAGTAAGACAGTCAGTAAGACAGTCAGTCAGTAAGTCAGTAAGTCGGTAAGACAGTAAGTAAGACAGTAAGTCAGTAAGACAGTCAGTAAGACAGTAAGTAAGACAGTAAGACAGTAAGACAGTCAGTCAGTAAGTAAGACAGTAAGACAGTCAGTAAGACAGTAAGCAAGTCAGTAAGACAGTAAGTAAGTCAGCAAGACAGTAAGACAGTCAGTAAGTAAGTCAGCAAGACAGTAAGACAGTAAGACAGTAAGACAGTCAGTAAGTAAGACAGTCAGTAAGTAAGACAGTAAGACAGTCAGTAAGTCAGTAAGACAGTAAGACAGTCAGTAAGTCAGTCAGTAAGTCAGTCAGTCAGTCAGTCAGTCAGTAAGACAGTCAGTAAGTCAGTAAGACAGTCAGTAAGTCAGTAAGTCAGTAAGTCAGTAAGACAGTAAGTAAGACACTAAGTCAGTAGACAGTAAGTCAGTAAGTCAGTAAGTTAGACAGTAAGACAGTAAGACAGTCAGTAAGTCAGTAAGACAGTAAGACAGTAAGACAGTCAGTAAGACAGTAAGACAGTAAGACAGTAAGTATGTAAGACAGTAAGACAGCAAGACAGTAAGTAAGACACTAAATAAGTCAGTAAGTCAGTCAGTAAGTCAGTCAGTCAGTAAGACAGTAAGTAAGACAGTAAGACAGTAAGTAAGACAGTCAGTAAGTAAGACAGTCGGTAAGACAGTAAGTAAGACAGTAAGTCAGTAAGACAGTCAGTAAGACAGTAAGTAAGACAGTAAGACAGTAAGACAGTCAGTAAGTAAGACAGTAAGTAAGACATTAAATAAGTCAGTAAGTCAGTCAGTAAGTCAGTCAGTAAGTCAGTGAGACAGTAAGACAGTAAGTAAGACAGTAAGACAGTAAGACAGTCAGTAAGTAAGACAGTAAGTAAGACACTAAATAAGTCAGTAAGTCAGTCAGTAAGTCAGTCAGTAAGTCAGTGAGACAGTAAGACAGTTAGTAAGTCAGTAAGACAGTAAGACAGTCAGTAAGTAAGTCAGTAAGTCAGTAAGACAGTAAGTAAGACACTAAGTCAGTAAGACAGTAAGTCAGTAAGTCAGTAAGTTAGACAGTAAGACAGTAAGTCAGTCAGTAAGTCAGTAAGTAAGACAGTCAGTAAGTAAGACAGTCAGTAAGACAGTCAGTCAGTAAGTCAGTAAGTCGGTAAGACAGTAAGACAGTCAGTCAGTAATTCAGTAAGTCGGTAAGACAGTAAGTAAGACAGTAAGTCAGTAAGACAGTCAGTAAGACAGTAAGCAAGTCAGTAAGACAGTAAGTAAGACAGTAAGACAGCAAGACAGTAAGACAGTCAGTAAGTAAGACAGTAAGACAGTCAGTAAGTAAGACAGTAAGACAGTAAGTAAGACACTAAATAAGTCAGTAAGTCAGTCAGTAAGTCAGTCAGTCAGTAAGACAGTAAGTAAGACAGTAAGACAGTAAGTAAGACAGTCAGTAAGTAAGACAGTCAGTAAGACAGTCAGTCAGTCAGTCAGTAAGTCAGTAAGTCGGTAAGACAGTAAGACAGTAAGTCAGTAAGACAGTCAGTAAGACAGTAAGACAGTAAGACAGTAAGACACTAAATAAGTCAGTAAGTCAGTCAGTCAGTAAGACAGTAAGTAAGACAGTAAGACAGTAAGTAAGACAGTCAGTAAGTAAGACAGTCAGTAAGACAGTCAGTCAGTAAGTCAGTAAGTCGGTAAGACAGTAAGTAAAACAGTAAGTCAGTAAGACAGTCAGTGAGACAGTAAGTAAGACAGTAAGACAGTCAGTAAGACAGGAAGTCAGTAAGACAGTAAGAACGACAGTCAGTAAGTAAGACAGTCAGTAAGTAAGACAGTAAGACAGTCATTAAGTCAGTAAGACAGTAAGACAGTCAGTAAGTCAGTCAGTCAATCAGTCAGTAAGACAGTCAGTAAGTCAGTAAGACAGTCAGTAAGTCAGTAAGTCAGTAAGTCAGTAAGACAGTAAGTAAGACACTAAGTCAGTAGACAGTAAGTCAGTAAGTCAGTAAGTTAGACAGTAAGACAGTAAGACAGTCAGTAAGTCAGTAAGACAGTAAGACAGTAAGACAGTCAGTAAGACAGTAAGACAGTAAGACAGTAAGTATGTAAGACAGTAAGACAGCAAGACAGTAAGTAAGACACTAAATAAGTCAGTAAGTCAGTCAGTAAGTCAGTCAGTCAGTAAGACAGTAAGTAAGACAGTAAGACAGTAAGTAAGACAGTCAGTAAGTAAGACAGTCGGTAAGACAGTAAGTAAGACAGTAAGTCAGTAAGACAGTCAGTAAGACAGTAAGTAAGACAGTAAGACAGTAAGACAGTCAGTAAGTAAGACAGTAAGTAAGACATTAAATAAGTCAGTAAGTCAGTCAGTAAGTCAGTCAGTAAGTCAGTGAGACAGTAAGACAGTAAGTAAGACAGTAAGACAGTAAGACAGTCAGTAAGTAAGACAGTAAGTAAGACACTAAATAAGTCAGTAAGTCAGTCAGTAAGTCAGTCAGTAAGTCAGTGAGACAGTAAGACAGTTAGTAAGTCAGTAAGACAGTAAGACAGTCAGTAAGTAAGTCAGTAAGTCAGTAAGACAGTAAGTAAGACACTAAGTCAGTAAGACAGTAAGTCAGTAAGTCAGTAAGTTAGACAGTAAGACAGTAAGTCAGTCAGTAAGTCAGTAAGTAAGACAGTCAGTAAGTAAGACAGTCAGTAAGACAGTCAGTCAGTAAGTCAGTAAGTCGGTAAGACAGTAAGACAGTCAGTCAGTAATTCAGTAAGTCGGTAAGACAGTAAGTAAGACAGTAAGTCAGTAAGACAGTCAGTAAGACAGTAAGCAAGTCAGTAAGACAGTAAGTAAGACAGTAAGACAGCAAGACAGTAAGACAGTCAGTAAGTAAGACAGTAAGACAGTCAGTAAGTAAGACAGTAAGACAGTAAGTAAGACACTAAATAAGTCAGTAAGTCAGTCAGTAAGTCAGTCAGTCAGTAAGACAGTAAGTAAGACAGTAAGACAGTAAGTAAGACAGTCAGTAAGTAAGACAGTCAGTAAGACAGTCAGTCAGTCAGTCAGTAAGTCAGTAAGTCGGTAAGACAGTAAGACAGTAAGTCAGTAAGTCAGTAAGTTAGACAGTAAGACAGTAAGTCAGTCAGTAAGTCAGTAAGTAAGACAGTCAGTAAGTAAGACAGTCAGTAAGACAGTCAGTCAGTAAGTCAGTAAGTCGGTAAGACAGTAAGACAGTCAGTCAGTAATTCAGTAAGTCGGTAAGACAGTAAGTAAGACAGTAAGTCAGTAAGACAGTCAGTAAGACAGTAAGCAAGTCAGTAAGACAGTAAGTAAGACAGTAAGACAGCAAGACAGTAAGACAGTCAGTAAGTAAGACAGTAAGACAGTCAGTAAGTAAGACAGTAAGACAGTAAGTAAGACACTAAATAAGTCAGTAAGTCAGTCAGTAAGTCAGTCAGTCAGTAAGACAGTAAGTAAGACAGTAAGACAGTAAGTAAGACAGTCAGTAAGTAAGACAGTCAGTAAGACAGTCAGTCAGTCAGTCAGTAAGTCAGTAAGTCGGTAAGACAGTAAGACAGTAAGTCAGTAAGACAGTCAGTAAGACAGTAAGACAGTAAGACAGTAAGACACTAAATAAGTCAGTAAGTCAGTCAGTCAGTAAGACAGTAAGTAAGACAGTAAGACAGTAAGTAAGACAGTCAGTAAGTAAGACAGTCAGTAAGACAGTCAGTCAGTAAGTCAGTAAGTCGGTAAGACAGTAAGTAAAACAGTAAGTCAGTAAGACAGTCAGTGAGACAGTAAGTAAGACAGTAAGACAGTCAGTAAGACAGGAAGTCAGTAAGACAGTAAGAACGACAGTCAGTAAGTAAGACAGTCAGTAAGTAAGACAGTAAGACAGTCATTAAGTCAGTAAGACAGTAAGACAGTCAGTAAGTCAGTCAGTCAATCAGTCAGTAAGACAGTCAGTAAGTCAGTAAGACAGTCAGTAAGTAAGTCAGTAAGTCAGTAAGTTAGACAGTAGGACAGTAAGTCAGTCAGTAAGTCAGTAAGTAAGACAGTCAGTAAGTGAGTCAGTAAGACAGTAAGACAGTCAGTAAGACAGTAAGCAAGTCAGTAAGACAGTAAGTATGTAAGACAGTAAGACAGTAAGTAAGACAGTCAGTAAGTAAGACAGTAAGACAGTCAGTAAGTAAGACAGTAAGACAGTAAGTAAGACACTAAATAAGTCAGTAAGTCAGTCAGCAAGTCAGTCAGTCAGTAAGACAGTAAGTAAGACAGTAAGACAGTAAGTAAGACAGTCAGTAAGTAACACAGTCAGTAAGACAGTCAGTCAGTAAGTCAGTAAGTCGGTAAGATAGTAAGTAAGACAGTAAGTCAGTAAGACAGTAAGTAAGACAGTAAGACAGTCAGTAAGTAAGACAGTAAGTAAGACAGTCAGTAAGTCAGTAAGACAGTCAGTAAGTCAGTCCGTAAGTCAGTCAGTCAGTCAGTAAGACAGTCAGTAAATCAGTAAGACAGTCAGTAAGTAAGTCAGTATGTCAGTAAGACAGTAAGTAAGACACTAAATAAGTCAGCAAGACAGTAAGTCAGTAAGACAGTAAGTCAGTAAGTCAGTAAGTCAGTAAGTAAGACAGTAAGTCAGTAAGACAGTCATTAAGACAGTAAGACAGTCAGTAAGACAGTAAGACAGTAAGACAGTCAGTAAGACAGTAAGCAAGTCAGTAAGACAGTAAGTATGTAAGACAGTAAGAAAGACAGTAAGACAGTCAGTAAGACAGTAAGCAAGTCAGTAAGACAGTAAGACAGTCAGTAAGTCAGTAAGTAAGACAGTAAGACTGTAACTAAGTAAGTAAGACAGTCAGAAAGTAAGACAGTCAGTCAGTCAGTCAGTAAGTCAGTAAGTAAGACAGCCAGTAAGTCTGTCAGTAAGACAGTAAGACAGTCAGTAAATAAGACAGTAAGTAAGACAGTAAGTCAGTAAGACAGTCATTAAGTAAGACAGTAAGTAAGACACTAAATAAGTCAGTAAGTCAGTCAGTAAGTCAGTCAGTAAGTCAGTAAGTCAGTAAGACAGTAAGAAAGTCAGTAAGTAAGACAGTAAGACAGTAAGACAGTCAGTAAGACAGTAAGCAAGTCAGTAAGACAGTAAGTAAGTCAGCAAGACAGTAAGACAGTCAGTAAGTAAGTCAGCAAGACAGTAAGACAGTAAGACAGTAAGACAGTCAGTAAGTAAGACAGTCAGTAAGTAAGACAGTAAGACAGTCAGTAAGTCAGTAAGACAGTAAGACAGTCAGTAAGTCAGTCAGTAAGTCAGTCAGTCAGTCAGTCAGTAAGACAGTCAGTAAGTCAGTAAGACAGTCAGTAAGTCAGTAAGTCAGTAAGACAGTAAGTAAGACACTAAGTCAGTAGACAGTAAGTCAGTAAGTTAGACAGTAAGACAGTAAGTATGTAAGACAGTAAGACAGTAAGACAGTAAGTAAGACACTAAATAAGTCAGTAAGTCAGTCAGTAAGTCAGTAAGCAAGTCAGTAAGACAGTAAGTATGTAAGACAGTAAGACAGTCAGTAAGACAGTAAGCAAGTCAGTAAGACAGTAAGTATGTAAGACAGTAAGACAGTAAGACAGTAAGACACTAAATAAGTCAGTAAGTCAGTCAGTAAGTCAGTCAGTCAGTAAGACAGTAAGACAGTAAGTGAGACAGTCAGTAAGTAAGACAGTCAGTAAGACAGTCAGTCAGTAAGTCAGTAAGTCGGTAAGACAGTAAGTAAGACAGTAAGTCAGTAAGACAGTCAGTAAGACAGTAAGTAAGACAGTAAGACAGTAAGACAGTCAGTCAGTAAGTAAGACAGTAAGACAGTCAGTAAGACAGTAAGCAAGTCAGTAAGACAGTAAGTAAGTCAGCAAGACAGTAAGACAGTCAGTAAGTAAGTCAGCAAGACAGTAAGACAGTAAGACAGTAAGACAGTCAGTAAGTAAGACAGTCAGTAAGTAAGACAGTAAGACAGTCAGTAAGTCAGTAAGACAGTAAGACAGTCAGTAAGTCAGTCAGTAAGTCAGTCAGTCAGTCAGTCAGTCAGTAAGACAGTCAGTAAGTCAGTCAGTAAGTCAGTAAGTCAGTAAGTCAGTAAGACAGTAAGTAAGACACTAAGTCAGTAGACAGTAAGTCAGTAAGTCAGTAAGTTAGACAGTAAGACAGTAAGACAGTCAGTAAGTCAGTAAGACAGTAAGACAGTAAGACAGTCAGTAAGACAGTAAGACAGTAAGACAGTAAGTATGTAAGACAGTAAGACAGCAAGACAGTAAGTAAGACACTAAATAAGTCAGTAAGTCAGTCAGTAAGTCAGTCAGTCAGTAAGACAGTAAGTAAGACAGTAAGACAGTAAGTAAGACAGTCAGTAAGTAAGACAGTCGGTAAGACAGTAAGTAAGACAGTAAGTCAGTAAGACAGTCAGTAAGACAGTAAGTAAGACAGTAAGACAGTAAGACAGTCAGTAAGTAAGACAGTAAGTAAGACACTAAATAAGTCAGTAAGTCAGTCAGTAAGTCAGTCAGTAAGTCAGTGAGACAGTAAGACAGTAAGTAAGACAGTAAGACAGTAAGACAGTCAGTAAGTAAGACAGTAAGTAAGACACTAAATAAGTCAGTAAGTCAGTCAGTAAGTCAGTCAGTAAGTCAGTGAGACAGTAAGACAGTTAGTAAGTCAGTAAGACAGTAAGACAGTCAGTAAGTCAGTAAGTCAGTAAGACAGTAAGTAAGACACTAAGTCAGTAAGACAGTAAGTCAGTAAGTCAGTAAGTTAGACAGTAAGACAGTAAGTCAGTCAGTAAGTCAGTAAGTAAGACAGTCAGTAAGTAAGACAGTCAGTAAGACAGTCAGTCAGTAAGTCAGTAAGTCGGTAAGACAGTAAGTAAGACAGTCAGTCAGTAATTCAGTAAGTCGGTAAGACAGTAAGTAAGACAGTAAGTCAGTAAGACAGTCAGTAAGACAGTAAGCAAGTCAGTAAGACAGTAAGTAAGTAAGACAGTAAGACAGCAAGACAGTAAGTAAGACAGTAAGACAGTCAGTAAGTAAGACAGTAAGACAGTAAGTAAAACACTAAATAAGTCAGTAAGTCAGTCAGTAAGTCAGTCAGTCAGTAAGACAGTAAGTAAGACAGTAAGACAGTAAGTAAGACAGTCAGTAAGTAAGACAGTCAGTAAGACAGTCAGTCAGTCAGTCAGTAAGTCAGTAAGTCGGTCAGACAGTAAGACAGTAAGTCAGTAAGACAGTCAGTAAGACAGTAAGACAGTAAGACAGTAAGACACTAAATAAGTCAGTAAGTCAGTCAGTCAGTAAGACAGTAAGTAAGACAGTAAGACAGTAAGTAAGACAGTCAGTAAGTAAGACAGTCAGTAAGACAGTCAGTCAGTAAGTCAGTAAGTCGGTAAGACAGTAAGTAAAACAGTAAGTCAGTAAGACAGTCAGTGAGACAGTAAGTAAGACAGTAAGACAGTCAGTAAGACAGGAAGTCAGTAAGACAGTAAGAACGACAGTCAGTAAGTAAGACAGTCAGTAACTAAGACAGTAAGACAGTCATTAAGTCAGTAAGACAGTAAGACAGTCAGTAAGTCAGTCAGTCAATCAGTCAGTAAGACAGTCAGTAAGTCAGTAAGACAGTCAGTAAGTAAGTCAGTAAGTCAGTAAGTTAGACAGTAGGACAGTAAGTCAGTCAGTAAGTCAGTAAGTAAGACAGTCAGTAAGTGAGTCAGTAAGACAGTAAGACAGTCAGTAAGACAGTAAGCAAGTCAGTAAGACAGTAAGTATGTAAGACAGTAAGACAGTAAGACAGTAAGTAAGACAGTCAGTAAGTAAGACAGTAAGACAGTCAGTAAGTAAGACAGTAAGACAGTAAGTAAGACACTAAAAAAGGCAGTAAGTCAGTCAGCAAGTCAGTCAGTCAGTAAGACAGTAAGTAAGATAGTAAGACAGTAAGTAAGACAGTCAGTAAGTAACACAGTCAGTAAGACAGTCAGTCAGTAAGTCAGTAAGTCGGTAAGACAGTAAGTAAGACAGTAAGTCAGTAAGACAGTAAGTAAGACAGTAAGACAGTAAGACAGTCAGTAAGTAAGACAGTAAGTAAGACAGTCAGTAAGTCAGTAAGACAGTCAGTAAGTCAGTCCGTAAGTCAGTCAGTCAGTCAGTAAGACAGTCAGTAAATCAGTAAGACAGTCAGTAAGTAAGTCAGTATGTCAGTAAGACAGTAAGTAAGACACTAAATAAGTCAGCAAGACAGTAAGTCAGTAAGACAGTAAGTCAGTAAGTCAGTAAGTCAGTAAGTAAGACAGTAAGTCAGTAAGACAGTCAGTAAGTAAGACACTAAATAAGTCAGTAAGTCAGTCAGTAAGTCAGTAAGTCAGTAAGTCAGTAAGACAGTAAGAAAGTCAGTAAGTCAGTAAGTCAGTAAGTAAGACTTTCAGTAAGTAAGTCAGTAAGACAGTAAGTATGTAAGACAGTAAGACAGTAAGACAGTAAGTAAGACAGTCAGTAAGTAAGACAGTAAGACAGTCAGTAAGTAAGACAGTAAGACAGTAAGTAAGACACTAAATAAGTCAGTAAGTCAGTCAGTAAGTCAGTCAGTCAGTAAGACAGTAAGTAAGACAGTAAGTAAGACAGTCAGTAAGTAAGACAGTCAGTAAGACAGTCAGTCAGTAAGTCAGTAAGTCGGTAAGACAGTAAGTAAGACAGTAAGTCAGTAAGACAGTCAGTAAGACAGTAAGTCAGTAAGTCAGTCAGTAATTCAGTAAGTAAGACAGTCAGTAAGTAAGTCAGTAAGACAGTAAGACAGTAAGTCAGTCAGTAAGTCAGTAAGTAAGACAGTCAGTAAGTAAGTCAGTAAGACAGTAAGTTAGACAGTAAGACAGTAAGTCAGTCAGTAAGTCAGTAAGTAAGACAGTCAGTAAGTCAGTAAGACAGTCAGTAAGTAAGACAGTAAGTAAGACACTAAATAAGTCAGCAAGACAGTAAGTAAGTCAGTAAGACTGTAAGTCAGTAAGTCAGTCAGTAAGTCAGTCAGTCAGTCAGTCAGTAAGTCAGTAAGACACTAAATAAGTCAGCAAGACAGTAAGTAAGTCAGTAAGACAGTAAGTCAGTAAGTCAGTCAGTAAGTCAGTAAGTCAGTCAGTCAGTCAGTCAGTAAGTCAGTCAGTAAGTCAGTCAGTAAGTCAGTAAGTCAGTAAGTCGGTTAAGACAGTAAGTAAGACAGTAAGTCAGTAAGACCGTCAGTAAGACAGTAAGACAGTTAGACAGTAAGACAGTAAGACAGTAAGTAAGACAGTAAGACAGTAAGCAATACACTAAATAAGCCAGTAAGTCAGTCAGTAAGTCAGTCAGTAAGTCAGTAAGTCAGTAAGTCAGTAAGACAGTAAGAAAGTCAGTAAGTAAGACAGTAAGACAGTAAGCAAGTCAGTAAGACAGTAAGCAAATCAGTAAGACAGTCAGTAAGTAAGACAGTAAGACAGTAAGTAAGTAAGACAGTAATACAGTAAGTAAGACACTAAATAAGTCAGTAACTCAGTCAGTAAGTCAGTCAGTCAGTAAGACAGTAAGACAGTAAGTAAGACAGTCAGTAAGTAAGACAGTCAGTAAGACAGTCAGTCAGTAAGTCAGTAAGTCAGTAAGACAGTAAGTCAGTAAGACAGTAAGACAGTAAGACAGTAAGACAGTCAGTAAGTAAGACAGTAAGTAAGACAGTCAGTAAGTCAGTCAGTAAGTCAGTCAGTCAGTCAGACAGTAAGACAGTCAGTAAGACAGTAAGACAGTCAGTAAGTAAGACAGTAAGTAAGACAGTCAGTAAGTCAGTCAGTAAGTCAGTCAGTCAGTCAGACAGTAAGACAGTCAGTAAGTCAGTAAGACAGTAAGTAAGACACTAAATAAGTCAGGAAGACAGTAAGTCAGTAAGACAGTAAGTCAGTAAGTCAGTCAGTAAGTCAGTCAGTCAGTCAGTCAGTAAGTCAGTAAGTCAGTCAGTAAGTCCGTAAGTCAGTAAGTCGGTTAAGACAGTAAGTAAGACAGTAAGTCAGTAAGACAGTCATTAAGACAGTAAGACAGTCAGTAAGACAGTAAGACAGTAAGACAGTCAGTAAGACAGTAAGCAAGTCAGTAAGACAGTAAGTATGTAAGACAGTAAGAAAGACAGTAAGACAGTCAGTAAGACAGTAAGCAAGTCAGTAAGACAGTAAGACAGTCAGTAAGTCAGTAAGTAAGACAGTAAGACTGTAACTAAGTAAGACAGTCAGAAAGTAAGACAGTCAGTAAGTCTGTCAGTAAGACAGTAAGACAGTCAGTAAATAAGACAGTAAGTAAGACAGTAAGTCAGTAAGACAGTCATTAAGTAAGACAGTAAGTAAGACACTAAATAAGTCAGTAAGTCAGTCAGTAAGTCAGTCAGTAAGTCAGTAAGTCAGTAAGACAGTAAGGAAGTCAGTAAGTAAGACAGTAGGACAGTAAGACAGTCAGTAAGACAGTAAGCAAGTCAGTAAGACAGTAAGTAAGTCAGCAAGACAGTAAGACAGTCAGTAAGTAAGTCAGCAAGACAGTAAGACAGTAAGACAGTAAGACAGTCAGTAAGTAAGACAGTCAGTAAGTAAGACAGTAAGACAGTCAGTAAGTCAGTAAGACAGTAAGACAGTCAGTAAGTCAGTCAGTAAGTCAGTCAGTCAGTCAGTCAGTCAGTAAGACAGTCAGTAAGTCAGTAAGACAGTCAGTAAGTCAGTAAGTCAGTAAGACAGTAAGTAAGACAGTAAGCAAGTCAGTAAGACAGTAAGTATGTAAGACAGTAAGACAGTAAGACAGTAAGTAAGACACAAAATAAGTCAGTAAGTCAGTCAGTAAGTCAGTAAGCAAGTCAGTAAGACAGTAAGTATGTAAGACAGTAAGACAGTCAGTAAGACAGTAAGCAAGTCAGTAAGACAGTAAGTATGTAAGACAGTAAGACAGTAAGACAGTAAGTAAAGACACTAAATAAGTCAGTAAGTCAGTCAGTAAGTCAGTCAGTCAGTAAGACAGTAAGACAGTAAGTAAGACAGTCAGTAAGTAAGACAGTCAGTAAGACAGTCAGTCAGTAAGTCAGTAAGTCGGTAAGACAGTAAGTAAGACAGTAAGTCAGTAAGACAGTCAGTAAGACAGTAAGTAAGACAGTAAGACAGTAAGACAGTCAGTCAGTAAGTAAGACAGTAAGACAGTCAGTAAGACAGTAAGCAAGTCAGTAAGACAGTAAGTAAGTCAGCAAGACAGTAAGACAGTCAGTAAGTAAGTCAGCAAGACAGTAAGACAGTAAGACAGTCAGTAAGTAAGACAGTCAGTAAGTAAGACAGTAAGACAGTCAGTAAGTCAGTAAGACAGTAAGACAGTCAGTAAGTCAGTCAGTAAGTCAGTCAGTCAGTCAGTCAGTCAGTAAGACAGTCAGTAAGTCAGTAAGACAGTCAGTATGTCAGTAAGTCAGTAAGTCAGTAAGACAGTAAGTAAGACAGTAAGTCAGTAGACAGTAAGTCAGTAAGTCAGTAAGTTAGACAGTAAGACAGTAAGACAGTCAGTAAGTCAGTAAGACAGTAAGACAGTAAGACAGTCAGTAAGACAGTAAGCAAGTCAGTAAGACAGTAAGTATGTAAGACAGTAAGACAGCAAGACAGTAAGTAAGACACTAAATAAGTCAGTAAGTCAGTCAGTAAGTCAGTCAGTCAGTAAGACAGTAAGTAAGACAGTAAGACAGTAAGTAAGACAGTCAGTAAGTAAGACAGTCAGTAAGACAGTCAGTCAGTAAGTCAGTAAGTCGGTAAGACAGTAAGTAAGACAGTAAGTCAGTAAGACAGTCAGTAAGACAGTAAGTAAGACAGTAAGACAGTAAGACAGTCAGTAAGTAAGACAGTAAGACAGTCATTAAGTCAGTAAGACAGTAAGTAAGACAGTCAGTAAGTCAGTCAGTCAATCAGTCAGTAAGACAGTCAGTAAATCAGTAAGACAGTCAGTAAGTAAGTCAGTAAGTCAATAAGACAGTAAGTAAGACACTAAGTCAGTAAGACAGTAAGTCAGTAAGTCAGTAAGTTAGACAGTAAGACAGTAAGTCAGTCAGTAAGTCAGTAAGTAAGACAGTCAGTAAGTAAGACAGTCAGTAAGACAGTCAGTCAGTAAGTCAGTAAGTCGGTAAGACAGTAAGTAAGACAGTAAGTCAGTAAAACAGTCAGTAAGACAGTCAGTAAGACAGTCAGTCAGTAAGTCAGTAAGTCGGTAAGACAGTAAGTAAGACAGTAAGTCAGTAAGACAGTCAGTAAGACAGTAAGCAAGTCAGTAAGACAGTAAGTATGTAAGACAGTAAGACAGCAAGACAGTAAGACAGTCAGTAAGTAAGACAGTAAGACAGTCAGTAAGTAAGACAGTAAGACAGTAAGTAAGACACTAAATAAGTCAGTAAGTCAGTCAGTAAGTCAGTCAGTCAGTAAGACAGTAAGTAAGACAGTAAGACAGTAAGTAAGACAGTCAGTAAGTAAGACAGTCAGTAAGACAGTCAGTCAGTCAGTCAGTAAGTCAGTAAGTCGGTAAGACAGTAAGTAAGACAGTAAGTCAGTAAGACAGTCAGTAAGACAGTAAGTAAGACAGTAAGACAGTAAGTAAGACACTAAATAAGTCAGTAAGTCAGTCAGTCAGTAAGACAGTAAGTAAGACAGTAAGACAGTAAGTAAGACAGTCAGTAAGTAAGACAGTCAGTAAGACAGTCAGTCAGTAAGTCAGTAAGTCGGTAAGACAGTAAGTAAGACAGTAAGTCAGTAAGACAGTCAGTGAGACAGTAAGTAAGACAGTAAGACAGTCAGTAAGACAGTAAGTCAGTAAGACATTAAGAACGACAGTCAGTAAGTAAGACAGTCAGTAAGTAAGACAGTAAGACAGTCATTAAGTCAGTAAGACAGTAAGACAGTCAGTAAGTCAGTCAGTCAATCAGTCAGTAAGACAGTCAGTAAGTCAGTAAGACAGTCAGTAAGTAAGTCAGTAAGTCAGTAAGTTAGACAGTAGGACAGTAAGTCAGTCAGTAAGTCAGTAAGTAAGACAGTCAGTATGTGAGTCAGTAAGACAGTAAGACAGTCAGTAAGACAGTAAGCAAGTCAGTAAGACAGTAAGTATGTAAGACAGTAAGACAGTAAGACAGTAAGTAAGACAGTCAGTAAGTAAGACAGTAAGACAGTCAGTAAGTAAGACAGTAAGACAGTAAGTAAGACACTAAATAAGTCAGTAAGTCAGTCAGCAAGTCAGTCAGTCAGTAAGACAGTAAGTAAGACAGTAAGACAGTAAGTAAGACAGTCAGTAAGTAACACAGTCAGTAACACAGTCAGTCAGTAAGTCAGTAAGTCGGTAAGACAGTAAGTAAGACAGTAAGTCAGTAAGACAGTAAGTAAGACAGTAAGACAGTAAGACAGTCAGTAAGTAAGGCAGTAAGTAAGACAGTCAGTAAGTAACACAGTCAGTAAGACAGTCAGTCAGTAAGTCAGTAAGTCGGTAAGACAGTAAGACAGTAAGTCAGTAAGACAGTAAGTAAGACAGTAAGACAGTAAGACAGTCAGTAAGTAAGACAGTAAGTAAGACACTAAATAAGTCAGTAAGTCAGTCAGTAAGTCAGTCAGTAAGTCAGTGAGACAGTAAGACAGTTAGTAAGTCAGTAAGACAGTAAGACAGTCAGTAAGTTAGTCAGTAAGTCAGTCAGTCAGTCAGTCAGTCAGTCAGTAAGACAGTCAGTAAGTCAGTCAGTAAGTCAGTCAGTAAGTAAGACAGTAAGACAGTCAGTAAGTCAGTAAGACAGTAAGTAAGACAGTCAGTAAGTCAGTAAGACAGTCAGTAAGACAGTCAGTAAGTCAGTCCGTAAGTCAGTCAGTCAGTCAGTAAGACAGTCAGTAAGTCAGTAAGACAGTCAGTAAGTAAGTCAGTAAGTCAGCAAGACAGTAAGTAAGTCAGTAAGACAGTAAGTCAGTAAGTCAGTAAGTCGGTAAGACAGTAAGTAAGACAGTAAGTCAGTAAGACAGTCAGTAAGACAGTAAGTAAGACAGTAAGACAGTCAGTAAGTAAGACAGTAAGTAAGACACTAAATAAGTCAGTAAGTCAGTAAGACAGTAAGAAAGTCAGTAAGTCAGTAAGACAGTAAGACAGTAAGACAGTCAGTAAGACAGTAAGCAAGTCAGTAAGACAGTAAGTATGTAAGACAGTAAGACAGTAAGACAGTAAGTAAGACACTAAAAAAGTCAGTAAGTCAGTCAGTAAGTCAGTCAGTCAATCAGTCAGTAAGACAGTCAGTAAGTCAGTAAGACAGTCAGTAAGTAAGTCAGTAAGTCAGTAAGTTAGACAGTAGGACAGTAAGTCAGTCAGTAAGTCAGTAAGTAAGACAGTCAGTAAGTGAGTCAGTAAGACAGTAAGACAGTCAGTAAGACAGTAAGCAAGTCAGTAAGACAGTCAGTGAGACAGTAAGTAAGACAGTAAGACAGTCAGTAAGACAGTAAGTCAGTAAGACAGTAAGAACGACAGTCAGTAAGTAAGACAGTCAGTAAGTAAGACAGTAAGACAGTCATTAAGTCAGTAAGACAGTAAGACAGTCAGTAAGTCAGTCAGTCAATCAGTCAGTAAGACAGTCAGTAAGTCAGTAAGACAGTCAGTAAGTAAGTCAGTAAGTCAGTAAGTTAGACAGTAGGACAGTAAGTCAGTTAGTAAGTCAGTAAGTTAGACAGTCAGTAAGTGAGTCAGTAAGACAGTAAGACAGTCAGTAAGACAGTAAGCAAGTCAGTAAGACAGTAAGTATGTAAGACAGTAAGACAGTAAGACAGTAAGACAGTAAGTAAGACAGTCAGTAAGTAAGACAGTAAGACAGTCAGTAAGTAAGACAGTAAGACAGTAAGTAAGACACTAAATAAGTCAGTAAGTCAGTCAGCAAGTCAGTCAGTCAGTAAGACAGTAAGTAAGACAGTAAGACAGTAAGTAAGACAGTCAGTAAGTAACAAAGTCAGTAAGACAGTCAGTCAGTAAGTCAGTAAGTCGGTAAGACAGTAAGTAAGACAGTAAGTCAGTAAGACAGTAAGTAAGACAGTAAGACAGTAAGACAGTCAGTAAGTAAGACAGTAAGTAAGACAGTCAGTAAGTAACACAGTCAGTAAGACAGTCAGTCAGTAAGTCAGTAAGTCGGTAAGACAGTAAGTAAGACAGTAAGTCAGTAAGACAGTCAGTAAGACAGTAAGTAAGACAGTAAGACAGTAAGACAGTCAGTAAGTAAGACAGTAAGTAAGACACTAAATAAGTCAGTAAGTCAGTCAGTAAGTCAGTCAGTAAGTCAGTGAGACAGTAAGACAGTTAGTAAGTCAGTAAGACAGTAAGACAGTCAGTAAGTTAGTCAGTAAGTCAGTCAGTCAGTCAGTCAGTCAGTCAGTCAGTAAGACAGTCAGTAAGTAAGACAGTAAGACAGTCAGTAAGTCAGTAAGACAGTAAGTAAGACAGTCAGTAAGTCAGTAAGACAGTCAGTAAGACAGTCAGTAAGTCAGTCCGTAAGTCAGTCAGTCAGTCAGTAAGACAGTCAGTAAGTCAGTAAGACAGTCAGTAAGTAAGTCAGTAAGTCAGTAAGACAGTAAGTAAGACACTAAATAAGTCAGCAAGACAGTAAGTAAGTCAGTAAGACAGTAAGTCAGTAAGTCAGTAAGTCGGTAAGACAGTAAGTAAGACAGTAAGTCAGTAAGACAGTCAGTAAGACAGTAAGTAAGACAGTAAGACAGTCAGTAAGTAAGACAGTAAGTAAGACACTAAATAAGTCAGTAAGTCAGTCAGTAAGTCAGTCAGTAAGTCAGTAAGTCAGTAAGACAGTAAGAAAGTCAGTAAGTCAGTAAGTAAGACAGTCAGTAAGTAAGTCAGTAAGACAGTAAGTATGTAAGACAGTAAGACTGTAAGACAGTAAGTAAGACAGTCAGTAAGTAAGACAGTAAGACAGTCAGTAAGTAAGACAGTAAGACAGTAAGTAAGACACTAAATAAGTCAGTAAGTCAGTCAGTCAGTAAGACAGTAAGTAAGACAGTAAGACAGTAAGTAAGACAGTCAGTAAGTAAGACAGTCAGTAAGACAGTCAGTCAGTAAGTCAGTCAGTAAGACAGTAAGTTAGACAGTAAGTCAGTAAGTCAGTCAGTAAGTCAGTAAGTAAGACAGTCAGTAAGTCAGTAAGTCAGTAAGTAATACAGTCAGTAAGTAAGTCAGTAAGACAGTAAGTAAGACAGTAAGACAGTAAGTCAGTCAGTAAGTCAGTAAGTAAGACAGTCAGTAAGTCAGTAAGACAGTAAGACAGACAGTAAGTCAGTAAGTAAGACAGTAAGTAAGACACTAAATAAGTCAGCAAGACAGTAAGTAAGTCAGTAAGACAGTAAGTCAGTAAGTCAGTCAGTAAGTCAGTCAGTCAGTCAGTCAGTAAGTCAGTAAGTAAGACAGTAAGTAAGACAGTAAGACAGTAAGTAAGACAGTCAGTAAGTTAGACAGTCAGTAAGACAGTCAGTAAGTAACACAGTCAGTAAGACAGTCAGTCAGTAAGTCAGTAAGTCGGTAAGACAGTAAGTAAGACAGTAAGTCAGTAAGACAGTCAGTAAGACAGTAAGTAAGACAGTAAGACAGTAAGACAGTCAGTAAGTAAGACAGTAAGTAAGACACTAAATAAGTCAGTAAGTCAGTCAGTAAGTCAGTCAGTAAGTCAGTGAGACAGTAAGACAGTTAGTAAGTCAGTAAGACAGTAAGACAGTCAGTAAGTTAGTCAGTAAGTCAGTCAGTCAGTCAGTCAGTCAGTCAGTCAGTAAGACAGTCAGTAAGTAAGACAGTAAGACAGTCAGTAAGTCAGTAAGACAGTAAGTAAGACAGTCAGTAAGTCAGTAAGACAGTCAGTAAGACAGTCAGTAAGTCAGTCCGTAAGTCAGTCAGTCAGTCAGTAAGACAGTCAGTAAGTCAGTAAGACAGTCAGTAAGTAAGTCAGTAAGTCAGTAAGACAGTAAGTAAGACACTAAATAAGTCAGCAAGACAGTAAGTAAGTCAGTAAGACAGTAAGTCAGTAAGTCAGTAAGTCGGTAAGACAGTAAGTAAGACAGTAAGTCAGTAAGACAGTCAGTAAGACAGTAAGTAAGACAGTAAGACAGTCAGTAAGTAAGACAGTAAGTAAGACACTAAATAAGTCAGTAAGTCAGTCAGTAAGTCAGTCAGTAAGTCAGTAAGTCAGTAAGACAGTAAGAAAGTCAGTAAGTCAGTAAGTAAGACAGTCAGTAAGTAAGTCAGTAAGACAGTAAGTATGTAAGACAGTAAGACTGTAAGACAGTAAGTAAGACAGTCAGTAAGTAAGACAGTAAGACAGTCAGTAAGTAAGACAGTAAGACAGTAAGTAAGACACTAAATAAGTCAGTAAGTCAGTCAGTCAGTAAGACAGTAAGTAAGACAGTAAGACAGTAAGTAAGACAGTCAGTAAGTAAGACAGTCAGTAAGACAGTCAGTCAGTAAGTCAGTCAGTAAGACAGTAAGTTAGACAGTAAGTCAGTAAGTCAGTCAGTAAGTCAGTAAGTAAGACAGTCAGTAAGTCAGTAAGTCAGTAAGTAATACAGTCAGTAAGTAAGTCAGTAAGACAGTAAGTAAGACAGTAAGACAGTAAGTCAGTCAGTAAGTCAGTAAGTAAGACAGTCAGTAAGTCAGTAAGACAGTAAGACAGACAGTAAGTCAGTAAGTAAGACAGTAAGTAAGACACTAAATAAGTCAGCAAGACAGTAAGTAAGTCAGTAAGACAGTAAGTCAGTAAGTCAGTCAGTAAGTCAGTCAGTCAGTCAGTCAGTAAGTCAGTAAGTAAGACAGTAAGTAAGACAGTAAGACAGTAAGTAAGACAGTCAGTAAGTTAGACAGTCAGTAAGACAGTCAGTCAGTAAGTCAGTAAGTCGGTAAGACAGTACGACAGTAAGTCAGTAAGACAGTCAGTAAGACAGTCAGTAAGTAAGACAGTCAGTAAGACAGACAGTCAGTAAGACAGTCAGTCAGTAAGTCAGTAAGTCGGTAAGACAGTACGACAGTAAGTCAGTAAGACAGTCAGTAAGACAGTCAGTAAGTAAGACAGTCAGTAAGACAGTAAGACAGTCAGTCAGTAAGTCAGTAAGTCGGTAAGACAGTCAGTAAGACAGTAAGTAAGACAGTAAGACAGTAAGACAGTCAGTACGTAAGACAGTAAGACAGTAAGTCAGTAAGTCAGTCAGTAAGTCAGTAAGTCAGTAAGAAAGTAAGAAAGTCAGTAAGTAAGACAGTAAGACAGTAAGACAGTCAGTAAGTCAGTAAGTAAGACAGTCAGTAAGTCAGTAAGACAGTCAGTAAGTCAGTAAGTAAGACAGTAAGTAAGACACTAAATAAGTCAGCAAGACAGTAAGTAAGTCAGTAAGACAGTAAGTCAGTAAGTCAGTCAGTAAGTCAGTCAGTCAGTAAGTAAGACAGTAAGTAAGACACTAAATACGTCAGCAAGACAGTAAGTAAGTCAGTAAGACAGTAAGTCAGTAAGTCAGTCAGTAAGTCAGTCAGTCAGTCAGTCAGTAAGTCAGTAAGTCAGTCAGTAAGTCCGTAAGTCAGTAAGTCAGTAAGTCAGTAAGTCGGTTAAGACAGTAAGTAAGACAGTAAGTAAGACAGTAAGTAAGTCAGCAAGACAGTAAGACAGTCAGTAAGTAAGTCAGTAAGACAGTAAGACAGTCAGTAAGACAGTAAGCAAGTCAGTAAGACAGTAAGTATGTAAGACAGTAAGACAGTAAGACAGTAAATAAGACAGTCAGTAAGTAAGACAGTAAGACAATCAGTAAGTAAGACAGTAAGACAGTAAGTCAGTCAGTCAGTAAGACAGTAAGTAAGACAGTAAGACAGTAAGTAAGACAGTCAGTAAGTAAGACAGTCAGTCAGTAAGTCAGTAAGTCAGTCAGTCAGTCAGTAAGACAGTCAGGAAGTCAGTAAGACAGTCAGTAAGACAGTAAGAAAGTCAGTAAGACAGTAAGACAGTCAGTAAGACAGTAAGTCAGTAAGACAGTAAGTAAGACAGTAAGAAAGTCAGTAAGACAGTAAGACAGTCAGTAAGACAGTAAGAAAGTCAGTAAGACAGTCAGTAAGACAGTAAGCAAGTCAGTAAGACAGTAAGACAGTCAGTAAGACAGTAAGTAAGACAGTAAGACTGTAACTAAGTAAGTAAGACAGTCAGAAAGTAAGACAGTCAGTCAGTCAGTCAGTAAGTCAGTAAGTAAGACAGCCAGTAAGTCTGTCAGTAAGACAGTAAGACAGTCAGTAAATAAGACAGTAAATAAGACAGTAAGTAAGACAGTAAGACAGTAAGACAGTAAGTAAGACAGTAAGTAAGACACTAAATAAGTCAGTAAGTCAGTCAGTAAGTCAGTCAGTAAGTCAGTAAGTCAGTAAGACAGTAAGAAAGTCAGTAAGTAAGACAGTAAGACAGTAAGACAGTCAGTAAGACAGTAAGCAAGTCAGTAAGACAGTAAGTAAGTCAGCAAGACAGTAAGACAGTCAGTAAGTAAGTCAGCAAGACAGTAAGACAGTAAGACAGTAAGACAGTCAGTAAGTAAGACAGTCAGTAAGTAAGACAGTAAGAGAGTCAGTAAGTCAGTAAGACAGTAAGACAGTCAGTAAGTCAGTCAGTAAGTCAGTCAGTCAGTCAGTCAGTCAGTCAGTAAGACAGTCAGTAAGTCAGTAAGACAGTCAGTAAGTCAGTAAGTCAGTAAGACAGTAAGTAAGACACTAAGTCAGTAGACAGTAAGTCAGTAAGTCAGTAAGTTAGACAGTAAGCAAGTCAGTAAGACAGTAAGTATGTAAGACAGTAAGACAGTAAGACAGTAAGTAAGACACTAAATAAGTCAGTAAGTCAGTCAGTAAGTCAGTAAGCAAGTCAGTAAGACAGTAAGTATGTAAGACAGTAAGACAGTCAGTAAGACAGTAAGCAAGTCAGTAAGACAGTAAGTATGTAAGACAGTAAGACAGTAAGACAGTCAGTAAGTCAGTCAGTAAGTCAGTCAGTCAGTCAGTCAGTCAGTAAGACAGTCAGTAAGTCAGTAAGACAGTCAGTAAGTCAGTAAGTCAGTAAGTCAGTAAGACAGTAAGTCAGTAGACAGTAAGTCAGTAAGTCAGTAAGTTAGACAGTAAGACAGTAAGACAGTCAGTAAGTCAGTAAGTCGGTAAGACAGTAAGTAAGACAGTAAGTCAGTAAGACAGTCAGTAAGACAGTAAGTAAGACAGTAAGACAGTAAGTAAGACACTAAATAAGTCAGTAAGTCAGTCAGTCAGTAAGACAGTAAGTAAGACAGTAAGACAGTAAGTAAGACAGTCAGTAAGTAAGACAGTCAGTAAGACAGTCAGTCAGTAAGTCAGTAAGTCGGTAAGACAGTAAGTAAGACAGTAAGTCAGTAAGACATTAAGAACGACAGTCAGTAAGTAAGACAGTCAGTAAGTAAGACAGTAAGACAGTCATTAAGTCAGTAAGACAGTAAGACAGTCAGTAAGTCAGTCAGTCAATCAGTCAGTAAGACAGTCAGTAAGTCAGTAAGACAGTCAGTAAGTAAGTCAGTAAGTCAGTAAGTTAGACAGTAGGACAGTAAGTCAGTCAGTAAGTCAGTAAGTAAGACAGTCAGTATGTGAGTCAGTAAGACAGTAAGACAGTCAGTAAGACAGTAAGCAAGTCAGTAAGACAGTAAGTATGTAAGACAGTAAGACAGTAAGACAGTAAGTAAGACAGTCAGTAAGTAAGACAGTAAGACAGTCAGTAAGTAAGACAGTAAGACAGTAAGTAAGACACTAAATAAGTCAGTAAGTCAGTCAGCAAGTCAGTCAGTCAGTAAGACAGTAAGTAAGACAGTAAGACAGTAAGTAAGACAGTCAGTAAGTAACACAGTCAGTAAGACAGTCAGTCAGTAAGTCAGTAAGTCGGTAAGACAGTAAGTAAGACAGTAAGTCAGTAAGACAGTAAGTAAGACAGTAAGACAGTAAGACAGTCAGTAAGTAAGGCAGTAAGTAAGACAGTCAGTAAGTAACACAGTCAGTAAGACAGTCAGTCAGTAAGTCAGTAAGTCAGTAAGTCGGTAAGACAGTAAGTAAGACAGTAAGTCAGTAAGACAGTAAGTAAGACAGTAAGACAGTAAGACAGTCAGTAAGTAAGACAGTAAGTAAGACACTAAATAAGTCAGTAAGTCAGTCAGTAAGTCAGTCAGTAAGTCAGTGAGACAGTAAGACAGTTAGTAAGTCAGTAAGACAGTAAGACAGTCAGTAAGTTAGTCAGTAAGTCAGTCAGTCAGTCAGTCAGTCAGTCAGTCAGTAAGACAATCAGTAAGGCAGTCAGTAAGTCAGTCAGTAAGTAAGACAGTAAGACAGTCAGTAAGTCAGTAAGACAGTAAGTAAGACAGTCAGTAAGTCAGTAAGACAGTCAGTAAGACAGTCAGTAAGTCAGTCCGTAAGTCAGTCAGTCAGTCAGTAAGACAGTCAGTAAGTCAGTAAGACAGTCAGTAAGTAAGTCAGTAAGTCAGCAAGACAGTAAGTAAGTCAGTAAGACAGTAAGTCAGTAAGTCAGTAAGTCGGTAAGACAGTAAGTAAGACAGTAAGTCAGTAAGACAGTCAGTAAGACAGTAAGTAAGACAGTAAGACAGTCAGTAAGTAAGACAGTAAGTAAGACACTAAATAAGTCAGTAAGTCAGTAAGACAGTAAGAAAGTCAGTAAGTCAGTAAGACAGTAAGACAGTAAGACAGTCAGTAAGACAGTAAGACAGTCAGTAAAACAGTAAGTATGTAAGACAGTAAGACAGTAAGACAGTAAGTAAGACACTAAAAAAGTCAGTAAGTCAGTCAGTAAGTCAGTCAGTCAGTAAGACAGTAAGTAAGACAGTAAGACAGTAAGTAAGACAGTCAGTAAGTAAGACAGTCAGTAAGACAGTCAGTCAGTAAGTCAGTAAGTCGGTAAGACAGTAAGTAAGACAGTAAGTCAGTAAGACAGTCAGTAAGACAGTAAGTAAGACAGTAAGACAGTAAGACAGTCAGTAAGTAAGACAGTAAGACAGTCATTAAGTCAGTAAGACAGTAAGTAAGACAGTCAGTAAGTCAGTCAGTCAATCAGTCAGTAAGACAGTCAGTAAATCAGTAAGACAGTCAGTAAGTAAGTCAGTAAGTCAGTAAGACAGTAAGTAAGACACTAAGTCAGTAAGACAGTAAGTCAGTAAGTCAGTAAGTTAGACAGTAAGACAGTAAGTCAGTCAGTAAGTCAGTAAGTAAGACAGTCAGTAAGTAAGACAGTCAGTAAGACAGTCAGTCAGTAAGTCAGTAAGTCGGTAAGACAGTAAGTAAGACAGTAAGTCAGTAAGACAGTCAGTAAGACAGTCAGTAAGACAGTCAGTCAGTAAGTCAGTAAGTCGGTAAGACAGTAAGTAAGACAGTAAGTCAGTAAGACAGTCAGTAAGACAGTAAGCAAGTCAGTAAGACAGTAAGTATGTAAGACAGTAAGACAGCAAGACAGTAAGACAGTCAGTAAGTAAGACAGTAAGACAGTCAGTAAGTAAGACAGTAAGACAGTAAGTAAGACACTAAATAAGTCAGTAAGTCAGTCAGTAAGTCAGTCAGTCAGTAAGACAGTAAGTAAGACAGTAAGACAGTAAGTAAGACAGTCAGTAAGTAAGACAGTCAGTAAGACAGTCAGTCAGTCAGTCAGTAAGTCAGTAAGTCGGTAAGACAGTAAGTAAGACAGTAAGTCAGTAAGACAGTCAGTAAGACAGTAAGACAGTAAGTAAGACACTAAATAAGTCAGTAAGTCAGTCAGTCAGTAAGACAGTAAGTAAGACAGTAAGACAGTAAGACAGTCAGTAAGTAAGACAGTCAGTAAGACAGTCAGTCAGTAAGTCAGTAAGTCGGTAAGACAGTAAGTAAGACAGTAAGTCAGTAAGACAGTCAGTGAGACAGTAAGTAAGACAGTAAGACAGTCAGTAAGACAGTAAGTCAGTAAGACAGTAAGAACGACAGTCAGTAAGTAAGACAGTAAGACAGTCATTAAGTCAGTAAGACAGTAAGACAGTCAGTAAGTCAGTCAGTAAGACAGTCAGTAAGTCAGTAAGACAGTCAGTAAGTAAGTCAGTAAGTCAGTAAGTTAGACAGTAGGACAGTAAGTCAGTCAGTAAGTCAGTAAGTAAGACAGTCAGTAAGTGAGTCAGTAAGACAGTAAGACAGTCAGTAAGACAGTAAGCAAGTCAGTAAGACAGTAAGTATGTAAGACAGTAAGACAGTAAGACAGTAAGTAAGACAGTCAGTAAGACAGTAAGCAAGTCAGTAAGACAGTAAGTATGTAAGACAGTAAGACAGTAAGTAAGACAGTCAGTAAGTAAGACAGTAAGACAGTCAGTAAGACAGTAAGTAAGACAGTAAGACTGTAACTAAGTAAGTAAGACAGTCAGAAAGTAAGACAGTCAGTCAGTCAGTCAGTAAGTCAGTAAGTAAGACAGCCAGTAAGTCTGTCAGTAAGACAGTAAGACAGTCAGTAAATAAGACAGTAAATAAGACAGTAAGTAAGACAGTAAGACAGTAAGACAGTAAGTAAGACAGTAAGTAAGACACTAAATAAGTCAGTAAGTCAGTCAGTAAGTCAGTCAGTAAGTCAGTAAGTCAGTAAGACAGTAAGAAAGTCAGTAAGTAAGACAGTAAGACAGTAAGACAGTCAGTAAGACAGTAAGCAAGTCAGTAAGACAGTAAGTAAGTCAGCAAGACAGTAAGACAGTCAGTAAGTAAGTCAGCAAGACAGTAAGACAGTAAGACAGTAAGACAGTCAGTAAGTAAGACAGTCAGTAAGTAAGACAGTAAGAGAGTCAGTAAGTCAGTAAGACAGTAAGACAGTCAGTAAGTCAGTCAGTAAGTCAGTCAGTCAGTCAGTCAGTCAGTCAGTAAGACAGTCAGTAAGTCAGTAAGACAGTCAGTAAGTCAGTAAGTCAGTAAGACAGTAAGTAAGACACTAAGTCAGTAGACAGTAAGTCAGTAAGTCAGTAAGTTAGACAGTAAGCAAGTCAGTAAGACAGTAAGTATGTAAGACAGTAAGACAGTAAGACAGTAAGTAAGACACTAAATAAGTCAGTAAGTCAGTCAGTAAGTCAGTAAGCAAGTCAGTAAGACAGTAAGTATGTAAGACAGTAAGACAGTCAGTAAGACAGTAAGCAAGTCAGTAAGACAGTAAGTATGTAAGACAGTAAGACAGTAAGACAGTCAGTAAGTCAGTCAGTAAGTCAGTCAGTCAGTCAGTCAGTCAGTAAGACAGTCAGTAAGTCAGTAAGACAGTCAGTAAGTCAGTAAGTCAGTAAGTCAGTAAGACAGTAAGTCAGTAGACAGTAAGTCAGTAAGTCAGTAAGTTAGACAGTAAGACAGTAAGACAGTCAGTAAGTCAGTAAGTCGGTAAGACAGTAAGTAAGACAGTAAGTCAGTAAGACAGTCAGTAAGACAGTAAGTAAGACAGTAAGACAGTAAGACACTAAATAAGTCAGTAAGTCAGTCAGTCAGTAAGACAGTAAGTAAGACAGTAAGACAGTAAGTAAGACAGTCAGTAAGTAAGACAGTCAGTAAGACAGTCAGTCAGTAAGTCAGTAAGTCGGTAAGACAGTAAGTAAGACAGTAAGTCAGTAAGACATTAAGAACGACAGTCAGTAAGTAAGACAGTCAGTAAGTAAGACAGTAAGACAGTCATTAAGTCAGTAAGACAGTAAGACAGTCAGTAAGTCAGTCAGTCAATCAGTCAGTAAGACAGTCAGTAAGTCAGTAAGACAGTCAGTAAGTAAGTCAGTAAGTCAGTAAGTTAGACAGTAGGACAGTAAGTCAGTCAGTAAGTCAGTAAGTAAGACAGTCAGTATGTGAGTCAGTAAGACAGTAAGACAGTCAGTAAGACAGTAAGCAAGTCAGTAAGACAGTAAGTATGTAAGACAGTAAGACAGTAAGACAGTAAGTAAGACAGTCAGTAAGTAAGACAGTAAGACAGTCAGTAAGTAAGACAGTAAGACAGTAAGTAAGACACTAAATAAGTCAGTAAGTCAGTCAGCAAGTCAGTCAGTCAGTAAGACAGTAAGTAAGACAGTAAGACAGTAAGTAAGACAGTCAGTAAGTAACACAGTCAGTAAGACAGTCAGTCAGTAAGTCAGTAAGTCGGTAAGACAGTAAGTAAGACAGTAAGTCAGTAAGACAGTAAGTAAGACAGTAAGACAGTAAGACAATCAGTAAGTAAGGCAGTAAGTAAGACAGTCAGTAAGTAACACAGTCAGTAAGACAGTCAGTCAGTAAGTCAGTAAGTCAGTAAGTCGGTAAGACAGTAAGTAAGACAGTAAGTCAGTAAGACAGTAAGTAAGACAGTAAGACAGTAAGACAGTCAGTAAGTAAGACAGTAAGTAAGACACTAAATAAGTCAGTAAGTCAGTCAGTAAGTCAGTCAGTAAGTCAGTGAGACAGTAAGACAGTTAGTAAGTCAGTAAGACAGTAAGACAGTCAGTAAGTTAGTCAGTAAGTCAGTCAGTCAGTCAGTCAGTCAGTCAGTCAGTAAGACAGTCAGTAAGGCAGTCAGTAAGTCAGTCAGTAAGTAAGACAGTAAGACAGTCAGTAAGTCAGTAAGACAGTAAGTAAGACAGTCAGTAAGTCAGTAAGACAGTCAGTAAGACAGTCAGTAAGTCAGTCCGTAAGTCAGTCAGTCAGTCAGTAAGACAGTCAGTAAGTCAGTAAGACAGTCAGTAAGTAAGTCAGTAAGTCAGCAAGACAGTAAGTAAGTCAGTAAGACAGTAAGTCAGTAAGTCAGTAAGTCGGTAAGACAGTAAGTAAGACAGTAAGTCAGTAAGACAGTCAGTAAGACAGTAAGTAAGACAGTAAGACAGTCAGTAAGTAAGACAGTAAGTAAGACACTAAATAAGTCAGTAAGTCAGTAAGACAGTAAGAAAGTCAGTAAGTCAGTAAGACAGTAAGACAGTCAGTAAGACAGTAAGCAAGTCAGTAAAACAGTAAGTATGTAAGACAGTAAGACAGTAAGACAGTAAGTAAGACACTAAAAAAGTCAGTAAGTCAGTCAGTAAGTCAGTCAGTCAGTAAGACAGTAAGTAAGACAGTAAGACAGTAAGTAAGACAGTCAGTAAGTAAGACAGTCAGTAAGACAGTCAGTCAGTAAGTCAGTAAGTCGGTAAGACAGTAAGTAAGACAGTAAGTCAGTAAGACAGTCAGTAAGACAGTAAGTAAGACAGTAAGACAGTAAGACAGTCAGTAAGTAAGACAGTAAGACAGTCATTAAGTCAGTAAGACAGTAAGTAAGACAGTCAGTAAGTCAGTCAGTCAATCAGTCAGTAAGACAGTCAGTAAATCAGTAAGACAGTCAGTAAGTAAGTCAGTAAGTCAGTAAGACAGTAAGTAAGACACTAAGTCAGTAAGACAGTAAGTCAGTAAGTCAGTAAGTTAGACAGTAAGACAGTAAGTCAGTCAGTAAGTCAGTAAGTAAGACAGTCAGTAAGTAAGACAGTCAGTAAGACAGTCAGTCAGTAAGTCAGTAAGTCGGTAAGACAGTAAGTAAGACAGTAAGTCAGTAAGACAGTCAGTAAGACAGTCAGTAAGACAGTCAGTCAGTAAGTCAGTAAGTCGGTAAGACAGTAAGTAAGACAGTAAGTCAGTAAGACAGTCAGTAAGACAGTAAGCAAGTCAGTAAGACAGTAAGTATGTAAGACAGTAAGACAGCAAGACAGTAAGACAGTCAGTAAGTAAGACAGTAAGACAGTCAGTAAGTAAGACAGTAAGACAGTAAGTAAGACACTAAATAAGTCAGTAAGTCAGTCAGTAAGTCAGTCAGTCAGTAAGACAGTAAGTAAGACAGTAAGACAGTAAGTAAGACAGTCAGTAAGTAAGACAGTCAGTAAGACAGTCAGTCAGTCAGTCAGTAAGTCAGTAAGTCGGTAAGACAGTAAGTAAGACAGTAAGTCAGTAAGACAGTCAGTAAGACAGTAAGACAGTAAGTAAGACACTAAATAAGTCAGTAAGTCAGTCAGTCAGTAAGACAGTAAGTAAGACAGTAAGACAGTAAGACAGTCAGTAAGTAAGACAGTCAGTAAGACAGTCAGTCAGTAAGTCAGTAAGTCGGTAAGACAGTAAGTAAGACAGTAAGTCAGTAAGACAGTCAGTGAGACAGTAAGTAAGACAGTAAGACAGTCAGTAAGACAGTAAGTCAGTAAGACAGTAAGAACGACAGTCAGTAAGTAAGACAGTAAGACAGTCATTAAGTCAGTAAGACAGTAAGACAGTCAGTAAGTCAGTCAGTAAGACAGTCAGTAAGTCAGTAAGACAGTCAGTAAGTAAGTCAGTAAGTCAGTAAGTTAGACAGTAGGACAGTAAGTCAGTCAGTAAGTCAGTAAGTAAGACAGTCAGTAAGTGAGTCAGTAAGACAGTAAGACAGTCAGTAAGACAGTAAGCAAGTCAGTAAGACAGTAAGTATGTAAGACAGTAAGACAGTAAGACAGTAAGTAAGACAGTCAGTAAGACAGTAAGCAAGTCAGTAAGACAGTAAGTATGTAAGACAGTAAGACAGTAAGTAAGACAGTCAGTAAGTAAGACAGTAAGACAGTCAGTAAGTAAGACAGTAAGACAGTAAGTAAGACACTAAATAAGTCAGTAAGTCAGTCAGCAAGTCAGTCAGTCAGTAAGACAGTAAGTAAGACAGTAAGACAGTAAGTAAGACAGTCAGTAAGTAACAAAGTCAGTAAGACAGTCAGTCAGTAAGTCAGTAAGTCGGTAAGACAGTAAGTAAGACAGTAAGTCAGTAAGACAGTAAGTAAGACAGTAAGACAGTAAGACAGTCAGTAAGTAAGACAGTAAGTAAGACAGTCAGTAAGTAACACAGTCAGTAAGACAGTCAGTCAGTAAGTCAGTAAGTCGGTAAGACAGTAAGTAAGACAGTAAGTCAGTAAGACAGACAGTAAGACAGTAAGACAGTCAGTAAGTAAGACAGTAAGTAAGACAGTCAGTAAGTAAGACAGTAAGTAAGACACTAAATAAGTCAGTAAGTCAGTCAGTAAGTCAGTCAGTAAGTCAGTGAGACAGTAAGACAGTTAGTAAGTCAGTAAGACAGTAAGACAGTCAGTAAGTTAGTCAATAAGTCAGTCAGTCAGTCAGTCAGTCAGTCAGTCAGTAAGACAGTCAGTAAGACAGTCAGTAAGTAAGTCAGTCAGTAAGTAAGACAGTAAGACAGTCAGTAAGTCAGTAAGACAGTAAGTAAGACAGTCAGTAAGTCAGTAAGACAGTCAGTAAGACAGTCAGTAAGTCAGTCCGTAAGTCAGTCAGTCAGTCAGTAAGACAGTCAGTAAGTCAGTAAGACAGTCAGTAAGTAAGTCAGTAAGTCAGTCAGTCAGTCAGTAAGTCAGTAAGTAAGACAGTAAGTAAGACAGTAAGACAGTAAGTAAGACAGTCAGTAAGTTAGACAGTCAGTAAGACAGTCAGTCAGTAAGTCAGTAAGTCGGTAAGACAGTACGACAGTAAGTCAGTAAGACAGTCAGTAAGACAGTCAGTAAGTAAGACAGTCAGTAAGACAGACAGTCAGTAAGACAGTCAGTCAGTAAGTCAGTAAGTCGGTAAGACAGTACGACAGTAAGTCAGTAAGACAGTCAGTAAGACAGTCAGTAAGTAAGACAGTCAGTAAGACAGTCAGTCAGTAAGTCAGTAAGTAAGACAGTAAGTAAGACAGTAAGACAGTAAGTAAGACAGTCAGTAAGTTAGTAAGTAAGACAGTAAGTAAGACACTAAATAAGTCAGCAAGACAGTAAGTAAGTCAGTAAGACAGTAAGTCAGTAAGTCAGTCAGTAAGTCAGTCAGTCAGTCAGTCAGTCAGTCAGTAAGTCAGTAAGTAAGACAGTAAGTAAGACAGTAAGACAGTAAGTAAGACAGTCAGTAAGTTAGACAGTCAGTAAGACAGTCAGTCAGTAAGTCAGTAAGTCGGTAAGACAGTACGACAGTAAGTCAGTAAGACAGTCAGTAAGACAGTCAGTAAGTAAGACAGTCAGTAAGACAGACAGTCAGTAAGACAGTCAGTCAGTAAGTCAGTAAGTCGGTAAGACAGTACGACAGTAAGTCAGTAAGACAGTCAGTAAGACAGTCAGTAAGTAAGACAGTCAGTAAGACAGTCAGTCAGTAAGTCAGTAAGTCGGTAAGACAGTCAGTAAGACAGTAAGTATGTAAGACAGTAAGACTGTAAGACAGTAAGTAAGACAGTCAGTAAGTAAGACAGTAAGACAGTCAGTAAGTAAGACAGTAAGACAGTAAGTAAGACACTAAATAAGTCAGTAAGTCAGTCAGTCAGTAAGACAGTAAGTAAGACAGTAAGACAGTAAGTAAGACAGTCAGTAAGTAAGACAGTCAGTAAGACAGTCAGTCAGTAAGTCAGTCAGTAAGACAGTAAGTTAGACAGTAAGTCAGTAAGTCAGTCAGTAAGTCAGTAAGTAAGACACTCAGTAAGTCAGTAAGTCAGTAAGTAATACAGTCAGTAAGTAAGTCAGTAAGACAGTAAGTAAGACAGTAAGACAGTAAGTCAGTCAGTAAGTCAGTAAGTAAGACAGTCAGTAAGTCAGTAAGACAGTAAGACAGACAGTAAGTCAGTAAGTAAGACAGTAAGTAAGACACTAAATAAGTCAGCAAGACAGTAAGTAAGTCAGTAAGACAGTAAGTCAGTAAGTCAGTCAGTAAGTCAGTCAGTCAGTCAGTCAGTAAGTCAGTAAGTAAGACAGTAAGTAAGACAGTAAGACAGTAAGTAAGACAGTCAGTAAGTTAGACAGTCAGTAAGACAGTCAGTCAGTAAGTCAGTAAGTCGGTAAGACAGTACGACAGTAAGTCAGTAAGACAGTCAGTAAGACAGTCAGTAAGTAAGACAGTCAGTAAGACAGACAGTCAGTAAGACAGTCAGTCAGTAAGTCAGTAAGTCGGTAAGACAGTACGACAGTAAGTCAGTAAGACAGTCAGTAAGACAGTCAGTAAGTAAGACAGTCAGTAAGACAGTCAGTCAGTAAGTCAGTAAGTCGGTAAGACAGTCAGTAAGACAGTAAGTAAGACAGTAAGACAGTAAGACAGTCAGTACGTAAGACAGTAAGACAGTAAGTCAGTAAGTCAGTCAGTAAGTCAGTAAGTCAGTAAGACAGTAAGAAAGTCAGTAAGTAAGACAGTAAGACAGTAAGACAGTCAGTAAGTCAGTAAGTAAGACAGTCAGTAAGTCAGTAAGACAGTCAGTAAGTCAGTAAGTAAGACAGTAAGTAAGACACTAAATAAGTCAGCAAGACAGTAAGTAAGTCAGTAAGACAGTAAGTCAGTAAGTCAGTCAGTAAGTCAGTCAGTCAGTAAGTAAGACAGTAAGTAAGACACTAAATACGTCAGCAAGACAGTAAGTAAGTCAGTAAGACAGTAAGTCAGTAAGTCAGTCAGTAAGTCAGTCAGTCAGTCAGTCAGTAAGTCAGTAAGTCAGTCAGTAAGTCCGTAAGTCAGTAAGTCAGTAAGTCAGTAAGTCGGTTAAGACAGTAAGTAAGACAGTAAGTAAGACAGTAAGTAAGTCAGCAAGACAGTAAGACAGTCAGTAAGTAAGTCAGTAAGACAGTAAGACAGTCAGTAAGACAGTAAGCAAGTCAGTAAGACAGTAAGTATGTAAGACAGTAAGACAGTAAGACAGTAAATAAGACAGTCAGTAAGTAAGACAGTAAGACAATCAGTAAGTAAGACAGTAAGACAGTAAGTCAGTCAGTCAGTAAGACAGTAAGTAAGACAGTAAGACAGTAAGTAAGACAGTCAGTAAGTAAGACAGTCAGTCAGTAAGTCAGTAAGTCAGTCAGTCAGTCAGTAAGACAGTCAGGAAGTCAGTAAGACAGTCAGTAAGACAGTAAGAAAGTCAGTAAGACAGTAAGACAGTCAGTAAGACAGTAAGTCAGTAAGACAGTAAGTAAGACAGTAAGAAAGTCAGTAAGACAGTAAGACAGTCAGTAAGACAGTAAGAAAGTCAGTAAGACAGTCAGTAAGACAGTAAGCAAGTCAGTAAGACAGTAAGACAGTCAGTAAGACAGTAAGTAAGACAGTAAGACTGTAACTAAGTAAGTAAGACAGTCAGAAAGTAAGACAGTCAGTCAGTCAGTCAGTAAGTCAGTAAGTAAGACAGCCAGTAAGTCTGTCAGTAAGACAGTAAGACAGTCAGTAAATAAGACAGTAAGTAAGACAGTAAGTCAGTAAGACAGTCATTAAGTAAGACAGTAAGTAAGACACTAAATAAGTCAGTAAGTCAGTCAGTAAGTCAGTCAGTAAGTCAGTAAGTCAGTAAGACAGTAAGAAAGTCAGTAAGTAAGACAGTAAGACAGTAAGACAGTCAGTAAGACAGTAAGCAAGTCAGTAAGACAGTAAGTAAGTCAGCAAGACAGTAAGACAGTCAGTAAGTAAGTCAGCAAGACAGTAAGACAGTAAGACAGTAAGACAGTCAGTAAGTAAGACAGTCAGTAAGTAAGACAGTAAGACAGTCAGTAAGTCAGTAAGACAGTAAGACAGTCAGTAAGTCAGTCAGTAAGTCAGTCAGTCAGTCAGTCAGTCAGTAAGACAATCAGTAAGTCAGTAAGACAGTCAGTAAGTCAGTAAGTCAGTAAGACAGTAAGTAAGACAGTAAGACAGTAAGACAGTCAGTAAGTAAGACAGTAAGTAAGACACTAAATAAGTCAGTAAGTCAGTCAGTAAGTCAGTCAGTAAGTCAGTGAGACAGTAAGACAGTTAGTAAGTCAGTAAGACAGTAAGACAGTCAGTAAGTTAGTCAGTAAGTCAGTCAGTCAGTCAGTCAGTCAGTCAGTCAGTAAGACAGTCAGTAAGGCAGTCAGTAAGTCAGTCAGTAAGTAAGACAGTAAGACAGTCAGTAAGTCAGTAAGACAGTAAGTAAGACAGTCAGTAAGTCAGTAAGACAGTCAGTAAGACAGTCAGTAAGTCAGTCCGTAAGTCAGTCAGTCAGTCAGTAAGACAGTCAGTAAGTCAGTAAGACAGTCAGTAAGTAAGTCAGTAAGTCAGCAAGACAGTAAGTAAGTCAGTAAGACAGTAAGTCAGTAAGTCAGTAAGTCGGTAAGACAGTAAGTAAGACAGTAAGTCAGTAAGACAGTCAGTAAGACAGTAAGTAAGACAGTAAGACAGTCAGTAAGTAAGACAGTAAGTAAGACACTAAATAAGTCAGTAAGTCAGTAAGACAGTAAGCAAGTCAGTAAGTCAGTAAGACAGTAAGACAGTAAGACAGTCAGTAAGACAGTAAGCAAGTCAGTAAAACAGTAAGTATGTAAGACAGTAAGACAGTAAGACAGTAAGACAGTAAGAAAGTCAGTAAGTCAGTAAGACAGTAAGACAGTAAGACAGTCAGTAAGACAGTAAGCAAGTCAGTAAAACAGTAAGTATGTAAGACAGTAAGACAGTAAGACAGTAAGTAAGACACTAAAAAAGTCAGTAAGTCAGTCAGTAAGTCAGTCAGTCAGTAAGACAGTAAGTAAGACAGTAAGACAGTAAGTAAGACAGTCAGTAAGTAAGACAGTCAGTAAGACAGTCAGTCAGTAAGTCAGTAAGTCGGTAAGACAGTAAGTAAGACAGTAAGTCAGTAAGACAGTCAGTAAGACAGTAAGTAAGACAGTAAGACAGTAAGACAGTCAGTAAGTAAGACAGTAAGACAGTCATTAAGTCAGTAAGACAGTAAGTAAGACAGTCAGTAAGTCAGTCAGTCAATCAGTCAGTAAGACAGTCAGTAAATCAGTAAGACAGTCAGTAAGTAAGTCAGTAAGTCAGTAAGTAAGACACTAAGTCAGTAAGACAGTAAGTCAGTAAGTCAGTAAGTTAGACAGTAAGACAGTAAGTCAGTCAGTAAGTCAGTAAGTAAGACAGTCAGTAAGTAAGACAGTCAGTAAGACAGTCAGTCAGTAAGTCAGTAAGTCGGTAAGACAGTAAGTAAGACAGTAAGTCAGTAAGACAGTCAGTAAGACAGTCAGTAAGACAGTCAGTCAGTAAGTCAGTAAGTCGGTAAGACAGTAAGTAAGACAGTAAGTCAGTAAGACAGTCAGTAAGACAGTAAGCAAGTCAGTAAGACAGTAAGTATGTAAGACAGTAAGACAGCAAGACAGTAAGACAGTCAGTAAGTAAGACAGTAAGACAGTCAGTAAGTAAGACAGTAAGACAGTAAGTAAGACACTAAATAAGTCAGTAAGTCAGTCAGTAAGTCAGTCAGTCAGTAAGACAGTAAGTAAGACAGTAAGACAGTAAGTAAGACAGTCAGTAAGTAAGACAGTCAGTAAGACAGTCAGTCAGTCAGTCAGTAAGTCAGTAAGTCGGTAAGACAGTAAGTAAGACAGTAAGTCAGTAAGACAGTCAGTAAGACAGTAAGACAGTAAGTAAGACACTAAATAAGTCAGTAAGTCAGTCAGTCAGTAAGACAGTAAGTAAGACAGTAAGACAGTAAGACAGTCAGTAAGTAAGACAGTCAGTAAGACAGTCAGTCAGTAAGTCAGTAAGTCGGTAAGACAGTAAGTAAGACAGTAAGTCAGTAAGACAGTCAGTGAGACAGTAAGTAAGACAGTAAGACAGTCAGTAAGACAGTAAGTCAGTAAGACAGTAAGAACGACAGTCAGTAAGTAAGACAGTAAGACAGTCATTAAGTCAGTAAGACAGTAAGACAGTCAGTAAGTCAGTCAGTAAGACAGTCAGTAAGTCAGTAAGACAGTCAGTAAGTAAGTCAGTAAGTCAGTAAGTTAGACAGTAGGACAGTAAGTCAGTCAGTAAGTCAGTAAGTAAGACAGTCAGTAAGTGAGTCAGTAAGACAGTAAGCAAGTCAGTAAGACAGTAAGCAAGTCAGTAAGACAGTAAGTATGTAAGACAGTAAGACAGTAAGACAGTAAGTAAGACAGTCAGTAAGACAGTAAGCAAGTCAGTAAGACAGTAAGTATGTAAGACAGTAAGACAGTAAGTAAGACAGTCAGTAAGTAAGACAGTAAGACAGTCAGTAAGTAAGACAGTAAGACAGTAAGTAAGACACTAAATAAGTCAGTAAGTCAGTCAGCAAGTCAGTCAGTCAGTAAGACAGTAAGTAAGACAGTAAGACAGTAAGTAAGACAGTCAGTAAGTAACAAAGTCAGTAAGACAGTCAGTCAGTAAGTCAGTAAGTCGGTAAGACAGTAAGTAAGACAGTAAGTCAGTAAGACAGTAAGTAAGACAGTAAGACAGTAAGACAGTCAGTAAGTAAGACAGTAAGTAAGACAGTCAGTAAGTAACACAGTCAGTAAGACAGTCAGTCAGTAAGTCAGTAAGTCGGTAAGACAGTAAGTAAGACAGTAAGTCAGTAAGACAGACAGTAAGACAGTAAGACAGTCAGTAAGTAAGACAGTAAGTAAGACAGTCAGTAAGTAAGACAGTAAGTAAGACACTAAATAAGTCAGTAAGTCAGTCAGTAAGTCAGTCAGTAAGTCAGTGAGACAGTAAGACAGTTAGTAAGTCAGTAAGACAGTAAGACAGTCAGTAAGTTAGTCAATAAGTCAGTCAGTCAGTCAGTCAGTCAGTCAGTCAGTAAGACAGTCAGTAAGACAGTCAGTAAGTAAGTCAGTCAGTAAGTAAGACAGTAAGACAGTCAGTAAGTCAGTAAGACAGTAAGTAAGACAGTCAGTAAGTCAGTAAGACAGTCAGTAAGACAGTCAGTAAGTCAGTCCGTAAGTCAGTCAGTCAGTCAGTAAGACAGTCAGTAAGTCAGTAAGACAGTCAGTAAGTAAGTCAGTAAGTCAGTCAGTCAGTCAGTAAGTCAGTAAGTAAGACAGTAAGTAAGACAGTAAGACAGTAAGTAAGACAGTCAGTAAGTTAGACAGTCAGTAAGACAGTCAGTCAGTAAGTCAGTAAGTCGGTAAGACAGTACGACAGTAAGTCAGTAAGACAGTCAGTAAGACAGTCAGTAAGTAAGACAGTCAGTAAGACAGACAGTCAGTAAGACAGTCAGTCAGTAAGTCAGTAAGTCGGTAAGACAGTACGACAGTAAGTCAGTAAGACAGTCAGTAAGACAGTCAGTAAGTAAGACAGTCAGTAAGACAGTCAGTCAGTAAGTCAGTAAGTAAGACAGTAAGTAAGACAGTAAGACAGTAAGTAAGACAGTCAGTAAGTTAGTAAGTAAGACAGTAAGTAAGACACTAAATAAGTCAGCAAGACAGTAAGTAAGTCAGTAAGACAGTAAGTCAGTAAGTCAGTCAGTAAGTCAGTCAGTCAGTCAGTCAGTCAGTCAGTAAGTCAGTAAGTAAGACAGTAAGTAAGACAGTAAGACAGTAAGTAAGACAGTCAGTAAGTTAGACAGTCAGTAAGACAGTCAGTCAGTAAGTCAGTAAGTCGGTAAGACAGTACGACAGTAAGTCAGTAAGACAGTCAGTAAGACAGTCAGTAAGTAAGACAGTCAGTAAGACAGACAGTCAGTAAGACAGTCAGTCAGTAAGTCAGTAAGTCGGTAAGACAGTACGACAGTAAGTCAGTAAGACAGTCAGTAAGACAGTCAGTAAGTAAGACAGTCAGTAAGACAGTCAGTCAGTAAGTCAGTAAGTCGGTAAGACAGTCAGTAAGACAGTAAGTATGTAAGACAGTAAGACTGTAAGACAGTAAGTAAGACAGTCAGTAAGTAAGACAGTAAGACAGTCAGTAAGTAAGACAGTAAGACAGTAAGTAAGACACTAAATAAGTCAGTAAGTCAGTCAGTCAGTAAGACAGTAAGTAAGACAGTAAGACAGTAAGTAAGACAGTCAGTAAGTAAGACAGTCAGTAAGACAGTCAGTCAGTAAGTCAGTCAGTAAGACAGTAAGTTAGACAGTAAGTCAGTAAGTCAGTCAGTAAGTCAGTAAGTAAGACACTCAGTAAGTCAGTAAGTCAGTAAGTAATACAGTCAGTAAGTAAGTCAGTAAGACAGTAAGTAAGACAGTAAGACAGTAAGTCAGTCAGTAAGTCAGTAAGTAAGACAGTCAGTAAGTCAGTAAGACAGTAAGACAGACAGTAAGTCAGTAAGTAAGACAGTAAGTAAGACACTAAATAAGTCAGCAAGACAGTAAGTAAGTCAGTAAGACAGTAAGTCAGTAAGTCAGTCAGTAAGTCAGTCAGTCAGTCAGTCAGTAAGTCAGTAAGTAAGACAGTAAGTAAGACAGTAAGACAGTAAGTAAGACAGTCAGTAAGTTAGACAGTCAGTAAGACAGTCAGTCAGTAAGTCAGTAAGTCGGTAAGACAGTACGACAGTAAGTCAGTAAGACAGTCAGTAAGACAGTCAGTAAGTAAGACAGTCAGTAAGACAGACAGTCAGTAAGACAGTCAGTCAGTAAGTCAGTAAGTCGGTAAGACAGTACGACAGTAAGTCAGTAAGACAGTCAGTAAGACAGTCAGTAAGTAAGACAGTCAGTAAGACAGTCAGTCAGTAAGTCAGTAAGTCGGTAAGACAGTCAGTAAGACAGTAAGTAAGACAGTAAGACAGTAAGACAGTCAGTACGTAAGACAGTAAGACAGTAAGTCAGTAAGTCAGTCAGTAAGTCAGTAAGTCAGTAAGACAGTAAGAAAGTCAGTAAGTAAGACAGTAAGACAGTAAGACAGTCAGTAAGTCAGTAAGTAAGACAGTCAGTAAGTCAGTAAGACAGTCAGTAAGTCAGTAAGTAAGACAGTAAGTAAGACACTAAATAAGTCAGCAAGACAGTAAGTAAGTCAGTAAGACAGTAAGTCAGTAAGTCAGTCAGTAAGTCAGTCAGTCAGTAAGTAAGACAGTAAGTAAGACACTAAATACGTCAGCAAGACAGTAAGTAAGTCAGTAAGACAGTAAGTCAGTAAGTCAGTCAGTAAGTCAGTCAGTCAGTCAGTCAGTAAGTCAGTAAGTCAGTCAGTAAGTCCGTAAGTCAGTAAGTCAGTAAGTCAGTAAGTCGGTTAAGACAGTAAGTAAGACAGTAAGTAAGACAGTAAGTAAGTCAGCAAGACAGTAAGACAGTCAGTAAGTAAGTCAGTAAGACAGTAAGACAGTCAGTAAGACAGTAAGCAAGTCAGTAAGACAGTAAGTATGTAAGACAGTAAGACAGTAAGACAGTAAATAAGACAGTCAGTAAGTAAGACAGTAAGACAATCAGTAAGTAAGACAGTAAGACAGTAAGTCAGTCAGTCAGTAAGACAGTAAGTAAGACAGTAAGACAGTAAGTAAGACAGTCAGTAAGTAAGACAGTCAGTCAGTAAGTCAGTAAGTCAGTCAGTCAGTCAGTAAGACAGTCAGGAAGTCAGTAAGACAGTCAGTAAGACAGTAAGAAAGTCAGTAAGACAGTAAGACAGTCAGTAAGACAGTAAGTCAGTAAGACAGTAAGTAAGACAGTAAGAAAGTCAGTAAGACAGTAAGACAGTCAGTAAGACAGTAAGAAAGTCAGTAAGACAGTCAGTAAGACAGTAAGCAAGTCAGTAAGACAGTAAGACAGTCAGTAAGACAGTAAGTAAGACAGTAAGACTGTAACTAAGTAAGTAAGACAGTCAGAAAGTAAGACAGTCAGTCAGTCAGTCAGTAAGTCAGTAAGTAAGACAGCCAGTAAGTCTGTCAGTAAGACAGTAAGACAGTCAGTAAATAAGACAGTAAGTAAGACAGTAAGTCAGTAAGACAGTCATTAAGTAAGACAGTAAGTAAGACACTAAATAAGTCAGTAAGTCAGTCAGTAAGTCAGTCAGTAAGTCAGTAAGTCAGTAAGACAGTAAGAAAGTCAGTAAGTAAGACAGTAAGACAGTAAGACAGTCAGTAAGACAGTAAGCAAGTCAGTAAGACAGTAAGTAAGTCAGCAAGACAGTAAGACAGTCAGTAAGTAAGTCAGCAAGACAGTAAGACAGTAAGACAGTAAGACAGTCAGTAAGTAAGACAGTCAGTAAGTAAGACAGTAAGACAGTCAGTAAGTCAGTAAGACAGTAAGACAGTCAGTAAGTCAGTCAGTAAGTCAGTCAGTCAGTCAGTCAGTCAGTAAGACAATCAGTAAGTCAGTAAGACAGTCAGTAAGTCAGTAAGTCAGTAAGTCAGTAAGACAGTAAGTAAGACACTAAGTCAGTAGACAGTAAGTCAGTAAGTCAGTAAGTTAGACAGTAAGCAAGTCAGTAAGACAGTAAGTATGTAAGACAGTAAGACAGTAAGACAGTAAGTAAGACACTAAATAAGTCAGTAAGTCAGTCAGTAAGTCAGTAAGCAAGTCAGTAAGACAGTATGTAAGACAGTAAGACAGTCAGTAAGACAGTAAGCAAGTCAGTAAGACAGTAAGTATGTAAGACAGTAAGACAGTAAGACAGTAAGTAAGACACTAAATAAGTCAGTAAGTCAGTCAGTAAGTCAGTCAGTCAGTAAGACAGTAAGACAGTAAGTAAGACAGTCAGTAAGTAAGACAGTCAGTAAGACAGTCAGTCAGTAAGTCAGTAAGTCGGTAAGACAGTAAGTAAGACAGTAAGTCAGTAAGACAGTCAGTAAGACAGTAAGTAAGACAGTAAGACAGTAAGACAGTCAGTCAGTAAGTAAGACAGTAAGACAGTCAGTAAGACAGTAAGCAAGTCAGTAAGACAGTAAGTAAGTCAGCAAGACAGTAAGACAGTCAGTAAGTAAGTCAGCAAGACAGTAAGACAGTAAGACAGTAAGACAGTCAGTAAGTAAGACAGTCAGTAAGTAAGACAGTAAGACAGTCAGTAAGTCAGTAAGACAGTAAGACAGTCAGTAAGTCAGTCAGTAAGTCAGTCAGTCAGTCAGTCAGTCAGTAAGACAGTCAGTAAGTCAGTAAGTCAGTAAGTCAGTAAGACAGTAAGTCAGTAGACAGTAAGTCAGTAAGTCAGTAAGTTAGACAGTAAGACAGTAAGACAGTCAGTAAGTCAGTAAGTCGGTAAGACAGTAAGTAAGACAGTAAGTCAGTAAGACAGTCAGTAAGACAGTAAGTAAGACAGTAAGACAGTAAGACACTAAATAAGTCAGTAAGTCAGTCAGTCAGTAAGACAGTAAGTAAGACAGTAAGACAGTAAGTAAGACAGTCAGTAAGTAAGACAGTCAGTAAGACAGTCAGTCAGTAAGTCAGTAAGTCGGTAAGACAGTAAGTAAGACAGTAAGTCAGTAAGACAGTCAGTGAGACAGTAAGTAAGACAGTAAGACAGTCAGTAAGACAGTAAGTCAGTAAGACATTAAGAACGACAGTCAGTAAGTAAGACAGTCAGTAAGTAAGACAGTAAGACAGTCATTAAGTCAGTAAGACAGTAAGTAAGACAGTAAGACAGTAAGTAAGACAGTCAGTAAGTAAGACAGTCAGTAAGACAGTCAGTCAGTCAGTCAGTAAGTCAGTAAGTCGGTAAGACAGTAAGTAAGACAGTAAGTCAGTAAGACAGTCAGTAAGACAGTAAGACAGTAAGTAAGACACTAAATAAGTCAGTAAGTCAGTCAGTCAGTAAGACAGTAAGTAAGACAGTAAGACAGTAAGACAGTCAGTAAGTAAGACAGTCAGTAAGACAGTCAGTCAGTAAGTCAGTAAGTCGGTAAGACAGTAAGTAAGACAGTAAGTCAGTAAGACAGTCAGTGAGACAGTAAGTAAGACAGTAAGACAGTCAGTAAGACAGTAAGTCAGTAAGACAGTAAGAACGACAGTCAGTAAGTAAGACAGTAAGACAGTCATTAAGTCAGTAAGACAGTAAGACAGTCAGTAAGTCAGTCAGTAAGACAGTCAGTAAGTCAGTAAGACAGTCAGTAAGTAAGTCAGTAAGTCAGTAAGTTAGACAGTAGGACAGTAAGTCAGTCAGTAAGTCAGTAAGTAAGACAGTCAGTAAGTGAGTCAGTAAGACAGTAAGACAGTCAGTAAGACAGTAAGCAAGTCAGTAAGACAGTAAGTATGTAAGACAGTAAGACAGTAAGACAGTAAGTAAGACAGTCAGTAAGACAGTAAGCAAGTCAGTAAGACAGTAAGTATGTAAGACAGTAAGACAGTAAGTAAGACAGTCAGTAAGTAAGACAGTAAGACAGTCAGTAAGTAAGACAGTAAGACAGTAAGTAAGACACTAAATAAGTCAGTAAGTCAGTCAGCAAGTCAGTCAGTCAGTAAGACAGTAAGTAAGACAGTAAGACAGTAAGTAAGACAGTCAGTAAGTAACAAAGTCAGTAAGACAGTCAGTCAGTAAGTCAGTAAGTCGGTAAGACAGTAAGTAAGACAGTAAGTCAGTAAGACAGTAAGTAAGACAGTAAGACAGTAAGACAGTCAGTAAGTAAGACAGTAAGTAAGACAGTCAGTAAGTAACACAGTCAGTAAGACAGTCAGTCAGTAAGTCAGTAAGTCGGTAAGACAGTAAGTAAGACAGTAAGTCAGTAAGACAGACAGTAAGACAGTAAGACAGTCAGTAAGTAAGACAGTAAGTAAGACAGTCAGTAAGTAAGACAGTAAGTAAGACACTAAATAAGTCAGTAAGTCAGTCAGTAAGTCAGTCAGTAAGTCAGTGAGACAGTAAGACAGTTAGTAAGTCAGTAAGACAGTAAGACAGTCAGTAAGTTAGTCAATAAGTCAGTCAGTCAGTCAGTCAGTCAGTCAGTCAGTAAGACAGTCAGTAAGACAGTCAGTAAGTAAGTCAGTCAGTAAGTAAGACAGTAAGACAGTCAGTAAGTCAGTAAGACAGTAAGTAAGACAGTCAGTAAGTCAGTAAGACAGTCAGTAAGACAGTCAGTAAGTCAGTCCGTAAGTCAGTCAGTCAGTCAGTAAGACAGTCAGTAAGTCAGTAAGACAGTCAGTAAGTAAGTCAGTAAGTCAGTCAGTCAGTCAGTAAGTCAGTAAGTAAGACAGTAAGTAAGACAGTAAGACAGTAAGTAAGACAGTCAGTAAGTTAGACAGTCAGTAAGACAGTCAGTCAGTAAGTCAGTAAGTCGGTAAGACAGTACGACAGTAAGTCAGTAAGACAGTCAGTAAGACAGTCAGTAAGTAAGACAGTCAGTAAGACAGACAGTCAGTAAGACAGTCAGTCAGTAAGTCAGTAAGTCGGTAAGACAGTACGACAGTAAGTCAGTAAGACAGTCAGTAAGACAGTCAGTAAGTAAGACAGTCAGTAAGACAGTCAGTCAGTAAGTCAGTAAGTAAGACAGTAAGTAAGACAGTAAGACAGTAAGTAAGACAGTCAGTAAGTTAGTAAGTAAGACAGTAAGTAAGACACTAAATAAGTCAGCAAGACAGTAAGTAAGTCAGTAAGACAGTAAGTCAGTAAGTCAGTCAGTAAGTCAGTCAGTCAGTCAGTCAGTCAGTCAGTAAGTCAGTAAGTAAGACAGTAAGTAAGACAGTAAGACAGTAAGTAAGACAGTCAGTAAGTTAGACAGTCAGTAAGACAGTCAGTCAGTAAGTCAGTAAGTCGGTAAGACAGTACGACAGTAAGTCAGTAAGACAGTCAGTAAGACAGTCAGTAAGTAAGACAGTCAGTAAGACAGACAGTCAGTAAGACAGTCAGTCAGTAAGTCAGTAAGTCGGTAAGACAGTACGACAGTAAGTCAGTAAGACAGTCAGTAAGACAGTCAGTAAGTAAGACAGTCAGTAAGACAGTCAGTCAGTAAGTCAGTAAGTCGGTAAGACAGTCAGTAAGACAGTAAGTATGTAAGACAGTAAGACTGTAAGACAGTAAGTAAGACAGTCAGTAAGTAAGACAGTAAGACAGTCAGTAAGTAAGACAGTAAGACAGTAAGTAAGACACTAAATAAGTCAGTAAGTCAGTCAGTCAGTAAGACAGTAAGTAAGACAGTAAGACAGTAAGTAAGACAGTCAGTAAGTAAGACAGTCAGTAAGACAGTCAGTCAGTAAGTCAGTCAGTAAGACAGTAAGTTAGACAGTAAGTCAGTAAGTCAGTCAGTAAGTCAGTAAGTAAGACACTCAGTAAGTCAGTAAGTCAGTAAGTAATACAGTCAGTAAGTAAGTCAGTAAGACAGTAAGTAAGACAGTAAGACAGTAAGTCAGTCAGTAAGTCAGTAAGTAAGACAGTCAGTAAGTCAGTAAGACAGTAAGACAGACAGTAAGTCAGTAAGTAAGACAGTAAGTAAGACACTAAATAAGTCAGCAAGACAGTAAGTAAGTCAGTAAGACAGTAAGTCAGTAAGTCAGTCAGTAAGTCAGTCAGTCAGTCAGTCAGTAAGTCAGTAAGTAAGACAGTAAGTAAGACAGTAAGACAGTAAGTAAGACAGTCAGTAAGTTAGACAGTCAGTAAGACAGTCAGTCAGTAAGTCAGTAAGTCGGTAAGACAGTACGACAGTAAGTCAGTAAGACAGTCAGTAAGACAGTCAGTAAGTAAGACAGTCAGTAAGACAGACAGTCAGTAAGACAGTCAGTCAGTAAGTCAGTAAGTCGGTAAGACAGTACGACAGTAAGTCAGTAAGACAGTCAGTAAGACAGTCAGTAAGTAAGACAGTCAGTCAGTAAGTCAGTAAGTCGGTAAGACAGTCAGTAAGACAGTAAGTAAGACAGTAAGACAGTAAGACAGTCAGTACGTAAGACAGTAAGACAGTAAGTCAGTAAGTCAGTCAGTAAGTCAGTAAGTCAGTAAGACAGTAAGAAAGTCAGTAAGTAAGACAGTAAGACAGTAAGACAGTCAGTAAGTCAGTAAGTAAGACAGTCAGTAAGTCAGTAAGACAGTCAGTAAGTCAGTAAGTAAGACAGTAAGTAAGACACTAAATAAGTCAGCAAGACAGTAAGTAAGTCAGTAAGACAGTAAGTCAGTAAGTCAGTCAGTAAGTCAGTCAGTCAGTAAGTAAGACAGTAAGTAAGACACTAAATACGTCAGCAAGACAGTAAGTAAGTCAGTAAGACAGTAAGTCAGTAAGTCAGTCAGTAAGTCAGTCAGTCAGTCAGTCAGTAAGTCAGTAAGTCAGTCAGTAAGTCCGTAAGTCAGTAAGTCAGTAAGTCAGTAAGTCGGTTAAGACAGTAAGACAGTAAGTAAGACAGTAAGTAAGTCAGCAAGACAGTAAGACAGTCAGTAAGTAAGTCAGTAAGACAGTAAGACAGTCAGTAAGACAGTAAGCAAGTCAGTAAGACAGTAAGTATGTAAGACAGTAAGACAGTAAGACAGTAAATAAGACAGTCAGTAAGTAAGACAGTAAGACAATCAGTAAGTAAGACAGTAAGACAGTAAGTCAGTCAGTCAGTAAGACAGTAAGTAAGACAGTAAGACAGTAAGTAAGACAGTCAGTAAGTAAGACAGTCAGTCAGTAAGTCAGTAAGTCAGTCAGTCAGTCAGTAAGACAGTCAGGAAGTCAGTAAGACAGTCAGTAAGACAGTAAGAAAGTCAGTAAGACAGTAAGACAGTCAGTAAGACAGTAAGTCAGTAAGACAGTAAGTAAGACAGTAAGAAAGTCAGTAAGACAGTAAGACAGTCAGTAAGACAGTAAGAAAGTCAGTAAGACAGTCAGTAAGACAGTAAGCAAGTCAGTAAGACAGTAAGACAGTCAGTAAGACAGTAAGTAAGACAGTAAGACTGTAACTAAGTAAGTAAGACAGTCAGAAAGTAAGACAGTCAGTCAGTCAGTCAGTCAGTAAGTCAGTAAGTAAGACAGCCAGTAAGTCTGTCAGTAAGACAGTAAGACAGTCAGTAAATAAGACAGTAAGTAAGACAGTAAGTCAGTAAGACAGTCATTAAGTAAGACAGTAAGTAAGACACTAAATAAGTCAGTAAGTCAGTCAGTAAGTCAGTCAGTAAGTCAGTAAGTCAGTAAGACAGTAAGAAAGTCAGTAAGTAAGACAGTAAGACAGTAAGACAGTCAGTAAGACAGTAAGCAAGTCAGTAAGACAGTAAGTAAGTCAGCAAGACAGTAAGACAGTCAGTAAGTAAGTCAGCAAGACAGTAAGACAGTAAGACAGTAAGACAGTCAGTAAGTAAGACAGTCAGTAAGTAAGACAGTAAGACAGTCAGTAAGTCAGTAAGACAGTAAGACAGTCAGTAAGTCAGTCAGTAAGTCAGTCAGTCAGTCAGTCAGTCAGTAAGACAATCAGTAAGTCAGTAAGACAGTCAGTAAGTCAGTAAGTCAGTAAGACAGTAAGTAAGACACTAAGTCAGTAGACAGTAAGTCAGTAAGTCAGTAAGTTAGACAGTAAGCAAGTCAGTAAGACAGTAAGTATGTAAGACAGTAAGACAGTAAGACAGTAAGTAAGACACTAAATAAGTCAGTAAGTCAGTCAGTAAGTCAGTAAGCAAGTCAGTAAGACAGTATGTAAGACAGTAAGACAGTCAGTAAGACAGTAAGCAAGTCAGTAAGACAGTAAGTATGTAAGACAGTAAGACAGTAAGACAGTAAGTAAGACACTAAATAAGTCAGTAAGTCAGTCAGTAAGTCAGTCAGTCAGTAAGACAGTAAGACAGTAAGTAAGACAGTCAGTAAGTAAGACAGTCAGTAAGACAGTCAGTCAGTAAGTCAGTAAGTCGGTAAGACAGTAAGTAAGACAGTAAGTCAGTAAGACAGTCAGTAAGACAGTAAGTAAGACAGTAAGACAGTAAGACAGTCAGTCAGTAAGTAAGACAGTAAGACAGTCAGTAAGACAGTAAGCAAGTCAGTAAGACAGTAAGTAAGTCAGCAAGACAGTAAGACAGTCAGTAAGTAAGTCAGCAAGACAGTAAGACAGTAAGACAGTAAGACAGTCAGTAAGTAAGACAGTCAGTAAGTAAGACAGTAAGACAGTCAGTAAGTCAGTAAGACAGTAAGACAGTCAGTAAGTCAGTCAGTAAGTCAGTCAGTCAGTCAGTCAGTCAGTAAGACAGTCAGTAAGTCAGTAAGACAGTCAGTAAGTCAGTAAGTCAGTAAGTCAGTAAGACAGTAAGTCAGTAGACAGTAAGTCAGTAAGTCAGTAAGTTAGACAGTAAGACAGTAAGACAGTCAGTAAGTCAGTAAGTCGGTAAGACAGTAAGTAAGACAGTAAGTCAGTAAGACAGTCAGTAAGACAGTAAGTAAGACAGTAAGACAGTAAGTAAGACACTAAATAAGTCAGTAAGTCAGTCAGTCAGTAAGACAGTAAGTAAGACAGTAAGACAGTAAGTAAGACAGTCAGTAAGTAAGACAGTCAGTAAGACAGTCAGTCAGTAAGTCAGTAAGTCGGTAAGACAGTAAGTAAGACAGTAAGTCAGTAAGACAGTCAGTGAGACAGTAAGTAAGACAGTAAGACAGTCAGTAAGACAGTAAGTCAGTAAGACATTAAGAACGACAGTCAGTAAGTAAGACAGTCAGTAAGTAAGACAGTAAGACAGTCATTAAGTCAGTAAGACAGTAAGACAGTCAGTAAGTCAGTCAGTCAATCAGTCAGTAAGACAGTCAGTAAGTCAGTAAGACAGTCAGTAAGTAAGTCAGTAAGTCAGTAAGTTAGACAGTAGGACAGTAAGTCAGTCAGTAAGTCAGTAAGTAAGACAGTCAGTATGTGAGTCAGTAAGACAGTAAGACAGTCAGTAAGACAGTAAGCAAGTCAGTAAGACAGTAAGTATGTAACACAGTAAGACAGTAAGACAGTAAGTAAGACAGTCAGTAAGTAAGACAGTAAGACAGTCAGTAAGACAGTAAGACAGTAAGTAAGACACTAAATAAGTCAGTAAGTCAGTCAGCAAGTCAGTCAGTCAGTAAGACAGTAAGTAAGACAGTAAGACAGTAAGTAAGACAGTCAGTAAGTAACACAGTCAGTAAGACAGTCAGTCAGTAAGTCAGTAAGTCGGTAAGACAGTAAGTAAGACAGTAAGTCAGTAAGACAGTAAGTAAGACAGTAAGACAGTAAGACAGTCAGTAAGTAAGGCAGTAAGTAAGACAGTCAGTAAGTAACACAGTCAGTAAGACAGTCAGTCAGTAAGTCAGTAAGTCGGTAAGACAGTAAGTAAGACAGTAAGTCAGTAAGACAGTAAGTAAGACAGTAAGACAGTAAGACAGTCAGTAAGTAAGACAGTAAGTAAGACACTAAATAAGTCAGTAAGTCAGTCAGTAAGTCAGTCAGTAAGTCAGTGAGACAGTAAGACAGTTAGTAAGTCAGTAAGACAGTAAGACAGTCAGTAAGTTAGTCAGTAAGTCAGTCAGTCAGTCAGTCAGTCAGTCAGTAAGACAGTCAGTAAGGCAGTCAGTAAGTCAGTCAGTAAGTAAGACAGTAAGACAGTCAGTAAGTCAGTAAGACAGTAAGTAAGACAGTCAGTAAGTCAGTAAGACAGTCAGTAAGACAGTCAGTAAGTCAGTCCGTAAGTCAGTCAGTCAGTCAGTAAGACAGTCAGTAAGTCAGTAAGACAGTCAGTAAGTAAGTCAGTAAGTCAGCAAGACAGTAAGTAAGTCAGTAAGACAGTAAGTCAGTAAGTCAGTAAGTCGGTAAGACAGTAAGTAAGACAGTAAGTCAGTAAGACAGTCAGTAAGACAGTAAGTAAGACAGTAAGACAGTCAGTAAGTAAGACAGTAAGTAAGACACTAAATAAGTCAGTAAGTCAGTAAGACAGTAAGAAAGTCAGTAAGTCAGTAAGACAGTAAGACAGTAAGACAGTCAGTAAGACAGTAAGCAAGTCAGTAAGACAGTAAGTATGTAAGACAGTAAGACAGTAAGACAGTAAGTAAGACACTAAAAAAGTCAGTAAGTCAGTCAGTAAGTCAGTCAGTCAGTAAGACAGTAAGTAAGACAGTAAGACAGTAAGTAAGACAGTCAGTAAGTAAGACAGTCAGTAAGTAAGACAGTAAGTAAGACACTAAATAAGTCAGCAAGACAGTAAGTAAGTCAGTAAGACTGTAAGTCAGTAAGTCAGTCAGTAAGTCAGTCAGTCAGTCAGTCAGTAAGTCAGTAAGACACTAAATAAGTCAGCAAGACAGTAAGTAAGTCAGTAAGACAGTAAGTCAGTAAGTCAGTCAGTAAGTCAGTAAGTCAGTCAGTCAGTTAGTCAGTAAGTCAGTCAGTAAGTCAGTCAGTAAGTCAGTAAGTCAGTAAGTCGGTTAAGACAGTAAGTAAGACAGTAAGTCAGTAAGACCGTCAGTAAGACAGTAAGACAGTTAGACAGTAAGACAGTAAGACAGTAAGTAAGACAGTAAGACAGTAAGCAATACACTAAATAAGCCAGTAAGTCAGTCAGTAAGTCAGTCAGTAAGTCAGTAAGTCAGTAAGTCAGTAAGACAGTAAGAAAGTCAGTAAGTAAGACAGTAAGACAGTAAGCAAGTCAGTAAGACAGTAAGCAAATCAGTAAGACAGTCAGTAAGTAAGACAGTAAGACAGTAAGTAAGTAAGACAGTAATACAGTAAGTAAGACACTAAATAAGTCAGTAACTCAGTCAGTAAGTCAGTCAGTCAGTAAGACAGTAAGACAGTAAGTAAGACAGTCAGTAAGTAAGACAGTCAGTAAGACAGTCAGTCAGTAAGTCAGTAAGTCAGTAAGACAGTAAGTCAGTAAGACAGTAAGACAGTAAGACAGTAAGACAGTCAGTAAGTAAGACAGTAAGTAAGACAGTCAGTAAGTCAGTCAGTAAGTCAGTCAGTCAGTCAGACAGTAAGACAGTCAGTAAGACAGTAAGACAGTCAGTAAGTAAGACAGTAAGTAAGACAGTCAGTAAGTCAGTCAGTAAGTCAGTCAGTCAGTCAGACAGTAAGACAGTCAGTAAGTCAGTAAGACAGTAAGTAAGACACTAAATAAGTCAGGAAGACAGTAAGTCAGTAAGACAGTAAGTCAGTAAGTCAGTCAGTAAGTCAGTCAGTCAGTCAGTCAGTAAGTCAGTAAGTCAGTCAGTAAGTCCGTAAGTCAGTAAGTCAGTAAGTCGGTTAAGACAGTAAGTAAGACAGTAAGTCAGTAAGACAGTCATTAAGACAGTAAGACAGTCAGTAAGACAGTAAGACAGTAAGACAGTCAGTAAGACAGTAAGCAAGTCAGTAAGACAGTAAGTATGTAAGACAGTAAGAAAGACAGTAAGACAGTCAGTAAGACAGTAAGCAAGTCAGTAAGACAGTAAGACAGTCAGTAAGTCAGTAAGTAAGACAGTAAGACTGTAACTAAGTAAGACAGTCAGAAAGTAAGACAGTCAGTAAGTCTGTCAGTAAGACAGTAAGACAGTCAGTAAATAAGACAGTAAGTAAGACAGTAAGTCAGTAAGACAGTCATTAAGTAAGACAGTAAGTAAGACACTAAATAAGTCAGTAAGTCAGTCAGTAAGTCAGTCAGTAAGTCAGTAAGTCAGTAAGACAGTAAGAAAGTCAGTAAGTAAGACAGTAGGACAGTAAGACAGTCAGTAAGACAGTAAGCAAGTCAGTAAGACAGTAAGTAAGTCAGCAAGACAGTAAGACAGTCAGTAAGTAAGTCAGCAAGACAGTAAGACAGTAAGACAGTAAGACAGTCAGTAAGTAAGACAGTCAGTAAGTAAGACAGTAAGACAGTCAGTAAGTCAGTAAGACAGTAAGACAGTCAGTAAGTCAGTCAGTAAGTCAGTCAGTCAGTCAGTCAGTCAGTAAGACAGTCAGTAAGTCAGTAAGACAGTCAGTAAGTCAGTAAGTCAGTAAGACAGTAAGTAAGACAGTAAGCAAGTCAGTAAGACAGTAAGTATGTAAGACAGTAAGACAGTAAGACAGTAAGTAAGACACAAAATAAGTCAGTAAGTCAGTCAGTAAGTCAGTAAGCAAGTCAGTAAGACAGTAAGTATGTAAGACAGTAAGACAGTCAGTAAGACAGTAAGCAAGTCAGTAAGACAGTAAGTATGTAAGACAGTAAGACAGTAAGACAGTAAGTAAAGACACTAAATAAGTCAGTAAGTCAGTCAGTAAGTCAGTCAGTCAGTAAGACAGTAAGACAGTAAGTAAGACAGTCAGTAAGTAAGACAGTCAGTAAGACAGTCAGTCAGTAAGTCAGTAAGTCGGTAAGACAGTAAGTAAGACAGTAAGTCAGTAAGACAGTCAGTAAGACAGTAAGTAAGACAGTAAGACAGTAAGACAGTCAGTCAGTAAGTAAGACAGTAAGACAGTCAGTAAGACAGTAAGCAAGTCAGTAAGACAGTAAGTAAGTCAGCAAGACAGTAAGACAGTCAGTAAGTAAGTCAGCAAGACAGTAAGACAGTAAGACAGTCAGTAAGTAAGACAGTCAGTAAGTAAGACAGTAAGACAGTCAGTAAGTCAGTAAGACAGTAAGACAGTCAGTAAGTCAGTCAGTAAGTCAGTCAGTCAGTCAGTCAGTCAGTAAGACAGTCAGTAAGTCAGTAAGACAGTCAGTATGTCAGTAAGTCAGTAAGTCAGTAAGACAGTAAGTAAGACAGTAAGTCAGTAGACAGTAAGTCAGTAAGTCAGTAAGTTAGACAGTAAGACAGTAAGACAGTCAGTAAGTCAGTAAGACAGTAAGACAGTAAGACAGTCAGTAAGACAGTAAGCAAGTCAGTAAGACAGTAAGTATGTAAGACAGTAAGACAGCAAGACAGTAAGTAAGACACTAAATAAGTCAGTAAGTCAGTCAGTAAGTCAGTCAGTCAGTAAGACAGTAAGTAAGACAGTAAGACAGTAAGTAAGACAGTCAGTAAGTAAGACAGTCAGTAAGACAGTCAGTCAGTAAGTCAGTAAGTCGGTAAGACAGTAAGTAAGACAGTAAGTCAGTAAGACAGTCAGTAAGACAGTAAGTAAGACAGTAAGACAGTAAGACAGTCAGTAAGTAAGACAGTAAGACAGTCATTAAGTCAGTAAGACAGTAAGTAAGACAGTCAGTAAGTCAGTCAGTCAATCAGTCAGTAAGACAGTCAGTAAATCAGTAAGACAGTCAGTAAGTAAGTCAGTAAGTCAATAAGACAGTAAGTAAGACACTAAGTCAGTAAGACAGTAAGTCAGTAAGTCAGTAAGTTAGACAGTAAGACAGTAAGTCAGTCAGTAAGTCAGTAAGTAAGACAGTCAGTAAGTAAGACAGTCAGTAAGACAGTCAGTCAGTAAGTCAGTAAGTCGGTAAGACAGTAAGTAAGACAGTAAGTCAGTAAGACAGTCAGTAAGACAGTCAGTAAGACAGTCAGTCAGTAAGTCAGTAAGTCGGTAAGACAGTAAGTAAGACAGTAAGTCAGTAAGACAGTCAGTAAGACAGTAAGCAAGTCAGTAAGACAGTAAGTATGTAAGACAGTAAGACAGCAAGACAGTAAGACAGTCAGTAAGTAAGACAGTAAGACAGTCAGTAAGTAAGACAGTAAGACAGTAAGTAAGACACTAAATAAGTCAGTAAGTCAGTCAGTAAGTCAGTCAGTCAGTAAGACAGTAAGTAAGACAGTAAGACAGTAAGTAAGACAGTCAGTAAGTAAGACAGTCAGTAAGACAGTCAGTCAGTCAGTCAGTAAGTCAGTAAGTCGGTAAGACAGTAAGACAGTAAGTCAGTAAGACAGTCAGTAAGACAGTAAGTAAGACAGTAAGACAGTAAGTAAGACACTAAATAAGTCAGTAAGTCAGTCAGTCAGTAAGACAGTAAGTAAGACAGTAAGACAGTAAGTAAGACAGTCAGTAAGTAAGACAGTCAGTAAGACAGTCAGTCAGTAAGTCGGTAAGACAGTAAGTAAGACAGTAAGTCAGTAAGACAGTCAGTGAGACAGTAAGTAAGACAGTAAGACAGTCAGTAAGACAGTAAGTCAGTAAGACATTAAGAACGACAGTCAGTAAGTAAGACAGTCAGTAAGTAAGACAGTAAGACAGTCATTAAGTCAGTAAGACAGTAAGACAGTCAGTAAGTCAGTCAGTCAATCAGTCAGTAAGACAGTCAGTAAGTCAGTAAGACAGTCAGTAAGTAAGTCAGTAAGTCAGTAAGTTAGACAGTAGGACAGTAAGTCAGTCAGTAAGTCAGTAAGTAAGACAGTCAGTATGTGAGTCAGTAAGACAGTAAGACAGTCAGTAAGACAGTAAGCAAGTCAGTAAGACAGTAAGTATGTAAGACAGTAAGACAGTAAGACAGTAAGTAAGACAGTCAGTAAGTAAGACAGTAAGACAGTCAGTAAGTAAGACAGTAAGACAGTAAGTAAGACACTAAATAAGTCAGTAAGTCAGTCAGCAAGTCAGTCAGTCAGTAAGACAGTAAGTAAGACAGTAAGACAGTAAGTAAGACAGTCAGTAAGTAACACAGTCAGTAACACAGTCAGTCAGTAAGTCAGTAAGTCGGTAAGACAGTAAGTAAGACAGTAAGTCAGTAAGACAGTAAGTAAGACAGTAAGACAGTAAGACAGTCAGTAAGTAAGGCAGTAAGTAAGACAGTCAGTAAGTAACACAGTCAGTAAGACAGTCAGTCAGTAAGTCAGTAAGTCGGTAAGACAGTAAGACAGTAAGTCAGTAAGACAGTAAGTAAGACAGTAAGACAGTAAGACAGTCAGTAAGTAAGACAGTAAGTAAGACACTAAATAAGTCAGTAAGTCAGTCAGTAAGTCAGTCAGTAAGTCAGTGAGACAGTAAGACAGTTAGTAAGTCAGTAAGACAGTAAGACAGTCAGTAAGTTAGTCAGTAAGTCAGTCAGTCAGTCAGTCAGTCAGTCAGTAAGACAGTCAGTAAGTCAGTCAGTAAGTCAGTCAGTAAGTAAGACAGTAAGACAGTCAGTAAGTCAGTAAGACAGTAAGTAAGACAGTCAGTAAGTCAGTAAGACAGTCAGTAAGACAGTCAGTAAGTCAGTCCGTAAGTCAGTCAGTCAGTCAGTAAGACAGTCAGTAAGTCAGTAAGACAGTCAGTAAGTAAGTCAGTAAGTCAGCAAGACAGTAAGTAAGTCAGTAAGACAGTAAGTCAGTAAGTCAGTAAGTCGGTAAGACAGTAAGTAAGACAGTAAGTCAGTAAGACAGTCAGTAAGACAGTAAGTAAGACAGTAAGACAGTCAGTAAGTAAGACAGTAAGTAAGACACTAAATAAGTCAGTAAGTCAGTAAGACAGTAAGAAAGTCAGTAAGTCAGTAAGACAGTAAGACAGTAAGACAGTCAGTAAGACAGTAAGCAAGTCAGTAAGACAGTAAGTATGTAAGACAGTAAGACAGTAAGACAGTAAGTAAGACACTAAAAAAGTCAGTAAGTCAGTCAGTAAGTCAGTCAGTCAATCAGTCAGTAAGACAGTCAGTAAGTCAGTAAGACAGTCAGTAAGTAAGTCAGTAAGTCAGTAAGTTAGACAGTAGGACAGTAAGTCAGTCAGTAAGTCAGTAAGTAAGACAGTCAGTAAGTGAGTCAGTAAGACAGTAAGACAGTCAGTAAGACAGTAAGCAAGTCAGTAAGACAGTCAGTGAGACAGTAAGTAAGACAGTAAGACAGTCAGTAAGACAGTAAGTCAGTAAGACAGTAAGAACGACAGTCAGTAAGTAAGACAGTCAGTAAGTAAGACAGTAAGACAGTCATTAAGTCAGTAAGACAGTAAGACAGTCAGTAAGTCAGTCAGTCAATCAGTCAGTAAGACAGTCAGTAAGTCAGTAAGACAGTCAGTAAGTAAGTCAGTAAGTCAGTAAGTTAGACAGTAGGACAGTAAGTCAGTTAGTAAGTCAGTAAGTAAGACAGTCAGTAAGTGAGTCAGTAAGACAGTAAGACAGTCAGTAAGACAGTAAGCAAGTCAGTAAGACAGTAAGTATGTAAGACAGTAAGACAGTAAGACAGTAAGACAGTAAGTAAGACAGTCAGTAAGTAAGACAGTAAGACAGTCAGTAAGTAAGACAGTAAGACAGTAAGTAAGACACTAAATAAGTCAGTAAGTCAGTCAGCAAGTCAGTCAGTCAGTAAGACAGTAAGTAAGACAGTAAGACAGTAAGTAAGACAGTCAGTAAGTAACAAAGTCAGTAAGACAGTCAGTCAGTAAGTCAGTAAGTCGGTAAGACAGTAAGTAAGACAGTAAGTCAGTAAGACAGTAAGTAAGACAGTAAGACAGTAAGACAGTCAGTAAGTAAGACAGTAAGTAAGACAGTCAGTAAGTAACACAGTCAGTAAGACAGTCAGTCAGTAAGTCAGTAAGTCGGTAAGACAGTAAGTAAGACAGTAAGTCAGTAAGACAGTCAGTAAGACAGTAAGTAAGACAGTAAGACAGTAAGACAGTCAGTAAGTAAGACAGTAAGTAAGACACTAAATAAGTCAGTAAGTCAGTCAGTAAGTCAGTCAGTAAGTCAGTGAGACAGTAAGACAGTTAGTAAGTCAGTAAGACAGTAAGACAGTCAGTAAGTTAGTCAGTAAGTCAGTCAGTCAGTCAGTCAGTCAGTCAGTCAGTAAGACAGTCAGTAAGTAAGACAGTAAGACAGTCAGTAAGTCAGTAAGACAGTAAGTAAGACAGTCAGTAAGTCAGTAAGACAGTCAGTAAGACAGTCAGTAAGTCAGTCCGTAAGTCAGTCAGTCAGTCAGTAAGACAGTCAGTAAGTCAGTAAGACAGTCAGTAAGTCAGTAAGTCAGTAAGACAGTAAGTAAGACACTAAATAAGTCAGCAAGACAGTAAGTAAGTCAGTAAGACAGTAAGTCAGTAAGTCAGTAAGTCGGTAAGACAGTAAGTAAGACAGTAAGTCAGTAAGACAGTCAGTAAGTCAGTAAGACAGTCAGTAAGTAAGTCAGTAAGTCAGTAAGTTAGACAGTAGGACAGTAAGTCAGTCAGTAAGTCAGTAAGTAAGACAGTCAGTAAGTGAGTCAGTAAGACAGTAAGACAGTCAGTAAGACAGTAAGCAAGTCAGTAAGACAGTCAGTGAGACAGTAAGTAAGACAGTAAGACAGTCAGTAAGACAGTAAGTCAGTAAGACAGTAAGAACGACAGTCAGTAAGTAAGACAGTCAGTAAGTAAGACAGTAAGACAGTCATTAAGTCAGTAAGACAGTAAGACAGTCAGTAAGTCAGTCAGTCAATCAGTCAGTAAGACAGTCAGTAAGTCAGTAAGACAGTCAGTAAGTAAGTCAGTAAGTCAGTAAGTTAGACAGTAGGACAGTAAGTCAGTTAGTAAGTCAGTAAGTAAGACAGTCAGTAAGTGAGTCAGTAAGACAGTAAGACAGTCAGTAAGACAGTAAGCAAGTCAGTAAGACAGTAAGTATGTAAGACAGTAAGACAGTAAGACAGTAAGACAGTAAGTAAGACAGTCAGTAAGTAAGACAGTAAGACAGTCAGTAAGTAAGACAGTAAGACAGTAAGTAAGACACTAAATAAGTCAGTAAGTCAGTCAGCAAGTCAGTCAGTCAGTAAGACAGTAAGTAAGACAGTAAGACAGTAAGTAAGACAGTCAGTAAGTAACAAAGTCAGTAAGACAGTCAGTCAGTAAGTCAGTAAGTCGGTAAGACAGTAAGTAAGACAGTAAGTCAGTAAGACAGTAAGTAAGACAGTAAGACAGTAAGACAGTCAGTAAGTAAGACAGTAAGTAAGACAGTCAGTAAGTAACACAGTCAGTAAGACAGTCAGTCAGTAAGTCAGTAAGTCGGTAAGACAGTAAGTAAGACAGTAAGTCAGTAAGACAGTCAGTAAGACAGTAAGTAAGACAGTAAGACAGTAAGACAGTCAGTAAGTAAGACAGTAAGTAAGACACTAAATAAGTCAGTAAGTCAGTCAGTAAGTCAGTCAGTAAGTCAGTGAGACAGTAAGACAGTTAGTAAGTCAGTAAGACAGTAAGACAGTCAGTAAGTTAGTCAGTAAGTCAGTCAGTCAGTCAGTCAGTCAGTCAGTCAGTCAGTCAGTAAGACAGTCAGTAAGTAAGACAGTAAGACAGTCAGTAAGTCAGTAAGACAGTAAGTAAGACAGTCAGTAAGTCAGTAAGACAGTCAGTAAGACAGTCAGTAAGTCAGTCCGTAAGTCAGTCAGTCAGTCAGTAAGACAGTCAGTAAGTCAGTAAGACAGTCAGTAAGTCAGTAAGTCAGTAAGACAGTAAGTAAGACACTAAATAAGTCAGCAAGACAGTAAGTAAGTCAGTAAGACAGTAAGTCAGTAAGTCAGTAAGTCGGTAAGACAGTAAGTAAGACAGTAAGTCAGTAAGACAGTCAGTAAGACAGTAAGTAAGACAGTAAGACAGTCAGTAAGTAAGACAGTAAGTAAGACACTAAATAAGTCAGTAAGTCAGTCAGTAAGTCAGTCAGTAAGTCAGTAAGTCAGTAAGACAGTAAGAAAGTCAGTAAGTCAGTAAGTAAGACAGTCAGTAAGTAAGTCAGTAAGACAGTAAGTATGTAAGACAGTAAGACTGTAAGACAGTAAGTAAGACAGTCAGTAAGTAAGACAGTAAGACAGTCAGTAAGTAAGACAGTAAGACAGTAAGTAAGACACTAAATAAGTCAGTAAGTCAGTCAGTCAGTAAGACAGTAAGTAAGACAGTAAGACAGTAAGTAAGACAGTCAGTAAGTAAGACAGTCAGTAAGACAGTCAGTCAGTAAGTCAGTCAGTAAGACAGTAAGTTAGACAGTAAGTCAGTAAGTCAGTCAGTAAGTCAGTAAGTAAGACAGTCAGTAAGTCAGTAAGTCAGTAAGTAATACAGTCAGTAAGTAAGTCAGTAAGACAGTAAGTAAGACAGTAAGACAGTAAGTCAGTCAGTAAGTCAGTAAGTAAGACAGTCAGTAAGTCAGTAAGACAGTAAGACAGACAGTAAGTCAGTAAGTAAGACAGTAAGTAAGACACTAAATAAGTCAGCAAGACAGTAAGTAAGTCAGTAAGACAGTAAGTCAGTAAGTCAGTCAGTAAGTCAGTCAGTCAGTCAGTCAGTAAGTCAGTAAGTAAGACAGTAAGTAAGACAGTAAGACAGTAAGTAAGACAGTCAGTAAGTTAGACAGTCAGTAAGACAGTCAGTCAGTAAGTCAGTAAGTCGGTAAGACAGTACGACAGTAAGTCAGTAAGACAGTCAGTAAGACAGTCAGTAAGTAAGACAGTCAGTAAGACAGACAGTCAGTAAGACAGTCAGTCAGTAAGTCAGTAAGTCGGTAAGACAGTACGACAGTAAGTCAGTAAGACAGTCAGTAAGACAGTCAGTAAGTAAGACAGTCAGTAAGACAGTCAGTCAGTAAGTCAGTAAGTCGGTAAGACAGTCAGTAAGACAGTAAGTAAGACAGTAAGACAGTAAGACAGTCAGTACGTAAGACAGTAAGACAGTAAGTCAGTAAGTCAGTCAGTAAGTCAGTAAGTCAGTAAGAAAGTTAGAAAGTCAGTAAGTAAGACAGTAAGACAGTAAGACAGTCAGTAAGTCAGTAAGTAAGACAGTCAGTAAGTCAGTAAGACAGTCAGTAAGTCAGTAAGTAAGACAGTAAGTAAGACACTAAATAAGTCAGCAAGACAGTAAGTAAGTCAGTAAGACAGTAAGTCAGTAAGTCAGTCAGTAAGTCAGTCAGTCAGTAAGTAAGACAGTAAGTAAGACACTAAATACGTCAGCAAGACAGTAAGTAAGTCAGTAAGACAGTAAGTCAGTAAGTCAGTCAGTAAGTCAGTCAGTCAGTCAGTCAGTAAGTCAGTAAGTCAGTCAGTAAGTCCGTAAGTCAGTAAGTCAGTAAGTCAGTAAGTCGGTTAAGACAGTAAGTAAGACAGTAAGTAAGACAGTAAGTAAGTCAGCAAGACAGTAAGACAGTCAGTAAGTAAGTCAGTAAGACAGTAAGACAGTCAGTAAGACAGTAAGCAAGTCAGTAAGACAGTAAGTATGTAAGACAGTAAGACAGTAAGACAGTAAATAAGACAGTCAGTAAGTAAGACAGTAAGACAATCAGTAAGTAAGACAGTAAGACAGTAAGTCAGTCAGTCAGTAAGACAGTAAGTAAGACAGTAAGACAGTAAGTAAGACAGTCAGTAAGTAAGACAGTCAGTCAGTAAGTCAGTAAGTCAGTCAGTCAGTCAGTAAGACAGTCAGGAAGTCAGTAAGACAGTCAGTAAGACAGTAAGAAAGTCAGTAAGACAGTAAGACAGTCAGTAAGACAGTAAGTCAGTAAGACAGTAAGTAAGACAGTAAGAAAGTCAGTAAGACAGTAAGACAGTCAGTAAGACAGTAAGAAAGTCAGTAAGACAGTCAGTAAGACAGTAAGCAAGTCAGTAAGACAGTAAGACAGTCAGTAAGACAGTAAGTAAGACAGTAAGACTGTAACTAAGTAAGTAAGACAGTCAGAAAGTAAGACAGTCAGTCAGTCAGTCAGTAAGTCAGTAAGTAAGACAGCCAGTAAGTCTGTCAGTAAGACAGTAAGACAGTCAGTAAATAAGACAGTAAGTAAGACAGTAAGTCAGTAAGACAGTAAGTAAGACAGTAAGTAAGACACTAAATAAGTCAGTAAGTCAGTCAGTAAGTCAGTCAGTAAGTCAGTAAGTCAGTAAGACAGTAAGAAAGTCAGTAAGTAAGACAGTAAGACAGTAAGACAGTCAGTAAGACAGTAAGCAAGTCAGTAAGACAGTAAGTAAGTCAGCAAGACAGTAAGACAGTCAGTAAGTAAGTCAGCAAGACAGTAAGACAGTAAGACAGTAAGACAGTAAGTAAGTAAGACAGTCAGTAAGTAAGACAGTAAGAGAGTCAGTAAGTCAGTAAGACAGTAAGACAGTCAGTAAGTCAGTCAGTAAGTCAGTCAGTCAGTCAGTCAGTCAGTAAGACAGTCAGTAAGTCAGTAAGACAGTCAGTAAGTCAGTAAGTCAGTAAGACAGTAAGTAAGACACTAAGTCAGTAGACAGTAAGTCAGTAAGTCAGTAAGTTAGACAGTAAGCAAGTCAGTAAGACAGTAAGTATGTAAGACAGTAAGACAGTAAGACAGTAAGTAAGACACTAAATAAGTCAGTAAGTCAGTCAGTAAGTCAGTAAGCAAGTCAGTAAGACAGTAAGTATGTAAGACAGTAAGACAGTCAGTAAGACAGTAAGCAAGTCAGTAAGACAGTAAGTATGTAAGACAGTAAGACAGTAAGACAGTCAGTAAGTCAGTCAGTAAGTCAGTCAGTCAGTCAGTCAGTCAGTAAGACAGTCAGTAAGTCAGTAAGACAGTCAGTAAGTCAGTAAGTCAGTAAGTCAGTAAGACAGTAAGTCAGTAGACAGTAAGTCAGTAAGTCAGTAAGTTAGACAGTAAGACAGTAAGACAGTCAGTAAGTCAGTAAGTCGGTAAGACAGTAAGTAAGACAGTAAGTCAGTAAGACAGTCAGTAAGACAGTAAGTAGGACAGTAAGACAGTAAGTAAGACACTAAATAAGTCAGTAAGTCAGTCAGTCAGTAAGACAGTAAGTAAGACAGTAAGACAGTAAGTAAGACAGTCAGTAAGTAAGACAGTCAGTAAGACAGTCAGTCAGTAAGTCAGTAAGTCGGTAAGACAGTAAGTAAGACAGTAAGTCAGTAAGACATTAAGAACGACAGTCAGTAAGTAAGACAGTCAGTAAGTAAGACAGTAAGACAGTCATTAAGTCAGTAAGACAGTAAGACAGTCAGTAAGTCAGTCAGTCAATCAGTCAGTAAGACAGTCAGTAAGTCAGTAAGACAGTCAGTAAGTAAGTCAGTAAGTCAGTAAGTTAGACAGTAGGACAGTAAGTCAGTCAGTAAGTCAGTAAGTAAGACAGTCAGTATGTGAGTCAGTAAGACAGTAAGACAGTCAGTAAGACAGTAAGCAAGTCAGTAAGACAGTAAGTATGTAAGACAGTAAGACAGTAAGACAGTAAGTAAGACAGTCAGTAAGTAAGACAGTAAGACAGTCAGTAAGTAAGACAGTAAGACAGTAAGTAAGACACTAAATAAGTCAGTAAGTCAGTCAGCAAGTCAGTCAGTCAGTAAGACAGTAAGTAAGACAGTAAGACAGTAAGTAAGACAGTCAGTAAGTAACACAGTCAGTAAGACAGTCAGTCAGTAAGTCAGTAAGTCGGTAAGACAGTAAGTAAGACAGTAAGTCAGTAAGACAGTAAGTAAGACAGTAAGACAGTAAGACAGTCAGTAAGTAAGGCAGTAAGTAAGACAGTCAGTAAGTAACACAGTCAGTAAGACAGTCAGTCAGTAAGTCAGTAAGTCAGTAAGTCGGTAAGACAGTAAGTAAGACAGTAAGTCAGTAAGACAGTAAGTAAGACAGTAAGACAGTAAGACAGTCAGTAAGTAAGACAGTAAGTAAGACACTAAATAAGTCAGTAAGTCAGTCAGTAAGTCAGTCAGTAAGTCAGTGAGACAGTAAGACAGTTAGTAAGTCAGTAAGACAGTAAGACAGTCAGTAAGTTAGTCAGTAAGTCAGTCAGTCAGTCAGTCAGTCAGTCAGTCAGTAAGACAGTCAGTAAGGCAGTCAGTAAGTCAGTCAGTAAGTAAGACAGTAAGACAGTCAGTAAGTCAGTAAGACAGTAAGTAAGACAGTCAGTAAGTCAGTAAGACAGTCAGTAAGACAGTCAGTAAGTCAGTCCGTAAGTCAGTCAGTCAGTCAGTAAGACAGTCAGTAAGTCAGTAAGACAGTCAGTAAGTAAGTCAGTAAGTCAGCAAGACAGTAAGTAAGTCAGTAAGACAGTAAGTCAGTAAGTCAGTAAGTCGGTAAGACAGTAAGTAAGACAGTAAGTCAGTAAGACAGTCAGTAAGACAGTAAGTAAGACAGTAAGACAGTCAGTAAGTAAGACAGTAAGTAAGACACTAAATAAGTCAGTAAGTCAGTAAGACAGTAAGAAAGTCAGTAAGTCAGTAAGACAGTAAGACAGTAAGACAGTCAGTAAGACAGTAAGCAAGTCAGTAAAACAGTAAGTATGTAAGACAGTAAGACAGTAAGACAGTAAGTAAGACACTAAAAAAGTCAGTAAGACAGTAAGTAAGACAGTCAGTAAGTAAGACAGTCAGTAAGACAGTCAGTCAGTAAGTCAGTAAGTCGGTAAGACAGTAAGTAAGACAGTAAGTCAGTAAGACAGTCAGTAAGACAGTAAGTAAGACAGTAAGACAGTAAGACAGTCAGTAAGTAAGACAGTAAGACAGTCATTAAGTCAGTAAGACAGTAAGTAAGACAGTCAGTAAGTCAGTCAGTCAATCAGTCAGTAAGACAGTCAGTAAATCAGTAAGACAGTCAGTAAGTAAGTCAGTAAGTCAGTAAGACAGTAAGTAAGACACTAAGTCAGTAAGACAGTAAGTCAGTAAGTCAGTAAGTTAGACAGTAAGACAGTAAGTCAGTCAGTAAGTCAGTAAGTAAGACAGTCAGTAAGTAAGACAGTCAGTAAGACAGTCAGTCAGTAAGTCAGTAAGTCGGTAAGACAGTAAGTAAGACAGTAAGTCAGTAAGACAGTCAGTAAGACAGTCAGTAAGACAGTCAGTCAGTAAGTCAGTAAGTCGGTAAGACAGTAAGTAAGACAGTAAGTCAGTAAGACAGTCAGTAAGACAGTAAGCAAGTCAGTAAGACAGTAAGTATGTAAGACAGTAAGACAGCAAGACAGTAAGACAGTCAGTAAGTAAGACAGTAAGACAGTCAGTAAGTAAGACAGTAAGACAGTAAGACACTAAATAAGTCAGTAAGTCAGTCAGTCAGTAAGACAGTAAGTAAGACAGTAAGACAGTAAGTAAGACAGTCAGTAAGTAAGACAGTCAGTAAGACAGTCAGTCAGTCAGTCAGTAAGTCAGTAAGTCGGTAAGACAGTAAGTAAGACAGTAAGTCAGTAAGACAGTCAGTAAGACAGTAAGACAGTAAGTAAGACACTAAATAAGTCAGTAAGTCAGTCAGTCAGTAAGACAGTAAGTAAGACAGTAAGACAGTAAGACAGTCAGTAAGTAAGACAGTCAGTAAGACAGTCAGTCAGTAAGTCAGTAAGTCGGTAAGACAGTAAGTAAGACAGTAAGTCAGTAAGACAGTCAGTGAGACAGTAAGTAAGACAGTAAGACAGTCAGTAAGACAGTAAGTCAGTAAGACAGTAAGAACGACAGTCAGTAAGTAAGACAGTAAGACAGTCATTAAGTCAGTAAGACAGTAAGACAGTCAGTAAGTCAGTCAGTAAGACAGTCAGTAAGTCAGTAAGACAGTCAGTAAGTAAGTCAGTAAGTCAGTAAGTTAGACAGTAGGACAGTAAGTCAGTCAGTAAGTCAGTAAGTAAGACAGTCAGTAAGTGAGTCAGTAAGACAGTAAGACAGTCAGTAAGACAGTAAGCAAGTCAGTAAGACAGTAAGTATGTAAGACAGTAAGACAGTAAGACAGTAAGTAAGACAGTCAGTAAGACAGTAAGCAAGTCAGTAAGACAGTAAGTATGTAAGACAGTAAGACAGTAAGTAAGACAGTCAGTAAGTAAGACAGTAAGACAGTCAGTAAGTAAGACAGTAAGACAGTAAGTAAGACACTAAATAAGTCAGTAAGTCAGTCAGCAAGTCAGTCAGTCAGTAAGACAGTAAGTAAGACAGTAAGACAGTAAGTAAGACAGTCAGTAAGTAACAAAGTCAGTAAGACAGTCAGTCAGTAAGTCAGTAAGTCGGTAAGACAGTAAGTAAGACAGTAAGTCAGTAAGACAGTAAGTAAGACAGTAAGACAGTAAGACAGTCAGTAAGTAAGACAGTAAGTAAGACAGTCAGTAAGTAACACAGTCAGTAAGACAGTCAGTCAGTAAGTCAGTAAGTCGGTAAGACAGTAAGTAAGACAGTAAGTCAGTAAGACAGACAGTAAGACAGTAAGACAGTCAGTAAGTAAGACAGTAAGTAAGACAGTCAGTAAGTAAGACAGTAAGTAAGACACTAAATAAGTCAGTAAGTCAGTCAGTAAGTCAGTCAGTAAGTCAGTGAGACAGTAAGACAGTTAGTAAGTCAGTAAGACAGTAAGACAGTCAGTAAGTTAGTCAATAAGTCAGTCAGTCAGTCAGTCAGTCAGTCAGTCAGTAAGACAGTCAGTAAGACAGTCAGTAAGTAAGTCAGTCAGTAAGTAAGACAGTAAGACAGTCAGTAAGTCAGTAAGACAGTAAGTAAGACAGTCAGTAAGTCAGTAAGACAGTCAGTAAGACAGTCAGTAAGTCAGTCCGTAAGTCAGTCAGTCAGTCAGTAAGACAGTCAGTAAGTCAGTAAGACAGTCAGTAAGTAAGTCAGTAAGTCAGTCAGTCAGTCAGTAAGTCAGTAAGTAAGACAGTAAGTAAGACAGTAAGACAGTAAGTAAGACAGTCAGTAAGTTAGACAGTCAGTAAGACAGTCAGTCAGTAAGTCAGTAAGTCGGTAAGACAGTACGACAGTAAGTCAGTAAGACAGTCAGTAAGACAGTCAGTAAGTAAGACAGTCAGTAAGACAGACAGTCAGTAAGACAGTCAGTCAGTAAGTCAGTAAGTCGGTAAGACAGTACGACAGTAAGTCAGTAAGACAGTCAGTAAGACAGTCAGTAAGTAAGACAGTCAGTAAGACAGTCAGTCAGTAAGTCAGTAAGTAAGACAGTAAGTAAGACAGTAAGACAGTAAGTAAGACAGTCAGTAAGTTAGTAAGTAAGACAGTAAGTAAGACACTAAATAAGTCAGCAAGACAGTAAGTAAGTCAGTAAGACAGTAAGTCAGTAAGTCAGTCAGTAAGTCAGTCAGTCAGTCAGTCAGTCAGTCAGTAAGTCAGTAAGTAAGACAGTAAGTAAGACAGTAAGACAGTAAGTAAGACAGTCAGTAAGTTAGACAGTCAGTAAGACAGTCAGTCAGTAAGTCAGTAAGTCGGTAAGACAGTACGACAGTAAGTCAGTAAGACAGTCAGTAAGACAGTCAGTAAGTAAGACAGTCAGTAAGACAGACAGTCAGTAAGACAGTCAGTCAGTAAGTCAGTAAGTCGGTAAGACAGTACGACAGTAAGTCAGTAAGACAGTCAGTAAGACAGTCAGTAAGTAAGACAGTCAGTAAGACAGTCAGTCAGTAAGTCAGTAAGTCGGTAAGACAGTCAGTAAGACAGTAAGTATGTAAGACAGTAAGACTGTAAGACAGTAAGTAAGACAGTCAGTAAGTAAGACAGTAAGACAGTCAGTAAGTAAGACAGTAAGACAGTAAGTAAGACACTAAATAAGTCAGTAAGTCAGTCAGTCAGTAAGACAGTAAGTAAGACAGTAAGACAGTAAGTAAGACAGTCAGTAAGTAAGACAGTCAGTAAGACAGTCAGTCAGTAAGTCAGTCAGTAAGACAGTAAGTTAGACAGTAAGTCAGTAAGTCAGTCAGTAAGTCAGTAAGTAAGACACTCAGTAAGTCAGTAAGTCAGTAAGTAATACAGTCAGTAAGTAAGTCAGTAAGACAGTAAGTAAGACAGTAAGACAGTAAGTCAGTCAGTAAGTCAGTAAGTAAGACAGTCAGTAAGTCAGTAAGACAGTAAGACAGACAGTAAGTCAGTAAGTAAGACAGTAAGTAAGACACTAAATAAGTCAGCAAGACAGTAAGTAAGTCAGTAAGACAGTAAGTCAGTAAGTCAGTCAGTAAGTCAGTCAGTCAGTCAGTCAGTAAGTCAGTAAGTAAGACAGTAAGTAAGACAGTAAGACAGTAAGTAAGACAGTCAGTAAGTTAGACAGTCAGTAAGACAGTCAGTCAGTAAGTCAGTAAGTCGGTAAGACAGTACGACAGTAAGTCAGTAAGACAGTCAGTAAGACAGTCAGTAAGTAAGACAGTCAGTAAGACAGACAGTCAGTAAGACAGTCAGTCAGTAAGTCAGTAAGTCGGTAAGACAGTACGACAGTAAGTCAGTAAGACAGTCAGTAAGACAGTCAGTAAGTAAGACAGTCAGTAAGACAGTCAGTCAGTAAGTCAGTAAGTCGGTAAGACAGTCAGTAAGACAGTAAGTAAGACAGTAAGACAGTAAGACAGTCAGTACGTAAGACAGTAAGACAGTAAGTCAGTAAGTCAGTCAGTAAGTCAGTAAGTCAGTAAGACAGTAAGAAAGTCAGTAAGTAAGACAGTAAGACAGTAAGACAGTCAGTAAGTCAGTAAGTAAGACAGTCAGTAAGTCAGTAAGACAGTCAGTAAGTCAGTAAGTAAGACAGTAAGTAAGACACTAAATAAGTCAGCAAGACAGTAAGTAAGTCAGTAAGACAGTAAGTCAGTAAGTCAGTCAGTAAGTCAGTCAGTCAGTAAGTAAGACAGTAAGTAAGACACTAAATACGTCAGCAAGACAGTAAGTAAGTCAGTAAGACAGTAAGTCAGTAAGTCAGTCAGTAAGTCAGTCAGTCAGTCAGTCAGTAAGTCAGTAAGTCAGTCAGTAAGTCCGTAAGTCAGTAAGTCAGTAAGTCAGTAAGTCGGTTAAGACAGTAAGTAAGACAGTAAGTAAGACAGTAAGTAAGTCAGCAAGACAGTAAGACAGTCAGTAAGTAAGTCAGTAAGACAGTAAGACAGTCAGTAAGACAGTAAGCAAGTCAGTAAGACAGTAAGTATGTAAGACAGTAAGACAGTAAGACAGTAAATAAGACAGTCAGTAAGTAAGACAGTAAGACAATCAGTAAGTAAGACAGTAAGACAGTAAGTCAGTCAGTCAGTAAGACAGTAAGTAAGACAGTAAGACAGTAAGTAAGACAGTCAGTAAGTAAGACAGTCAGTCAGTAAGTCAGTAAGTCAGTCAGTCAGTCAGTAAGACAGTCAGGAAGTCAGTAAGACAGTCAGTAAGACAGTAAGAAAGTCAGTAAGACAGTAAGACAGTCAGTAAGACAGTAAGTCAGTAAGACAGTAAGTAAGACAGTAAGAAAGTCAGTAAGACAGTAAGACAGTCAGTAAGACAGTAAGAAAGTCAGTAAGACAGTCAGTAAGACAGTAAGCAAGTCAGTAAGACAGTAAGACAGTCAGTAAGACAGTAAGTAAGACAGTAAGACTGTAACTAAGTAAGTAAGACAGTCAGAAAGTAAGACAGTCAGTCAGTCAGTCAGTAAGTCAGTAAGTAAGACAGCCAGTAAGTCTGTCAGTAAGACAGTAAGACAGTCAGTAAATAAGACAGTAAGTAAGACAGTAAGTCAGTAAGACAGTCATTAAGTAAGACAGTAAGTAAGACACTAAATAAGTCAGTAAGTCAGTCAGTAAGTCAGTCAGTAAGTCAGTAAGTCAGTAAGACAGTAAGAAAGTCAGTAAGTAAGACAGTAAGACAGTAAGACAGTCAGTAAGACAGTAAGCAAGTCAGTAAGACAGTAAGTAAGTCAGCAAGACAGTAAGACAGTCAGTAAGTAAGTCAGCAAGACAGTAAGACAGTAAGACAGTAAGACAGTCAGTAAGTAAGACAGTCAGTAAGTAAGACAGTAAGACAGTCAGTAAGTCAGTAAGACAGTAAGACAGTCAGTAAGTCAGTCAGTAAGTCAGTCAGTCAGTCAGTCAGTCAGTAAGACAATCAGTAAGTCAGTAAGACAGTCAGTAAGTCAGTAAGTCAGTAAGACAGTAAGTAAGACACTAAGTCAGTAGACAGTAAGTCAGTAAGTCAGTAAGTTAGACAGTAAGCAAGTCAGTAAGACAGTAAGTATGTAAGACAGTAAGACAGTAAGACAGTAAGTAAGACACTAAATAAGTCAGTAAGTCAGTCAGTAAGTCAGTAAGCAAGTCAGTAAGACAGTAAGTATGTAAGACAGTAAGACAGTCAGTAAGACAGTAAGCAAGTCAGTAAGACAGTAAGTATGTAAGACAGTAAGACAGTAAGACAGTAAGTAAGACACTAAATAAGTCAGTAAGTCAGTCAGTAAGTCAGTCAGTCAGTAAGACAGTAAGACAGTAAGTAAGACAGTCAGTAAGTAAGACAGTCAGTAAGACAGTCAGTCAGTAAGTCAGTAAGTCGGTAAGACAGTAAGTAAGACAGTAAGTCAGTAAGACAGTCAGTAAGACAGTAAGTAAGACAGTAAGACAGTAAGACAGTCAGTCAGTAAGTAAGACAGTAAGACAGTCAGTAAGACAGTAAGCAAGTCAGTAAGACAGTAAGTAAGTCAGCAAGACAGTAAGACAGTCAGTAAGTAAGTCAGCAAGACAGTAAGACAGTAAGACAGTAAGACAGTCAGTAAGTAAGACAGTCAGTAAGTAAGACAGTAAGACAGTCAGTAAGTCAGTAAGACAGTAAGACAGTCAGTAAGTCAGTCAGTAAGTCAGTCAGTCAGTCAGTCAGTCAGTAAGACAGTCAGTAAGTCAGTAAGACAGTCAGTAAGTCAGTAAGTCAGTAAGTCAGTAAGACAGTAAGTCAGTAGACAGTAAGTCAGTAAGTCAGTAAGTTAGACAGTAAGACAGCAAGACAGTCAGTAAGTCAGTAAGTCGGTAAGACAGTAAGTAAGACAGTAAGTCAGTAAGACAGTCAGTAAGACAGTAAGTAAGACACTAAATAAGTCAGTAAGTCAGTCAGTCAGTAAGACAGTAAGTAAGACAGTAAGACAGTAAGTAAGACAGTCAGTAAGTAAGACAGTCAGTAAGACAGTCAGTCAGTAAGTCAGTAAGTCGGTAAGACAGTAAGTAAGACAGTAAGTCAGTAAGACAGTCAGTGAGACAGTAAGTAAGACAGTAAGACAGTCATTAAGTCAGTAAGACAGTAAGACAGTCAGTAAGTCAGTCAGTCAATCAGTCAGTAAGACAGTCAGTAAGTCAGTAAGACAGTCAGTAAGTAAGTCAGTAAGTCAGTAAGTTAGACAGTAGGACAGTAAGTCAGTCAGTAAGTCAGTAAGTAAGACAGTCAGTATGTGAGTCAGTAAGACAGTAAGACAGTCAGTAAGACAGTAAGCAAGTCAGTAAGACAGTAAGTATGTAAGACAGTAAGACAGTAAGACAGTAAGTAAGACAGTCAGTAAGTAAGACAGTAAGACAGTCAGTAAGTAAGACAGTAAGACAGTAAGTAAGACACTAAATAAGTCAGTAAGTCAGTCAGCAAGTCAGTCAGTCAGTAAGACAGTAAGTAAGACAGTAAGACAGTAAGTAAGACAGTCAGTAAGTAACACAGTCAGTAAGACAGTCAGTCAGTAAGTCAGTAAGTCGGTAAGACAGTAAGTAAGACAGTAAGTCAGTAAGACAGTAAGTAAGACAGTAAGACAGTAAGACAGTCAGTAAGTAAGGCAGTAAGTAAGACAGTCAGTAAGTAACACAGTCAGTAAGACAGTCAGTCAGTAAGTCAGTAAGTCGGTAAGACAGTAAGTAAGACAGTAAGTCAGTAAGACAGTAAGTAAGACAGTAAGACAGTAAGACAGTCAGTAAGTAAGACAGTAAGTAAGACACTAAATAAGTCAGTAAGTCAGTCAGTAAGTCAGTCAGTAAGTCAGTGAGACAGTAAGACAGTTAGTAAGTCAGTAAGACAGTAAGACAGTCAGTAAGTTAGTCAGTAAGTCAGTCAGTCAGTCAGTCAGTCAGTCAGTAAGACAGTCAGTAAGGCAGTCAGTAAGTCAGTCAGTAAGTAAGACAGTAAGACAGTCAGTAAGTCAGTAAGACAGTAAGTAAGACAGTCAGTAAGTCAGTAAGACAGTCAGTAAGACAGTCAGTAAGTCAGTCCGTAAGTCAGTCAGTCAGTCAGTAAGACAGTCAGTAAGTCAGTAAGACAGTCAGTAAGTAAGTCAGTAAGTCAGTAAGTCAGCAAGACAGTAAGTAAGTCAGTAAGACAGTAAGTCAGTAAGTCAGTAAGTCGGTAAGACAGTAAGTAAGACAGTAAGTCAGTAAGACAGTCAGTAAGACAGTAAGTAAGACAGTAAGACAGTCAGTAAGTAAGACAGTAAGTAAGACACTAAATAAGTCAGTAAGTCAGTAAGACAGTAAGAAAGTCAGTAAGTCAGTAAGACAGTAAGACAGTAAGACAGTCAGTAAGACAGTAAGCAAGTCAGTAAGACAGTAAGTATGTAAGACAGTAAGACAGTAAGACAGTAAGTAAGACACTAAAAAAGTCAGTAAGTCAGTCAGTAAGTCAGTCAGTCAGTAAGACAGTAAGTAAGACAGTAAGACAGTAAGTAAGACAGTCAGTAAGTAAGACAGTCAGTAAGACAATCAGTCAGTAAGTCAGTAAGTCGGTAAGACAGTAAGTAAGACAGTAAGTCAGTAAGACAGTCAGTAAGACAGTAAGTAAGACAGTAAGACAGTAAGACAGTCAGTAAGTAAGACAGTAAGACAGTCATTAAGTCAGTAAGACAGTAAGTAAGACAGTCAGTAAGTCAGTCAGTCAATCAGTCAGTAAGACAGTCAGTAAATCAGTAAGACAGTCAGTAAGTAAGTCAGTAAGTCAGTAAGACAGTAAGTAAGACACTAAGTCAGTAAGACAGTAAGTCAGTAAGTCAGTAAGTTAGACAGTAAGACAGTAAGTCAGTCAGTAAGTCAGTAAGTAAGACAGTCAGTAAGTAAGACAGTCAGTAAGACAGTCAGTCAGTAAGTCAGTAAGTCGGTAAGACAGTAAGTAAGACAGTAAGTCAGTAAGACAGTCAGTAAGACAGTCAGTAAGACAGTCAGTCAGTAAGTCAGTAAGTCGGTAAGACAGTAAGTAAGACAGTAAGTCAGTAAGACAGTCAGTAAGACAGTAAGCAAGTCAGTAAGACAGTAAGTATGTAAGACAGTAAGACAGCAAGACAGTAAGACAGTCAGTAAGTAAGACAGTAAGACAGTCAGTAAGTAAGACAGTAAGACAGTAAGTAAGACACTAAATAAGTCAGTAAGTCAGTCAGTAAGTCAGTCAGTCAGTAAGACAGTAAGTAAGACAGTAAGACAGTAAGTAAGACAGTCAGTAAGTAAGACAGTCAGTAAGACAGTCAGTCAGTCAGTCAGTAAGTCAGTAAGTCGGTAAGACAGTAAGTAAGACAGTAAGTCAGTAAGACAGTCAGTAAGACAGTAAGACAGTAAGTAAGACACTAAATAAGTCAGTAAGTCAGTCAGTCAGTAAGACAGTAAGTAAGACAGTAAGACAGTAAGACAGTCAGTAAGTAAGACAGTCAGTAAGACAGTCAGTCAGTAAGTCAGTAAGTCGGTAAGACAGTAAGTAAGACAGTAAGTAAGACAGTAAGACAGTAAGTAAGACAGTCAGTAAGTTAGACAGTCAGTAAGACAGTCAGTCAGTAAGTCAGTAAGTCGGTAAGACAGTACGACAGTAAGTCAGTAAGACAGTCAGTAAGACAGTCAGTAAGTAAGACAGTCAGTAAGACAGACAGTCAGTAAGACAGTCAGTCAGTAAGTCAGTAAGTCGGTAAGACAGTACGACAGTAAGTCAGTAAGACAGTCAGTAAGACAGTCAGTAAGTAAGACAGTCAGTAAGACAGTCAGTCAGTAAGTCAGTAAGTCGGTAAGACAGTCAGTAAGACAATAAGTAAGACAGTAAGACAGTAAGACAGTCAGTACGTAAGACAGTAAGACAGTAAGTCAGTAAGTCAGTCAGTAAGTCAGTAAGTCAGTAAGACAGTAAGAAAGTCAGTAAGTAAGACAGTAAGACAGTAAGACAGTCAGTAAGTCAGTAAGTAAGACAGTCAGTAAGTCAGTAAGACAGTCAGTAAGTCAGTAAGTAAGACAGTAAGTAAGACACTAAATAAGTCAGCAAGACAGTAAGTAAGTCAGTAAGACAGTAAGTCAGTAAGTCAGTCAGTAAGTCAGTCAGTCAGTAAGTAAGACAGTAAGTAAGACACTAAATACGTCAGCAAGACAGTAAGTAAGTCAGTAAGACAGTAAGTCAGTAAGTCAGTCAGTAAGTCAGTCAGTCAGTCAGTCAGTAAGTCAGTAAGTCAGTCAGTAAGTCCGTAAGTCAGTAAGTCAGTAAGTCAGTAAGTCGGTTAAGACAGTAAGTAAGACAGTAAGTAAGACAGTAAGTAAGTCAGCAAGACAGTAAGACAGTCAGTAAGTAAGTCAGTAAGACAGTAAGACAGTCAGTAAGACAGTAAGCAAGTCAGTAAGACAGTAAGTATGTAAGACAGTAAGACAGTAAGACAGTAAATAAGACAGTCAGTAAGTAAGACAGTAAGACAATCAGTAAGTAAGACAGTAAGACAGTAAGTCAGTCAGTCAGTAAGACAGTAAGTAAGACAGTAAGACAGTAAGTAAGACAGTCAGTAAGTAAGACAGTCAGTCAGTAAGTCAGTAAGTCAGTCAGTCAGTCAGTAAGACAGTCAGGAAGTCAGTAAGACAGTCAGTAAGACAGTAAGAAAGTCAGTAAGACAGTAAGACAGTCAGTAAGACAGTAAGTCAGTAAGACAGTAAGTAAGACAGTAAGAAAGTCAGTAAGACAGTAAGACAGTCAGTAAGACAGTAAGAAAGTCAGTAAGACAGTCAGTAAGACAGTAAGCAAGTCAGTAAGACAGTAAGACAGTCAGTAAGACAGTAAGTAAGACAGTAAGACTGTAACTAAGTAAGTAAGACAGTCAGAAAGTAAGACAGTCAGTCAGTCAGTCAGTAAGTCAGTAAGTAAGACAGCCAGTAAGTCTGTCAGTAAGACAGTAAGACAGTCAGTAAATAAGACAGTAAGTAAGACAGTAAGTCAGTAAGACAGTCATTAAGTAAGACAGTAAGTAAGACACTAAATAAGTCAGTAAGTCAGTCAGTAAGTCAGTCAGTAAGTCAGTAAGTCAGTAAGACAGTAAGAAAGTCAGTAAGTAAGACAGTAAGACAGTAAGACAGTCAGTAAGACAGTAAGCAAGTCAGTAAGACAGTAAGTAAGTCAGCAAGACAGTAAGACAGTCAGTAAGTAAGTCAGCAAGACAGTAAGACAGTAAGACAGTAAGACAGTCAGTAAGTAAGACAGTCAGTAAGTAAGACAGTAAGACAGTCAGTAAGTCAGTAAGACAGTAAGACAGTCAGTAAGTCAGTCAGTAAGTCAGTCAGTCAGTCAGTCAGTCAGTAAGACAATCAGTAAGTCAGTAAGACAGTCAGTAAGTCAGTAAGTCAGTAAGACAGTAAGTAAGACACTAAGTCAGTAGACAGTAAGTCAGTAAGTCAGTAAGTTAGACAGTAAGCAAGTCAGTAAGACAGTAAGTATGTAAGACAGTAAGACAGTAAGACAGTAAGTAAGACACTAAATAAGTCAGTAAGTCAGTCAGTAAGTCAGTAAGCAAGTCAGTAAGACAGTAAGTATGTAAGACAGTAAGACAGTCAGTAAGACAGTAAGCAAGTCAGTAAGACAGTAAGTATGTAAGACAGTAAGACAGTAAGACAGTAAGTAAGACACTAAATAAGTCAGTAAGTCAGTCAGTAAGTCAGTCAGTCAGTAAGACAGTAAGACAGTAAGTAAGACAGTCAGTAAGTAAGACAGTCAGTAAGACAGTCAGTCAGTAAGTCAGTAAGTCGGTAAGACAGTAAGTAAGACAGTAAGTCAGTAAGACAGTCAGTAAGACAGTAAGTATGTAAGACAGTAAGACAGTCAGTAAGACAGTAAGCAAGTCAGTAAGACAGTAAGTATGTAAGACAGTAAGACAGTAAGACAGTCAGTAAGTCAGTCAGTAAGTCAGTCAGTCAGTCAGTCAGTCAGTAAGACAGTCAGTAAGTCAGTAAGACAGTCAGTAAGTCAGTAAGTCAGTAAGTCAGTAAGACAGTAAGTCAGTAGACAGTAAGTCAGTAAGTCAGTAAGTTAGACAGTAAGACAGTAAGACAGTCAGTAAGTCAGTAAGTCGGTAAGACAGTAAGTAAGACAGTAAGTCAGTAAGACAGTCAGTAAGACAGTAAGTAAGACAGTAAGACAGTAAGTAAGACACTAAATAAGTCAGTAAGTCAGTCAGTCAGTAAGACAGTAAGTAAGACAGTAAGACAGTAAGTAAGACAGTCAGTAAGTAAGACAGTCAGTAAGACAGTCAGTCAGTAAGTCAGTAAGTCGGTAAGACAGTAAGTAAGACAGTAAGTCAGTAAGACATTAAGAACGACAGTCAGTAAGTAAGACAGTCAGTAAGTAAGACAGTAAGACAGTCATTAAGTCAGTAAGACAGTAAGACAGTCAGTAAGTCAGTCAGTCAATCAGTCAGTAAGACAGTCAGTAAGTCAGTAAGACAGTCAGTAAGTAAGTCAGTAAGTCAGTAAGTTAGACAGTAGGACAGTAAGTCAGTCAGTAAGTCAGTAAGTAAGACAGTCAGTATGTGAGTCAGTAAGACAGTAAGACAGTCAGTAAGACAGTAAGCAAGTCAGTAAGACAGTAAGTATGTAAGACAGTAAGACAGTAAGACAGTAAGTAAGACAGTCAGTAAGTAAGACAGTAAGACAGTCAGTAAGTAAGACAGTAAGACAGTAAGTAAGACACTAAATAAGTCAGTAAGTCAGTCAGCAAGTCAGTCAGTCAGTAAGACAGTAAGTAAGACAGTAAGACAGTAAGTAAGACAGTCAGTAAGTAACACAGTCAGTAAGACAGTCAGTCAGTAAGTCAGTAAGTCGGTAAGACAGTAAGTAAGACAGTAAGTCAGTAAGACAGTAAGTAAGACAGTAAGACAGTAAGACAGTCAGTAAGTAAGGCAGTAAGTAAGACAGTCAGTAAGTAACACAGTCAGTAAGACAGTCAGTCAGTAAGTCAGTAAGTCAGTAAGTCGGTAAGACAGTAAGTAAGACAGTAAGTCAGTAAGACAGTAAGTAAGACAGTAAGACAGTAAGACAGTCAGTAAGTAAGACAGTAAGTAAGACACTAAATAAGTCAGTAAGTCAGTCAGTAAGTCAGTCAGTAAGTCAGTGAGACAGTAAGACAGTTAGTAAGTCAGTAAGACAGTAAGACAGTCAGTAAGTTAGTCAGTAAGTCAGTCAGTCAGTCAGTCAGTCAGTCAGTCAGTAAGACAGTCAGTAAGGCAGTCAGTAAGTCAGTCAGTAAGTAAGACAGTAAGACAGTCAGTAAGTCAGTAAGACAGTAAGTAAGACAGTCAGTAAGTCAGTAAGACAGTCAGTAAGACAGTCAGTAAGTCAGTCCGTAAGTCAGTCAGTCAGTCAGTAAGACAGTCAGTAAGTCAGTAAGACAGTCAGTAAGTAAGTCAGTAAGTCAGCAAGACAGTAAGTAAGTCAGTAAGACAGTAAGTCAGTAAGTCAGTAAGTCGGTAAGACAGTAAGTAAGACAGTAAGTCAGTAAGACAGTCAGTAAGACAGTAAGTAAGACAGTAAGACAGTCAGTAAGTAAGACAGTAAGTAAGACACTAAATAAGTCAGTAAGTCAGTAAGACAGTAAGAAAGTCAGTAAGTCAGTAAGACAGTAAGACAGTAAGACAGTCAGTAAGACAGTAAGCAAGTCAGTAAAACAGTAAGTATGTAAGACAGTAAGACAGTAAGACAGTAAGTAAGACACTAAAAAAGTCAGTAAGACAGTAAGTAAGACAGTCAGTAAGTAAGACAGTCAGTAAGACAGTCAGTCAGTAAGTCAGTAAGTCGGTAAGACAGTAAGTAAGACAGTAAGTCAGTAAGACAGTCAGTAAGACAGTAAGTAAGACAGTAAGACAGTAAGACAGTCAGTAAGTAAGACAGTAAGACAGTCATTAAGTCAGTAAGACAGTAAGTAAGACAGTCAGTAAGTCAGTCAGTCAATCAGTCAGTAAGACAGTCAGTAAATCAGTAAGACAGTCAGTAAGTAAGTCAGTAAGTCAGTAAGACAGTAAGTAAGACACTAAGTCAGTAAGACAGTAAGTCAGTAAGTCAGTAAGTTAGACAGTAAGACAGTAAGTCAGTCAGTAAGTCAGTAAGTAAGACAGTCAGTAAGTAAGACAGTCAGTAAGACAGTCAGTCAGTAAGTCAGTAAGTCGGTAAGACAGTAAGTAAGACAGTAAGTCAGTAAGACAGTCAGTAAGACAGTCAGTAAGACAGTCAGTCAGTAAGTCAGTAAGTCGGTAAGACAGTAAGTAAGACAGTAAGTCAGTAAGACAGTCAGTAAGACAGTAAGCAAGTCAGTAAGACAGTAAGTATGTAAGACAGTAAGACAGCAAGACAGTAAGACAGTCAGTAAGTAAGACAGTAAGACAGTCAGTAAGTAAGACAGTAAGACAGTAAGTAAGACACTAAATAAGTCAGTAAGTCAGTCAGTCAGTAAGACAGTAAGTAAGACAGTAAGACAGTAAGTAAGACAGTCAGTAAGTAAGACAGTCAGTAAGACAGTCAGTCAGTCAGTCAGTAAGTCAGTAAGTCGGTAAGACAGTAAGTAAGACAGTAAGTCAGTAAGACAGTCAGTAAGACAGTAAGACAGTAAGTAAGACACTAAATAAGTCAGTAAGTCAGTCAGTCAGTAAGACAGTAAGTAAGACAGTAAGACAGTAAGACAGTCAGTAAGTAAGACAGTCAGTAAGACAGTCAGTCAGTAAGTCAGTAAGTCGGTAAGACAGTAAGTAAGACAGTAAGTCAGTAAGACAGTCAGTGAGACAGTAAGTAAGACAGTAAGACAGTCAGTAAGACAGTAAGTCAGTAAGACAGTAAGAACGACAGTCAGTAAGTAAGACAGTAAGACAGTCATTAAGTCAGTAAGACAGTAAGACAGTCAGTAAGTCAGTCAGTAAGACAGTCAGTAAGTCAGTAAGACAGTCAGTAAGTAAGTCAGTAAGTCAGTAAGTTAGACAGTAGGACAGTAAGTCAGTCAGTAAGTCAGTAAGTAAGACAGTCAGTAAGTGAGTCAGTAAGACAGTAAGACAGTCAGTAAGACAGTAAGCAAGTCAGTAAGACAGTAAGTATGTAAGACAGTAAGACAGTAAGACAGTAAGTAAGACAGTCAGTAAGACAGTAAGCAAGTCAGTAAGACAGTAAGTATGTAAGACAGTAAGACAGTAAGTAAGACAGTCAGTAAGTAAGACAGTAAGACAGTCAGTAAGTAAGACAGTAAGACAGTAAGTAAGACACTAAATAAGTCAGTAAGTCAGTCAGCAAGTCAGTCAGTCAGTAAGACAGTAAGTAAGACAGTAAGACAGTAAGTAAGACAGTCAGTAAGTAACAAAGTCAGTAAGACAGTCAGTCAGTAAGTCAGTAAGTCGGTAAGACAGTAAGTAAGACAGTAAGTCAGTAAGACAGTAAGTAAGACAGTAAGACAGTAAGACAGTCAGTAAGTAAGACAGTAAGTAAGACAGTCAGTAAGTAACACAGTCAGTAAGACAGTCAGTCAGTAAGTCAGTAAGTCGGTAAGACAGTAAGTAAGACAGTAAGTCAGTAAGACAGACAGTAAGACAGTAAGACAGTCAGTAAGTAAGACAGTAAGTAAGACAGTCAGTAAGTAAGACAGTAAGTAAGACACTAAATAAGTCAGTAAGTCAGTCAGTAAGTCAGTCAGTAAGTCAGTGAGACAGTAAGACAGTTAGTAAGTCAGTAAGACAGTAAGACAGTCAGTAAGTTAGTCAATAAGTCAGTCAGTCAGTCAGTCAGTCAGTCAGTCAGTAAGACAGTCAGTAAGACAGTCAGTAAGTAAGTCAGTCAGTAAGTAAGACAGTAAGACAGTCAGTAAGTCAGTAAGACAGTAAGTAAGACAGTCAGTAAGTCAGTAAGACAGTCAGTAAGACAGTCAGTAAGTCAGTCCGTAAGTCAGTCAGTCAGTCAGTAAGACAGTCAGTAAGTCAGTAAGACAGTCAGTAAGTAAGTCAGTAAGTCAGTCAGTCAGTCAGTAAGTCAGTAAGTAAGACAGTAAGTAAGACAGTAAGACAGTAAGTAAGACAGTCAGTAAGTTAGACAGTCAGTAAGACAGTCAGTCAGTAAGTCAGTAAGTCGGTAAGACAGTACGACAGTAAGTCAGTAAGACAGTCAGTAAGACAGTCAGTAAGTAAGACAGTCAGTAAGACAGACAGTCAGTAAGACAGTCAGTCAGTAAGTCAGTAAGTCGGTAAGACAGTACGACAGTAAGTCAGTAAGACAGTCAGTAAGACAGTCAGTAAGTAAGACAGTCAGTAAGACAGTCAGTCAGTAAGTCAGTAAGTAAGACAGTAAGTAAGACAGTAAGACAGTAAGTAAGACAGTCAGTAAGTTAGTAAGTAAGACAGTAAGTAAGACACTAAATAAGTCAGCAAGACAGTAAGTAAGTCAGTAAGACAGTAAGTCAGTAAGTCAGTCAGTAAGTCAGTCAGTCAGTCAGTCAGTCAGTCAGTAAGTCAGTAAGTAAGACAGTAAGTAAGACAGTAAGACAGTAAGTAAGACAGTCAGTAAGTTAGACAGTCAGTAAGACAGTCAGTCAGTAAGTCAGTAAGTCGGTAAGACAGTACGACAGTAAGTCAGTAAGACAGTCAGTAAGACAGTCAGTAAGTAAGACAGTCAGTAAGACAGACAGTCAGTAAGACAGTCAGTCAGTAAGTCAGTAAGTCGGTAAGACAGTACGACAGTAAGTCAGTAAGACAGTCAGTAAGACAGTCAGTAAGTAAGACAGTCAGTAAGACAGTCAGTCAGTAAGTCAGTAAGTCGGTAAGACAGTCAGTAAGACAGTAAGTATGTAAGACAGTAAGACTGTAAGACAGTAAGTAAGACAGTCAGTAAGTAAGACAGTAAGACAGTCAGTAAGTAAGACAGTAAGACAGTAAGTAAGACACTAAATAAGTCAGTAAGTCAGTCAGTCAGTAAGACAGTAAGTAAGACAGTAAGACAGTAAGTAAGACAGTCAGTAAGTAAGACAGTCAGTAAGACAGTCAGTCAGTAAGTCAGTCAGTAAGACAGTAAGTTAGACAGTAAGTCAGTAAGTCAGTCAGTAAGTCAGTAAGTAAGACACTCAGTAAGTCAGTAAGTCAGTAAGTAATACAGTCAGTAAGTAAGTCAGTAAGACAGTAAGTAAGACAGTAAGACAGTAAGTCAGTCAGTAAGTCAGTAAGTAAGACAGTCAGTAAGTCAGTAAGACAGTAAGACAGACAGTAAGTCAGTAAGTAAGACAGTAAGTAAGACACTAAATAAGTCAGCAAGACAGTAAGTAAGTCAGTAAGACAGTAAGTCAGTAAGTCAGTCAGTAAGTCAGTCAGTCAGTCAGTCAGTAAGTCAGTAAGTAAGACAGTAAGTAAGACAGTAAGACAGTAAGTAAGACAGTCAGTAAGTTAGACAGTCAGTAAGACAGTCAGTCAGTAAGTCAGTAAGTCGGTAAGACAGTACGACAGTAAGTCAGTAAGACAGTCAGTAAGACAGTCAGTAAGTAAGACAGTCAGTAAGACAGACAGTCAGTAAGACAGTCAGTCAGTAAGTCAGTAAGTCGGTAAGACAGTACGACAGTAAGTCAGTAAGACAGTCAGTAAGACAGTCAGTAAGTAAGACAGTCAGTAAGACAGTCAGTCAGTAAGTCAGTAAGTCGGTAAGACAGTCAGTAAGACAGTAAGTAAGACAGTAAGACAGTAAGACAGTCAGTACGTAAGACAGTAAGACAGTAAGTCAGTAAGTCAGTCAGTAAGTCAGTAAGTCAGTAAGACAGTAAGAAAGTCAGTAAGTAAGACAGTAAGACAGTAAGACAGTCAGTAAGTCAGTAAGTAAGACAGTCAGTAAGTCAGTAAGACAGTCAGTAAGTCAGTAAGTAAGACAGTAAGTAAGACACTAAATAAGTCAGCAAGACAGTAAGTAAGTCAGTAAGACAGTAAGTCAGTAAGTCAGTCAGTAAGTCAGTCAGTCAGTAAGTAAGACAGTAAGTAAGACACTAAATACGTCAGCAAGACAGTAAGTAAGTCAGTAAGACAGTAAGTCAGTAAGTCAGTCAGTAAGTCAGTCAGTCAGTCAGTCAGTAAGTCAGTAAGTCAGTCAGTAAGTCCGTAAGTCAGTAAGTCAGTAAGTCAGTAAGTCGGTTAAGACAGTAAGTAAGACAGTAAGTAAGACAGTAAGTAAGTCAGCAAGACAGTAAGACAGTCAGTAAGTAAGTCAGTAAGACAGTAAGACAGTCAGTAAGACAGTAAGCAAGTCAGTAAGACAGTAAGTATGTAAGACAGTAAGACAGTAAGACAGTAAATAAGACAGTCAGTAAGTAAGACAGTAAGACAATCAGTAAGTAAGACAGTAAGACAGTAAGTCAGTCAGTCAGTAAGACAGTAAGTAAGACAGTAAGACAGTAAGTAAGACAGTCAGTAAGTAAGACAGTCAGTCAGTAAGTCAGTAAGTCAGTCAGTCAGTCAGTAAGACAGTCAGGAAGTCAGTAAGACAGTCAGTAAGACAGTAAGAAAGTCAGTAAGACAGTAAGACAGTCAGTAAGACAGTAAGTCAGTAAGACAGTAAGTAAGACAGTAAGAAAGTCAGTAAGACAGTAAGACAGTCAGTAAGACAGTAAGAAAGTCAGTAAGACAGTCAGTAAGACAGTAAGCAAGTCAGTAAGACAGTAAGACAGTCAGTAAGACAGTAAGTAAGACAGTAAGACTGTAACTAAGTAAGTAAGACAGTCAGAAAGTAAGACAGTCAGTCAGTCAGTCAGTAAGTCAGTAAGTAAGACAGCCAGTAAGTCTGTCAGTAAGACAGTAAGACAGTCAGTAAATAAGACAGTAAGTAAGACAGTAAGTCAGTAAGACAGTCATTAAGTAAGACAGTAAGTAAGACACTAAATAAGTCAGTAAGTCAGTCAGTAAGTCAGTCAGTAAGTCAGTAAGTCAGTAAGACAGTAAGAAAGTCAGTAAGTAAGACAGTAAGACAGTAAGACAGTCAGTAAGACAGTAAGCAAGTCAGTAAGACAGTAAGTAAGTCAGCAAGACAGTAAGACAGTCAGTAAGTAAGTCAGCAAGACAGTAAGACAGTAAGACAGTAAGACAGTCAGTAAGTAAGACAGTCAGTAAGTAAGACAGTAAGACAGTCAGTAAGTCAGTAAGACAGTAAGACAGTCAGTAAGTCAGTCAGTAAGTCAGTCAGTCAGTCAGTCAGTCAGTAAGACAATCAGTAAGTCAGTAAGACAGTCAGTAAGTCAGTAAGTCAGTAAGACAGTAAGTAAGACACTAAGTCAGTAGACAGTAAGTCAGTAAGTCAGTAAGTTAGACAGTAAGCAAGTCAGTAAGACAGTAAGTATGTAAGACAGTAAGACAGTAAGACAGTAAGTAAGACACTAAATAAGTCAGTAAGTCAGTCAGTAAGTCAGTAAGCAAGTCAGTAAGACAGTAAGTATGTAAGACAGTAAGACAGTCAGTAAGACAGTAAGCAAGTCAGTAAGACAGTAAGTATGTAAGACAGTAAGACAGTAAGACAGTAAGTAAGACACTAAATAAGTCAGTAAGTCAGTCAGTAAGTCAGTCAGTCAGTAAGACAGTAAGACAGTAAGTAAGACAGTCAGTAAGTAAGACAGTCAGTAAGACAGTCAGTCAGTAAGTCAGTAAGTCGGTAAGACAGTAAGTAAGACAGTAAGTCAGTAAGACAGTCAGTAAGACAGTAAGTAAGACAGTAAGACAGTAAGACAGTCAGTCAGTAAGTAAGACAGTAAGACAGTCAGTAAGACAGTAAGCAAGTCAGTAAGACAGTAAGTAAGTCAGCAAGACAGTAAGACAGTCAGTAAGTAAGTCAGCAAGACAGTAAGACAGTAAGACAGTAAGACAGTCAGTAAGTAAGACAGTCAGTAAGTAAGACAGTAAGACAGTCAGTAAGTCAGTAAGACAGTAAGACAGTCAGTAAGTCAGTCAGTAAGTCAGTCAGTCAGTCAGTCAGTCAGTAAGACAGTCAGTAAGTCAGTAAGACAGTCAGTAAGTCAGTAAGTCAGTAAGTCAGTAAGACAGTAAGTCAGTAGACAGTAAGTCAGTAAGTCAGTAAGTTAGACAGTAAGACAGCAAGACAGTCAGTAAGTCAGTAAGTCGGTAAGACAGTAAGTAAGACAGTAAGTCAGTAAGACAGTCAGTAAGACAGTAAGTAAGACACTAAATAAGTCAGTAAGTCAGTCAGTCAGTAAGACAGTAAGTAAGACAGTAAGACAGTAAGTAAGACAGTCAGTAAGTAAGACAGTCAGTAAGACAGTCAGTCAGTAAGTCAGTAAGTCGGTAAGACAGTAAGTAAGACAGTAAGTCAGTAAGACAGTCAGTGAGACAGTAAGTAAGACAGTAAGACAGTCATTAAGTCAGTAAGACAGTAAGACAGTCAGTAAGTCAGTCAGTCAATCAGTCAGTAAGACAGTCAGTAAGTCAGTAAGACAGTCAGTAAGTAAGTCAGTAAGTCAGTAAGTTAGACAGTAGGACAGTAAGTCAGTCAGTAAGTCAGTAAGTAAGACAGTCAGTATGTGAGTCAGTAAGACAGTAAGACAGTCAGTAAGACAGTAAGCAAGTCAGTAAGACAGTAAGTATGTAAGACAGTAAGACAGTAAGACAGTAAGTAAGACAGTCAGTAAGTAAGACAGTAAGACAGTCAGTAAGTAAGACAGTAAGACAGTAAGTAAGACACTAAATAAGTCAGTAAGTCAGTCAGCAAGTCAGTCAGTCAGTAAGACAGTAAGTAAGACAGTAAGACAGTAAGTAAGACAGTCAGTAAGTAACACAGTCAGTAAGACAGTCAGTCAGTAAGTCAGTAAGTCGGTAAGACAGTAAGTAAGACAGTAAGTCAGTAAGACAGTAAGTAAGACAGTAAGACAGTAAGACAGTCAGTAAGTAAGGCAGTAAGTAAGACAGTCAGTAAGTAACACAGTCAGTAAGACAGTCAGTCAGTAAGTCAGTAAGTCGGTAAGACAGTAAGTAAGACAGTAAGTCAGTAAGACAGTAAGTAAGACAGTAAGACAGTAAGACAGTCAGTAAGTAAGACAGTAAGTAAGACACTAAATAAGTCAGTAAGTCAGTCAGTAAGTCAGTCAGTAAGTCAGTGAGACAGTAAGACAGTTAGTAAGTCAGTAAGACAGTAAGACAGTCAGTAAGTTAGTCAGTAAGTCAGTCAGTCAGTCAGTCAGTCAGTCAGTAAGACAGTCAGTAAGGCAGTCAGTAAGTCAGTCAGTAAGTAAGACAGTAAGACAGTCAGTAAGTCAGTAAGACAGTAAGTAAGACAGTCAGTAAGTCAGTAAGACAGTCAGTAAGACAGTCAGTAAGTCAGTCCGTAAGTCAGTCAGTCAGTCAGTAAGACAGTCAGTAAGTCAGTAAGACAGTCAGTAAGTAAGTCAGTAAGTCAGTAAGTCAGCAAGACAGTAAGTAAGTCAGTAAGACAGTAAGTCAGTAAGTCAGTAAGTCGGTAAGACAGTAAGTAAGACAGTAAGTCAGTAAGACAGTCAGTAAGACAGTAAGTAAGACAGTAAGACAGTCAGTAAGTAAGACAGTAAGTAAGACACTAAATAAGTCAGTAAGTCAGTAAGACAGTAAGAAAGTCAGTAAGTCAGTAAGACAGTAAGACAGTAAGACAGTCAGTAAGACAGTAAGCAAGTCAGTAAGACAGTAAGTATGTAAGACAGTAAGACAGTAAGACAGTAAGTAAGACACTAAAAAAGTCAGTAAGTCAGTCAGTAAGTCAGTCAGTCAGTAAGACAGTAAGTAAGACAGTAAGACAGTAAGTAAGACAGTCAGTAAGTAAGACAGTCAGTAAGACAATCAGTCAGTAAGTCAGTAAGTCGGTAAGACAGTAAGTAAGACAGTAAGTCAGTAAGACAGTCAGTAAGACAGTAAGTAAGACAGTAAGACAGTAAGACAGTCAGTAAGTAAGACAGTAAGACAGTCATTAAGTCAGTAAGACAGTAAGTAAGACAGTCAGTAAGTCAGTCAGTCAATCAGTCAGTAAGACAGTCAGTAAATCAGTAAGACAGTCAGTAAGTAAGTCAGTAAGTCAGTAAGACAGTAAGTAAGACACTAAGTCAGTAAGACAGTAAGTCAGTAAGTCAGTAAGTTAGACAGTAAGACAGTAAGTCAGTCAGTAAGTCAGTAAGTAAGACAGTCAGTAAGTAAGACAGTCAGTAAGACAGTCAGTCAGTAAGTCAGTAAGTCGGTAAGACAGTAAGTAAGACAGTAAGTCAGTAAGACAGTCAGTAAGACAGTCAGTAAGACAGTCAGTCAGTAAGTCAGTAAGTCGGTAAGACAGTAAGTAAGACAGTAAGTCAGTAAGACAGTCAGTAAGACAGTAAGCAAGTCAGTAAGACAGTAAGTATGTAAGACAGTAAGACAGCAAGACAGTAAGACAGTCAGTAAGTAAGACAGTAAGACAGTCAGTAAGTAAGACAGTAAGACAGTAAGTAAGACACTAAATAAGTCAGTAAGTCAGTCAGTAAGTCAGTCAGTCAGTAAGACAGTAAGTAAGACAGTAAGACAGTAAGTAAGACAGTCAGTAAGTAAGACAGTCAGTAAGACAGTCAGTCAGTCAGTCAGTAAGTCAGTAAGTCGGTAAGACAGTAAGTAAGACAGTAAGTCAGTAAGACAGTCAGTAAGACAGTAAGACAGTAAGTAAGACACTAAATAAGTCAGTAAGTCAGTCAGTCAGTAAGACAGTAAGTAAGACAGTAAGACAGTAAGACAGTCAGTAAGTAAGACAGTCAGTAAGACAGTCAGTCAGTAAGTCAGTAAGTCGGTAAGACAGTAAGTAAGACAGTAAGTAAGACAGTAAGACAGTAAGTAAGACAGTCAGTAAGTTAGACAGTCAGTAAGACAGTCAGTCAGTAAGTCAGTAAGTCGGTAAGACAGTACGACAGTAAGTCAGTAAGACAGTCAGTAAGACAGTCAGTAAGTAAGACAGTCAGTAAGACAGACAGTCAGTAAGACAGTCAGTCAGTAAGTCAGTAAGTCGGTAAGACAGTACGACAGTAAGTCAGTAAGACAGTCAGTAAGACAGTCAGTAAGTAAGACAGTCAGTAAGACAGTCAGTCAGTAAGTCAGTAAGTCGGTAAGACAGTCAGTAAGACAGTAAGTAAGACAGTAAGACAGTAAGACAGTCAGTACGTAAGACAGTAAGACAGTAAGTCAGTAAGTCAGTCAGTAAGTCAGTAAGTCAGTAAGACAGTAAGAAAGTCAGTAAGTAAGACAGTAAGACAGTAAGACAGTCAGTAAGTCAGTAAGTAAGACAGTCAGTAAGTCAGTAAGACAGTCAGTAAGTCAGTAAGTAAGACAGTAAGTAAGACACTAAATAAGTCAGCAAGACAGTAAGTAAGTCAGTAAGACAGTAAGTCAGTAAGTCAGTCAGTAAGTCAGTCAGTCAGTAAGTAAGACAGTAAGTAAGACACTAAATACGTCAGCAAGACAGTAAGTAAGTCAGTAAGACAGTAAGTCAGTAAGTCAGTCAGTAAGTCAGTCAGTCAGTCAGTCAGTAAGTCAGTAAGTCAGTCAGTAAGTCCGTAAGTCAGTAAGTCAGTAAGTCAGTAAGTCGGTTAAGACAGTAAGTAAGACAGTAAGTAAGACAGTAAGTAAGTCAGCAAGACAGTAAGACAGTCAGTAAGTAAGTCAGTAAGACAGTAAGACAGTCAGTAAGACAGTAAGCAAGTCAGTAAGACAGTAAGTATGTAAGACAGTAAGACAGTAAGACAGTAAATAAGACAGTCAGTAAGTAAGACAGTAAGACAATCAGTAAGTAAGACAGTAAGACAGTAAGTCAGTCAGTCAGTAAGACAGTAAGTAAGACAGTAAGACAGTAAGTAAGACAGTCAGTAAGTAAGACAGTCAGTCAGTAAGTCAGTAAGTCAGTCAGTCAGTCAGTAAGACAGTAAGAAAGTCAGTAAGACAGTAAGACAGTCAGTAAGACAGTAAGAAAGTCAGTAAGACAGTCAGTAAGACAGTAAGCAAGTCAGTAAGACAGTAAGACAGTCAGTAAGACAGTAAGTAAGACAGTAAGACTGTAACTAAGTAAGTAAGACAGTCAGAAAGTAAGACAGTCAGTCAGTCAGTCAGTAAGTCAGTAAGTAAGACAGCCAGTAAGTCTGTCAGTAAGACAGTAAGACAGTCAGTAAATAAGACAGTAAGTAAGACAGTAAGTCAGTAAGACAGTCATTAAGTAAGACAGTAAGTAAGACACTAAATAAGTCAGTAAGTCAGTCAGTAAGTCAGTCAGTAAGTCAGTAAGTCAGTAAGACAGTAAGAAAGTCAGTAAGTAAGACAGTAAGACAGTAAGACAGTCAGTAAGACAGTAAGCAAGTCAGTAAGACAGTAAGTAAGTCAGCAAGACAGTAAGACAGTCAGTAAGTAAGTCAGCAAGACAGTAAGACAGTAAGACAGTAAGACAGTCAGTAAGTAAGACAGTCAGTAAGTAAGACAGTAAGACAGTCAGTAAGTCAGTAAGACAGTAAGACAGTCAGTAAGTCAGTCAGTAAGTCAGTCAGTCAGTCAGTCAGTCAGTAAGACAATCAGTAAGTCAGTAAGACAGTCAGTAAGTCAGTAAGTCAGTAAGACAGTAAGTAAGACACTAAGTCAGTAGACAGTAAGTCAGTAAGTCAGTAAGTTAGACAGTAAGCAAGTCAGTAAGACAGTAAGTATGTAAGACAGTAAGACAGTAAGACAGTAAGTAAGACACTAAATAAGTCAGTAAGTCAGTCAGTAAGTCAGTAAGCAAGTCAGTAAGACAGTAAGTATGTAAGACAGTAAGACAGTCAGTAAGACAGTAAGCAAGTCAGTAAGACAGTAAGTATGTAAGACAGTAAGACAGTAAGTAAGACACTAAATAAGTCAGTAAGTCAGTCAGTAAGTCAGTCAGTCAGTAAGACAGTAAGACAGTAAGTAAGACAGTCAGTAAGTAAGACAGTCAGTAAGACAGTCAGTCAGTAAGTCAGTAAGTCGGTAAGACAGTAAGTAAGACAGTAAGTCAGTAAGACAGTCAGTAAGACAGTAAGTAAGACAGTAAGACAGTAAGACAGTCAGTCAGTAAGTAAGACAGTAAGACAGTCAGTAAGACAGTAAGCAAGTCAGTAAGACAGTAAGTAAGTCAGCAAGACAGTAAGACAGTCAGTAAGTAAGTCAGCAAGACAGTAAGACAGTAAGACAGTAAGACAGTCAGTAAGTAAGACAGTCAGTAAGTAAGACAGTAAGACAGTCAGTAAGTCAGTAAGACAGTAAGACAGTCAGTAAGTCAGTCAGTAAGTCAGTCAGTCAGTCAGTCAGTCAGTAAGACAGTCAGTAAGTCAGTAAGACAGTCAGTAAGTCAGTAAGTCAGTAAGTCAGTAAGACAGTAAGTCAGTAGACAGTAAGTCAGTAAGTCAGTAAGTTAGACAGTAAGACAGTAAGACAGTCAGTAAGTCAGTAAGTCGGTAAGACAGTAAGTAAGACAGTAAGTCAGTAAGACAGTCAGTAAGACAGTAAGTAAGACACTAAATAAGTCAGTAAGTCAGTCAGTCAGTAAGACAGTAAGTAAGACAGTAAGACAGTAAGTAAGACAGTCAGTAAGTAAGACAGTCAGTAAGACAGTCAGTCAGTAAGTCAGTAAGTCGGTAAGACAGTAAGTAAGACAGTAAGTCAGTAAGACAGTCAGTGAGACAGTAAGTAAGACAGTAAGACAGTCAGTAAGACAGTAAGTCAGTAAGACATTAAGAACGACAGTCAGTAAGTAAGACAGTCAGTAAGTAAGACAGTAAGACAGTCATTAAGTCAGTAAGACAGTAAGACAGTCAGTAAGTCAGTCAGTCAATCAGTCAGTAAGACAGTCAGTAAGTCAGTAAGACAGTCAGTAAGTAAGTCAGTAAGTCAGTAAGTTAGACAGTAGGACAGTAAGTCAGTCAGTAAGTCAGTAAGTAAGACAGTCAGTATGTGAGTCAGTAAGACAGTAAGACAGTCAGTAAGACAGTAAGCAAGTCAGTAAGACAGTAAGTATGTAAGACAGTAAGACAGTAAGACAGTAAGTAAGACAGTCAGTAAGTAAGACAGTAAGACAGTCAGTAAGTAAGACAGTAAGACAGTAAGTAAGACACTAAATAAGTCAGTAAGTCAGTCAGCAAGTCAGTCAGTCAGTAAGACAGTAAGTAAGACAGTAAGACAGTAAGTAAGACAGTCAGTAAGTAACACAGTCAGTAAGACAGTCAGTCAGTAAGTCAGTAAGTCGGTAAGACAGTAAGTAAGACAGTAAGTCAGTAAGACAGTAAGTAAGACAGTAAGACAGTAAGACAGTCAGTAAGTAAGGCAGTAAGTAAGACAGTCAGTAAGTAACACAGTCAGTAAGACAGTCAGTCAGTAAGTCAGTAAGTCGGTAAGACAGTAAGTAAGACAGTAAGTCAGTAAGACAGTAAGTAAGACAGTAAGACAGTAAGACAGTCAGTAAGTAAGACAGTAAGTAAGACACTAAATAAGTCAGTAAGTCAGTCAGTAAGTCAGTCAGTAAGTCAGTGAGACAGTAAGACAGTTAGTAAGTCAGTAAGACAGTAAGACAGTCAGTAAGTTAGTCAGTAAGTCAGTCAGTCAGTCAGTCAGTCAGTCAGTCAGTAAGACAGTCAGTAAGGCAGTCAGTAAGTCAGTCAGTAAGTAAGACAGTAAGACAGTCAGTAAGTCAGTAAGACAGTAAGTAAGACAGTCAGTAAGTCAGTAAGACAGTCAGTAAGACAGTCAGTAAGTCAGTCCGTAAGTCAGTCAGTCAGTCAGTAAGACAGTCAGTAAGTCAGTAAGACAGTCAGTAAGTAAGTCAGTAAGTCAGCAAGACAGTAAGTAAGTCAGTAAGACAGTAAGTCAGTAAGTCAGTAAGTCGGTAAGACAGTAAGTAAGACAGTAAGTCAGTAAGACAGTCAGTAAGACAGTAAGTAAGACAGTAAGACAGTCAGTAAGTAAGACAGTAAGTAAGACACTAAATAAGTCAGTAAGTCAGTAAGACAGTAAGAAAGTCAGTAAGTCAGTAAGACAGTAAGACAGTAAGACAGTCAGTAAGACAGTAAGCAAGTCAGTAAGACAGTAAGTATGTAAGACAGTAAGACAGTAAGACAGTAAGTAAGACACTAAAAAAGTCAGTAAGTCAGTCAGTAAGTCAGTCAGTCAGTAAGACAGTAAGTAAGACAGTAAGACAGTAAGTAAGACAGTCAGTAAGTAAGACAGTCAGTAAGACAATCAGTCAGTAAGTCAGTAAGTCGGTAAGACAGTAAGTAAGACAGTAAGTCAGTAAGACAGTCAGTAAGACAGTAAGTAAGACAGTAAGACAGTAAGACAGTCAGTAAGTAAGACAGTAAGACAGTCATTAAGTCAGTAAGACAGTAAGTAAGACAGTCAGTAAGTCAGTCAGTCAATCAGTCAGTAAGACAGTCAGTAAATCAGTAAGACAGTCAGTAAGTAAGTCAGTAAGTCAGTAAGACAGTAAGTAAGACACTAAGTCAGTAAGACAGTAAGTCAGTAAGTCAGTAAGTTAGACAGTAAGACAGTAAGTCAGTCAGTAAGTCAGTAAGTAAGACAGTCAGTAAGTAAGACAGTCAGTAAGACAGTCAGTCAGTAAGTCAGTAAGTCGGTAAGACAGTAAGTAAGACAGTAAGTCAGTAAGACAGTCAGTAAGACAGTCAGTAAGACAGTCAGTCAGTAAGTCAGTAAGTCGGTAAGACAGTAAGTAAGACAGTAAGTCAGTAAGACAGTCAGTAAGACAGTAAGCAAGTCAGTAAGACAGTAAGTATGTAAGACAGTAAGACAGCAAGACAGTAAGACAGTCAGTAAGTAAGACAGTAAGACAGTCAGTAAGTAAGACAGTAAGACAGTAAGTAAGACACTAAATAAGTCAGTAAGTCAGTCAGTAAGTCAGTCAGTCAGTAAGACAGTAAGTAAGACAGTAAGACAGTAAGTAAGACAGTCAGTAAGTAAGACAGTCAGTAAGACAGTCAGTCAGTCAGTCAGTAAGTCAGTAAGTCGGTAAGACAGTAAGTAAGACAGTAAGTCAGTAAGACAGTCAGTAAGACAGTAAGACAGTAAGTAAGACACTAAATAAGTCAGTAAGTCAGTCAGTCAGTAAGACAGTAAGTAAGACAGTAAGACAGTAAGACAGTCAGTAAGTAAGACAGTCAGTAAGACAGTCAGTCAGTAAGTCAGTAAGTCGGTAAGACAGTAAGTAAGACAGTAAGTCAGTAAGACAGTCAGTGAGACAGTAAGTAAGACAGTAAGACAGTCAGTAAGACAGTAAGTCAGTAAGACAGTAAGAACGACAGTCAGTAAGACAGTAAGACAGTCATTAAGTCAGTAAGACAGTAAGACAGTCAGTAAGTCAGTCAGTAAGACAGTCAGTAAGTCAGTAAGACAGTCAGTAAGTAAGTCAGTAAGTCAGTAAGTTAGACAGTAGGACAGTAAGTCAGTCAGTAAGTCAGTAAGTAAGACAGTCAGTAAGTGAGTCAGTAAGACAGTAAGACAGTCAGTAAGACAGTAAGCAAGTCAGTAAGACAGTAAGTATGTAAGACAGTAAGACAGTAAGACAGTAAGTAAGACAGTCAGTAAGACAGTAAGCAAGTCAGTAAGACAGTAAGTATGTAAGACAGTAAGACAGTAAGTAAGACAGTCAGTAAGTAAGACAGTAAGACAGTCAGTAAGTAAGACAGTAAGACAGTAAGTAAGACACTAAATAAGTCAGTAAGTCAGTCAGCAAGTCAGTCAGTCAGTAAGACAGTAAGTAAGACAGTAAGACAGTAAGTAAGACAGTCAGTAAGTAACAAAGTCAGTAAGACAGTCAGTCAGTAAGTCAGTAAGTCGGTAAGACAGTAAGTAAGACAGTAAGTCAGTAAGACAGTAAGTAAGACAGTAAGACAGTAAGACAGTCAGTAAGTAAGACAGTAAGTAAGACAGTCAGTAAGTAACACAGTCAGTAAGACAGTCAGTCAGTAAGTCAGTAAGTCGGTAAGACAGTAAGTAAGACAGTAAGTCAGTAAGACAGACAGTAAGACAGTAAGACAGTCAGTAAGTAAGACAGTAAGTAAGACAGTCAGTAAGTAAGACAGTAAGTAAGACACTAAATAAGTCAGTAAGTCAGTCAGTAAGTCAGTCAGTAAGTCAGTGAGACAGTAAGACAGTTAGTAAGTCAGTAAGACAGTAAGACAGTCAGTAAGTTAGTCAATAAGTCAGTCAGTCAGTCAGTCAGTCAGTCAGTCAGTAAGACAGTCAGTAAGACAGTCAGTAAGTAAGTCAGTCAGTAAGTAAGACAGTAAGACAGTCAGTAAGTCAGTAAGACAGTAAGTAAGACAGTCAGTAAGTCAGTAAGACAGTCAGTAAGACAGTCAGTAAGTCAGTCCGTAAGTCAGTCAGTCAGTCAGTAAGACAGTCAGTAAGTCAGTAAGACAGTCAGTAAGTAAGTCAGTAAGTCAGTCAGTCAGTCAGTAAGTCAGTAAGTAAGACAGTAAGTAAGACAGTAAGACAGTAAGTAAGACAGTCAGTAAGTTAGACAGTCAGTAAGACAGTCAGTCAGTAAGTCAGTAAGTCGGTAAGACAGTACGACAGTAAGTCAGTAAGACAGTCAGTAAGACAGTCAGTAAGTAAGACAGTCAGTAAGACAGACAGTCAGTAAGACAGTCAGTCAGTAAGTCAGTAAGTCGGTAAGACAGTACGACAGTAAGTCAGTAAGACAGTCAGTAAGACAGTCAGTAAGTAAGACAGTCAGTAAGACAGTCAGTCAGTAAGTCAGTAAGTAAGACAGTAAGTAAGACAGTAAGACAGTAAGTAAGACAGTCAGTAAGTTAGTAAGTAAGACAGTAAGTAAGACACTAAATAAGTCAGCAAGACAGTAAGTAAGTCAGTAAGACAGTAAGTCAGTAAGTCAGTCAGTAAGTCAGTCAGTCAGTCAGTCAGTCAGTCAGTAAGTCAGTAAGTAAGACAGTAAGTAAGACAGTAAGACAGTAAGTAAGACAGTCAGTAAGTTAGACAGTCAGTAAGACAGTCAGTCAGTAAGTCAGTAAGTCGGTAAGACAGTACGACAGTAAGTCAGTAAGACAGTCAGTAAGACAGTCAGTAAGTAAGACAGTCAGTAAGACAGACAGTCAGTAAGACAGTCAGTCAGTAAGTCAGTAAGTCGGTAAGACAGTACGACAGTAAGTCAGTAAGACAGTCAGTAAGACAGTCAGTAAGTAAGACAGTCAGTAAGACAGTCAGTCAGTAAGTCAGTAAGTCGGTAAGACAGTCAGTAAGACAGTAAGTATGTAAGACAGTAAGACTGTAAGACAGTAAGTAAGACAGTCAGTAAGTAAGACAGTAAGACAGTCAGTAAGTAAGACAGTAAGACAGTAAGTAAGACACTAAATAAGTCAGTAAGTCAGTCAGTCAGTAAGACAGTAAGTAAGACAGTAAGACAGTAAGTAAGACAGTCAGTAAGTAAGACAGTCAGTAAGACAGTCAGTCAGTAAGTCAGTCAGTAAGACAGTAAGTTAGACAGTAAGTCAGTAAGTCAGTCAGTAAGTCAGTAAGTAAGACACTCAGTAAGTCAGTAAGTCAGTAAGTAATACAGTCAGTAAGTAAGTCAGTAAGACAGTAAGTAAGACAGTAAGACAGTAAGTCAGTCAGTAAGTCAGTAAGTAAGACAGTCAGTAAGTCAGTAAGACAGTAAGACAGACAGTAAGTCAGTAAGTAAGACAGTAAGTAAGACACTAAATAAGTCAGCAAGACAGTAAGTAAGTCAGTAAGACAGTAAGTCAGTAAGTCAGTCAGTAAGTCAGTCAGTCAGTCAGTCAGTAAGTCAGTAAGTAAGACAGTAAGTAAGACAGTAAGACAGTAAGTAAGACAGTCAGTAAGTTAGACAGTCAGTAAGACAGTCAGTCAGTAAGTCAGTAAGTCGGTAAGACAGTACGACAGTAAGTCAGTAAGACAGTCAGTAAGACAGTCAGTAAGTAAGACAGTCAGTAAGACAGACAGTCAGTAAGACAGTCAGTCAGTAAGTCAGTAAGTCGGTAAGACAGTACGACAGTAAGTCAGTAAGACAGTCAGTAAGACAGTCAGTAAGTAAGACAGTCAGTAAGACAGTCAGTCAGTAAGTCAGTAAGTCGGTAAGACAGTCAGTAAGACAGTAAGTAAGACAGTAAGACAGTAAGACAGTCAGTACGTAAGACAGTAAGACAGTAAGTCAGTAAGTCAGTCAGTAAGTCAGTAAGTCAGTAAGACAGTAAGAAAGTCAGTAAGTAAGACAGTAAGACAGTAAGACAGTCAGTAAGTCAGTAAGTAAGACAGTCAGTAAGTCAGTAAGACAGTCAGTAAGTCAGTAAGTAAGACAGTAAGTAAGACACTAAATAAGTCAGCAAGACAGTAAGTAAGTCAGTAAGACAGTAAGTCAGTAAGTCAGTCAGTAAGTCAGTCAGTCAGTAAGTAAGACAGTAAGTAAGACACTAAATACGTCAGCAAGACAGTAAGTAAGTCAGTAAGACAGTAAGTCAGTAAGTCAGTCAGTAAGTCAGTCAGTCAGTCAGTCAGTAAGTCAGTAAGTCAGTCAGTAAGTCCGTAAGTCAGTAAGTCAGTAAGTCAGTAAGTCGGTTAAGACAGTAAGTAAGACAGTAAGTAAGACAGTAAGTAAGTCAGCAAGACAGTAAGACAGTCAGTAAGTAAGTCAGTAAGACAGTAAGACAGTCAGTAAGACAGTAAGCAAGTCAGTAAGACAGTAAGTATGTAAGACAGTAAGACAGTAAGACAGTAAATAAGACAGTCAGTAAGTAAGACAGTAAGACAATCAGTAAGTAAGACAGTAAGACAGTAAGTCAGTCAGTCAGTAAGACAGTAAGTAAGACAGTAAGACAGTAAGTAAGACAGTCAGTAAGTAAGACAGTCAGTCAGTAAGTCAGTAAGTCAGTCAGTCAGTCAGTAAGACAGTCAGGAAGTCAGTAAGACAGTCAGTAAGACAGTAAGAAAGTCAGTAAGACAGTAAGACAGTCAGTAAGACAGTAAGTCAGTAAGACAGTAAGTAAGACAGTAAGAAAGTCAGTAAGACAGTAAGACAGTCAGTAAGACAGTAAGAAAGTCAGTAAGACAGTCAGTAAGACAGTAAGCAAGTCAGTAAGACAGTAAGACAGTCAGTAAGACAGTAAGTAAGACAGTAAGACTGTAACTAAGTAAGTAAGACAGTCAGAAAGTAAGACAGTCAGTCAGTCAGTCAGTAAGTCAGTAAGTAAGACAGCCAGTAAGTCTGTCAGTAAGACAGTAAGACAGTCAGTAAATAAGACAGTAAGTAAGACAGTAAGTCAGTAAGACAGTCATTAAGTAAGACAGTAAGTAAGACACTAAATAAGTCAGTAAGTCAGTCAGTAAGTCAGTCAGTAAGTCAGTAAGTCAGTAAGACAGTAAGAAAGTCAGTAAGACAGTAAGCAAGTCAGTAAGACAGTAAGTAAGTCAGCAAGACAGTAAGACAGTCAGTAAGTAAGTCAGCAAGACAGTAAGACAGTAAGACAGTAAGACAGTCAGTAAGTAAGACAGTCAGTAAGTAAGACAGTAAGACAGTCAGTAAGTCAGTAAGACAGTAAGACAGTCAGTAAGTCAGTCAGTAAGTCAGTCAGTCAGTCAGTCAGTCAGTAAGACAATCAGTAAGTCAGTAAGACAGTCAGTAAGTCAGTAAGTCAGTAAGACAGTAAGTAAGACACTAAGTCAGTAGACAGTAAGTCAGTAAGTCAGTAAGTTAGACAGTAAGCAAGTCAGTAAGACAGTAAGTATGTAAGACAGTAAGACAGTAAGACAGTAAGTAAGACACTAAATAAGTCAGTAAGTCAGTCAGTAAGTCAGTAAGCAAGTCAGTAAGACAGTAAGTATGTAAGACAGTAAGACAGTCAGTAAGACAGTAAGCAAGTCAGTAAGACAGTAAGTATGTAAGACAGTAAGACAGTAAGACAGTAAGTAAGACACTAAATAAGTCAGTAAGTCAGTCAGTAAGTCAGTCAGTCAGTAAGACAGTAAGACAGTAAGTAAGACAGTCAGTAAGTAAGACAGTCAGTAAGACAGTCAGTCAGTAAGTCAGTAAGTCGGTAAGACAGTAAGTAAGACAGTAAGTCAGTAAGACAGTCAGTAAGACAGTAAGTAAGACAGTAAGACAGTAAGACAGTCAGTCAGTAAGTAAGACAGTAAGACAGTCAGTAAGACAGTAAGCAAGTCAGTAAGACAGTAAGTAAGTCAGCAAGACAGTAAGACAGTCAGTAAGTAAGTCAGCAAGACAGTAAGACAGTAAGACAGTAAGACAGTCAGTAAGTAAGACAGTCAGTAAGTAAGACAGTAAGACAGTCAGTAAGTCAGTAAGACAGTAAGACAGTCAGTAAGTCAGTCAGTAAGTCAGTCAGTCAGTCAGTCAGTCAGTAAGACAGTCAGTAAGTCAGTAAGACAGTCAGTAAGTCAGTAAGTCAGTAAGTCAGTAAGACAGTAAGTCAGTAGACAGTAAGTCAGTAAGTCAGTAAGTTAGACAGTAAGACAGTAAGACAGTCAGTAAGTCAGTAAGTCGGTAAGACAGTAAGTAAGACAGTAAGTCAGTAAGACAGTCAGTAAGACAGTAAGTAAGACACTAAATAAGTCAGTAAGTCAGTCAGTCAGTAAGACAGTAAGTAAGACAGTAAGACAGTAAGTAAGACAGTCAGTAAGTAAGACAGTCAGTAAGACAGTCAGTCAGTAAGTCAGTAAGTCGGTAAGACAGTAAGTAAGACAGTAAGTCAGTAAGACAGTCAGTGAGACAGTAAGTAAGACAGTAAGACAGTCAGTAAGACAGTAAGTCAGTAAGACATTAAGAACGACAGTCAGTAAGTAAGACAGTCAGTAAGTAAGACAGTAAGACAGTCATTAAGTCAGTAAGACAGTAAGACAGTCAGTAAGTCAGTCAGTCAATCAGTCAGTAAGACAGTCAGTAAGTCAGTAAGACAGTCAGTAAGTAAGTCAGTAAGTCAGTAAGTTAGACAGTAGGACAGTAAGTCAGTCAGTAAGTCAGTAAGTAAGACAGTCAGTATGTGAGTCAGTAAGACAGTAAGACAGTCAGTAAGACAGTAAGCAAGTCAGTAAGACAGTAAGTATGTAAGACAGTAAGACAGTAAGACAGTAAGTAAGACAGTCAGTAAGTAAGACAGTAAGACAGTCAGTAAGTAAGACAGTAAGACAGTAAGTAAGACACTAAATAAGTCAGTAAGTCAGTCAGCAAGTCAGTCAGTCAGTAAGACAGTAAGTAAGACAGTAAGACAGTAAGTAAGACAGTCAGTAAGTAACACAGTCAGTAAGACAGTCAGTCAGTAAGTCAGTAAGTCGGTAAGACAGTAAGTAAGACAGTAAGTCAGTAAGACAGTAAGTAAGACAGTAAGACAGTAAGACAGTCAGTAAGTAAGGCAGTAAGTAAGACAGTCAGTAAGTAACACAGTCAGTAAGACAGTCAGTCAGTAAGTCAGTAAGTCGGTAAGACAGTAAGTAAGACAGTAAGTCAGTAAGACAGTAAGTAAGACAGTAAGACAGTAAGACAGTCAGTAAGTAAGACAGTAAGTAAGACACTAAATAAGTCAGTAAGTCAGTCAGTAAGTCAGTCAGTAAGTCAGTGAGACAGTAAGACAGTTAGTAAGTCAGTAAGACAGTAAGACAGTCAGTAAGTTAGTCAGTAAGTCAGTCAGTCAGTCAGTCAGTCAGTCAGTCAGTAAGACAGTCAGTAAGGCAGTCAGTAAGTCAGTCAGTAAGTAAGACAGTAAGACAGTCAGTAAGTCAGTAAGACAGTAAGTAAGACAGTCAGTAAGTCAGTAAGACAGTCAGTAAGACAGTCAGTAAGTCAGTCCGTAAGTCAGTCAGTCAGTCAGTAAGACAGTCAGTAAGTCAGTAAGACAGTCAGTAAGTAAGTCAGTAAGTCAGCAAGACAGTAAGTAAGTCAGTAAGACAGTAAGTCAGTAAGTCAGTAAGTCGGTAAGACAGTAAGTAAGACAGTAAGTCAGTAAGACAGTCAGTAAGACAGTAAGTAAGACAGTAAGACAGTCAGTAAGTAAGACAGTAAGTAAGACACTAAATAAGTCAGTAAGTCAGTAAGACAGTAAGAAAGTCAGTAAGTCAGTAAGACAGTAAGACAGTAAGACAGTCAGTAAGACAGTAAGCAAGTCAGTAAGACAGTAAGTATGTAAGACAGTAAGACAGTAAGACAGTAAGTAAGACACTAAAAAAGTCAGTAAGTCAGTCAGTAAGTCAGTCAGTCAGTAAGACAGTAAGTAAGACAGTAAGACAGTAAGTAAGACAGTCAGTAAGTAAGACAGTCAGTAAGACAGTCAGTCAGTAAGTCAGTAAGTCGGTAAGACAGTAAGTAAGACAGTAAGTCAGTAAGACAGTCAGTAAGACAGTAAGTAAGACAGTAAGACAGTAAGACAGTCAGTAAGTAAGACAGTAAGACAGTCATTAAGTCAGTAAGACAGTAAGTAAGACAGTCAGTAAGTCAGTCAGTCAATCAGTCAGTAAGACAGTCAGTAAATCAGTAAGACAGTCAGTAAGTAAGTCAGTAAGTCAGTAAGACAGTAAGTAAGACACTAAGTCAGTAAGACAGTAAGTCAGTAAGTCAGTAAGTTAGACAGTAAGACAGTAAGTCAGTCAGTAAGTCAGTAAGTAAGACAGTCAGTAAGTAAGACAGTCAGTAAGACAGTCAGTCAGTAAGTCAGTAAGTCGGTAAGACAGTAAGTAAGACAGTAAGTCAGTAAGACAGTCAGTAAGACAGTCAGTAAGACAGTCAGTCAGTAAGTCAGTAAGTCGGTAAGACAGTAAGTAAGACAGTAAGTCAGTAAGACAGTCAGTAAGACAGTAAGCAAGTCAGTAAGACAGTAAGTATGTAAGACAGTAAGACAGCAAGACAGTAAGACAGTCAGTAAGTAAGACAGTAAGACAGTCAGTAAGTAAGACAGTAAGACAGTAAGTAAGACACTAAATAAGTCAGTAAGTCAGTCAGTAAGTCAGTCAGTCAGTAAGACAGTAAGTAAGACAGTAAGACAGTAAGTAAGACAGTCAGTAAGTAAGACAGTCAGTAAGACAGTCAGTCAGTCAGTCAGTAAGTCAGTAAGTCGGTAAGACAGTAAGTAAGACAGTAAGTCAGTAAGACAGTCAGTAAGACAGTAAGACAGTAAGTAAGACACTAAATAAGTCAGTAAGTCAGTCAGTCAGTAAGACAGTAAGTAAGACAGTAAGACAGTAAGACAGTCAGTAAGTAAGACAGTCAGTAAGACAGTCAGTCAGTAAGTCAGTAAGTCGGTAAGACAGTAAGTAAGACAGTAAGTCAGTAAGACAGTCAGTGAGACAGTAAGTAAGACAGTAAGACAGTCAGTAAGACAGTAAGTCAGTAAGACAGTAAGAACGACAGTCAGTAAGTAAGACAGTAAGACAGTCATTAAGTCAGTAAGACAGTAAGACAGTCAGTAAGTCAGTCAGTCAATCAGTCAGTAAGACAGTCAGTAAGTCAGTAAGACAGTCAGTAAGTAAGTCAGTAAGTCAGTAAGTTAGACAGTAGGACAGTAAGTCAGTCAGTAAGTCAGTAAGTAAGACAGTCAGTAAGTGAGTCAGTAAGACAGTAAGACAGTCAGTAAGACAGTAAGCAAGTCAGTAAGACAGTAAGTATGTAAGACAGTAAGACAGTAAGACAGAAAGTAAGACAGTCAGTAAGACAGTAAGCAAGTCAGTAAGACAGTAAGTATGTAAGACAGTAAGACAGTAAGACAGTAAGTAAGACAGTCAGTAAGTAAGACAGTAAGACAGTCAGTAAGTAAGACAGTAAGACAGTAAGTAAGACACTAAATAAGTCAGTAAGTCAGTCAGCAAGTCAGTCAGTCAGTAAGACAGTAAGTAAGACAGTAAGACAGTAAGTAAGACAGTCAGTAAGTAACAAAGTCAGTAAGACAGTCAGTCAGTAAGTCAGTAAGTCGGTAAGACAGTAAGTAAGACAGTAAGTCAGTAAGACAGTAAGTAAGACAGTAAGACAGTAAGACAGTCAGTAAGTAAGACAGTAAGTAAGACAGTCAGTAAGTAACACAGTCAGTAAGACAGTCAGTCAGTAAGTCAGTAAGTCGGTAAGACAGTAAGTAAGACAGTAAGTCAGTAAGACAGACAGTAAGACAGTAAGACAGTCAGTAAGTAAGACAGTAAGTAAGACAGTCAGTAAGTAACACAGTCAGTAAGACAGTCAGTCAGTAAGTCAGTAAGTCGGTAAGACAGTAAGTAAGACAGTAAGTCAGTAAGACAGTCAGTAAGACAGTAAGTAAGACAGTAAGACAGTAAGACAGTCAGTAAGTAAGACAGTAAGTAAGACACTAAATAAGTCAGTAAGTCAGTCAGTAAGTCAGTCAGTAAGTCAGTGAGACAGTAAGACAGTTAGTAAGTCAGTAAGACAGTAAGACAGTCAGTAAGTTAGTCAGTAAGTCAGTCAGTCAGTCAGTCAGTCAGTCAGTCAGTAAGACAGTCAGTAAGACAGTCAGTAAGTAAGTCAGTCAGTAAGTAAGACAGTAAGACAGTCAGTAAGTCAGTAAGACAGTAAGTAAGACAGTCAGTAAGTCAGTAAGACAGTCAGTAAGACAGTCAGTAAGTCAGTCCGTAAGTCAGTCAGTCAGTCAGTAAGACAGTCAGTAAGTCAGTAAGACAGTCAGTAAGTAAGTCAGTAAGTCAGTCAGTCAGTCAGTAAGTCAGTAAGTCGGTAAGACAGTAAGTAAGACAGTAAGTCAGTAAGACAGTAAGTAAGACAGTAAGACAGTAAGACAGTCAGTAAGTAAGACAGTAAGTAAGACACTAAATAAGTCAGTAAGTCAGTCAGTAAGTCAGTCAGTAAGTCAGTGAGACAGTAAGACAGTTAGTAAGTCAGTAAGACAGTAAGACAGTCAGTAAGTTAGTCAGTAAGTCAGTCAGTCAGTCAGTCAGTCAGTCAGTCAGTAAGACAGTCAGTAAGGCAGTCAGTAAGTCAGTCAGTAAGTAAGACAGTAAGACAGTCAGTAAGTCAGTAAGACAGTAAGTAAGACAGTCAGTAAGTCAGTAAGACAGTCAGTAAGACAGTCAGTAAGTCAGTCCGTAAGTCAGTCAGTCAGTCAGTAAGACAGTCAGTAAGTCAGTAAGACAGTCAGTAAGTAAGTCAGTAAGTCAGCAAGACAGTAAGTAAGTCAGTAAGACAGTAAGTCAGTAAGTCAGTAAGTCGGTAAGACAGTAAGTAAGACAGTAAGTCAGTAAGACAGTCAGTAAGACAGTAAGTAAGACAGTAAGACAGTCAGTAAGTAAGACAGTAAGTAAGACACTAAATAAGTCAGTAAGTCAGTAAGACAGTAAGAAAGTCAGTAAGTCAGTAAGACAGTAAGACAGTAAGACAGTCAGTAAGACAGTAAGCAAGTCAGTAAGACAGTAAGTATGTAAGACAGTAAGACAGTAAGACAGTAAGTAAGACACTAAAAAAGTCAGTAAGTCAGTCAGTAAGTCAGTCAGTCAGTAAGACAGTAAGTAAGACAGTAAGACAGTAAGTAAGACAGTCAGTAAGTAAGACAGTCAGTAAGACAGTCAGTCAGTAAGTCAGTAAGTCGGTAAGACAGTAAGTAAGACAGTAAGTCAGTAAGACAGTCAGTAAGACAGTAAGTAAGACAGTAAGACAGTAAGACAGTCAGTAAGTAAGACAGTAAGACAGTCATTAAGTCAGTAAGACAGTAAGTAAGACAGTCAGTAAGTCAGTCAGTCAATCAGTCAGTAAGACAGTCAGTAAATCAGTAAGACAGTCAGTAAGTAAGTCAGTAAGTCAGTAAGACAGTAAGTAAGACACTAAGTCAGTAAGACAGTAAGTCAGTAAGTCAGTAAGTTAGACAGTAAGACAGTAAGTCAGTCAGTAAGTCAGTAAGTAAGACAGTCAGTAAGTAAGACAGTCAGTAAGACAGTCAGTCAGTAAGTCAGTAAGTCGGTAAGACAGTAAGTAAGACAGTAAGTCAGTAAGACAGTCAGTAAGACAGTCAGTAAGACAGTCAGTCAGTAAGTCAGTAAGTCGGTAAGACAGTAAGTAAGACAGTAAGTCAGTAAGACAGTCAGTAAGACAGTAAGCAAGTCAGTAAGACAGTAAGTATGTAAGACAGTAAGACAGCAAGACAGTAAGACAGTCAGTAAGTAAGACAGTAAGACAGTCAGTAAGTAAGACAGTAAGACAGTAAGTAAGACACTAAATAAGTCAGTAAGTCAGTCAGTAAGTCAGTCAGTCAGTAAGACAGTAAGTAAGACAGTAAGACAGTAAGTAAGACAGTCAGTAAGTAAGACAGTCAGTAAGACAGTCAGTCAGTCAGTCAGTAAGTCAGTAAGTCGGTAAGACAGTAAGTAAGACAGTAAGTCAGTAAGACAGTCAGTAAGACAGTAAGACAGTAAGTAAGACACTAAATAAGTCAGTAAGTCAGTCAGTCAGTAAGACAGTAAGTAAGACAGTAAGACAGTAAGACAGTCAGTAAGTAAGACAGTCAGTAAGACAGTCAGTCAGTAAGTCAGTAAGTCGGTAAGACAGTAAGTAAGACAGTAAGTCAGTAAGACAGTCAGTGAGACAGTAAGTAAGACAGTAAGACAGTCAGTAAGACAGTAAGTCAGTAAGACAGTAAGAACGACAGTCAGTAAGTAAGACAGTAAGACAGTCATTAAGTCAGTAAGACAGTAAGACAGTCAGTAAGTCAGTCAGTCAATCAGTCAGTAAGACAGTCAGTAAGTCAGTAAGACAGTCAGTAAGTAAGTCAGTAAGTCAGTAAGTTAGACAGTAGGACAGTAAGTCAGTCAGTAAGTCAGTAAGTAAGACAGTCAGTAAGTGAGTCAGTAAGACAGTAAGACAGTCAGTAAGACAGTAAGCAAGTCAGTAAGACAGTAAGTATGTAAGACAGTAAGACAGTAAGACAGTAAGTAAGACAGTCAGTAAGACAGTAAGCAAGTCAGTAAGACAGTAAGTATGTAAGACAGTAAGACAGTAAGACAGTAAGTAAGACAGTCAGTAAGTAAGACAGTAAGACAGTCAGTAAGTAAGACAGTAAGACAGTAAGTAAGACACTAAATAAGTCAGTAAGTCAGTCAGCAAGTCAGTCAGTCAGTAAGACAGTAAGTAAGACAGTAAGACAGTAAGTAAGACAGTCAGTAAGTAACAAAGTCAGTAAGACAGTCAGTCAGTAAGTCAGTAAGTCGGTAAGACAGTAAGTAAGACAGTAAGTCAGTAAGACAGTAAGTAAGACAGTAAGACAGTAAGACAGTCAGTAAGTAAGACAGTAAGTAAGACAGTCAGTAAGTAACACAGTCAGTAAGACAGTCAGTCAGTAAGTCAGTAAGTCGGTAAGACAGTAAGTAAGACAGTAAGTCAGTAAGACAGACAGTAAGACAGTAAGACAGTCAGTAAGTAAGACAGTAAGTAAGACAGTCAGTAAGTAACACAGTCAGTAAGACAGTCAGTCAGTAAGTCAGTAAGTCGGTAAGACAGTAAGTAAGACAGTAAGTCAGTAAGACAGTCAGTAAGACAGTAAGTAAGACAGTAAGACAGTAAGACAGTCAGTAAGTAAGACAGTAAGTAAGACACTAAATAAGTCAGTAAGTCAGTCAGTAAGTCAGTCAGTAAGTCAGTGAGACAGTAAGACAGTTAGTAAGTCAGTAAGACAGTAAGACAGTCAGTAAGTTAGTCAGTAAGTCAGTCAGTCAGTCAGTCAGTCAGTCAGTCAGTAAGACAGTCAGTAAGACAGTCAGTAAGTAAGTCAGTCAGTAAGTAAGACAGTAAGACAGTCAGTAAGTCAGTAAGACAGTAAGTAAGACAGTCAGTAAGTCAGTAAGACAGTCAGTAAGACAGTCAGTAAGTCAGTCCGTAAGTCAGTCAGTCAGTCAGTAAGACAGTCAGTAAGTCAGTAAGACAGTCAGTAAGTAAGTCAGTAAGTCAGTCAGTCAGTCAGTAAGTCAGTAAGTAAGACAGTAAGTAAGACAGTAAGACAGTAAGTAAGACAGTCAGTAAGTTAGACAGTCAGTAAGACAGTCAGTCAGTAAGTCAGTAAGTCGGTAAGACAGTACGACAGTAAGTCAGTAAGACAGTCAGTAAGACAGTCAGTAAGTAAGACAGTCAGTAAGACAGACAGTCAGTAAGACAGTCAGTCAGTAAGTCAGTAAGTCGGTAAGACAGTACGACAGTAAGTCAGTAAGACAGTCAGTAAGACAGTCAGTAAGTAAGACAGTCAGTAAGACAGTCAGTCAGTAAGTCAGTAAGTAAGACAGTAAGTAAGACAGTAAGACAGTAAGTAAGACAGTCAGTAAGTTAGTAAGTAAGACAGTAAGTAAGACACTAAATAAGTCAGCAAGACAGTAAGTAAGTCAGTAAGACAGTAAGTCAGTAAGTCAGTCAGTAAGTCAGTCAGTCAGTCAGTCAGTCAGTCAGTAAGTCAGTAAGTAAGACAGTAAGTAAGACAGTAAGACAGTAAGTAAGACAGTCAGTAAGTTAGACAGTCAGTAAGACAGTCAGTCAGTAAGTCAGTAAGTCGGTAAGACAGTACAACAGTAAGTCAGTAAGACAGTCAGTAAGACAGTCAGTAAGTAAGACAGTCAGTAAGACAGACAGTCAGTAAGACAGTCAGTCAGTAAGTCAGTAAGTCGGTAAGACAGTACGACAGTAAGTCAGTAAGACAGTCAGTAAGACAGTCAGTAAGTAAGACAGTCAGTAAGACAGTCAGTTAGTAAGTCAGTAAGTCGGTAAGACAGTCAGTAAGACAGTAAGTAAGACAGTAAGACAGTAAGACAGTCAGTACGTAAGACAGTAAGACAGTAAGTCAGTAAGTCAGTCAGTAAGTCAGTAAGTCAGTAAGACAGTAAGAAAGTCAGTAAGTAAGACAGTAAGACAGTAAGACAGTCAGTAAGTCAGTAAGTAAGACAGTCAGTAAGTCAGTAAGACAGTCAGTAAGTCAGTAAGTAAGACAGTAAGTAAGACACTAAATAAGTCAGCAAGACAGTAAGTAAGTCAGTAAGACAGTAAGTCAGTAAGTCAGTCAGTAAGTCAGTCAGTCAGTAAGTAAGACAGTAAGTAAGACACTAAATACGTCAGCAAGACAGTAAGTAAGTCAGTAAGACAGTAAGTCAGTAAGTCAGTCAGTAAGTCAGTCTGTCAGTCAGTCAGTAAGTCAGTAAGTCAGTCAGTAAGTCCGTAAGTCAGTAAGTCAGTAAGTCAGTAAGTCGGTTAAGACAGTAAGTAAGACAGTAAGTAAGACAGTAAGTAAGTCAGCAAGACAGTAAGACAGTCAGTAAGTAAGTCAGTAAGACAGTAAGACAGTCAGTAAGACAGTAAGCAAGTCAGTAAGACAGTAAGTATGTAAGACAGTAAGACAGTAAGACAGTAAATAAGACAGTCAGTAAGTAAGACAGTAAGACAATCAGTAAGTAAGACAGTAAGACAGTAAGTCAGTCAGTCAGTAAGACAGTAAGTAAGACAGTAAGACAGTAAGACAGTCAGTAAGTAAGACAGTCAGTAAGACAGTCAGTCAGTAAGTCAGTAAGTCGGTAAGACAGTAAGTAAGACAGTAAGTCAGTAAGACAGTCAGTGAGACAGTAAGTAAGACAGTAAGACAGTCAGTAAGACAGTAAGTCAGTAAGACAGTAAGAACGACAGTCAGTAAGTAAGACAGTAAGACAGTCATTAAGTCAGTAAGACAGTAAGACAGTCAGTAAGTCAGTCAGTCAATCAGTCAGTAAGACAGTCAGTAAGTCAGTAAGACAGTCAGTAAGTAAGTCAGTAAGTCAGTAAGTTAGACAGTAGGACAGTAAGTCAGTCAGTAAGTCAGTAAGTAAGACAGTCAGTAAGTGAGTCAGTAAGACAGTAAGACAGTCAGTAAGACAGTAAGCAAGTCAGTAAGACAGTAAGTATGTAAGACAGTAAGACAGTAAGACAGTAAGTAAGACAGTCAGTAAGACAGTAAGCAAGTCAGTAAGACAGTAAGTATGTAAGACAGTAAGACAGTAAGACAGTAAGTAAGACAGTCAGTAAGTAAGACAGTAAGACAGTCAGTAAGTAAGACAGTAAGACAGTAAGTAAGACACTAAATAAGTCAGTAAGTCAGTCAGCAAGTCAGTCAGTCAGTAAGACAGTAAGTAAGACAGTAAGACAGTAAGTAAGACAGTCAGTAAGTAACAAAGTCAGTAAGACAGTCAGTCAGTAAGTCAGTAAGTCGGTAAGACAGTAAGTAAGACAGTAAGTCAGTAAGACAGTAAGTAAGACAGTAAGACAGTAAGACAGTCAGTAAGTAAGACAGTAAGTAAGACAGTCAGTAAGTAACACAGTCAGTAAGACAGTCAGTCAGTAAGTCAGTAAGTCGGTAAGACAGTAAGTAAGACAGTAAGTCAGTAAGACAGACAGTAAGACAGTAAGACAGTCAGTAAGTAAGACAGTAAGTAAGACAGTCAGTAAGTAACACAGTCAGTAAGACAGTCAGTCAGTAAGTCAGTAAGTCGGTAAGACAGTAAGTAAGACAGTAAGTCAGTAAGACAGTCAGTAAGACAGTAAGTAAGACAGTAAGACAGTAAGACAGTCAGTAAGTAAGACAGTAAGTAAGACACTAAATAAGTCAGTAAGTCAGTCAGTAAGTCAGTCAGTAAGTCAGTGAGACAGTAAGACAGTTAGTAAGTCAGTAAGACAGTAAGACAGTCAGTAAGTTAGTCAGTAAGTCAGTCAGTCAGTCAGTCAGTCAGTCAGTCAGTAAGACAGTCAGTAAGACAGTCAGTAAGTAAGTCAGTCAGTAAGTAAGACAGTAAGACAGTCAGTAAGTCAGTAAGACAGTAAGACAGTCAGTAAGTCAGTAAGACAGTCAGTAAGACAGTCAGTAAGTCAGTCCGTAAGTCAGTCAGTCAGTCAGTAAGACAGTCAGTAAGTCAGTAAGACAGTCAGTAAGTAAGTCAGTAAGTCAGTCAGTCAGTCAGTCAGTAAGTCAGTAAGTCGGTAAGACAGTAAGTAAGACAGTAAGTCAGTAAGACAGTAAGTAAGACAGTAAGACAGTAAGACAGTCAGTAAGTAAGACAGTAAGTAAGACACTAAATAAGTCAGTAAGTCAGTCAGTAAGTCAGTCAGTAAGTCAGTGAGACAGTAAGACAGTTAGTAAGTCAGTAAGACAGTAAGACAGTCAGTAAGTTAGTCAGTAAGTCAGTCAGTCAGTCAGTCAGTCAGTCAGTAAGACAGTCAGTAAGGCAGTCAGTAAGTCAGTCAGTAAGTAAGACAGTAAGACAGTCAGTAAGTCAGTAAGACAGTAAGTAAGACAGTCAGTAAGTCAGTAAGACAGTCAGTAAGACAGTCAGTAAGTCAGTCCGTAAGTCAGTCAGTCAGTCAGTAAGACAGTCAGTAAGTCAGTAAGACAGTCAGTAAGTAAGTCAGTAAGTCAGCAAGACAGTAAGTAAGTCAGTAAGACAGTAAGTCAGTAAGTCAGTAAGTCGGTAAGACAGTAAGTAAGACAGTAAGTCAGTAAGACAGTCAGTAAGACAGTAAGTAAGACAGTAAGACAGTCAGTAAGTAAGACAGTAAGTAAGACACTAAATAAGTCAGTAAGTCAGTAAGACAGTAAGAAAGTCAGTAAGTCAGTAAGACAGTAAGACAGTAAGACAGTCAGTAAGACAGTAAGCAAGTCAGTAAGACAGTAAGTATGTAAGACAGTAAGACAGTAAGACAGTAAGTAAGACACTAAAAAAGTCAGTAAGTCAGTCAGTAAGTCAGTCAGTCAGTAAGACAGTAAGTAAGACAGTAAGACAGTCAGTAAGTCAGTAAGACAGTAAGTAAGACAGTCAGTAAGTCAGTAAGACAGTCAGTAAGACAGTCAGTAAGTCAGTCCGTAAGTCAGTCAGTCAGTCAGTAAGACAGTCAGTAAGTCAGTAAGACAGTCAGTAAGTAAGTCAGTAAGTCAGTCAGTCAGTCAGTAAGTCAGTAAGTCGGTAAGACAGTAAGTAAGACAGTAAGTCAGTAAGACAGTAAGTAAGACAGTAAGACAGTAAGACAGTCAGTAAGTAAGACAGTAAGTAAGACACTAAATAAGTCAGTAAGTCAGTCAGTAAGTCAGTCAGTAAGTCAGTGAGACAGTAAGACAGTTAGTAAGTCAGTAAGACAGTAAGACAGTCAGTAAGTTAGTCAGTAAGTCAGTCAGTCAGTCAGTCAGTCAGTCAGTCAGTAAGACAGTCAGTAAGGCAGTCAGTAAGTCAGTCAGTAAGTAAGACAGTAAGACAGTCAGTAAGTCAGTAAGACAGTAAGTAAGACAGTCAGTAAGTCAGTAAGACAGTCAGTAAGACAGTCAGTAAGTCAGTCCGTAAGTCAGTCAGTCAGTCAGTAAGACAGTCAGTAAGTCAGTAAGACAGTCAGTAAGTAAGTCAGTAAGTCAGCAAGACAGTAAGTAAGTCAGTAAGACAGTAAGTCAGTAAGTCAGTAAGTCGGTAAGACAGTAAGTAAGACAGTAAGTCAGTAAGACAGTCAGTAAGACAGTAAGTAAGACAGTAAGACAGTCAGTAAGTAAGACAGTAAGTAAGACACTAAATAAGTCAGTAAGTCAGTAAGACAGTAAGAAAGTCAGTAAGTCAGTAAGACAGTAAGACAGTAAGACAGTCAGTAAGACAGTAAGCAAGTCAGTAAGACAGTAAGTATGTAAGACAGTAAGACAGTAAGACAGTAAGTAAGACACTAAAAAAGTCAGTAAGTCAGTCAGTAAGTCAGTCAGTCAGTAAGACAGTAAGTAAGACAGTAAGACAGTAAGTAAGACAGTCAGTAAGTAAGACAGTCAGTAAGACAGTCAGTCAGTAAGTCAGTAAGTCGGTAAGACAGTAAGTAAGACAGTAAGTCAGTAAGACAGTCAGTAAGACAGTAAGTAAGACAGTAAGACAGTAAGACAGTCAGTAAGTAAGACAGTAAGACAGTCATTAAGTCAGTAAGACAGTAAGTAAGACAGTCAGTAAGTCAGTCAGTCAATCAGTCAGTAAGACAGTCAGTAAATCAGTAAGACAGTCAGTAAGTAAGTCAGTAAGTCAGTAAGACAGTAAGTAAGACACTAAGTCAGTAAGACAGTAAGTCAGTAAGTCAGTAAGTTAGACAGTAAGACAGTAAGTCAGTCAGTAAGTCAGTAAGTAAGACAGTCAGTAAGTAAGACAGTCAGTAAGACAGTCAGTCAGTAAGTCAGTAAGTCGGTAAGACAGTAAGTAAGACAGTAAGTCAGTAAGACAGTCAGTAAGACAGTCAGTAAGACAGTCAGTCAGTAAGTCAGTAAGTCGGTAAGACAGTAAGTAAGACAGTAAGTCAGTAAGACAGTCAGTAAGACAGTAAGCAAGTCAGTAAGACAGTAAGTATGTAAGACAGTAAGACAGCAAGACAGTAAGACAGTCAGTAAGTAAGACAGTAAGACAGTCAGTAAGTAAGACAGTAAGACAGTAAGTAAGACACTAAATAAGTCAGTAAGTCAGTCAGTAAGTCAGTCAGTCAGTAAGACAGTAAGTAAGACAGTAAGACAGTAAGTAAGACAGTCAGTAAGTAAGACAGTCAGTAAGACAGTCAGTCAGTCAGTCAGTAAGTCAGTAAGTCGGTAAGACAGTAAGTAAGACAGTAAGTCAGTAAGACAGTCAGTAAGACAGTAAGACAGTAAGTAAGACACTAAATAAGTCAGTAAGTCAGTCAGTCAGTAAGACAGTAAGTAAGACAGTAAGACAGTAAGACAGTCAGTAAGTAAGACAGTCAGTAAGACAGTCAGTCAGTAAGTCAGTAAGTCGGTAAGACAGTAAGTAAGACAGTAAGTCAGTAAGACAGTCAGTATGTAAGACAGTAAGACAGTAAGACAGTAAGTAAGACACTAAAAAAGTCAGTAAGTCAGTCAGTAAGTCAGTCAGTCAGTAAGACAGTAAGTAAGACAGTAAGACAGTCAGTAAGTCAGTAAGACAGTAAGTAAGACAGTCAGTAAGTCAGTAAGACAGTCAGTAAGACAGTCAGTAAGTCAGTCCGTAAGTCAGTCAGTCAGTCAGTAAGACAGTCAGTAAGTCAGTAAGACAGTCAGTAAGTAAGTCAGTAAGTCAGTCAGTCAGTCAGTAAGTCAGTAAGTCGGTAAGACAGTAAGTAAGACAGTAAGTCAGTAAGACAGTAAGTAAGACAGTAAGTAAGACAGTAAGACAGTAAGACAGTCAGTAAGTAAGACAGTAAGTAAGACACTAAATAAGTCAGTAAGTCAGTCAGTAAGTCAGTCAGTAAGTCAGTGAGACAGTAAGACAGTTAGTAAGTCAGTAAGACAGTAAGACAGTCAGTAAGTTAGTCAGTAAGTCAGTCAGTCAGTCAGTCAGTCAGTCAGTCAGTAAGACAGTCAGTAAGGCAGTCAGTAAGTCAGTCAGTAAGTAAGACAGTAAGACAGTCAGTAAGTCAGTAAGACAGTAAGTAAGACAGTCAGTAAGTCAGTAAGACAGTCAGTAAGACAGTCAGTAAGTCAGTCCGTAAGTCAGTCAGTCAGTCAGTAAGACAGTCAGTAAGTCAGTAAGACAGTCAGTAAGTAAGTCAGTAAGTCAGCAAGACAGTAAGTAAGTCAGTAAGACAGTAAGTCAGTAAGTCAGTAAGTCGGTAAGACAGTAAGTAAGACAGTAAGTCAGTAAGACAGTCAGTAAGACAGTAAGTAAGACAGTAAGACAGTCAGTAAGTAAGACAGTAAGTAAGACACTAAATAAGTCAGTAAGTCAGTAAGACAGTAAGAAAGTCAGTAAGTCAGTAAGACAGTAAGACAGTAAGACAGTCAGTAAGACAGTAAGCAAGTCAGTAAGACAGTAAGTATGTAAGACAGTAAGACAGTAAGACAGTAAGTAAGACACTAAAAAAGTCAGTAAGTCAGTCAGTAAGTCAGTCAGTCAGTAAGACAGTAAGTAAGACAGTAAGACAGTAAGTAAGACAGTCAGTAAGTAAGACAGTCAGTAAGACAGTCAGTCAGTAAGTCAGTAAGTCGGTAAGACAGTAAGTAAGACAGTAAGTCAGTAAGACAGTCAGTAAGACAGTAAGTAAGACAGTAAGACAGTAAGACAGTCAGTAAGTAAGACAGTAAGACAGTCATTAAGTCAGTAAGACAGTAAGTAAGACAGTCAGTAAGTCAGTCAGTCAATCAGTCAGTAAGACAGTCAGTAAATCAGTAAGACAGTCAGTAAGTAAGTCAGTAAGTCAGTAAGACAGTAAGTAAGACACTAAGTCAGTAAGACAGTAAGTCAGTAAGTCAGTAAGTTAGACAGTAAGACAGTAAGTCAGTCAGTAAGTCAGTAAGTAAGACAGTCAGTAAGTAAGACAGTCAGTAAGACAGTCAGTCAGTAAGTCAGTAAGTCGGTAAGACAGTAAGTAAGACAGTAAGTCAGTAAGACAGTCAGTAAGACAGTCAGTAAGACAGTCAGTCAGTAAGTCAGTAAGTCGGTAAGACAGTAAGTAAGACAGTAAGTCAGTAAGACAGTCAGTAAGACAGTAAGCAAGTCAGTAAGACAGTAAGTATGTAAGACAGTAAGACAGCAAGACAGTAAGACAGTCAGTAAGTAAGACAGTAAGACAGTCAGTAAGTAAGACAGTAAGACAGTAAGTAAGACACTAAATAAGTCAGTAAGTCAGTCAGTAAGTCAGTCAGTCAGTAAGACAGTAAGTAAGACAGTAAGACAGTAAGTAAGACAGTCAGTAAGTAAGACAGTCAGTAAGACAGTCAGTCAGTCAGTCAGTAAGTCAGTAAGTCGGTAAGACAGTAAGTAAGACAGTAAGTCAGTAAGACAGTCAGTAAGACAGTAAGACAGTAAGTAAGACACTAAATAAGTCAGTAAGTCAGTCAGTCAGTAAGACAGTAAGTAAGACAGTAAGACAGTAAGACAGTCAGTAAGTAAGACAGTCAGTAAGACAGTCAGTCAGTAAGTCAGTAAGTCGGTAAGACAGTAAGTAAGACAGTAAGTCAGTAAGACAGTCAGTGAGACAGTAAGTAAGACAGTAAGACAGTCAGTAAGACAGTAAGTCAGTAAGACAGTAAGAACGACAGTCAGTAAGTAAGACAGTAAGACAGTCATTAAGTCAGTAAGACAGTAAGACAGTCAGTAAGTCAGTCAGTCAATCAGTCAGTAAGACAGTCAGTAAGTCAGTAAGACAGTCAGTAAGTAAGTCAGTAAGTCAGTAAGTTAGACAGTAGGACAGTAAGTCAGTCAGTAAGTCAGTAAGTAAGACAGTCAGTAAGTGAGTCAGTAAGACAGTAAGACAGTCAGTAAGACAGTAAGCAAGTCAGTAAGACAGTAAGTATGTAAGACAGTAAGACAGTAAGACAGTAAGTAAGACAGTCAGTAAGACAGTAAGCAAGTCAGTAAGACAGTAAGTATGTAAGACAGTAAGACAGTAAGACAGTAATTAAGACAGTCAGTAAGTAAGACAGTAAGACAGTCAGTAAGTAAGACAGTAAGACAGTAAGTAAGACACTAAATAAGTCAGTAAGTCAGTCAGCAAGTCAGTCAGTCAGTAAGACAGTAAGTAAGACAGTAAGACAGTAAGTAAGACAGTCAGTAAGTAACAAAGTCAGTAAGACAGTCAGTCAGTAAGTCAGTAAGTCGGTAAGACAGTAAGTAAGACAGTAAGTCAGTAAGACAGTAAGTAAGACAGTAAGACAGTAAGACAGTCAGTAAGTAAGACAGTAAGTAAGACAGTCAGTAAGTAACACAGTCAGTAAGACAGTCAGTCAGTAAGTCAGTAAGTCGGTAAGACAGTAAGTAAGACAGTAAGTCAGTAAGACAGACAGTAAGACAGTAAGACAGTCAGTAAGTAAGACAGTAAGTAAGACAGTCAGTAAGTAACACAGTCAGTAAGACAGTCAGTCAGTAAGTCAGTAAGTCGGTAAGACAGTAAGTAAGACAGTAAGTCAGTAAGACAGTCAGTAAGACAGTAAGTAAGACAGTAAGACAGTAAGACAGTCAGTAAGTAAGACAGTAAGTAAGACACTAAATAAGTCAGTAAGTCAGTCAGTAAGTCAGTCAGTAAGTCAGTGAGACAGTAAGACAGTTAGTAAGTCAGTAAGACAGTAAGACAGTCAGTAAGTTAGTCAGTAAGTCAGTCAGTCAGTCAGTCAGTCAGTCAGTCAGTAAGACAGTCAGTAAGACAGTCAGTAAGTAAGTCAGTCAGTAAGTAAGACAGTAAGACAGTCAGTAAGTCAGTAAGACAGTAAGTAAGACAGTCAGTAAGTCAGTAAGACAGTCAGTAAGACAGTCAGTAAGTCAGTCCGTAAGTCAGTCAGTCAGTCAGTAAGACAGTCAGTAAGTCAGTAAGACAGTCAGTAAGTAAGTCAGTAAGTCAGTCAGTCAGTCAGTAAGTCAGTAAGTAAGACAGTAAGTAAGACAGTAAGACAGTAAGTAAGACAGTCAGTAAGTTAGACAGTCAGTAAGACAGTCAGTCAGTAAGTCAGTAAGTCGGTAAGACAGTACGACAGTAAGTCAGTAAGACAGTCAGTAAGACAGTCAGTAAGTAAGACAGTCAGTAAGACAGACAGTCAGTAAGACAGTCAGTCAGTAAGTCAGTAAGTCGGTAAGACAGTAAGTAAGACAGTAAGTCAGTAAGACAGTCAGTAAGTAAGACAGTAAGTAAGACACTAAATAAGTCAGTAAGTCAGTAAGACAGTAAGAAAGTCAGTAAGTCAGTAAGACAGTAAGACAGTAAGACAGTCAGTAAGACAGTAAGCAAGTCAGTAAGACAGTAAGTATGTAAGACAGTAAGACAGTAAGACAGTAAGTAAGACACTAAAAAAGTCAGTAAGTCAGTCAGTAAGTCAGTCAGTCAGTAAGACAGTAAGTAAGACAGTAAGACAGTCAGTAAGTCAGTAAGACAGTAAGACAGTCAGTAAGTCAGTAAGACAGTCAGTAAGACAGTCAGTAAGTCAGTCCGTAAGTCAGTCAGTCAGTCAGTAAGACAGTCAGTAAGTCAGTAAGACAGTCAGTAAGTAAGTCAGTAAGTCAGTCAGTCAGTCAGTAAGTCAGTAAGTCGGTAAGACAGTAAGTAAGACAGTAAGTCAGTAAGACAGTAAGTAAGACAGTAAGACAGTAAGACAGTCAGTAAGTAAGACAGTAAGTAAGACACTAAATAAGTCAGTAAGTCAGTCAGTAAGTCAGTCAGTAAGTCAGTGAGACAGTAAGACAGTTAGTAAGTCAGTAAGACAGTAAGACAGTCAGTAAGTTAGTCAGTAAGTCAGTCAGTCAGTCAGTCAGTCAGTCAGTCAGTAAGACAGTCAGTAAGGCAGTCAGTAAGTCAGTCAGTAAGTAAGACAGTAAGACAGTCAGTAAGTCAGTAAGACAGTAAGTAAGACAGTCAGTAAGTCAGTAAGACAGTCAGTAAGACAGTCAGTAAGTCAGTCCGTAAGTCAGTCAGTCAGTCAGTAAGACAGTCAGTAAGTCAGTAAGACAGTCAGTAAGTAAGTCAGTAAGTCAGCAAGACAGTAAGTAAGTCAGTAAGACAGTAAGTCAGTAAGTCAGTAAGTCGGTAAGACAGTAAGTAAGACAGTAAGTCAGTAAGACAGTCAGTAAGACAGTAAGTAAGACAGTAAGACAGTCAGTAAGTAAGACAGTAAGTAAGACACTAAATAAGTCAGTAAGTCAGTAAGACAGTAAGAAAGTCAGTAAGTCAGTAAGACAGTAAGACAGTAAGACAGTCAGTAAGACAGTAAGCAAGTCAGTAAGACAGTAAGTATGTAAGACAGTAAGACAGTAAGACAGTAAGTAAGACACTAAAAAAGTCAGTAAGTCAGTCAGTAAGTCAGTCAGTCAGTAAGACAGTAAGTAAGACAGTAAGACAGTAAGTAAGACAGTCAGTAAGTAAGACAGTCAGTAAGACAGTCAGTCAGTAAGTCAGTAAGTCGGTAAGACAGTAAGTAAGACAGTAAGTCAGTAAGACAGTCAGTAAGACAGTAAGTAAGACAGTAAGACAGTAAGACAGTCAGTAAGTAAGACAGTAAGACAGTCATTAAGTCAGTAAGACAGTAAGTAAGACAGTCAGTAAGTCAGTCAGTCAATCAGTCAGTAAGACAGTCAGTAAATCAGTAAGACAGTCAGTAAGTAAGTCAGTAAGTCAGTAAGACAGTAAGTAAGACACTAAGTCAGTAAGACAGTAAGTCAGTAAGTCAGTAAGTTAGACAGTAAGACAGTAAGTCAGTCAGTAAGTCAGTAAGTAAGACAGTCAGTAAGTAAGACAGTCAGTAAGACAGTCAGTCAGTAAGTCAGTAAGTCGGTAAGACAGTAAGTAAGACAGTAAGTCAGTAAGACAGTCAGTAAGACAGTCAGTAAGACAGTCAGTCAGTAAGTCAGTAAGTCGGTAAGACAGTAAGTAAGACAGTAAGTCAGTAAGACAGTCAGTAAGACAGTAAGCAAGTCAGTAAGACAGTAAGTATGTAAGACAGTAAGACAGCAAGACAGTAAGACAGTCAGTAAGTAAGACAGTAAGACAGTCAGTAAGTAAGACAGTAAGACAGTAAGTAAGACACTAAATAAGTCAGTAAGTCAGTCAGTAAGTCAGTCAGTCAGTAAGACAGTAAGTAAGACAGTAAGACAGTAAGTAAGACAGTCAGTAAGTAAGACAGTCAGTAAGACAGTCAGTCAGTCAGTCAGTAAGTCAGTAAGTCGGTAAGACAGTAAGTAAGACAGTAAGTCAGTAAGACAGTCAGTAAGACAGTAAGACAGTAAGTAAGACACTAAATAAGTCAGTAAGTCAGTCAGTCAGTAAGACAGTAAGTAAGACAGTAAGACAGTAAGACAGTCAGTAAGTAAGACAGTCAGTAAGACAGTCAGTCAGTAAGTCAGTAAGTCGGTAAGACAGTAAGTAAGACAGTAAGTCAGTAAGACAGTCAGTATGTAAGACAGTAAGACAGTAAGACAGTAAGTAAGACACTAAAAAAGTCAGTAAGTCAGTCAGTAAGTCAGTCAGTCAGTAAGACAGTAAGTAAGACAGTAAGACAGTCAGTAAGTCAGTAAGACAGTAAGTAAGACAGTCAGTAAGTCAGTAAGACAGTCAGTAAGACAGTCAGTAAGTCAGTCCGTAAGTCAGTCAGTCAGTCAGTAAGACAGTCAGTCAGTCAGTAAGTCAGTAAGTCGGTAAGACAGTAAGTAAGACAGTAAGTCAGTAAGACAGTAAGTAAGACAGTAAGTAAGACAGTAAGACAGTAAGACAGTCAGTAAGTAAGACAGTAAGTAAGACACTAAATAAGTCAGTAAGTCAGTCAGTAAGTCAGTCAGTAAGTCAGTGAGACAGTAAGACAGTTAGTAAGTCAGTAAGACAGTAAGACAGTCAGTAAGTTAGTCAGTAAGTCAGTCAGTCAGTCAGTCAGTCAGTCAGTCAGTAAGACAGTCAGTAAGGCAGTCAGTAAGTCAGTCAGTAAGTAAGACAGTAAGACAGTCAGTAAGTCAGTAAGACAGTAAGTAAGACAGTCAGTAAGTCAGTAAGACAGTCAGTAAGACAGTCAGTAAGTCAGTCCGTAAGTCAGTCAGTCAGTCAGTAAGACAGTCAGTAAGTCAGTAAGACAGTCAGTAAGTAAGTCAGTAAGTCAGCAAGACAGTAAGTAAGTCAGTAAGACAGTAAGTCAGTAAGTCAGTAAGTCGGTAAGACAGTAAGTAAGACAGTAAGTCAGTAAGACAGTCAGTAAGACAGTAAGTAAGACAGTAAGACAGTCAGTAAGTAAGACAGTAAGTAAGACACTAAATAAGTCAGTAAGTCAGTAAGACAGTAAGAAAGTCAGTAAGTCAGTAAGACAGTAAGACAGTAAGACAGTCAGTAAGACAGTAAGCAAGTCAGTAAGACAGTAAGTATGTAAGACAGTAAGACAGTAAGACAGTAAGTAAGACACTAAAAAAGTCAGTAAGTCAGTCAGTAAGTCAGTCAGTCAGTAAGACAGTAAGTAAGACAGTAAGACAGTAAGTAAGACAGTCAGTAAGTAAGACAGTCAGTAAGACAGTCAGTCAGTAAGTCAGTAAGTCGGTAAGACAGTAAGTAAGACAGTAAGTCAGTAAGACAGTCAGTAAGACAGTAAGTAAGACAGTAAGACAGTAAGACAGTCAGTAAGTAAGACAGTAAGACAGTCATTAAGTCAGTAAGACAGTAAGTAAGACAGTCAGTAAGTCAGTCAGTCAATCAGTCAGTAAGACAGTCAGTAAATCAGTAAGACAGTCAGTAAGTAAGTCAGTAAGTCAGTAAGACAGTAAGTAAGACACTAAGTCAGTAAGACAGTAAGTCAGTAAGTCAGTAAGTTAGACAGTAAGACAGTAAGTCAGTCAGTAAGTCAGTAAGTAAGACAGTCAGTAAGTAAGACAGTCAGTAAGACAGTCAGTCAGTAAGTCAGTAAGTCGGTAAGACAGTAAGTAAGACAGTAAGTCAGTAAGACAGTCAGTAAGACAGTCAGTAAGACAGTCAGTCAGTAAGTCAGTAAGTCGGTAAGACAGTAAGTAAGACAGTAAGTCAGTAAGACAGTCAGTAAGACAGTAAGCAAGTCAGTAAGACAGTAAGTATGTAAGACAGTAAGACAGCAAGACAGTAAGACAGTCAGTAAGTAAGACAGTAAGACAGTCAGTAAGTAAGACAGTAAGACAGTAAGTAAGACACTAAATAAGTCAGTAAGTCAGTCAGTAAGTCAGTCAGTCAGTAAGACAGTAAGTAAGACAGTAAGACAGTAAGTAAGACAGTCAGTAAGTAAGACAGTCAGTAAGACAGTCAGTCAGTCAGTCAGTAAGTCAGTAAGTCGGTAAGACAGTAAGTAAGACAGTAAGTCAGTAAGACAGTCAGTAAGACAGTAAGACAGTAAGTAAGACACTAAATAAGTCAGTAAGTCAGTCAGTCAGTAAGACAGTAAGTAAGACAGTAAGACAGTAAGACAGTCAGTAAGTAAGACAGTCAGTAAGACAGTCAGTCAGTAAGTCAGTAAGTCGGTAAGACAGTAAGTAAGACAGTAAGTCAGTAAGACAGTCAGTGAGACAGTAAGTAAGACAGTAAGACAGTCAGTAAGACAGTAAGTCAGTAAGACAGTAAGAACGACAGTCAGTAAGTAAGACAGTAAGACAGTCATTAAGTCAGTAAGACAGTAAGACAGTCAGTAAGTCAGTCAGTCAATCAGTCAGTAAGACAGTCAGTAAGTCAGTAAGACAGTCAGTAAGTAAGTCAGTAAGTCAGTAAGTTAGACAGTAGGACAGTAAGTCAGTCAGTAAGTCAGTAAGTAAGACAGTCAGTAAGTGAGTCAGTAAGACAGTAAGACAGTCAGTAAGACAGTAAGCAAGTCAGTAAGACAGTAAGTATGTAAGACAGTAAGACAGTAAGACAGTAAGTAAGACAGTCAGTAAGACAGTAAGCAAGTCAGTAAGACAGTAAGTATGTAAGACAGTAAGACAGTAAGACAGTAATTAAGACAGTCAGTAAGTAAGACAGTAAGACAGTCAGTAAGTAAGACAGTAAGACAGTAAGTAAGACACTAAATAAGTCAGTAAGTCAGTCAGCAAGTCAGTCAGTCAGTAAGACAGTAAGTAAGACAGTAAGACAGTAAGTAAGACAGTCAGTAAGTAACAAAGTCAGTAAGACAGTCAGTCAGTAAGTCAGTAAGTCGGTAAGACAGTAAGTAAGACAGTAAGTCAGTAAGACAGTAAGTAAGACAGTAAGACAGTAAGACAGTCAGTAAGTAAGACAGTAAGTAAGACAGTCAGTAAGTAACACAGTCAGTAAGACAGTCAGTCAGTAAGTCAGTAAGTCGGTAAGACAGTAAGTAAGACAGTAAGTCAGTAAGACAGACAGTAAGACAGTAAGACAGTCAGTAAGTAAGACAGTAAGTAAGACAGTCAGTAAGTAACACAGTCAGTAAGACAGTCAGTCAGTAAGTCAGTAAGTCGGTAAGACAGTAAGTAAGACAGTAAGTCAGTAAGACAGTCAGTAAGACAGTAAGTAAGACAGTAAGACAGTAAGACAGTCAGTAAGTAAGACAGTAAGTAAGACACTAAATAAGTCAGTAAGTCAGTCAGTAAGTCAGTCAGTAAGTCAGTGAGACAGTAAGACAGTTAGTAAGTCAGTAAGACAGTAAGACAGTCAGTAAGTTAGTCAGTAAGTCAGTCAGTCAGTCAGTCAGTCAGTAAGACAGTAAGTAAGACAGTAAGACAGTCAGTAAGTCAGTAAGACAGTAAGTAAGACAGTAAGACAGTAAGACAGTCAGTAAGTAAGACAGTAAGTAAGACACTAAATAAGTCAGTAAGTCAGTCAGTAAGTCAGTCAGTAAGTCAGTGAGACAGTAAGACAGTTAGTAAGTCAGTAAGACAGTAAGACAGTCAGTAAGTTAGTCAGTAAGTCAGTCAGTCAGTCAGTCAGTCAGTCAGTCAGTAAGACAGTCAGTAAGACAGTCAGTAAGTAAGTCAGTCAGTAAGTAAGACAGTAAGACAGTCAGTAAGTCAGTAAGACAGTAAGTAAGACAGTCAGTAAGTCAGTAAGACAGTCAGTAAGACAGTCAGTAAGTCAGTCCGTAAGTCAGTCAGTCAGTCAGTAAGACAGTCAGTAAGTCAGTAAGACAGTCAGTAAGTAAGTCAGTAAGTCAGTCAGTCAGTCAGTCAGTAAGTCAGTAAGTCGGTAAGACAGTAAGTAAGACAGTAAGTCAGTAAGACAGTAAGTAAGACAGTAAGACAGTAAGACAGTCAGTAAGTAAGACAGTAAGTAAGACACTAAATAAGTCAGTAAGTCAGTCAGTAAGTCAGTCAGTAAGTCAGTGAGACAGTAAGACAGTTAGTAAGTCAGTAAGACAGTAAGACAGTCAGTAAGTTAGTCAGTAAGTCAGTCAGTCAGTCAGTCAGTCAGTCAGTAAGACAGTCAGTAAGGCAGTCAGTAAGTCAGTCAGTAAGTAAGACAGTAAGACAGTCAGTAAGTCAGTAAGACAGTAAGTAAGACAGTCAGTAAGTCAGTAAGACAGTCAGTAAGACAGTCAGTAAGTCAGTCCGTAAGTCAGTCAGTCAGTCAGTAAGACAGTCAGTAAGTCAGTAAGACAGTCAGTAAGTAAGTCAGTAAGTCAGCAAGACAGTAAGTAAGTCAGTAAGACAGTAAGTCAGTAAGTCAGTAAGTCGGTAAGACAGTAAGTAAGACAGTAAGTCAGTAAGACAGTCAGTAAGACAGTAAGTAAGACAGTAAGACAGTCAGTAAGTAAGACAGTAAGTAAGACACTAAATAAGTCAGTAAGTCAGTAAGACAGTAAGAAAGTCAGTAAGTCAGTAAGACAGTAAGACAGTAAGACAGTCAGTAAGACAGTAAGCAAGTCAGTAAGACAGTAAGTATGTAAGACAGTAAGACAGTAAGACAGTAAGTAAGACACTAAAAAAGTCAGTAAGTCAGTCAGTAAGTCAGTCAGTCAGTAAGACAGTAAGTAAGACAGTAAGACAGTCAGTAAGTCAGTAAGACAGTAAGTAAGACAGTCAGTAAGTCAGTAAGACAGTCAGTAAGACAGTCAGTAAGTCAGTCCGTAAGTCAGTCAGTCAGTCAGTAAGACAGTCAGTAAGTCAGTAAGACAGTCAGTAAGTAAGTCAGTAAGTCAGTCAGTCAGTCAGTAAGTCAGTAAGTCGGTAAGACAGTAAGTAAGACAGTAAGTCAGTAAGACAGTAAGTAAGACAGTAAGACAGTAAGACAGTCAGTAAGTAAGACAGTAAGTAAGACACTAAATAAGTCAGTAAGTCAGTCAGTAAGTCAGTCAGTAAGTCAGTGAGACAGTAAGACAGTTAGTAAGTCAGTAAGACAGTAAGACAGTCAGTAAGTTAGTCAGTAAGTCAGTCAGTCAGTCAGTCAGTCAGTCAGTCAGTAAGACAGTCAGTAAGGCAGTCAGTAAGTCAGTCAGTAAGTAAGACAGTAAGACAGTCAGTAAGTCAGTAAGACAGTAAGTAAGACAGTCAGTAAGTCAGTAAGACAGTCAGTAAGACAGTCAGTAAGTCAGTCCGTAAGTCAGTCAGTCAGTCAGTAAGACAGTCAGTAAGTCAGTAAGACAGTCAGTAAGTAAGTCAGTAAGTCAGCAAGACAGTAAGTAAGTCAGTAAGACAGTAAGTCAGTAAGTCAGTAAGTCGGTAAGACAGTAAGTAAGACAGTAAGTCAGTAAGACAGTCAGTAAGACAGTAAGTAAGACAGTAAGACAGTCAGTAAGTAAGACAGTAAGTAAGACACTAAATAAGTCAGTAAGTCAGTAAGACAGTAAGAAAGTCAGTAAGTCAGTAAGACAGTAAGACAGTAAGACAGTCAGTAAGACAGTAAGCAAGTCAGTAAGACAGTAAGTATGTAAGACAGTAAGACAGTAAGACAGTAAGTAAGACACTAAAAAAGTCAGTAAGTCAGTCAGTAAGTCAGTCAGTCAGTAAGACAGTAAGTAAGACAGTAAGACAGTAAGTAAGACAGTCAGTAAGTAAGACAGTCAGTAAGACAGTCAGTCAGTAAGTCAGTAAGTCGGTAAGACAGTAAGTAAGACAGTAAGTCAGTAAGACAGTCAGTAAGACAGTAAGTAAGACAGTAAGACAGTAAGACAGTCAGTAAGTAAGACAGTAAGACAGTCATTAAGTCAGTAAGACAGTAAGTAAGACAGTCAGTAAGTCAGTCAGTCAATCAGTCAGTAAGACAGTCAGTAAATCAGTAAGACAGTCAGTAAGTAAGTCAGTAAGTCAGTAAGACAGTAAGTAAGACACTAAGTCAGTAAGACAGTAAGTCAGTAAGTCAGTAAGTTAGACAGTAAGACAGTAAGTCAGTCAGTAAGTCAGTAAGTAAGACAGTCAGTAAGTAAGACAGTCAGTAAGACAGTCAGTCAGTAAGTCAGTAAGTCGGTAAGACAGTAAGTAAGACAGTAAGTCAGTAAGACAGTCAGTAAGACAGTCAGTAAGACAGTCAGTCAGTAAGTCAGTAAGTCGGTAAGACAGTAAGTAAGACAGTAAGTCAGTAAGACAGTCAGTAAGACAGTAAGCAAGTCAGTAAGACAGTAAGTATGTAAGACAGTAAGACAGCAAGACAGTAAGACAGTCAGTAAGTAAGACAGTAAGACAGTCAGTAAGTAAGACAGTAAGACAGTAAGTAAGACACTAAATAAGTCAGTAAGTCAGTCAGTAAGTCAGTCAGTCAGTAAGACAGTAAGTAAGACAGTAAGACAGTAAGTAAGACAGTCAGTAAGTAAGACAGTCAGTAAGACAGTCAGTCAGTCAGTCAGTAAGTCAGTAAGTCGGTAAGACAGTAAGTAAGACAGTAAGTCAGTAAGACAGTCAGTAAGACAGTAAGACAGTAAGTAAGACACTAAATAAGTCAGTAAGTCAGTCAGTCAGTAAGACAGTAAGTAAGACAGTAAGACAGTAAGACAGTCAGTAAGTAAGACAGTCAGTAAGACAGTCAGTCAGTAAGTCAGTAAGTCGGTAAGACAGTAAGTAAGACAGTAAGTCAGTAAGACAGTCAGTGAGACAGTAAGTAAGACAGTAAGACAGTCAGTAAGACAGTAAGTCAGTAAGACAGTAAGAACGACAGTCAGTAAGTAAGACAGTAAGACAGTCATTAAGTCAGTAAGACAGTAAGACAGTCAGTAAGTCAGTCAGTCAATCAGTCAGTAAGACAGTCAGTAAGTCAGTAAGACAGTCAGTAAGTAAGTCAGTAAGTCAGTAAGTTAGACAGTAGGACAGTAAGTCAGTCAGTAAGTCAGTAAGTAAGACAGTCAGTAAGTGAGTCAGTAAGACAGTAAGACAGTCAGTAAGACAGTAAGCAAGTCAGTAAGACAGTAAGTATGTAAGACAGTAAGACAGTAAGACAGTAAGTAAGACAGTCAGTAAGACAGTAAGCAAGTCAGTAAGACAGTAAGTATGTAAGACAGTAAGACAGTAAGACAGTAATTAAGACAGTCAGTAAGTAAGACAGTAAGACAGTCAGTAAGTAAGACAGTAAGACAGTAAGTAAGACACTAAATAAGTCAGTAAGTCAGTCAGCAAGTCAGTCAGTCAGTAAGACAGTAAGTAAGACAGTAAGACAGTAAGTAAGACAGTCAGTAAGTAACAAAGTCAGTAAGACAGTCAGTCAGTAAGTCAGTAAGTCGGTAAGACAGTAAGTAAGACAGTAAGTCAGTAAGACAGTAAGTAAGACAGTAAGACAGTAAGACAGTCAGTAAGTAAGACAGTAAGTAAGACAGTCAGTAAGTAACACAGTCAGTAAGACAGTCAGTCAGTAAGTCAGTAAGTCGGTAAGACAGTAAGTAAGACAGTAAGTCAGTAAGACAGACAGTAAGACAGTAAGACAGTCAGTAAGTAAGACAGTAAGTAAGACAGTCAGTAAGTAACACAGTCAGTAAGACAGTCAGTCAGTAAGTCAGTAAGTCGGTAAGACAGTAAGTAAGACAGTAAGTCAGTAAGACAGTCAGTAAGACAGTAAGTAAGACAGTAAGACAGTAAGACAGTCAGTAAGTAAGACAGTAAGTAAGACACTAAATAAGTCAGTAAGTCAGTCAGTAAGTCAGTCAGTAAGTCAGTGAGACAGTAAGACAGTTAGTAAGTCAGTAAGACAGTAAGACAGTCAGTAAGTTAGTCAGTAAGTCAGTCAGTCAGTCAGTCAGTCAGTAAGACAGTAAGTAAGACAGTAAGACAGTCAGTAAGTCAGTAAGACAGTAAGTAAGACAGTAAGACAGTAAGACAGTCAGTAAGTAAGACAGTAAGTAAGACACTAAATAAGTCAGTAAGTCAGTCAGTAAGTCAGTCAGTAAGTCAGTGAGACAGTAAGACAGTTAGTAAGTCAGTAAGACAGTAAGACAGTCAGTAAGTTAGTCAGTAAGTCAGTCAGTCAGTCAGTCAGTCAGTCAGTCAGTAAGACAGTCAGTAAGACAGTCAGTAAGTAAGTCAGTCAGTAAGTAAGACAGTAAGACAGTCAGTAAGTCAGTAAGACAGTAAGTAAGACAGTCAGTAAGTCAGTAAGACAGTCAGTAAGACAGTCAGTAAGTCAGTCCGTAAGTCAGTCAGTCAGTCAGTAAGACAGTCAGTAAGTCAGTAAGACAGTCAGTAAGTAAGTCAGTAAGTCAGTCAGTCAGTCAGTCAGTAAGTCAGTAAGTCGGTAAGACAGTAAGTAAGACAGTAAGTCAGTAAGACAGTAAGTAAGACAGTAAGACAGTAAGACAGTCAGTAAGTAAGACAGTAAGTAAGACACTAAATAAGTCAGTAAGTCAGTCAGTAAGTCAGTCAGTAAGTCAGTGAGACAGTAAGACAGTTAGTAAGTCAGTAAGACAGTAAGACAGTCAGTAAGTTAGTCAGTAAGTCAGTCAGTCAGTCAGTCAGTCAGTCAGTAAGACAGTCAGTAAGGCAGTCAGTAAGTCAGTCAGTAAGTAAGACAGTAAGACAGTCAGTAAGTCAGTAAGACAGTAAGTAAGACAGTCAGTAAGTCAGTAAGACAGTCAGTAAGACAGTCAGTAAGTCAGTCCGTAAGTCAGTCAGTCAGTCAGTAAGACAGTCAGTAAGTCAGTAAGACAGTCAGTAAGTAAGTCAGTAAGTCAGCAAGACAGTAAGTAAGTCAGTAAGACAGTAAGTCAGTAAGTCAGTAAGTCGGTAAGACAGTAAGTAAGACAGTAAGTCAGTAAGACAGTCAGTAAGACAGTAAGTAAGACAGTAAGACAGTCAGTAAGTAAGACAGTAAGTAAGACACTAAATAAGTCAGTAAGTCAGTAAGACAGTAAGAAAGTCAGTAAGTCAGTAAGACAGTAAGACAGTAAGACAGTCAGTAAGACAGTAAGCAAGTCAGTAAGACAGTAAGTATGTAAGACAGTAAGACAGTAAGACAGTAAGTAAGACACTAAAAAAGTCAGTAAGTCAGTCAGTAAGTCAGTCAGTCAGTAAGACAGTAAGTAAGACAGTAAGACAGTCAGTAAGTCAGTAAGACAGTAAGTAAGACAGTCAGTAAGTCAGTAAGACAGTCAGTAAGACAGTCAGTAAGTCAGTCCGTAAGTCAGTCAGTCAGTCAGTAAGACAGTCAGTAAGTCAGTAAGACAGTCAGTAAGTAAGTCAGTAAGTCAGTCAGTCAGTCAGTAAGTCAGTAAGTCGGTAAGACAGTAAGTAAGACAGTAAGTCAGTAAGACAGTAAGTAAGACAGTAAGACAGTAAGACAGTCAGTAAGTAAGACAGTAAGTAAGACACTAAATAAGTCAGTAAGTCAGTCAGTAAGTCAGTCAGTAAGTCAGTGAGACAGTAAGACAGTTAGTAAGTCAGTAAGACAGTAAGACAGTCAGTAAGTTAGTCAGTAAGTCAGTCAGTCAGTCAGTCAGTCAGTCAGTAAGACAGTCAGTAAGGCAGTCAGTAAGTCAGTCAGTAAGTAAGACAGTAAGACAGTCAGTAAGTCAGTAAGACAGTAAGTAAGACAGTCAGTAAGTCAGTAAGACAGTCAGTAAGACAGTCAGTAAGTCAGTCCGTAAGTCAGTCAGTCAGTCAGTAAGACAGTCAGTAAGTCAGTAAGACAGTCAGTAAGTAAGTCAGTAAGTCAGCAAGACAGTAAGTAAGTCAGTAAGACAGTAAGTCAGTAAGTCAGTAAGTCGGTAAGACAGTAAGTAAGACAGTAAGTCAGTAAGACAGTCAGTAAGACAGTAAGTAAGACAGTAAGACAGTCAGTAAGTAAGACAGTAAGTAAGACACTAAATAAGTCAGTAAGTCAGTAAGACAGTAAGAAAGTCAGTAAGTCAGTAAGACAGTAAGACAGTAAGACAGTCAGTAAGACAGTAAGCAAGTCAGTAAGACAGTAAGTATGTAAGACAGTAAGACAGTAAGACAGTAAGTAAGACACTAAAAAAGTCAGTAAGTCAGTCAGTAAGTCAGTCAGTCAGTAAGACAGTAAGTAAGACAGTAAGACAGTAAGTAAGACAGTCAGTAAGTAAGACAGTCAGTAAGACAGTCAGTCAGTAAGTCAGTAAGTCGGTAAGACAGTAAGTAAGACAGTAAGTCAGTAAGACAGTCAGTAAGACAGTAAGTAAGACAGTAAGACAGTAAGACAGTCAGTAAGTAAGACAGTAAGACAGTCATTAAGTCAGTAAGACAGTAAGTAAGACAGTCAGTAAGTCAGTCAGTCAATCAGTCAGTAAGACAGTCAGTAAATCAGTAAGACAGTCAGTAAGTAAGTCAGTAAGTCAGTAAGACAGTAAGTAAGACACTAAGTCAGTAAGACAGTAAGTCAGTAAGTCAGTAAGTTAGACAGTAAGACAGTAAGTCAGTCAGTAAGTCAGTAAGTAAGACAGTCAGTAAGTAAGACAGTCAGTAAGACAGTCAGTCAGTAAGTCAGTAAGTCGGTAAGACAGTAAGTAAGACAGTAAGTCAGTAAGACAGTCAGTAAGACAGTCAGTAAGACAGTCAGTCAGTAAGTCAGTAAGTCGGTAAGACAGTAAGTAAGACAGTAAGTCAGTAAGACAGTCAGTAAGACAGTAAGCAAGTCAGTAAGACAGTAAGTATGTAAGACAGTAAGACAGCAAGACAGTAAGACAGTCAGTAAGTAAGACAGTAAGACAGTCAGTAAGTAAGACAGTAAGACAGTAAGTAAGACACTAAATAAGTCAGTAAGTCAGTCAGTAAGTCAGTCAGTCAGTAAGACAGTAAGTAAGACAGTAAGACAGTAAGTAAGACAGTCAGTAAGTAAGACAGTCAGTAAGACAGTCAGTCAGTCAGTCAGTAAGTCAGTAAGTCGGTAAGACAGTAAGTAAGACAGTAAGTCAGTAAGACAGTCAGTAAGACAGTAAGACAGTAAGTAAGACACTAAATAAGTCAGTAAGTCAGTCAGTCAGTAAGACAGTAAGTAAGACAGTAAGACAGTAAGACAGTCAGTAAGTAAGACAGTCAGTAAGACAGTCAGTCAGTAAGTCAGTAAGTCGGTAAGACAGTAAGTAAGACAGTAAGTCAGTAAGACAGTCAGTATGTAAGACAGTAAGACAGTAAGACAGTAAGTAAGACACTAAAAAAGTCAGTAAGTCAGTCAGTAAGTCAGTCAGTCAGTAAGACAGTAAGTAAGACAGTAAGACAGTCAGTAAGTCAGTAAGACAGTAAGTAAGACAGTCAGTAAGTCAGTAAGACAGTCAGTAAGACAGTCAGTAAGTCAGTCCGTAAGTCAGTCAGTCAGTCAGTAAGACAGTCAGTAAGTCAGTAAGACAGTCAGTAAGTAAGTCAGTAAGTCAGTCAGTCAGTCAGTAAGTCAGTAAGTCGGTAAGACAGTAAGTAAGACAGTAAGTCAGTAAGACAGTAAGTAAGACAGTAAGTAAGACAGTAAGACAGTAAGACAGTCAGTAAGTAAGACAGTAAGTAAGACACTAAATAAGTCAGTAAGTCAGTCAGTAAGTCAGTCAGTAAGTCAGTGAGACAGTAAGACAGTTAGTAAGTCAGTAAGACAGTAAGACAGTCAGTAAGTTAGTCAGTAAGTCAGTCAGTCAGTCAGTCAGTCAGTCAGTCAGTAAGACAGTCAGTAAGGCAGTCAGTAAGTCAGTCAGTAAGTAAGACAGTAAGACAGTCAGTAAGTCAGTAAGACAGTAAGTAAGACAGTCAGTAAGTCAGTAAGACAGTCAGTAAGACAGTCAGTAAGTCAGTCCGTAAGTCAGTCAGTCAGTCAGTAAGACAGTCAGTAAGTCAGTAAGACAGTCAGTAAGTAAGTCAGTAAGTCAGCAAGACAGTAAGTAAGTCAGTAAGACAGTAAGTCAGTAAGTCAGTAAGTCGGTAAGACAGTAAGTAAGACAGTAAGTCAGTAAGACAGTCAGTAAGACAGTAAGTAAGACAGTAAGACAGTCAGTAAGTAAGACAGTAAGTAAGACACTAAATAAGTCAGTAAGTCAGTAAGACAGTAAGAAAGTCAGTAAGTCAGTAAGACAGTAAGACAGTAAGACAGTCAGTAAGACAGTAAGCAAGTCAGTAAGACAGTAAGTATGTAAGACAGTAAGACAGTAAGACAGTAAGTAAGACACTAAAAAAGTCAGTAAGTCAGTCAGTAAGTCAGTCAGTCAGTAAGACAGTAAGTAAGACAGTAAGACAGTAAGTAAGACAGTCAGTAAGTAAGACAGTCAGTAAGACAGTCAGTCAGTAAGTCAGTAAGTCGGTAAGACAGTAAGTAAGACAGTAAGTCAGTAAGACAGTCAGTAAGACAGTAAGTAAGACAGTAAGACAGTAAGACAGTCAGTAAGTAAGACAGTAAGACAGTCATTAAGTCAGTAAGACAGTAAGTAAGACAGTCAGTAAGTCAGTCAGTCAATCAGTCAGTAAGACAGTCAGTAAATCAGTAAGACAGTCAGTAAGTAAGTCAGTAAGTCAGTAAGACAGTAAGTAAGACACTAAGTCAGTAAGACAGTAAGTCAGTAAGTCAGTAAGTTAGACAGTAAGACAGTAAGTCAGTCAGTAAGTCAGTAAGTAAGACAGTCAGTAAGTAAGACAGTCAGTAAGACAGTCAGTCAGTAAGTCAGTAAGTCGGTAAGACAGTAAGTAAGACAGTAAGTCAGTAAGACAGTCAGTAAGACAGTCAGTAAGACAGTCAGTCAGTAAGTCAGTAAGTCGGTAAGACAGTAAGTAAGACAGTAAGTCAGTAAGACAGTCAGTAAGACAGTAAGCAAGTCAGTAAGACAGTAAGTATGTAAGACAGTAAGACAGCAAGACAGTAAGACAGTCAGTAAGTAAGACAGTAAGACAGTCAGTAAGTAAGACAGTAAGACAGTAAGTAAGACACTAAATAAGTCAGTAAGTCAGTCAGTAAGTCAGTCAGTCAGTAAGACAGTAAGTAAGACAGTAAGACAGTAAGTAAGACAGTCAGTAAGTAAGACAGTCAGTAAGACAGTCAGTCAGTCAGTCAGTAAGTCAGTAAGTCGGTAAGACAGTAAGTAAGACAGTAAGTCAGTAAGACAGTCAGTAAGACAGTAAGACAGTAAGTAAGACACTAAATAAGTCAGTAAGTCAGTCAGTCAGTAAGACAGTAAGTAAGACAGTAAGACAGTAAGACAGTCAGTAAGTAAGACAGTCAGTAAGACAGTCAGTCAGTAAGTCAGTAAGTCGGTAAGACAGTAAGTAAGACAGTAAGTCAGTAAGACAGTCAGTGAGACAGTAAGTAAGACAGTAAGACAGTCAGTAAGACAGTAAGTCAGTAAGACAGTAAGAACGACAGTCAGTAAGTAAGACAGTAAGACAGTCATTAAGTCAGTAAGACAGTAAGACAGTCAGTAAGTCAGTCAGTCAATCAGTCAGTAAGACAGTCAGTAAGTCAGTAAGACAGTCAGTAAGTAAGTCAGTAAGTCAGTAAGTTAGACAGTAGGACAGTAAGTCAGTCAGTAAGTCAGTAAGTAAGACAGTCAGTAAGTGAGTCAGTAAGACAGTAAGACAGTCAGTAAGACAGTAAGCAAGTCAGTAAGACAGTAAGTATGTAAGACAGTAAGACAGTAAGACAGTAAGTAAGACAGTCAGTAAGACAGTAAGCAAGTCAGTAAGACAGTAAGTATGTAAGACAGTAAGACAGTAAGACAGTAATTAAGACAGTCAGTAAGTAAGACAGTAAGACAGTCAGTAAGTAAGACAGTAAGACAGTAAGTAAGACACTAAATAAGTCAGTAAGTCAGTCAGCAAGTCAGTCAGTCAGTAAGACAGTAAGTAAGACAGTAAGACAGTAAGTAAGACAGTCAGTAAGTAACAAAGTCAGTAAGACAGTCAGTCAGTAAGTCAGTAAGTCGGTAAGACAGTAAGTAAGACAGTAAGTCAGTAAGACAGTAAGTAAGACAGTAAGACAGTAAGACAGTCAGTAAGTAAGACAGTAAGTAAGACAGTCAGTAAGTAACACAGTCAGTAAGACAGTCAGTCAGTAAGTCAGTAAGTCGGTAAGACAGTAAGTAAGACAGTAAGTCAGTAAGACAGACAGTAAGACAGTAAGACAGTCAGTAAGTAAGACAGTAAGTAAGACAGTCAGTAAGTAACACAGTCAGTAAGACAGTCAGTCAGTAAGTCAGTAAGTCGGTAAGACAGTAAGTAAGACAGTAAGTCAGTAAGACAGTCAGTAAGACAGTAAGTAAGACAGTAAGACAGTAAGACAGTCAGTAAGTAAGACAGTAAGTAAGACACTAAATAAGTCAGTAAGTCAGTCAGTAAGTCAGTCAGTAAGTCAGTGAGACAGTAAGACAGTTAGTAAGTCAGTAAGACAGTAAGACAGTCAGTAAGTTAGTCAGTAAGTCAGTCAGTCAGTCAGTCAGTCAGTCAGTCAGTAAGACAGTCAGTAAGACAGTCAGTAAGTAAGTCAGTCAGTAAGTAAGACAGTAAGACAGTCAGTAAGTCAGTAAGACAGTAAGTAAGACAGTCAGTAAGTCAGTAAGACAGTCAGTAAGACAGTCAGTAAGTCAGTCCGTAAGTCAGTCAGTCAGTCAGTAAGACAGTCAGTAAGTCAGTAAGACAGTCAGTAAGTAAGTCAGTAAGTCAGTCAGTCAGTCAGTAAGTCAGTAAGTAAGACAGTAAGTAAGACAGTAAGACAGTAAGTAAGACAGTCAGTAAGTTAGACAGTCAGTAAGACAGTCAGTCAGTAAGTCAGTAAGTCGGTAAGACAGTACGACAGTAAGTCAGTAAGACAGTCAGTAAGACAGTCAGTAAGTAAGACAGTCAGTAAGACAGACAGTCAGTAAGACAGTCAGTCAGTAAGTCAGTAAGTCGGTAAGACAGTACGACAGTAAGTCAGTAAGACAGTCAGTAAGACAGTCAGTAAGTAAGACAGTCAGTAAGACAGTCAGTCAGTAAGTCAGTAAGTAAGACAGTAAGTAAGACAGTAAGACAGTAAGTAAGACAGTCAGTAAGTTAGTAAGTAAGACAGTAAGTAAGACACTAAATAAGTCAGCAAGACAGTAAGTAAGTCAGTAAGACAGTAAGTCAGTAAGTCAGTCAGTAAGTCAGTCAGTCAGTCAGTCAGTCAGTCAGTAAGTCAGTAAGTAAGACAGTAAGTAAGACAGTAAGACAGTAAGTAAGACAGTCAGTAAGTTAGACAGTCAGTAAGACAGTCAGTCAGTAAGTCAGTAAGTCGGTAAGACAGTACAACAGTAAGTCAGTAAGACAGTCAGTAAGACAGTCAGTAAGTAAGACAGTCAGTAAGACAGACAGTCAGTAAGACAGTCAGTCAGTAAGTCAGTAAGTCGGTAAGACAGTACGACAGTAAGTCAGTAAGACAGTCAGTAAGACAGTCAGTAAGTAAGACAGTCAGTAAGACAGTCAGTTAGTAAGTCAGTAAGTCGGTAAGACAGTCAGTAAGACAGTAAGTAAGACAGTAAGACAGTAAGACAGTCAGTACGTAAGACAGTAAGACAGTAAGTCAGTAAGTCAGTCAGTAAGTCAGTAAGTCAGTAAGACAGTAAGAAAGTCAGTAAGTAAGACAGTAAGACAGTAAGACAGTCAGTAAGTCAGTAAGTAAGACAGTCAGTAAGTCAGTAAGACAGTCAGTAAGTCAGTAAGTAAGACAGTAAGTAAGACACTAAATAAGTCAGCAAGACAGTAAGTAAGTCAGTAAGACAGTAAGTCAGTAAGTCAGTCAGTAAGTCAGTCAGTCAGTAAGTAAGACAGTAAGACACTAAATACGTCAGCAAGACAGTAAGTAAGTCAGTAAGACAGTAAGTCAGTAAGTCAGTCAGTAAGTCAGTCTGTCAGTCAGTCAGTAAGTCAGTAAGTCAGTCAGTAAGTCCGTAAGTCAGTAAGTCAGTAAGTCAGTAAGTCGGTTAAGACAGTAAGTAAGACAGTAAGTAAGACAGTAAGTAAGTCAGCAAGACAGTAAGACAGTCAGTAAGTAAGTCAGTAAGACAGTAAGACAGTCAGTAAGACAGTAAGCAAGTCAGTAAGACAGTAAGTATGTAAGACAGTAAGACAGTAAGACAGTAAATAAGACAGTCAGTAAGTAAGACAGTAAGACAATCAGTAAGTAAGACAGTAAGACAGTAAGTCAGTCAGTCAGTAAGACAGTAAGTAAGACAGTAAGACAGTAAGTAAGACAGTCAGTAAGTAAGACAGTCAGTCAGTAAGTCAGTAAGTCAGTCAGTCAGTCAGTAAGACAGTCAGGAAGTCAGTAAGACAGTCAGTAAGACAGTAAGAAAGTCAGTAAGACAGTAAGACAGTCAGTAAGACAGTAAGTCAGTAAGACAGTAAGTAAGACAGTAAGAAAGTCAGTAAGACAGTAAGACAGTCAGTAAGACAGTAAGAAAGTCAGTAAGACAGTCAGTAAGACAGTAAGCAAGTCAGTAAGACAGTAAGACAGTCAGTAAGACAGTAAGTAAGACAGTAAGACTGTAACTAAGTAAGTAAGACAGTCAGAAAGTAAGACAGTCAGTCAGTCAGTCAGTAAGTCAGTAAGTAAGACAGCCAGTAAGTCTGTCAGTAAGACAGTAAGACAGTCAGTAAATAAGACAGTAAGTAAGACAGTAAGTCAGTAAGACAGTCATTAAGTAAGACAGTAAGTAAGACACTAAATAAGTCAGTAAGTCAGTCAGTAAGTCAGTCAGTAAGTCAGTAAGTCAGTAAGACAGTAAGAAAGTCAGTAAGTAAGACAGTAAGACAGTAAGACAGTCAGTAAGACAGTAAGCAAGTCAGTAAGACAGTAAGTAAGTCAGCAAGACAGTAAGACAGTCAGTAAGTAAGTCAGCAAGACAGTAAGACAGTAAGACAGTAAGACAGTCAGTAAGTAAGACAGTCAGTAAGTAAGACAGTAAGACAGTCAGTAAGTCAGTAAGACAGTAAGACAGTCAGTAAGTCAGTCAGTAAGTCAGTCAGTCAGTCAGTCAGTCAGTAAGACAATCAGTAAGTCAGTAAGACAGTCAGTAAGTCAGTAAGTCAGTAAGACAGTAAGTAAGACACTAAGTCAGTAGACAGTAAGTCAGTAAGTCAGTAAGTTAGACAGTAAGCAAGTCAGTAAGACAGTAAGTATGTAAGACAGTAAGACAGTAAGACAGTAAGTAAGACACTAAATAAGTCAGTAAGTCAGTCAGTAAGTCAGAAAGCAAGTCAGTAAGACAGTAAGTATGTAAGACAGTAAGACAGTCAGTAAGACAGTAAGCAAGTCAGTAAGACAGTAAGTATGTAAGACAGTAAGACAGTAAGACAGTAAGTAAGACACTAAATAAGTCAGTAAGTCAGTCAGTAAGTCAGTCAGTCAGTAAGACAGTAAGACAGTAAGTAAGACAGTCAGTAAGTAAGACAGTCAGTAAGACAGTCAGTCAGTAAGTCAGTAAGTCGGTAAGACAGTAAGTAAGACAGTAAGTCAGTAAGACAGTCAGTAAGACAGTAAGTAAGACAGTAAGACAGTAAGACAGTCAGTCAGTAAGTAAGACAGTAAGACAGTCAGTAAGACAGTAAGCAAGTCAGTAAGACAGTAAGTAAGTCAGCAAGACAGTAAGACAGTCAGTAAGTAAGTCAGCAAGACAGTAAGACAGTAAGACAGTAAGACAGTCAGTAAGTAAGACAGTCAGTAAGTAAGACAGTAAGACAGTCAGTAAGTCAGTAAGACAGTAAGACAGTCAGTAAGTCAGTCAGTAAGTCAGTCAGTCAGTCAGTCAGTTAGTAAGACAGTCAGTAAGTCAGTAAGACAGTCAGTAAGTCAGTAAGTCAGTAAGTCAGTAAGACAGTAAGTCAGTAGACAGTAAGTCAGTAAGTCAGTAAGTTAGACAGTAAGACAGTAAGACAGTCAGTAAGTCAGTAAGTCGGTAAGACAGTAAGTAAGACAGTAAGTCAGTAAGACAGTCAGTAAGACAGTAAGTAAGACAGTAAGACAGTAAGTAAGACACTAAATAAGTCAGTAAGTCAGTCAGTCAGTAAGACAGTAAGTAAGACAGTAAGACAGTAAGTAAGACAGTCAGTAAGTAAGACAGTCAGTAAGACAGTCAGTCAGTAAGTCAGTAAGTCGGTAAGACAGTAAGTAAGACAGTAAGTCAGTAAGACAGTCAGTGAGACAGTAAGTAAGACAGTAAGACAGTCAGTAAGACAGTAAGTCAGTAAGACATTAAGAACGACAGTCAGTAAGTAAGACAGTCAGTAAGTAAGACAGTAAGACAGTCATTAAGTCAGTAAGACAGTAAGACAGTCAGTAAGTCAGTCAGTCAATCAGTCAGTAAGACAGTCAGTAAGTCAGTAAGACAGTCAGTAAGTAAGTCAGTAAGTCAGTAAGTTAGACAGTAGGACAGTAAGTCAGTCAGTAAGTCAGTAAGTAAGACAGTCAGTATGTGAGTCAGTAAGACAGTAAGACAGTCAGTAAGACAGTAAGCAAGTCAGTAAGACAGTAAGTATGTAAGACAGTAAGACAGTAAGACAGTAAGTAAGACAGTCAGTAAGTAAGACAGTAAGACAGTCAGTAAGTAAGACAGTAAGACAGTAAGACACTAAATAAGTCAGTAAGTCAGTCAGCAAGTCAGTCAGTCAGTAAGACAGTAAGTAAGACAGTCAGTAAGTAACACAGTCAGTAAGACAGTCAGTCAGTAAGTCAGTAAGTCGGTAAGACAGTAAGTAAGACAGTAAGTCAGTAAGACAGTAAGTAAGACAGTAAGACAGTAAGACAGTCAGTCAGTAAGTCAGTAAGTCGGTAAGACAGTAAGTAAGACAGTAAGTCAGTAAGACAGTAAGTAAGACAGTAAGACAGTAAGACAGTCAGTAAGTAAGGCAGTAAGTAAGACAGTCAGTAAGTAACACAGTCAGTAAGACAGTCAGTCAGTAAGTCAGTAAGTCGGTAAGACAGTAAGTAAGACAGTAAGTCAGTAAGACAGTAAGTAAGACAGTAAGACAGTCAGTAAGTAAGACAGTAAGTAAGACACTAAATAAGTCAGTAAGTCAGTCAGTAAGTCAGTCAGTAAGTCAGTGAGACAGTAAGACAGTTAGTAAGTCAGTAAGACAGTAAGACAGTCAGTAAGTTAGTCAGTAAGTCAGTCAGTCAGTCAGTCAGTCAGTCAGTCAGTAAGACAGTCAGTAAGGCAGTCAGTAAGTCAGTCAGTAAGTAAGACAGTAAGACAGTCAGTAAGTCAGTAAGACAGTAAGTAAGACAGTCAGTAAGTCAGTAAGACAGTCAGTAAGACAGTCAGTAAGTCAGTCCGTAAGTCAGTCAGTCAGTCAGTAAGACAGTCAGTAAGTCAGTAAGACAGTCAGTAAGTAAGTCAGTAAGTCAGCAAGACAGTAATTAAGTCAGTAAGACAGTAAGTCAGTAAGTCAGTAAGTCGGTAAGACAGTAAGTAAGACAGTAAGTCAGTAAGACAGTCAGTAAGACAGTAAGTAAGACAGTAAGACAGTCAGTAAGTAAGACAGTAAGTAAGACACTAAATAAGTCAGTAAGTCAGTAAGACAGTAAGAAAGTCAGTAAGTCAGTAAGACAGTAAGACAGTAAGACAGTCAGTAAGACAGTAAGCAAGTCAGTAAGACAGTAAGTATGTAAGACAGTAAGACAGTAAGACAGTAAGTAAGACACTAAAAAAGTCAGTAAGTCAGTCAGTAAGTCAGTCAGTCAGTAAGACAGTAAGTAAGACAGTAAGACAGTAAGTAAGACAGTCAGTAAGTAAGACAGTCAGTAAGACAGTCAGTCAGTAAGTCAGTAAGTCGGTAAGACAGTAAGTAAGACAGTAAGTCAGTAAGACAGTCAGTAAGACAGTAAGTAAGACAGTAAGACAGTAAGACAGTCAGTAAGTAAGACAGTAAGACAGTCATTAAGTCAGTAAGACAGTAAGTAAGACAGTCAGTAAGTCAGTCAGTCAATCAGTCAGTAAGACAGTCAGTAAATCAGTAAGACAGTCAGTAAGTAAGTCAGTAAGTCAGTAAGACAGTAAGTAAGACACTAAGTCAGTAAGACAGTAAGTCAGTAAGTCAGTAAGTTAGACAGTAAGACAGTAAGTCAGTCAGTAAGTCAGTAAGTAAGACAGTCAGTAAGTAAGACAGTCAGTAAGACAGTCAGTCAGTAAGTCAGTAAGTCGGTAAGACAGTAAGTAAGACAGTAAGTCAGTAAGACAGTCAGTAAGACAGTCAGTAAGACAGTCAGTCAGTAAGTCAGTAAGTCGGTAAGACAGTAAGTAAGACAGTAAGTCAGTAAGACAGTCAGTAAGACAGTAAGCAAGTCAGTAAGACAGTAAGTATGTAAGACAGTAAGACAGCAAGACAGTAAGACAGTCAGTAAGTAAGACAGTAAGACAGTCAGTAAGTAAGACAGTAAGACAGTAAGTAAGACACTAAATAAGTCAGTAAGTCAGTCAGTAAGTCAGTCAGTCAGTAAGACAGTAAGTAAGACAGTAAGACAGTAAGTAAGACAGTCAGTAAGTAAGACAGTCAGTAAGACAGTCAGTCAGTCAGTCAGTAAGTCAGTAAGTCGGTAAGACAGTAAGTAAGACAGTAAGTCAGTAAGACAGTCAGTAAGACAGTAAGACAGTAAGTAAGACACTAAATAAGTCAGTAAGTCAGTCAGTCAGTAAGACAGTAAGTAAGACAGTAAGACAGTAAGACAGTCAGTAAGTAAGACAGTCAGTAAGACAGTCAGTCAGTAAGTCAGTAAGTCGGTAAGACAGTAAGTAAGACAGTAAGTCAGTAAGACAGTCAGTGAGACAGTAAGTAAGACAGTAAGACAGTCAGTAAGACAGTAAGTCAGTAAGACAGTAAGAACGACAGTCAGTAAGTAAGACAGTAAGACAGTCATTAAGTCAGTAAGACAGTAAGACAGTCAGTAAGTCAGTCAGTCAATCAGTCAGTAAGACAGTCAGTAAGTCAGTAAGACAGTCAGTAAGTAAGTCAGTAAGTCAGTAAGTTAGACAGTAGGACAGTAAGTCAGTCAGTAAGTCAGTAAGTAAGACAGTCAGTAAGTGAGTCAGTAAGACAGTAAGACAGTCAGTAAGACAGTAAGCAAGTCAGTAAGACAGTAAGTATGTAAGACAGTAAGACAGTAAGACAGTAAGTAAGACAGTCAGTAAGACAGTAAGCAAGTCAGTAAGACAGTAAGTATGTAAGACAGTAAGACAGTAAGACAGTAAGTAAGACAGTCAGTAAGTAAGACAGTAAGACAGTCAGTAAGTAAGACAGTAAGACAGTAAGTAAGACACTAAATAAGTCAGTAAGTCAGTCAGCAAGTCAGTCAGTCAGTAAGACAGTAAGTAAGACAGTAAGACAGTAAGTAAGACAGTCAGTAAGTAACAAAGTCAGTAAGACAGTCAGTCAGTAAGTCAGTAAGTCGGTAAGACAGTAAGTAAGACAGTAAGACAGTAAGTAAGACAGTCAGTAAGTAACAAAGTCAGTAAGACAGTCAGTCAGTAAGTCAGTAAGTCGGTAAGACAGTAAGTAAGACAGTAAGTCAGTAAGACAGTAAGTAAGACAGTAAGACAGTAAGACAGTCAGTAAGTAAGACCGTAAGTAAGACAGTCAGTAAGTAACACAGTCAGTAAGACAGTCAGTCAGTAAGTCAGTAAGTCGGTAAGACAGTAAGTAAGACAGTAAGTCAGTAAGACAGACAGTAAGACAGTAAGACAGTCAGTAAGTAAGACAGTAAGTAAGACAGTCAGTAAGTAACACAGTCAGTAAGACAGTCAGTCAGTAAGTCGGTAAGACAGTAAGTAAGACAGTAAGTCAGTAAGACAGTCAGTAAGACAGTAAGTAAGACAGTAAGACAGTAAGACAGTCAGTAAGTAAGACAGTAAGTAAGACACTAAATAAGTCAGTAAGTCAGTCAGTAAGTCAGTCAGTAAGTCAGTGAGACAGTAAGACAGTTAGTAAGTCAGTAAGACAGTAAGACAGTCAGTAAGTTAGTCAGTAAGTCAGTCAGTCAGTCAGTCAGTCAGTCAGTAAGACAGTCAGTAAGACAGTCAGTAAGTAAGTCAGTCAGTAAGTAAGACAGTAAGACAGTCAGTAAGTCAGTAAGACAGTAAGTAAGACAGTCAGTAAGTCAGTAAGACAGTCAGTAAGACAGTCAGTAAGTCAGTCCGTAAGGCAGTCAGTCAGTCAGTAAGACAGTCAGTAAGTCAGTAAGACAGTCAGTAAGTAAGTCAGTAAGTCAGTCAGTCAGTCAGTAAGTCAGTAAGTAAGACAGTAAGTAAGACAGTAAGACAGTAAGTAAGACAGTCAGTAAGTTAGACAGTCAGTAAGACAGTCAGTCAGTAAGTCAGTAAGTCGGTAAGACAGTACGACAGTAAGTCAGTAAGACAGTCAGTAAGACAGTCAGTAAGTAAGACAGTCAGTAAGACAGACAGTCAGTAAGACAGTCAGTCAGTAAGTCAGTAAGTCGGTAAGACAGTACGACAGTAAGTCAGTAAGACAGTCAGTAAGACAGTCAGTAAGTAAGACAGTCAGTAAGACAGTCAGTCAGTAAGTCAGTAAGTAAGACAGTAAGTAAGACAGTAAGACAGTAAGTAAGACAGTCAGTAAGTTAGTAAGTAAGACAGTAAGTAAGACACTAAATAAGTCAGCAAGACAGTAAGTAAGTCAGTAAGACAGTAAGTCAGTAAGTCAGTCAGTAAGTCAGTCAGTCAGTCAGTCAGTCAGTCAGTAAGTCAGTAAGTAAGACAGTAAGTAAGACAGTAAGACAGTAAGTAAGACAGTCAGTAAGTTAGACAGTCAGTAAGACAGTCAGTCAGTAAGTCAGTAAGTCGGTAAGACAGTACGACAGTAAGTCAGTAAGACAGTCAGTAAGACAGTCAGTAAGTAAGACAGTCAGTAAGACAGACAGTCAGTAAGACAGTCAGTCAGTAAGTCAGTAAGTCGGTAAGACAGTACGACAGTAAGTCAGTAAGACAGTCAGTAAGACAGTCAGTAAGTAAGACAGTCAGTAAGACAGTCAGTCAGTAAGTCAGTAAGTCGGTAAGACAGTCAGTAAGACAGTAAGTAAGACAGTAAGACAGTAAGACAGTCAGTACGTAAGACAGTAAGACAGTAAGTCAGTAAGTCAGTCAGTAAGTCAGTAAGTCAGTAAGACAGTAAGAAAGTCAGTAAGACAGTAAGACAGTAAGACAGTCAGTAAGTCAGTAAGTAAGACAGTCAGTAAGTCAGTAAGACAGTCAGTAAGTCAGTAAGTAAGACAGTAAGTAAGACACTAAATAAGTCAGCAAGACAGTAAGTAAGTCAGTAAGACAGTAAGTCAGTAAGTCAGTCAGTAAGTCAGTCAGTCAGTAAGTAAGACAGTAAGTAAGACACTAAATAAGTCAGCAAGACAGTAAGTAAGTCAGTAAGACAGTAAGTCAGTAAGTCAGTCAGTAAGTCAGTCAGTCAGTCAGTCAGTAAGTCAGTAAGTCAGTCAGTAAGTCCGTAAGTCAGTAAGTCAGTAAGTCAGTAAGTCGGTTAAGACAGTAAGTAAGACAGTAAGTAAGACAGTAAGTAAGTCAGCAAGACAGTAAGACAGTCAGTAAGTAAGTCAGTAAGACAGTAAGACAGTCAGTAAGACAGTAAGCAAGTCAGTAAGACAGTAAGTATGTAAGACAGTAAGACAGTAAGACAGTAAATAAGACAGTCAGTAAGTAAGACAGTAAGACAATCAGTAAGTAAGACAGTAAGACAGTAAGTCAGTCAGTCAGTAAGACAGTAAGTAAGACAGTAAGACAGTAAGTAAGACAGTCAGTAAGTAAGACAGTCAGTCAGTAAGTCAGTAAGTCAGTCAGTCAGTCAGTAAGACAGTCAGGAAGTCAGTAAGACAGTCAGTAAGACAGTAAGAAAGTCAGTAAGACAGTAAGACAGTCAGTAAGACAGTAAGTCAGTAAGACAGTAAGTAAGACAGTAAGAAAGTCAGTAAGACAGTAAGACAGTCAGTAAGACAGTAAGAAAGTCAGTAAGACAGTCAGTAAGACAGTAAGCAAGTCAGTAAGACAGTAAGACAGTCAGTAAGACAGTAAGTAAGACAGTAAGACTGTAACTAAGTAAGTAAGACAGTCAGAAAGTAAGACAGTCAGTCAGTCAGTCAGTAAGTCAGTAAGTAAGACAGCCAGTAAGTCTGTCAGTAAGACAGTAAGACAGTCAGTAAATAAGACAGTAAGTAAGACAGTAAGTCAGTAAGACAGTCATTAAGTAAGACAGTAAGTAAGACACTAAATAAGTCAGTAAGTCAGTCAGTAAGTCAGTCAGTAAGTCAGTAAGTCAGTAAGACAGTAAGAAAGTCAGTAAGTAAGACAGTAAGACAGTAAGACAGTCAGTAAGACAGTAAGCAAGTCAGTAAGACAGTAAGTAAGTCAGCAAGACAGTAAGACAGTCAGTAAGTAAGTCAGCAAGACAGTAAGACAGTAAGACAGTAAGACAGTCAGTAAGTAAGACAGTCAGTAAGTAAGACAGTAAGACAGTCAGTAAGTCAGTAAGACAGTAAGACAGTCAGTAAGTCAGTCAGTAAGTCAGTCAGTCAGTCAGTCAGTCAGTAAGACAGTCAGTAAGTCAGTAAGACAGTCAGTAAGTCAGTAAGTCAGTAAGACAGTAAGTAAGACACTAAGTCAGTAGACAGTAAGTCAGTAAGTCAGTAAGTTAGACAGTAAGCAAGTCAGTAAGACAGTAAGTATGTAAGACAGTAAGACAGTAAGACAGTAAGTAAGACACTAAATAAGTCAGTAAGTCAGTCAGTAAGTCAGTAAGCAAGTCAGTAAGACAGTAAGTATGTAAGAGAGTAAGACAGTCAGTAAGACAGTAAGCAAGTCAGTAAGACAGTAAGTATGTAAGACAGTAAGACAGTAAGACAGTAAGTAAGACACTAAATAAGTCAGTAAGTAGTTCAGTAAGTCAGTCAGTCAGTAAGACAGTAAGACAGTAAATAAGACAGTCAGTAAGTAAGACAGTCAGTAAGACAGTCAGTCAGTAAGTCAGTAAGTCGGTAAGACAGTAAGTAAGACAGTAAGTCAGTAAGACAGTCAGTAAGACAGTAAGTAAGACAGTAAGACAGTAAGACAGTCAGTCAGTAAGTAAGACAGTAAGACAGTCAGTAAGACAGTAAGCAAGTCAGTAAGACAGTAAGTAAGTCAGCAAGACAGTAAGACAGTCAGTAAGTAAGTCAGCAAGACAGTAAGACAGTAAGACAGTAAGACAGTCAGTAAGTAAGACAGTCAGTAAGTAAGACAGTAAGACAGTCAGTAAGTCAGTAAGACAGTAAGACAGTCAGTAAGTCAGTCAGTAAGTCAGTCAGTCAGTCAGTCAGTCAGTAAGACAGTCAGTAAGTTAGTAAGACAGTCAGTAAGTCAGTAAGTCAGTAAGTCAGTAAGACAGTAAGTCAGTAGACAGTAAGTCAGTAAGTCAGTAAGTTAGACAGTAAGACAGTAAGACAGTCAGTAAGTCAGTAAGTCGGTAAGACAGTAAGTAAGACAGTAAGTCAGTAAGACAGTCAGTAAGACAGTAAGTAAGACAGTAAGACAGTAAGTAAGACACTAAATAAGTCAGTAAGTCAGTCAGTCAGTAAGACAGTAAGTAAGACAGTAAGACAGTAAGTAAGACAGTCAGTAAGTAAGACAGTCAGTAAGACAGTCAGTCAGTAGGTCAGTAAGTCGGTAAGACAGTAAGTAAGACAGTAAGTCAGTAAGACAGTAAGTGAGACAGTAAGTAAGACAGTAAGACAGTCAGTAAGACAGTAAGTCAGTAAGACATTAAGAACGACAGTCAGTAAGTAAGACAGTCAGTAAGTAAGACAGTAAGACAGTCATTAAGTCAGTAAGACAGTAAGACAGTCAGTAAGTCAGTCAGTCAATCAGTCAGTAAGACAGTCAGTAAGTCAGTAAGACAGTCAGTAAGTAAGTCAGTAAGTCAGTAAGTTAGACAGTAGGACAGTAAGTCAGTCAGTAAGTCAGTAAGTAAGACAGTCAGTATGTGAGTCAGTAAGACAGTAAGACAGTCAGTAAGACAGTAAGCAAGTCAGTAAGACAGTAAGTATGTAAGACAGTAAGACAGTAAGACAGTAAGTAAGACAGTCAGTAAGTAAGACAGTAAGACAGTCAGTAAGTAAGACAGTAAGACAGTAAGTAAGACACTAAATAAGTCAGTAAGTCAGTCAGCAAGTCAGTCAGTCAGTAAGACAGTAAGTAAGACAGTAAGACAGTAAGTAAGACAGTCAGTAAGTAACACAGTCAGTAAGACAGTCAGTCAGTAAGTCAGTAAGTCGGTAAGACAGTAAGTAAGACAGTAAGTCAGTAAGACAGTAAGTAAGACAGTAAGACAGTAAGACAGTCAGTAAGTAAGGCAGTAAGTAAGACAGTCAGTAAGTAACACAGTCAGTAAGACAGTCAGTCAGTAAGTCAGTAAGTCGGTAAGACAGTAAGTAAGACAGTAAGTCAGTAAGACAGTAAGTAAGACAGTAAGACAGTAAGACAGTCAGTAAGTAAGACAGTAAGTAAGACACTAAATAAGTCAGTAAGTCAGTCAGTAAGTCAGTCAGTAAGTCAGTGAGACAGTAAGACAGTTAGTAAGTCAGTAAGACAGTAAGACAGTCAGTAAGTTAGTCAGTAAGTCAGTCAGTCAGTCAGTCAGTCAGTCAGTCAGTAAGACAGTCAGTAAGGCAGTCAGTAAGTCAGTCAGTAAGTAAGACAGTAAGACAGTCAGTAAGTCAGTAAGACAGTAAGTAAGACAGTCAGTAAGTCAGTAAGACAGTCAGTAAGACAGTCAGTAAGTCAGTCCGTAAGTCAGTCAGTCAGTCAGTAAGACAGTCAGTAAGTCAGTAAGACAGTCAGTAAGTAAGTCAGTAAGTCAGTAAGACAGTAAGTAAGACACTAAATAAGTCAGCAAGACAGTAAGTAAGTCAGTAAGACAGTAAGTCAGTAAGTCAGTAAGTCGGTAAGACAGTAAGTAAGACAGTAAGTCAGTAAGACAGTCAGTAAGACAGTAAGTAAGACAGTAAGACAGTCAGTAAGTAAGACAGTAAGTAAGACACTAAATAAGTCAGTAAGTCAGTCAGTAAGTCAGTCAGTAAGTCAGTAAGACAGTAAGAAAGTCAGTAAGTCAGTAAGTAAGACAGTCAGTAAGTAAGTCAGTAAGACAGTAAGTATGTAAGACAGTAAGACTGTAAGACAGTAAGTAAGACAGTCAGTAAGTAAGACAGTAAGACAGTCAGTAAGTAAGACAGTAAGACAGTAAGTAAGACACTAAATAAGTCAGTAAGTCAGTCAGTCAGTAAGACAGTAAGTAAGACAGTAAGACAGTAAGTAAGACAGTCAGTAAGTAAGACAGTCAGTAAGACAGTCAGTCAATAAGTCAGTCAGTAAGACAGTAAGTTAGACAGTAAGTCAGTAAGTCAGTCAGTAAGTCAGTAAGTAAGACAGTCAGTAAGTCAGTAAGTCAGTAAGTAATACAGTCAGTAAGTAAGTCAGTAAGACAGTAAGTAAGACAGTAAGACAGTAAGTCAGTCAGTAAGTCAGTAAGTAAGACAGTCAGTAAGTCAGTAAGACAGTAAGACAGACAGTAAGTCAGTAAGTAAGACAGTAAGTAAGACACTAAATAAGTCAGCAAGACAGTAAGTAAGTCAGTAAGACAGTAAGTCAGTAAGTCAGTCAGTAAGTCAGTCAGTCAGTCAGTCAGTCAGTCAGTAAGTCAGTAAGTAAGACAGTAAGTAAGACAGTAAGACAGTAAGTAAGACAGTCAGTAAGTTAGACAGTCAGTAAGACAGTCAGTCAGTAAGTCAGTAAGTCGGTAAGACAGTACGACAGTAAGTCAGTAAGACAGTCAGTAAGACAGTCAGTAAGTAAGACAGTCAGTAAGACAGTCAGTCAGTAAGTCAGTAAGTCGGTAAGACAGTCAGTAAGACAGTAAGTAAGACAGTAAGACAGTAAGACAGTCAGTACGTAAGACAGTAAGACAGTAAGTCAGTAAGTCAGTCAGTAAGTCAGTAAGTCAGTAAGACAGTAAGAAAGTCAGTAAGTAAGACAGTAAGACAGTAAGACAGTCAGTAAGTCAGTAAGTAAGACAGTCAGTAAGTCAGTAAGACAGTCAGTAAGTCAGTAAGTAAGACAGTAAAACACTAAATAAGTCAGCAAGACAGTAAGTAAGTCAGTAAGACAGTAAGTCAGTAAGTCAGTCAGTAAGTCAGTCAGTCAGTAAGTAAGACAGTAAGTAAGACACTAAATAAGTCAGCAAGACAGTAAGTAAGTCAGTAAGACAGTAAGTCAGTAAGTCAGTCAGTAAGTCAGTCAGTCAGTAAGACAGTAAGTCAGTAAGTCAGTCAGTAAGTCAGTCAGTCAGTCAGTCAGTAAGTCAGTAAGTCAGTCAATAAGTCCGTAAGTCAGTAAGTCAGTAAGTCAGTAAGTCGGTTAAGACAGTAAGTAAGACAGTAAGTAAGACAGTAAGTAAGTCAGCAAGACAGTAAGACAGTCAGTAAGTAAGTCAGTAAGACAGTAAGACAGTCAGTAAGACAGTAAGCAAGTCAGTAAGACAGTAAGTATGTAAGACAGTAAGACAGTAAGACAGTAAATAAGACAGTCAGTAAGTAAGACAGTAAGACAGTCAGTAAGTAAGACAGTAAGACAGTAAGTCAGTCAGTCAGTAAGACAGTAAGTAAGACAGTAAGACAGTAAGTAAGACAGTCAGTAAGTAAGACAGTCAGTCAGTAAGTCAGTAAGTCAGTCAGTCAGTCAGTAAGACAGTCAGTAAGTCAGTAAGACAGTCAGTAAGACAGTAAGAAAGTCAGTAAGACAGTAAGACAGTCAGTAAGACAGTAAGTCAGTAAGACAGTAAGTAAGACAGTAAGACAGTAAGACAGTAAGACAGTCAGTAAGACAGTAAGAAAGTCAGTAAGACAGTCAGTAAGACAGTAAGCAAGTCAGTAAGACAGTAAGACAGTCAGTAAGACAGTAAGTAAGACAGTAAGTAAGACAGTAAGTAAGTCAGCAAGACAGTAAGACAGTCAGTAAGTAAGTCAGTTAGACAGTAAGACAGTAAGACAGTAAGTAAGACAGTCAGTAAGTAAGACAGTAAGACAGTCAGTAAGTCAGTAAGACAGTAAGACAGTAAGTCAGTAAGTCAGTCAGTAAGTCAGTCAGTCAGTAAGACAGTCAGTAAGTCAGTAAGACAGTCAGTAAGTAAGTCAGTAAGTCAGTAAGACAGTAAGACACTAAGTCAGTAGACAGTAAGTCAGTAAGTCAGTAAGTTAGACAGTAAGACAGTAAGTCAGTAAGTCAGTAAGTCAGTAAGACAGTCAGTAAGTCAGTCAGTCAGTCAGTCAGTAAGTCAGTCAGTAAGTCAGTCAGTAAGTCAGTAAGTCGGTTAAGACAGTAAGTCAGTAAGACAGTAAGTCAGTAAGACAGTAAGTAAGACAGTAAGACAGTAAGACAGTCAGTAAGTAAGATAGTAAGTAAGACAGTCAGTAAGTCAGTCAGTAAGTCAGTCAGTCAGTCAGACAGTAAGACAGTCAGTAAGTCAGTAAGACAGTAAGTAAGACACTAAATAAGTCAGGAAGACAGTAAGTCAGTAAGACAGTAAGTCAGTAAGTCAGTCAGTAAGTCAGTAAGACAGTCAGTAAGTAAGACAGTAAGTAAGACAGTCAGTAAGTAACACAGTCAGTAAGACAGTCAGTCAGTAAGTCAGTAAGTCGGTAAGACAGTAAGTAAGACAGTAAGTCAGTAAGACAGTCAGTAAGACAGTAAGTAAGACAGTAAGACAGTAAGACAGTCAGTAAGTAAGACAGTAAGTAAGACACTAAATAAGTCAGTAAGTCAGTCAGTAAGTCAGTCAGTAAGTCAGTGAGACAGTAAGACAGTTAGTAAGTCAGTAAGACAGTAAGACAGTCAGTAAGTTAGTCAGTCAGTAAGACAGTCAGTCAGTAAGTCAGTCAGTAAGACAGTAAGTTAGACAGTAAGTCAGTAAGTTAGTCAGTAAGTCAGTAAGTAAGACAGTCAGTAAGTCAGTAAGTCAGTAAGTAATACAGTCAGTAAGTCAGTAAGACAGTAAGTAAGACAGTAAGACAGTAAGTAAGACAGTCAGTAAGTAAGACAGTAAGACAGTCAGTAAGTAAGACAGTAAGACAGTAAGTAAGACACTAAATAAGTCAGTAAGTCAGTCAGCAAGTCAGTCAGACAGTAAGACAGTAAGTAAGACAGTAAGACAGTAAGTAAGACAGTCAGTAAGTAACAAAGTCAGTAAGACAGTCAGTCAGTAAGTCAGTAAGTCGGTAAGACAGTAAGTAAGACAGTAAGTCAGTAAGACAGTAAGTAAGACAGTAAGACAGTAAGACAGTCAGTAAGTAAGACAGTAAGTAAGACAGTCAGTAAGTAACACAGTCAGTAAGACAGTCAGTCAGTAAGTCAGTAAGTCGGTAAGACAGTAAGTAAGACAGTAAGTCAGTAAGACAGACAGTAAGACAGTAAGACAGTCAGTAAGTAAGACAGTAAGTAAGACAGTCAGTAAGTAACACAGTCAGTAAGACAGTCAGTCAGTAAGTCAGTAAGTCGGTAAGACAGTAAGTAAGACAGTAAGTCAGTAAGACAGTCAGTAAGACAGTAAGTAAGACAGTAAGACAGTAAGACAGTCAGTAAGACAGTAAGACAGTTAGTAAGTCAGTAAGACAGTAAGACAGTCAGTAAGTTAGTCAGTAAGTCAGTCAGTCAGTCAGTCAGTCAGTCAGTCAGTAAGACAGTCAGTAAGACAGTCAGTAAGTAAGTCAGTCAGTAAGTAAGACAGTAAGACAGTCAGTAAGTCAGTAAGACAGTAAGTAAGACAGTCAGTAAGTCAGTAAGACAGTCAGTAAGACAGTCAGTAAGTCAGTCCGTAAGTCAGTCAGTCAGTCAGTAAGACAGTCAGTAAGTCAGTAAGACAGTCAGTAAGTAAGTCAGTAAGTCAGTCAGTCAGTAAGTCAGTAAGTAAGACAGTAAGTAAGACAGTAAGACAGTAAGTAAGACAGTCAGTAAGTTAGACAGTCAGTAAGACAGTCAGTCAGTAAGTCAGTAAGTCGGTAAGACAGTACGACAGTAAGTCAGTAAGACAGTCAGTAAGACAGTCAGTAAGTAAGACAGTCAGTAAGACAGACAGTCAGTAAGACAGTCAGTCAGTAAGTCAGTAAGTCGGTAAGACAGTACGACAGTAAGTCAGTAAGACAGTCAGTAAGACAGTCAGTAAGTAAGACAGTCAGTAAGACAGTCAGTCAGTAAGTCAGTAAGTAAGACAGTAAGTAAGACAGTAAGACAGTAAGTAAGACAGTCAGTAAGTTAGTAAGTAAGACAGTAAGTAAGACACTAAATAAGTCAGCAAGACAGTAAGTAAGTCAGTAAGACAGTAAGTCAGTAAGTCAGTCAGTAAGTCAGTCAGTCAGTCAGTCAGTCAGTCAGTAAGTCAGTAAGTAAGACAGTAAGTAAGACAGTAAGACAGTAAGTAAGACAGTCAGTAAGTTAGACAGTCAGTAAGACAGTCAGTCAGTAAGTCAGTAAGTCGGTAAGACAGTACGACAGTAAGTCAGTAAGACAGTCAGTAAGACAGTCAGTAAGTAAGACAGTCAGTAAGACAGACAGTCAGTAAGACAGTCAGTCAGTAAGTCAGTAAGTCGGTAAGACAGTACGACAGTAAGTCAGTAAGACAGTCAGTAAGACAGTCAGTAAGTAAGACAGTCAGTAAGACAGTCAGTCAGTAAGTCAGTAAGTCGGTAAGACAGTCAGTAAGACAGTAAGTAAGACAGTAAGACAGTAAGACAGTCAGTACGTAAGACAGTAAGACAGTAAGTCAGTAAGTCAGTCAGTAAGTCAGTAAGTCAGTAAGACAGTAAGAAAGTCAGTAAGTAAGACAGTAAGACAGTAAGACAGTCAGTAAGTCAGTAAGTAAGACAGTCAGTAAGTCAGTAAGACAGTCAGTAAGTCAGTAAGTAAGACAGTAAGTAAGACACTAAATAAGTCAGCAAGACAGTAAGTAAGTCAGTAAGACAGTAAGTCAGTAAGTCAGTCAGTAAGTCAGTCAGTCAGTAAGTAAGACAGTAAGTAAGACACTAAATAAGTCAGCAAGACAGTAAGTAAGTCAGTAAGACAGTAAGTCAGTAAGTCAGTCAGTAAGTCAGTCAGTCAGTCAGTCAGTAAGTCAGTAAGTCAGTCAGTAAGTCCGTAAGTCAGTAAGTCAGTAAGTCAGTAAGTCGGTTAAGACAGTAAGTAAGACAGTAAGTAAGACAGTAAGTAAGTCAGCAAGACAGTAAGACAGTCAGTAAGTAAGTCAGTAAGACAGTAAGACAGTCAGTAAGACAGTAAGCAAGTCAGTAAGACAGTAAGTATGTAAGACAGTAAGACAGTAAGACAGTAAATAAGACAGTCAGTAAGTAAGACAGTAAGACAATCAGTAAGTAAGACAGTAAGACAGTAAGTCAGTCAGTCAGTAAGACAGTAAGTAAGACAGTAAGACAGTAAGTAAGACAGTCAGTAAGTAAAACAGTCAGTCAGTAAGTCAGTAAGTCAGTCAGTCAGTCAGTAAGACAGTCAGGAAGTCAGTAAGACAGTCAGTAAGACAGTAAGAAAGTCAGTAAGACAGTAAGACAGTCAGTAAGACAGTAAGTCAGTAAGACAGTAAGTAAGACAGTAAGAAAGTCAGTAAGACAGTAAGACAGTCAGTAAGACAGTAAGAAAGTCAGTAAGACAGTCAGTAAGACAGTAAGCAAGTCAGTAAGACAGTAAGACAGTCAGTAAGACAGTAAGTAAGACAGTAAGACTGTAACTAAGTAAGTAAGACAGTCAGAAAGTAAGACAGTCAGTCAGTCAGTCAGTAAGTCAGTAAGTAAGACAGCCAGTAAGTCTGTCAGTAAGACAGTAAGACAGTCAGTAAATAAGACAGTAAGTAAGACAGTAAGTCAGTAAGACAGTCATTAAGTAAGACAGTAAGTAAGACACTAAATAAGTCAGTAAGTCAGTCAGTAAGTCAGTCAGTAAGTCAGTAAGTCAGTAAGACAGTAAGAAAGTCAGTAAGTAAGACAGTAAGACAGTAAGACAGTCAGTAAGACAGTAAGCAAGTCAGTAAGACAGTAAGTAAGTCAGCAAGACAGTAAGACAGTCAGTAAGTAAGTCAGCAAGACAGTAAGACAGTAAGACAGTAAGACAGTCAGTAAGAAAGACAGTCAGTAAGTAAGACAGTAAGACAGTCAGTAAGTCAGTAAGACAGTAAGACAGTCAGTAAGTCAGTCAGTAAGTCAGTCAGTCAGTCAGTCAGTCAGTAAGACAGTCAGTAAGTCAGTAAGACAGTCAGTAAGTCAGTAAGTCAGTAAGACAGTAAGTAAGACACTAAGTCAGTAGACAGTAAGTCAGTAAGTCAGTAAGTTAGACAGTAAGCAAGTCAGTAAGACAGTAAGTATGTAAGACAGTAAGACAGTAAGACAGTAAGTAAGACACTAAATAAGTCAGTAAGTCAGTCAGTAAGTCAGTAAGCAAGTCAGTAAGACAGTAAGTATGTAAGACAGTAAGACAGTCAGTAAGACAGTAAGCAAGTCAGTAAGACAGTAAGTATGTAAGACAGTAAGACAGTAAGACAGTAAGTAAGACACTAAATAAGTCAGTAAGTAGGTCAGTAAGTCAGTCAGTCAGTAAGACAGTAAGACAGTAAGTAAGACAGTCAGTAAGTAAGACAGTCAGTAAGACAGTCAGTCAGTAAGTCAGTAAGTCGGTAAGACAGTAAGTAAGACAGTAAGTCAGTAAGACAGTCAGTAAGACAGTAAGTAAGACAGTAAGACAGTAAGACAGTCAGTCAGTAAGTAAGACAGTAAGACAGTCAGTAAGACAGTAAGCAAGTCAGTAAGACAGTAAGTAAGTCAGCAAGACAGTAAGACAGTCAGTAAGTAAGTCAGCAAGACAGTAAGACAGTAAGACAGTAAGACAGTCAGTAAGTAAGACAGTCAGTAAGTAAGACAGTAAGACAGTCAGTAAGTCAGTAAGACAGTAAGACAGTCAGTAAGTCAGTCAGTAAGTCAGTCAGTCAGTCAGTCAGTCAGTAAGACAGTCAGTAAGTTAGTAAGACAGTCAGTAAGTCAGTAAGTCAGTAAGTCAGTAAGACAGTAAGTCAGTAGACAGTAAGTCAGTAAGTCAGTAAGTTAGACAGTAAGACAGTAAGACAGTCAGTAAGTCAGTAAGTCGGTAAGACAGTAAGTAAGACAGTAAGTCAGTAAGACAGTCAGTAAGACAGTAAGTAAGACAGTAAGACAGTAAGTAAGACACTAAATAAGTCAGTAAGTCAGTCAGTCAGTAAGACAGTAAGTAAGACAGTAAGACAGTAAGTAAGACAGTCAGTAAGTAAGACAGTCAGTAAGACAGTCAGTCAGTAGGTCAGTAAGTCGGTAAGACAGTAAGTAAGACAGTAAGTCAGTAAGACAGTCAGTGAGACAGTAAGTAAGACAGTAAGACAGTCAGTAAGACAGTAAGTCAGTAAGACATTAAGAACGACAGTCAGTAAGTAAGACAGTCAGTAAGTAAGACAGTAAGACAGTCATTAAGTCAGTAAGACAGTAAGACAGTCAGTAAGTCAGTCAGTCAATCAGTCAGTAAGACAGTCAGTAAGTCAGTAAGACAGTCAGTAAGTAAGTCAGTAAGTCAGTAAGTTAGACAGTAGGACAGTAAGTCAGTCAGTAAGTCAGTAAGTAAGACAGTCAGTATGTGAGTCAGTAAGACAGTAAGACAGTCAGTAAGACAGTAAGCAAGTCAGTAAGACAGTAAGTATGTAAGACAGTAAGACAGTAAGACAGTAAGTAAGACAGTCAGTAAGTAAGACAGTAAGACAGTCAGTAAGTAAGACAGTAAGACAGTAAGTAAGACACTAAATAAGTCAGTAAGTCAGTCAGCAAGTCAGTCAGTCAGTAAGACAGTAAGTAAGACAGTAAGACAGTAAGTAAGACAGTCAGTAAGTAACACAGTCAGTAAGACAGTCAGTCAGTAAGTCAGTAAGTCGGTAAGACAGTAAGTAAGACAGTAAGTCAGTAAGACAGTAAGTAAGACAGTAAGACAGTAAGACAGTCAGTAAGTAAGGCAGTAAGTAAGACAGTCAGTAAGTAACACAGTCAGTAAGACAGTCAGTCAGTAAGTCAGTAAGTCGGTAAGACAGTAAGTAAGACAGTAAGTCAGTAAGACAGTAAGTAAGACAGTAAGACAGTAAGACAGTCAGTAAGTAAGACAGTAAGTAAGACACTAAATAAGTCAGTAAGTCAGTCAGTAAGTCAGTCAGTAAGTCAGTGAGACAGTAAGACAGTTAGTAAGTCAGTAAGACAGTAAGACAGTCAGTAAGTTAGTCAGTAAGTCAGTCAGTCAGTCAGTCAGTCAGTCAGTCAGTAAGACAGTCAGTAAGGCAGTCAGTAAGTCAGTCAGTAAGTAAGACAGTAAGACAGTCAGTAAGTCAGTAAGACAGTAAGTAAGACAGTCAGTAAGTCAGTAAGACAGTCAGTAAGACAGTCAGTAAGTCAGTCCGTAAGTCAGTCAGTCAGTCAGTAAGACAGTCAGTAAGTCAGTAAGACAGTCAGTAAGTAAGTCAGTAAGTCAGCAAGACAGTAAGTAAGTCAGTAAGACAGTAAGTCAGTAAGTCAGTAAGTCGGTAAGATAGTAAGTAAGACAGTAAGTCAGTAAGACAGTCAGTAAGACAGTAAGTAAGACAGTAAGACAGTCAGTAAGTAAGACAGTAAGTAAGACACTAAATAAGTCAGTAAGTCAGTAAGACAGTAAGAAAGTCAGTAAGTCAGTAAGACAGTAAGACAGTAAGACAGTCAGTAAGACAGTAAGCAAGTCAGTAAGACAGTAAGTATGTAAGACAGTAAGACAGTAAGACAGTAAGACACTAAAAAAGTCAGTAAGTCAGTCAGTAAGTCAGTCAGTCAGTAAGACAGTAAGTAAGACAGTAAGACTGTAAGTAAGACAGTCAGTAAGTAAGACAGTCAGTAAGACAGTCAGTCAGTAAGTCAGTAAGTCGGTAAGACAGTAAGTAAGACAGTAAGTCAGTAAGACAGTCAGTAAGACAGTAAGTAAGACAGTAAGACAGTAAGACAGTCAGTAAGTAAGACAGTAAGACAGTCATTAAGTCAGTAAGACAGTAAGTAAGACAGTCAGTAAGTCAGTCAGTCAATCAGTCAGTAAGACAGTCAGTAAATCAGTAAGACAGTCAATAAGTAAGTCAGTAAGTCAGTAAGACAGTAAGTAAGACACTAAGTCAGTAAGACAGTAAGTCAGTAAGTCAGTAAGTTAGACAGTAAGACAGTAAGTCAGTCAGTAAGTCAGTAAGTAAGACAGTCAGTAAGTAAGACAGTCAGTAAGACAGTCAGTCAGTAAGTCAGTAAGTCGGTAAGACAGTAAGTAAGACAGTAAGTCAGTAAGACAGTCAGTAAGACAGTCAGTAAGACAGTCAGTCAGTAAGTCAGTAAGTCGGTAAGACAGTAAGTAAGACAGTAAGTCAGTAAGACAGTCAGTAAGACAGTAAGCAAGTCAGTAAGACAGTAAGTATGTAAGACAGTAAGACAGCAAGACAGTAAGACAGTCAGTAAGTAAGACAGTAAGACAGTCAGTAAGTAAGACAGTAAGACAGTAAGTAAGACACTAAATAAGTCAGTAAGTCAGTCAGTAAGTCAGTCAGTCAGTAAGACAGTAAGTAAGACAGTAAGACAGTAAGTAAGACAGTCAGTAAGTAAGACAGTCAGTAAGACAGTCAGTCAGTCAGTCAGTAAGTCAGTAAGTCGGTAAGACAGTAAGTAAGACAGTAAGTCAGTAAGACAGTCAGTAAGACAGTAAGACAGTAAGTAAGACACTAAATAAGTCAGTAAGTCAGTCAGTCAGTAAGACAGTAAGTAAGACAGTAAGACAGTAAGACAGTCAGTAAGTAAGACAGTCAGTAAGACAGTCAGTCAGTAAGTCAGTAAGTCGGTAAGACAGTAAGTAAGACAGTAAGTCAGTAAGACAGTCAGTGAGACAGTAAGTAAGACAGTAAGACAGTCAGTAAGACAGTAAGTCAGTAAGACAGTAAGAACGACAGTCAGTAAGTAAGACAGTAAGACAGTCATTAAGTCAGTAAGACAGTAAGACAGTCAGTAAGTCAGTCAGTCAATCAGTCAGTAAGACAGTCAGTAAGTCAGTAAGACAGTCAGTAAGTAAGTCAGTAAGTCAGTAAGTTAGACAGTAGGACAGTAAGTCAGTCAGTAAGTCAGTAAGGAAGACAGTCAGTAAGTGAGTCAGTAAGACAGTAAGACAGTCAGTAAGACAGTAAGCAAGTCAGTAAGACAGTAAGTATGTAAGACAGTAAGACAGTAAGACAGTAAGTAAGACAGTCAGTAAGTAAGACAGTAAGACAGTCAGTAAGTAAGACAGTAAGACAGTAAGTAAGACACTAAATAAGTCAGTAAGTCAGTCAGCAAGTCAGTCAGTCAGTAAGACAGTAAGTAAGACAGTAAGACAGTAAGTAAGACAGTCAGTAAGTAACAAAGTCAGTAAGACAGTCAGTCAGTAAGTCAGTAAGTCGGTAAGACAGTAAGTAAGACAGTAAGTCAGTAAGACAGTAAGTAAGACAGTAAGACAGTAAGACAGTCAGTAAGTAAGACAGTAAGTAAGACAGTCAGTAAGTAACACAGTCAGTAAGACAGTCAGTCAGTAAGTCAGTAAGTCGGTAAGACAGTAAGTAAGACAGTAAGTCAGTAAGACAGTCAGTAAGACAGTAAGTAAGACAGTAAGACAGTAAGACAGTCAGTAAGTAAGACAGTAAGTAAGACACTAAATAAGTCAGTAAGTCAGTCAGTAAGTCAGTCAGTAAGTCAGTGAGACAGTAAGACAGTTAGTAAGTCAGTAAGACAGTAAGACAGTCAGTAAGTTAGTCAGTAAGTCAGTCAGTCAGTCAGTCAGTCAGTCAGTCAGTAAGACAGTCAGTAAGACAGTCAGTAAGTAAGTCAGTCAGTAAGTAAGACAGTAAGACAGTCAGTAAGTCAGTAAGACAGTAAGTAAGACAGTCAGTAAGTCAGTAAGACAGTCAGTAAGACAGTCAGTAAGTCAGTCCGTAAGTCAGTCAGTCAGTCAGTAAGACAGTCAGTAAGTCAGTAAGACAGTCAGTAAGTAAGTCAGTAAGTCAGTAAGACAGTAAGTAAGACACTAAATAAGTCAGCAAGACAGTAAGTAAGTCAGTAAGACAGTAAGTCAGTAAGTCAGTAAGTCGGTAAGACAGTAAGTAAGACAGTAAGTCAGTAAGACAGTCAGTAAGACAGTAAGTAAGACAGTAAGACAGTCAGTAAGTAAGACAGTAAGTAAGACACTAAATAAGTCAGTAAGTCAGTCAGTAAGTCAGTCAGTAAGTCAGTAAGACAGTAAGAAAGTCAGTAAGTCAGTAAGTAAGACAGTCAGTAAGTAAGTCAGTAAGACAGTAAGTATGTAAGACAGTAAGACTGTAAGACAGTAAGTAAGACAGTCAGTAAGTAAGACAGTAAGACAGTCAGTAAGTAAGACAGTAAGACAGTAAGTAAGACACTAAATAAGTCAGTAAGTCAGTCAGTCAGTAAGACAGTAAGTAAGACAGTAAGACAGTAAGTAAGACAGTCAGTAAGTAAGACAGTCAGTAAGACAGTCAGTCAATAAGTCAGTCAGTAAGACAGTAAGTTAGACAGTAAGTCAGTAAGTAAGACAGTCAGTAAGTCAGTAAGTCAGTAAGTAATACAGTCAGTAAGTAAGTCAGTAAGACAGTAAGTAAGACAGTAAGACAGTAAGTCAGTCAGTAAGTCAGTAAGTAAGACAGTCAGTAAGTCAGTAAGACAGTAAGACAGACAGTAAGTCAGTAAGTAAGACAGTAAGTAAGACACTAAATAAGTCAGCAAGACAGTAAGTAAGTCAGTAAGACAGTAAGTCAGTAAGTCAGTCAGTAAGTCAGTCAGTCAGTCAGTCAGTCAGTCAGTAAGTCAGTAAGTAAGACAGTAAGTAAGACAGTAAGACAGTAAGTAAGACAGTCAGTAAGTTAGACAGTCAGTAAGACAGTCAGTCAGTAAGTCAGTAAGTCGGTAAGACAGTACGACAGTAAGTCAGTAAGACAGTCAGTAAGACAGTCAGTAAGTAAGACAGTCAGTAAGACAGTCAGTCAGTAAGTCAGTAAGTCGGTAAGACAGTCAGTAAGACAGTAAGTAAGACAGTAAGACAGTAAGACAGTCAGTACGTAAGACAGTAAGACAGTAAGTCAGTAAGTCAGTCAGTAAGTCAGTAAGTCAGTAAGACAGTAAGAAAGTCAGTAAGTAAGACAGTAAGACAGTAAGACAGTCAGTAAGTCAGTAAGTAAGACAGTCAGTAAGTCAGTAAGACAGTCAGTAAGTCAGTAAGTAAGACAGTAAAACACTAAATAAGTCAGCAAGACAGTAAGTCAGTAAGACAGTAAGTCAGTAAGTCAGTCAGTAAGTCAGTCAGTCAGTAAGTAAGACAGTAAGTAAGACACTAAATAAGTCAGCAAGACAGTAAGTAAGTCAGTAAGACAGTAAGTCAGTAAGTCAGTCAGTAAGTCAGTCAGTCAGTAAGACAGTAAGTCAGTAAGTCAGTCAGTAAGTCAGTCAGTCAGTCAGTCAGTCAGTAAGTCAGTAAGTCAGTCAGTAAGTCCGTAAGTCAGTAAGTCAGTAAGTCAGTAAGTCGGTTAAGACAGTAAGTAAGACAGTAAGTAAGACAGTAAGTAAGTCAGCAAGACAGTAAGACAGTCAGTAAGTAAGTCAGTAAGACAGTAAGACAGTCAGTAAGACAGTAAGCAAGTCAGTAAGACAGTAAGTATGTAAGACAGTAAGACAGTAAGACAGTAAATAAGACAGTCAGTAAGTAAGACAGTAAGACAGTCAGTAAGTAAGACAGTAAGACAGTAAGTCAGTCAGTCAGTAAGACAGTAAGTAAGACAGTAAGACAGTAAGTAAGACAGTCAGTAAGTAAGACAGTCAGTCAGTAAGTCAGTAAGTCAGTCAGTCAGTCAGTAAGACAGTCAGTAAGTCAGTAAGACAGTCAGTAAGACAGTAAGAAAGTCAGTAAGACAGTAAGACAGTCAGTAAGACAGTAAGTCAGTAAGACAGTAAGTAAGACAGTAAGACAGTAAGACAGTAAGACAGTCAGTAAGACAGTAAGAAAGTCAGTAAGACAGTCAGTAAGACAGTAAGCAAGTCAGTAAGACAGTAAGACAGTCAGTAAGACAGTAAGTAAGACAGTAAGTAAGACAGTAAGTAAGTCAGCAAGACAGTAAGACAGTCAGTAAGTAAGTCAGTTAGACAGTAAGACAGTAAGACAGTAAGTAAGACAGTCAGTAAGTAAGACAGTAAGACAGTCAGTAAGTCAGTAAGACAGTAAGACAGTAAGTCAGTAAGTCAGTCAGTAAGTCAGTCAGTCAGTAAGACAGTCAGTAAGTCAGTAAGACAGTCAGTAAGTAAGTCAGTAAGTCAGTAAGACAGTAAGACACTAAGTCAGTAGACAGTAAGTCAGTAAGTCAGTAAGTTAGACAGTAAGACAGTAAGTCAGTAAGTCAGTAAGTCAGTAAGACAGTCAGTAAGTCAGTCAGTCAGTCAGTCAGTAAGTCAGTCAGTAAGTCAGTCAGTAAGTCAGTAAGTCGGTTAAGACAGTAAGTCAGTAAGACAGTAAGTCAGTAAGACAGTAAGTAAGACAGTAAGACAGTAAGACAGTCAGTAAGTAAGACAGTAAGTAAGACAGTCAGTAAGTCAGTCAGTAAGTCAGTCAGTCAGTCAGACAGTAAGACAGTCAGTAAGTCAGTAAGACAGTAAGTAAGACACTAAATAAGTCAGGAAGACAGTAAGTCAGTAAGACAGTAAGTCAGTAAGTCAGTCAGTAAGTCAGTAAGACAGTCAGTAAGTAAGACAGTAAGTAAGACAGTCAGTAAGTAACACAGTCAGTAAGACAGTCAGTCAGTAAGTCAGTAAGTCGGTAAGACAGTAAGTAAGACAGTAAGTCAGTAAGACAGTCAGTAAGACAGTAAGTAAGACAGTAAGACAGTAAGACAGTCAGTAAGTAAGACAGTAAGTAAGACACTAAATAAGTCAGTAAGTCAGTCAGTAAGTCAGTCAGTAAGTCAGTGAGACAGTAAGACAGTTAGTAAGTCAGTAAGACAGTAAGACAGTCAGTAAGTTAGTCAGTCAGTAAGACAGTCAGTCAGTAAGTCAGTCAGTAAGACAGTAAGTTAGACAGTAAGTCAGTAAGTTAGTCAGTAAGTCAGTAAGTAAGACAGTCAGTAAGTCAGTAAGTCAGTAAGTAATACAGTCAGTAAGTCAGTAAGACAGTAAGTAAGACAGTAAGACAGTAAGTCAGTCAGTAAGTCAGTAAGTAAGACAGTCAGTAAGTCAGTAAGACAGTCAGTCAGTAAGTCAGTCAGTAAGACAGTAAGTTAGACAGTAAGTCAGTAAGTCAGTCAGTAAGTCAGTAAGTAAGACAGTCAGTAAGTCAGTAAGTCAGTAAGTAATACAGTCAGTAAGTAAGTCAGTAAGACAGTAAGTAAGACAGTAAGACAGTAAGTCAGTCAGTAAGTCAGTAAGTAAGACAGTCAGTAAGTCAGTAAGACAGTAAGACAGACAGTAAGTCAGTAAGTAAGACAGTAAGTAAGACACTAAATAAGTCAGCAAGACAGTAAGTAAGTCAGTAAGACAGTAAGTCAGTAAGTCAGTCAGTAAGTCAGTCAGTCAGTCAGTCAGTCAGTAAGTCAGTAAGTGAGACAGTAAGTAAGACAGTAAGACAGTAAGTAAGACAGTCAGTAAGTTAGACAGTCAGTAAGACAGTCAGTCAGTAAGTCAGTAAGTCGGTAAGACAGTACGACAGTAAGTCAGTAAGACAGTCAGTAAGACAGTCAGTAAGTAAGACAGTCAGTAAGACAGTCAGTCAGTAAGTCAGTAAGTCGGTAAGACAGTCAGTAAGACAGTAAGTAAGACAGTAAGACAGTAAGACAGTCAGTACGTAAGACAGTAAGACAGTAAGTCAGTAAGTCAGTCAGTAAGTCAGTAAGTCAGTAAGACAGTAAGAAAGTCAGTAAGTAAGACAGTAAGACAGTAAGACAGTCAGTAAGTCAGTAAGTAAGACAGTCAGTAAGTCAGTAAGACAGTCAGTAAGTCAGTAAGTAAGACAGTAAGTAAGACACTAAATAAGTCAGCAAGACAGTAAGTAAGTCAGTAAGACAGTAAGTCAGTAAGTCAGTCAGTAAGTCAGTCAGTCAGTAAGTAAGACAGTAAGTAAGACACTAAATAAGTCAGCAAGACAGTAAGTAAGTCAGTAAGACAGTAAGTCAGTAAGTCAGTCAGTAAGTCAGTCAGTCAGTCAGTCAGTAAGTCAGTAAGTCAGTCAGTAAGTCCGTAAGTCAGTAAGTCAGTAAGTCAGTAAGTCGGTTAAGACAGTAAGTAAGACAGTAAGTAAGACAGTAAGTAAGTCAGTAAGACAGTAAGACAGTCAGTAAGACAGTAAGCAAGTCAGTAAGACAGTAAGTATGTAAGACAGTAAGACAGTAAGACAGTAAATAAGACAGTCAGTAAGTAAGACAGTAAGACAGTCAGTAAGTAAGACAGTAAGACAGTAAGTCAGTCAGTCAGTAAGACAGTAAGTAAGACAGTAAGACAGTAAGTAAGACAGTCAGTAAGTAAGACAGTCAGTCAGTAAGTCAGTAAGTCAGTCAGTCAGTCAGTAAGACAGTCAGTAAGTCAGTAAGACAGTCAGTAAGACAGTAAGAAAGTCAGTAAGACAGTAAGACAGTCAGTAAGACAGTAAGTCAGTAAGACACTAAGTAAGACAGTAAGACAGTAAGACAGTAAGACAGTAAGACAGTCAGTAAGACAGTAAGAAAGTCAGTAAGACAGTCAGTAAGACAGTAAGCAAGTCAGTAAGACAGTAAGACAGTCAGTAAGACAGTAAGTAAGACAGTAAGTAAGTAAGACAGTAAGACAGTCAGTAAGTCAGTAAGACAGTAAGACAGTAAGTCAGTAAGTCAGTCAGTAAGTCAGTCAGTCAGTAAGACAGTCAGTAAGTCAGTAAGACAGTCAGTAAGTAAGTCAGTAAGTCAGTAAGACAGTAAGACACTAAGTCAGTAGACAGTAAGTCAGTAAGTCAGTAAGTTAGACAGTAAGACAGTAAGTCAGTAAGTCAGTAAGTCAGTAAAACAGTCAGTAAGTCAGTCAGTCAGTCAGTCAGTAAGTCAGTCAGTAAGTCAGTCAGTAAGTCAGTAAGTCAGTAAGTCGGTTAAGACAGTAAGTAAGACAGTAAGTCAGTAAGACCGTCAGTAAGACAGTCAGTCAGTAAGTCAGTAAGCCAGTAAGACAGTAAGTCAGTAAGACAGTAAGTCAGTAAGACAGTAAGTAAGACAGTAAGACAGTAAGACAGTCAGTAAGTAAGACAGTAAGTAAGACAGTCAGTAAGTCAGTCAGTAAGTCAGTCAGTCAGTCAGACAGTAAGACAGTCAGTAAGTCAGTAAGACAGTAAGTAAGACACTAAATAAGTCAGGAAGACAGTAAGTCAGTAAGACAGTAAGTCAGTAAGTCAGTCAGTAAGTCAGTCAGTCAGTCAGTCAGTAAGTCAGTCAGTAAGTCCGTAAGTCAGTAAGTCAGTAAGTCGGTTAAGACAGTAAGTAAGACAGTAAGTCAGTAAGACAGTAAGACAGTCAGTAAGACAGTAAGACAGTAAGACAGTCAGTAAGACAGTAAGCAAGTCAGTAAGACAGTAAGTATGTAAGACAGTAAGAAAGACAGTAAGACAGTCAGTAAGACAGTAAGCAAGTCAGTAAGACAGTAAGACAGTCAGTAAGTCAGTAAGTAAGACAGTAAGACTGTAACTAAGTAAGTAAGACAGTCAGAAAGTAAGACAGTCAGTCAGTCAGTCAGTCAGTAAGTCAGTAAGTAAGACAGCCAGTAAGTCTGTCAGTAAGACAGTAAGACAGTCAGTAAATAAGACAGTAAGTAAGACAGTAAGTCAGTAAGACAGTCATTAAGTAAGACAGTAAGTAAGACACTAAATAAGTCAGTAAGTCAGTCAGTAAGTCAGTCAGTAAGTCAGTAAGTCAGTAAGACAGTAAGAAAGTCAGTAAGTAAGACAGTAAGACAGTAAGACAGTCAGTAAGACAGTAAGCAAGTCAGTAAGACAGTAAGTAAGTCAGCAAGACAGTAAGACAGTCAGTAAGTAAGTCAGCAAGACAGTAAGACAGTAAGACAGTAAGTAAGTCAGCAAGACAGTAAGACAGTCAGTAAGTAAGTCAGCAAGACAGTAAGACAGTAAGACAGTAAGACAGTCAGTAAGTAAGACAGTCAGTAAGTAAGACAGTAAGACAGTCAGTAAGTCAGTAAGACAGTAAGACAGTCAGTAAGTCAGTCAATAAGTCAGTCAGTCAGTCAGTCAGTCAGTAAGACAGTCAGTAAGTCAGTAAGACAGTCAGTAAGTCAGAAAGTCAGTAAGTCAGTAAGTCAGTAAGACAGTAAGTAAGACACTAAATAAGTCAGTAAGTCAGTCAGTCAGTAAGACAGTAAGTAAGACAGTAAGACAGTAAGTAAGACAGTCAGTAAGTAAGACAGTCAGTAAGACAGTCAGTCAGTCAGTCAGTCAGTAAGTCAGTAAGTCGGTAAGACAGTAAGTAAGACAGTAAGTCAGTAAGACAGTCAGTAAGACAGTAAGTAAGACAGTAAGACAGTAAGTAAGACACTAAATAAGTCAGTAAGTCAGTCAGTCAGTAAGACAGTAAGTAAGACAGTAAGACAGTAAGTAAGACAGTCAGTAAGTAAGACAGTCAGTAAGACAGTCAGTCAGTAAGTCAGTAAGTCGGTAAGACAGTAAGTAAGACAGTAAGTCAGTAAGACAGTCAGTGAGACAGTAAGTAAGACAGTAAGACAGTCAGTAAGACAGTAAGTCAGTAAGACAGTAAGAACGACAGTCAGTAAGTAAGACAGTCAGTAAGTAAGACAGTAAGACAGTCATTAAGTCAGTAAGACAGTAAGACAGTCAGTAAGTCAGTCAGTCAATCAGTCAGTAAGACAGTCAGTAAGTCAGTAAGACAGTCAGTAAGTAAGTCAGTAAGTCAGTAAGTTAGACAGTAGGACAGTAAGTCAGTCAGTAAGTCAGTAAGTAAGACAGTCAGTAAGTGAGTCAGTAAGACAGTAAGACAGTCAGTAAGACAGTAAGCAAGTCAGTAAGACAGTAAGTATGTAAGACAGTAAGACAGTAAGACAGTAAGTAAGACAGTCAGTAAGTAAGACAGTAAGACAGTCAGTAAGTAAGACAGTAAGACAGTCAGTAAGTAAGACAGTAAGACAGTAAGTAAGACACTAAATAAGTCAGTAAGTCAGTCAGCAAGTCAGTGAGACAGTAAGACAGTTAGTAAGTCAGTAAGACAGTAAGACAGTCAGTAAGTTAGTCAGTAAGTCAGTCAGTCAGTCAGTCAGTCAGTCAGTCAGTAAGACAGTCAGTAAGACAGTCAGTAAGTAAGTCAGTCAGTAAGTAAGACAGTAAGACAGTCAGTAAGTCAGTAAGACAGTAAGACAGTCAGTAAGTCAGTAAGACAGTCAGTAAGACAGTCAGTAAGTCAGTCCGTAAGTCAGTCAGTCAGTCAGTAAGACAGTCAGTAAGTCAGTAAGACAGTCAGTAAGTAAGTCAGTAAGTCAGTAAGACAGTAAGTAAGACACTAAATAAGTCAGCAAGACAGTAAGTAAGTCAGTAAGACAGTAAGTCAGTAAGTCAGTAAGTCGGTAAGACAGTAAGTAAGACAGTAAGTCAGTAAGACAGTCAGTAAGACAGTAAGTAAGACAGTAAGACAGTCAGTAAGTAAGACAGTAAGTAAGACACTAAATAAGTCAGTAAGTCAGTCAGTAAGTCAGTCAGTAAGTCAGTAAGACAGTAAGAAAGTCAGTAAGTCAGTAAGTAAGACAGTCAGTAAGTAAGTCAGTAAGACAGTAAGTATGTAAGACAGTAAGACTGTAAGACAGTAAGTAAGACAGTCAGTAAGTAAGACAGTAAGACAGTCAGTAAGTAAGACAGTAAGACAGTAAGTAAGACACTAAATAAGTCAGTAAGTCAGTCAGTCAGTAAGACAGTAAGTAAGACAGTAAGACAGTAAGTAAGACAGTCAGTAAGTAAGACAGTCAGTAAGACAGTCAGTCAATAAGTCAGTCAGTAAGACAGTAAGTTAGACAGTAAGTCAGTAAGTAAGACAGTCAGTAAGTCAGTAAGTCAGTAAGTAATACAGTCAGTAAGTAAGTCAGTAAGACAGTAAGTAAGACAGTAAGACAGTAAGTCAGTCAGTAAGTCAGTAAGTAAGACAGTCAGTAAGTCAGTAAGACAGTAAGACAGACAGTAAGTCAGTAAGTAAGACAGTAAGTAAGACACTAAATAAGTCAGCAAGACAGTAAGTAAGTCAGTAAGACAGTAAGTCAGTAAGTCAGTCAGTAAGTCAGTCAGTCAGTCAGTCAGTCAGTCAGTAAGTCAGTAAGTAAGACAGTAAGTAAGACAGTAAGACAGTAAGTAAGACAGTCAGTAAGTTAGACAGTCAGTAAGACAGTCAGTCAGTAAGTCAGTAAGTCGGTAAGACAGTACGACAGTAAGTCAGTAAGACAGTCAGTAAGACAGTCAGTAAGTAAGACAGTCAGTAAGACAGTCAGTCAGTAAGTCAGTAAGTCGGTAAGACAGTCAGTAAGACAGTAAGTAAGACAGTAAGACAGTAAGACAGTCAGTACGTAAGACAGTAAGACAGTAAGTCAGTAAGTCAGTCAGTAAGTCAGTAAGTCAGTAAGACAGTAAGAAAGTCAGTAAGTAAGACAGTAAGACAGTAAGACAGTCAGTAAGTCAGTAAGTAAGACAGTCAGTAAGTCAGTAAGACAGTCAGTAAGTCAGTAAGTAAGACAGTAAAACACTAAATAAGTCAGCAAGACAGTAAGTAAGTCAGTAAGACAGTAAGTCAGTAAGTCAGTCAGTAAGTCAGTCAGTCAGTAAGTAAGACAGTAAGTAAGACACTAAATAAGTCAGCAAGACAGTAAGTAAGTCAGTAAGACAGTAAGTCAGTAAGTCAGTCAGTAAGTCAGTCAGTCAGTAAGACAGTAAGTCAGTAAGTCAGTCAGTAAGTCAGTCAGTCAGTCAGTCAGTAAGTCAGTAAGTCAGTCAGTAAGTCCGTAAGTCAGTAAGTCAGTAAGTCAGTAAGTCGGTTAAGACAGTAAGTAAGACAGTAAGTAAGACAGTAAGTAAGTCAGCAAGACAGTAAGACAGTCAGTAAGTAAGTCAGTAAGACAGTAAGACAGTCAGTAAGACAGTAAGCAAGTCAGTAAGACAGTAAGTATGTAAGACAGTAAGACAGTAAGACAGTAAATAAGACAGTCAGTAAGTAAGACAGTAAGACAGTCAGTAAGTAAGACAGTAAGACAGTAAGTCAGTCAGTCAGTAAGACAGTAAGTAAGACAGTAAGACAGTAAGTAAGACAGTCAGTAAGTAAGACAGTCAGTCAGTAAGTCAGTAAGTCAGTCAGTCAGTCAGTAAGACAGTCAGTAAGTCAGTAAGACAGTCAGTAAGACAGTAAGAAAGTCAGTAAGACAGTAAGACAGTCAGTAAGACAGTAAGTCAGTAAGACAGTAAGTAAGACAGTAAGACAGTAAGACAGTAAGACAGTCAGTAAGACAGTAAGAAAGTCAGTAAGACAGTCAGTAAGACAGTAAGCAAGTCAGTAAGACAGTAAGACAGTCAGTAAGACAGTAAGTAAGACAGTAAGTAAGACAGTAAGTAAGTCAGCAAGACAGTAAGACAGTCAGTAAGTAAGTCAGTTAGACAGTAAGACAGTAAGACAGTAAGTAAGTAAGTCAGTTAGACAGTAAGACAGTAAGACAGTCAGTAAGTCAGTAAGACAGTAAGACAGTAAGTCAGTAAGTCAGTCAGTAAGTCAGTCAGTCAGTAAGACAGTCAGTAAGTCAGTAAGACAGTCAGTAAGTAAGTCAGTAAGTCAGTAAGACAGTAAGACACTAAGTCAGTAGACAGTAAGTCAGTAAGTCAGTAAGTTAGACAGTAAGACAGTAAGTCAGTAAGTCAGTAAGTCAGTAAGACAGTCAGTAAGTCAGTCAGTCAGTCAGTCAGTAAGTCAGTCAGTAAGTCAGTCAGTCAGTAAGTCAGTAAGTCGGTTAAGACAGTAAGTCAGTAAGACAGTAAGTCAGTAAGACAGTAAGTAAGACAGTAAGACAGTAAGACAGTCAGTAAGTAAGACAGTAAGTAAGACAGTCAGTAAGTCAGTCAGTAAGTCAGTCAGTCAGTCAGACAGTAAGACAGTCAGTAAGTCAGTAAGACAGTAAGTAAGACACTAAATAAGTCAGGAAGACAGTAAGTCAGTAAGACAGTAAGTCAGTAAGTCAGTCAGTAAGTCAGTAAGACAGTCAGTAAGTAAGACAGTAAGTAAGACAGTCAGTAAGTAACACAGTCAGTAAGACAGTCAGTCAGTAAGTCAGTAAGTCGGTAAGACAGTAAGTAAGACAGTAAGTCAGTAAGACAGTCAGTAAGACAGTAAGTAAGACAGTAAGACAGTAAGACAGTCAGTAAGTAAGACAGTAAGTAAGACACTAAATAAGTCAGTAAGTCAGTCAGTAAGTCAGTCAGTAAGTCAGTGAGACAGTAAGACAGTTAGTAAGTCAGTAAGACAGTAAGACAGTCAGTAAGTTAGTCAGTCAGTAAGACAGTCAGTCAGTAAGTCAGTCAGTAAGACAGTAAGTTAGACAGTAAGTCAGTAAGTTAGTCAGTAAGTCAGTAAGTAAGACAGTCAGTAAGTCAGTAAGTCAGTAAGTAATACAGTCAGTAAGTCAGTAAGACAGTAAGTAAGACAGTAAGACAGTAAGTCAGTCAGTAAGTCAGTAAGTAAGACAGTCAGTAAGTCAGTAAGACAGTCAGTCAGTAAGTCAGTCAGTAAGACAGTAAGTTAGACAGTAAGTCAGTAAGTCAGTCAGTAAGTCAGTAAGTAAGACAGTCAGTAAGTCAGTAAGTCAGTAAGTAATACAGTCAGTAAGTAAGTCAGTAAGACAGTAAGTAAGACAGTAAGACAGTAAGTCAGTCAGTAAGTCAGTAAGTAAGACAGTCAGTAAGTCAGTAAGACAGTAAGACAGACAGTAAGTCAGTAAGTAAGACAGTAAGTAAGACACTAAATAAGTCAGCAAGACAGTAAGTAAGTCAGTAAGACAGTAAGTCAGTAAGTCAGTCAGTAAGTCAGTCAGTCAGTCAGTCAGTCAGTAAGTCAGTAAGTGAGACAGTAAGTAAGACAGTAAGACAGTAAGTAAGACAGTCAGTAAGTTAGACAGTCAGTAAGACAGTCAGTCAGTAAGTCAGTAAGTCGGTAAGACAGTACGACAGTAAGTCAGTAAGACAGTCAGTAAGACAGTCAGTAAGTAAGACAGTCAGTAAGACAGTCAGTCAGTAAGTCAGTAAGTCGGTAAGACAGTCAGTAAGACAGTAAGTAAGACAGTAAGACAGTAAGACAGTCAGTACGTAAGACAGTAAGACAGTAAGTCAGTAAGTCAGTCAGTAAGTCAGTAAGTCAGTAAGACAGTAAGAAAGTCAGTAAGTAAGACAGTAAGACAGTAAGACAGTCAGTAAGTCAGTAAGTAAGACAGTCAGTAAGTCAGTAAGACAGTCAGTAAGTCAGTAAGTAAGACAGTAAGTAAGACACTAAATAAGTCAGCAAGACAGTAAGTAAGTCAGTAAGACAGTAAGTCAGTAAGTCAGTCAGTAAGTCAGTCAGTCAGTAAGTAAGACAGTAAGTAAGACACTAAATAAGTCAGCAAGACAGTAAGTAAGTCAGTAAGACAGTAAGTCAGTAAGTCAGTCAGTAAGTCAGTCAGTCAGTCAGTCAGTAAGTCAGTAAGTCAGTCAGTAAGTCCGTAAGTCAGTAAGTCAGTAAGTCAGTAAGTCGGTTAAGACAGTAAGTAAGACAGTAAGTAAGACAGTAAGTAAGTCAGCAAGACAGTAAGACAGTCAGTAAGTAAGTCAGTAAGACAGTAAGACAGTCAGTAAGACAGTAAGCAAGTCAGTAAGACAGTAAGTATGTAAGACAGTAAGACAGTAAGACAGTAAATAAGACAGTCAGTAAGTAAGACAGTAAGACAGTCAGTAAGTAAGACAGTAAGACAGTAAGTCAGTCAGTCAGTAAGACAGTAAGTAAGACAGTAAGACAGTAAGTAAGACAGTCAGTAAGTAAGACAGTCAGTCAGTAAGTCAGTAAGTCAGTCAGTCAGTCAGTAAGACAGTCAGTAAGTCAGTAAGACAGTCAGTAAGACAGTAAGAAAGTCAGTAAGACAGTAAGACAGTCAGTAAGACAGTAAGTCAGTAAGACAGTAAGTAAGACAGTAAGACAGTAAGACAGTAAGACAGTAAGACAGTCAGTAAGACAGTAAGAAAGTCAGTAAGACAGTCAGTAAGACAGTAAGCAAGTCAGTAAGACAGTAAGACAGTCAGTAAGACAGTAAGTAAGACAGTAAGTAAGTAAGACAGTAAGACAGTCAGTAAGTCAGTAAGACAGTAAGACAGTAAGTCAGTAAGTCAGTCAGTAAGTCAGTCAGTCAGTAAGACAGTCAGTAAGTCAGTAAGACAGTCAGTAAGTAAGTCAGTAAGTCAGTAAGACAGTAAGACACTAAGTCAGTAGACAGTAAGTCAGTAAGTCAGTAAGTTAGACAGTAAGACAGTAAGTCAGTAAGTCAGTAAGTCAGTAAGACAGTCAGTAAGTCAGTCAGTCAGTCAGTCAGTAAGTCAGTCAGTAAGTCAGTCAGTAAGTCAGTAAGTCAGTAAGTCGGTTAAGACAGTAAGTAAGACAGTAAGTCAGTAAGACCGTCAGTAAGACAGTCAGTCAGTAAGTCAGTAAGCCAGTAAGACAGTAAGTCAGTAAGACAGTAAGTCAGTAAGACAGTAAGTAAGACAGTAAGACAGTAAGACAGTCAGTAAGTAAGACAGTAAGTAAGACAGTCAGTAAGTCAGTCAGTAAGTCAGTCAGTCAGTCAGACAGTAAGACAGTCAGTAAGTCAGTAAGACAGTAAGTAAGACACTAAATAAGTCAGGAAGACAGTAAGTCAGTAAGACAGTAAGTCAGTAAGTCAGTCAGTAAGTCAGTCAGTCAGTCAGTCAGTAAGTCAGTCAGTAAGTCCGTAAGTCAGTAAGTCAGTAAGTCGGTTAAGACAGTAAGTAAGACAGTAAGTCAGTAAGACAGTAAGACAGTCAGTAAGACAGTAAGACAGTAAGACAGTCAGTAAGACAGTAAGCAAGTCAGTAAGACAGTAAGTATGTAAGACAGTAAGAAAGACAGTAAGACAGTCAGTAAGACAGTAAGCAAGTCAGTAAGACAGTAAGACAGTCAGTAAGTCAGTAAGTAAGACAGTAAGACTGTAACTAAGTAAGTAAGACAGTCAGAAAGTAAGACAGTCAGTCAGTCAGTCAGTCAGTAAGTCAGTAAGTAAGACAGCCAGTAAGTCTGTCAGTAAGACAGTAAGACAGTCAGTAAATAAGACAGTAAGTAAGACAGTAAGTCAGTAAGACAGTCATTAAGTAAGACAGTAAGTAAGACACTAAATAAGTCAGTAAGTCAGTCAGTAAGTCAGTCAGTAAGTCAGTAAGTCAGTAAGACAGTAAGAAAGTCAGTAAGTAAGACAGTAAGACAGTAAGATAGTCAGTAAGACAGTAAGCAAGTCAGTAAGACAGTAAGTAAGTCAGCAAGACAGTAAGACAGTCAGTAAGTAAGTCAGCAAGACAGTAAGACAGTAAGACAGTAAGTAAGTCAGCAAGACAGTAAGACAGTCAGTAAGTAAGTCAGCAAGACAGTAAGACAGTAAGACAGTAAGACAGTCAGTAAGTAAGACAGTCAGTAAGTAAGACAGTAAGACAGTCAGTAAGTCAGTAAGACAGTAAGACAGTCAGTAAGTCAGTCAATAAGTCAGTCAGTCAGTCAGTCAGTCAGTAAGACAGTCAGTAAGTCAGTAAGACAGTCAGTAAGTCAGAAAGTCAGTAAGTCAGTAAGTCAGTAAGACAGTAAGTAAGACACTAAATAAGTCAGTAAGTCAGTCAGTCAGTAAGACAGTAAGTAAGACAGTAAGACAGTAAGTAAGACAGTCAGTAAGTAAGACAGTCAGTAAGACAGTCAGTCAGTCAGTCAGTCAGTCAGTAAGTCAGTAAGTCGGTAAGACAGTAAGTAAGACAGTAAGTCAGTAAGACAGTCAGTAAGACAGTAAGTAAGACAGTAAGACAGTAAGTAAGACACTAAATAAGTCAGTAAGTCAGTCAGTCAGTAAGACAGTAAGTAAGACAGTAAGACAGTAAGTAAGACAGTCAGTAAGTAAGACAGTCAGTAAGTCAGTCCGTAAGTCAGTCAGTAAGACAGTCAGTAAGTCAGTAAGACAGTCAGTAAGTAAGTCAGTAAGTCAGTAAGACAGTAAGTAAGACACTAAATAAGTCAGCAAGACAGTAAGTAAGTCAGTAAGACAGTAAGACAGTAAGTCAGTAAGTCAGTCAGTAAGTCAGTCAGTCAGTAAGACAGTCAGTAAGTCAGTAAGACAGTCAGTAAGTAAGTCAGTAAGTCAGTAAGACAGTAAGACACTAAGTCAGTAGACAGTAAGTCAGTAAGTCAGTAAGTTAGACAGTAAGACAGTAAGTCAGTAAGTCAGTAAGTCAGTAAGACAGTCAGTAAGTCAGTCAGTCAGTCAGTCAGTAAGTCAGTCAGTAAGTCAGTCAGTAAGTCAGTAAGTCGGTTAAGACAGTAAGTCAGTAAGACAGTAAGTCAGTAAGACAGTAAGTAAGACAGTAAGACAGTAAGACAGTCAGTAAGTAAGACAGTAAGTAAGACAGTCAGTAAGTCAGTCAGTAAGTCAGTCAGTCAGTCAGACAGTAAGACAGTCAGTAAGTCAGTAAGACAGTAAGTAAGACACTAAATAAGTCAGGAAGACAGTAAGTCAGTAAGACAGTAAGTCAGTAAGTCAGTCAGTAAGTCAGTAAGACAGTCAGTAAGTAAGACAGTAAGTAAGACAGTCAGTAAGTAACACAGTCAGTAAGACAGTCAGTCAGTAAGTCAGTAAGTCGGTAAGACAGTAAGTAAGACAGTAAGTCAGTAAGACAGTCAGTGAGACAGTAAGTAAGACAGTAAGACAGTCAGTAAGACAGTAAGTCAGTAAGACAGTAAGAACGACAGTCAGTAAGTAAGACAGTCAGTAAGTAAGACAGTAAGACAGTCATTAAGTCAGTAAGACAGTAAGACAGTCAGTAAGTCAGTCAGTCAATCAGTCAGTAAGACAGTCAGTAAGTCAGTAAGACAGTCAGTAAGTAAGTCAGTAAGTCAGTAAGTTAGACAGTAGGACAGTAAGTCAGTCAGTAAGTCAGTAAGTAAGACAGTCAGTAAGTGAGTCAGTAAGACAGTAAGACAGTCAGTAAGACAGTAAGCAAGTCAGTAAGACAGTAAGTATGTAAGACAGTAAGACAGTAAGACAGTAAGTAAGACAGTCAGTAAGTAAGACAGTAAGACAGTCAGTAAGTAAGACAGTAAGACAGTCAGTAAGTAAGACAGTAAGACAGTAAGTAAGACACTAAATAAGTCAGTAAGTCAGTCAGCAAGTCAGTCAGTCAGTAAGACAGTAAGTAAGACAGTAAGACAGTAAGTAAGACAGTCAGTAAGTAACACAGTCAGTAAGACAGTCAGTCAGTAAGTCAGTAAGTCGGTAAGACAGTAAGTAAGACAGTAAGTCAGTAAGACAGTAAGTAAGACAGTAAGACAGTAAGACAGTCAGTAAGTAAGACAGTAAGTAAGACAGTCAGTAAGTAACACAGTCAGTAAGACAGTCAGTCAGTAAGTCAGTAAGTCGGTAAGGCAGTAAGTAAGACAGTAAGTCAGTAAGACAGTCAGTAAGACAGTAAGTAAGACAGTAAGACAGTAAGACAGTCAGTAAGTAAGACAGTAAGTAAGACACTAAATAAGTCAGTAAGTCAGTCAGTAAGTCAGTCAGTAAGTCAGTGAGACAGTAAGACAGTTAGTAAGTCAGTAAGACAGTAAGACAGTCAGTAAGTTAGTCAGTAAGTCAGTCAGTCAGTCAGTCAGTCAGTCAGTAAGACAGTCAGTAAGACAGTCAGTAAGTAAGTCAGTCAGTAAGTAAGACAGTAAGACAGTCAGTAAGTCAGTAAGACAGTAAGTAAGACAGTCAGTAAGTCAGTAAGACAGTCAGTAAGACAGTCAGTAAGTCAGTCCGTAAGTCAGTCAGTAAGACAGTCAGTAAGTCAGTAAGACAGTCAGTAAGTAAGTCAGTAAGTCAGTAAGACAGTAAGTAAGACACTAAATAAGTCAGCAAGACAGTAAGTAAGTCAGTAAGACAGTAAGACAGTAAGTCAGTAAGTCAGTCAGTAAGTCAGTCAGTCAGTAAGACAGTCAGTAAGTCAGTAAGACAGTCAGTAAGTAAGTCAGTAAGTCAGTAAGACAGTAAGACACTAAGTCAGTAGACAGTAAGTCAGTAAGTCAGTAAGTTAGACAGTAAGACAGTAAGTCAGTAAGTCAGTAAGTCAGTAAGACAGTCAGTAAGTCAGTCAGTCAGTCAGTCAGTAAGTCAGTCAGTAAGTCAGTCAGTAAGTCAGTAAGTCGGTTAAGACAGTAAGTCAGTAAGACAGTAAGTCAGTAAGACAGTAAGTAAGACAGTAAGACAGTAAGACAGTCAGTAAGTAAGACAGTAAGTAAGACAGTCAGTAAGTCAGTCAGTAAGTCAGTCAGTCAGTCAGACAGTAAGACAGTCAGTAAGTCAGTAAGACAGTAAGTAAGACACTAAATAAGTCAGGAAGACAGTAAGTCAGTAAGACAGTAAGTCAGTAAGTCAGTCAGTAAGTCAGTAAGACAGTCAGTAAGTAAGACAGTAAGTAAGACAGTCAGTAAGTAACACAGTCAGTAAGACAGTCAGTCAGTAAGTCAGTAAGTCGGTAAGACAGTAAGTAAGACAGTAAGTCAGTAAGACAGTCAGTAAGACAGTAAGTAAGACAGTAAGACAGTAAGACAGTCAGTAAGTAAGACAGTAAGTAAGACACTAAATAAGTCAGTAAATCAGTCAGTAAGTCAGTCAGTAAGTCAGTGAGACAGTAAGACAGTTAGTAAGTCAGTAAGACAGTAAGACAGTCAGTAAGTTAGTCAGTCAGTAAGACAGTCAGTCAGTAAGTCAGTCAGTAAGACAGTAAGTTAGACAGTAAGTCAGTAAGTTAGTCAGTAAGTCAGTAAGTAAGACAGTCAGTAAGTCAGTAAGTCAGTAAGTAATACAGTCAGTAAGTCAGTAAGACAGTAAGTAAGACAGTAAGACAGTAAGTCAGTCAGTAAGTCAGTAAGTAAGACAGTCAGTAAGTCAGTAAGACAGTCAGTCAGTAAGTCAGTCAGTAAGACAGTAAGTTAGACAGTAAGTCAGTAAGTCAGTCAGTAAGTCAGTAAGTAAGACAGTCAGTAAGTCAGTAAGTCAGTAAGTAATACAGTCAGTAAGTAAGTCAGTAAGACAGTAAGTAAGACAGTAAGACAGTAAGTCAGTCAGTAAGTCAGTAAGTAAGACAGTCAGTAAGTCAGTAAGACAGTAAGACAGACAGTAAGTCAGTAAGTAAGACAGTAAGTAAGACACTAAATAAGTCAGCAAGACAGTAAGTAAGTCAGTAAGACAGTAAGTCAGTAAGTCAGTCAGTAAGTCAGTCAGTCAGTCAGTCAGTCAGTAAGTCAGTAAGTGAGACAGTAAGTAAGACAGTAAGACAGTAAGTAAGACAGTCAGTAAGTTAGACAGTCAGTAAGACAGTCAGTCAGTAAGTCAGTAAGTCGGTAAGACAGTACGACAGTAAGTCAGTAAGACAGTCAGTAAGACAGTCAGTAAGTAAGACAGTCAGTAAGACAGTCAGTCAGTAAGTCAGTAAGTCGGTAAGACAGTCAGTAAGACAGTAAGTAAGACAGTAAGACAGTAAGACAGTCAGTACGTAAGACAGTAAGACAGTAAGTCAGTAAGTCAGTCAGTAAGTCAGTAAGTCAGTAAGACAGTAAGAAAGTCAGTAAGTAAGACAGTAAGACAGTAAGACAGTCAGTAAGTCAGTAAGTAAGACAGTCAGTAAGTCAGTAAGACAGTCAGTAAGTCAGTAAGTAAGACAGTAAGTAAGACACTAAATAAGTCAGCAAGACAGTAAGTAAGTCAGTAAGACAGTAAGTCAGTAAGTCAGTCAGTAAGTCAGTCAGTCAGTAAGTAAGACAGTAAGTAAGACACTAAATAAGTCAGCAAGACAGTAAGTAAGTCAGTAAGACAGTAAGTCAGTAAGTCAGTCAGTAAGTCAGTCAGTCAGTCAGTCAGTAAGTCAGTAAGTCAGTCAGTAAGTCCGTAAGTCAGTAAGTCAGTAAGTCAGTAAGTCGGTTAAGACAGTAAGTAAGACAGTAAGTAAGACAGTAAGTAAGTCAGCAAGACAGTAAGACAGTCAGTAAGTAAGTCAGTAAGACAGTAAGACAGTCAGTAAGACAGTAAGCAAGTCAGTAAGACAGTAAGTATGTAAGACAGTAAGACAGTAAGACAGTAAATAAGACAGTCAGTAAGTAAGACAGTAAGACAGTCAGTAAGTAAGACAGTAAGACAGTAAGTCAGTCAGTCAGTAAGACAGTAAGTAAGACAGTAAGACAGTAAGTAAGACAGTCAGTAAGTAAGACAGTCAGTCAGTAAGTCAGTAAGTCAGTCAGTCAGTCAGTAAGACAGTCAGTAAGTCAGTAAGACAGTCAGTAAGACAGTAAGAAAGTCAGTAAGACAGTAAGACAGTCAGTAAGACAGTAAGTCAGTAAGACAGTAAGTAAGACAGTAAGACAGTAAGACAGTAAGACAGTAAGACAGTCAGTAAGACAGTAAGAAAGTCAGTAAGACAGTCAGTAAGACAGTAAGCAAGTCAGTAAGACAGTAAGACAGTCAGTAAGACAGTAAGTAAGACAGTAAGTAAGTAAGACAGTAAGACAGTCAGTAAGTCAGTAAGACAGTAAGACAGTAAGTCAGTAAGTCAGTCAGTAAGTCAGTCAGTCAGTCAGTAAGACAGTCAGTAAGTCAGTAAGACAGTCAGTAAGTAAGTCAGTAAGTCAGTAAGACAGTAAGACACTAAGTCAGTAGACAGTAAGTCAGTAAGTCAGTAAGTTAGACAGTAAGACAGTAAGTCAGTAAGTCAGTAAGACAGTCAGTAAGTCAGTCAGTCAGTCAGTAAGTCAGTCAGTAAGTCAGTCAGTAAGTCAGTAAGTCAGTAAGTCGGTTAAGACAGTAAGTAAGACAGTAAGTCAGTAAGACCGTCAGTAAGACAGTCAGTCAGTAAGTCAGTAAGCCAGTAAGACAGTAAGTCAGTAAGACAGTAAGTCAGTAAGACAGTAAGTAAGACAGTAAGACAGTAAGACAGTCAGTAAGTAAGACAGTAAGTAAGACAGTCAGTAAGTCAGTCAGTAAGTCAGTCAGTCAGTCAGACAGTAAGACAGTCAGTAAGTCAGTAAGACAGTAAGTAAGACACTAAATAAGTCAGGAAGACAGTAAGTCAGTAAGACAGTAAGTCAGTAAGTCAGTCAGTAAGTCAGTCAGTCAGTCAGTCAGTAAGTCAGTCAGTAAGTCCGTAAGTCAGTAAGTCAGTAAGTCGGTTAAGACAGTAAGTAAGACAGTAAGTCAGTAAGACAGTAAGACAGTCAGTAAGACAGTAAGACAGTAAGACAGTCAGTAAGACAGTAAGCAAGTCAGTAAGACAGTAAGTATGTAAGACAGTAAGAAAGACAGTAAGACAGTCAGTAAGACAGTAAGCAAGTCAGTAAGACAGTAAGACAGTCAGTAAGTCAGTAAGTAAGACAGTAAGACTGTAACTAAGTAAGTAAGACAGTCAGAAAGTAAGACAGTCAGTCAGTCAGTCAGTCAGTAAGTCAGTAAGTAAGACAGCCAGTAAGTCTGTCAGTAAGACAGTAAGACAGTCAGTAAATAAGACAGTAAGTAAGACAGTAAGTCAGTAAGACAGTCATTAAGTAAGACAGTAAGTAAGACACTAAATAAGTCAGTAAGTCAGTCAGTAAGTCAGTCAGTAAGTCAGTAAGTCAGTAAGACAGTAAGAAAGTCAGTAAGTAAGACAGTAAGACAGTAAGACAGTCAGTAAGACAGTAAGCAAGTCAGTAAGACAGTAAGTAAGTCAGCAAGACAGTAAGACAGTCAGTAAGTAAGTCAGCAAGACAGTAAGACAGTAAGACAGTAAGTAAGTCAGCAAGACAGTAAGACAGTCAGTAAGTAAGTCAGCAAGACAGTAAGACAGTAAGACAGTAAGACAGTCAGTAAGTAAGACAGTCAGTAAGTAAGACAGTAAGACAGTCAGTAAGTCAGTAAGACAGTAAGACAGTCAGTAAGTCAGTCAGTAAGTCAGTAAGACAGTCAGTAAGTCAGAAAGTCAGAAAGTCAGTAAGTCAGTAAGTCAGTAAGACAGTAAGTAAGACACTAAATAAGTCAGTAAGTCAGTCAGTCAGTAAGACAGTAAGTAAGACAGTAAGACAGTAAGTAAGACAGTCAGTAAGTAAGACAGTCAGTAAGACAGTCAGTCAGTCAGTCAGTAAGTCAGTAAGTCGGTAAGACAGTAAGTAAGACAGTAAGTCAGTAAGACAGTCAGTAAGACAGTAAGTAAGACAGTAAGACAGTAAGACAGTCAGTAAGACAGTAAGTAAGACAGTAAGACAGTAAGTAAGACACTAAATAAGTCAGTAAGTCAGTCAGTCAGTAAGACAGTAAGTAAGACAGTAAGACAGTAAGTAAGACAGTCAGTAAGTAAGACAGTCAGTAAGACAGTCAGTCAGTAAGTCAGTAAGTCGGTAAGACAGTAAGTAAGACAGTAAGTCAGTAAGACAGTCAGTGAGACAGTAAGTAAGACAGTAAGACAGTCAGTAAGACAGTAAGTCAGTAAGACAGTAAGAACGACAGTCAGTAAGTAAGACAGTCAGTAAGTAAGACAGTAAGACAGTCATTAAGTCAGTAAGACAGTAAGACAGTCAGTAAGTCAGTCAGTCAATCAGTCAGTAAGACAGTCAGTAAGTCAGTAAGACAGTCAGTAAGTAAGTCAGTAAGTCAGTAAGTTAGACAGTAGGACAGTAAGTCAGTCAGTAAGTCAGTAAGTAAGACAGTCAGTAAGTGAGTCAGTAAGACAGTAAGACAGTCAGTAAGACAGTAAGCAAGTCAGTAAGACAGTAAGTATGTAAGACAGTAAGACAGTAAGACAGTAAGTAAGACAGTCAGTAAGTAAGACAGTAAGACAGTCAGTAAGTAAGACAGTAAGACAGTCAGTAAGTAAGACAGTAAGACAGTAAGTAAGACACTAAATAAGTCAGTAAGTCAGTCAGCAAGTCAGTCAGTCAGTAAGACAGTAAGTAAGACAGTAAGACAGTAAGTAAGACAGTCAGTAAGTAACACAGTCAGTAAGACAGTCAGTCAGTAAGTCAGTAAGTCGGTAAGACAGTAAGTAAGACAGTAAGTCAGTAAGACAGTAAGTAAGACAGTAAGACAGTAAGACAGTCAGTAAGTAAGACAGTAAGTAAGACAGTCAGTAAGTAACACAGTCAGTAAGACAGTCAGTCAGTAAGTCAGTAAGTCGGTAAGACAGTAAGTAAGACAGTAAGTCAGTAAGACAGTCAGTAAGACAGTAAGTAAGACAGTAAGACAGTAAGACAGTCAGTAAGTAAGACAGTAAGTAAGACACTAAATAAGTCAGTAAGTCAGTCAGTAAGTCAGTCAGTAAGTCAGTGAGACAGTAAGACAGTTAGTAAGTCAGTAAGACAGTAAGACAGTCAGTAAGTTAGTCAGTAAGTCAGTCAGTCAGTCAGTCAGTCAGTAAGACAGTCAGTAAGACAGTCAGTAAGTAAGTCAGTCAGTAAGTAAGACAGTAAGACAGTCAGTAAGTCAGTAAGACAGTAAGTAAGACAGTCAGTAAGTCAGTAAGACAGTCAGTAAGACAGTCAGTAAGTCAGTCCGTAAGTCAGTCAGTAAGACAGTCAGTAAGTCAGTAAGACAGTCAGTAAGTAAGTCAGTAAGTCAGTAAGACAGTAAGTAAGACACTAAATAAGTCAGCAAGACAGTAAGTAAGTCAGTAAGACAGTAAGTCAGTAAGTCAGTAAGTCGGTAAGACAGTAAGTAAGACAGTAAGTCAGTAAGACAGTCAGTAAGACAGTAAGTAAGACAGTAAGACAGTCAGTAAGTAAGACAGTAAGTAAGACACTAAATAAGGCAGTAAGTCAGTCAGTAAGTCAGTCAGTAAGTCAGTAAGTCAGTAAGACAGTAAGAAAGTCAGTAAGTCAGTAAGTAAGACAGTCAGTAAGTAAGTCAGTAAGACAGTAAGTATGTAAGACAGTAAGACAGTAAGACAGTAAGACAGTAAGTAAGACAGTCAGTAAGTAAGACAGTAAGACAGTCAGTAAGTAAGACAGTAAGTCAGTAAGTAAGACACTAAATAAGTCAGTAAGTCAGTCAGTCAGTAAGACAGTAAGTAAGACAGTAAGACAGTAAGTAAGACAGTCAGTAAGTAAGACAGTCAGTAAGACAGTCAGTCAGTAAGTCAGTCAGTAAGACAGTAAGTTAGACAGTAAGTCAGTAAGTCAGTCAGTAAGTCAGTAAGTAAGACAGTCAGTAAGTCAGTAAGACAGTCAGTAAGTAAGTCAGTAAGACAGTAAGTAAGACAGTAAGTCAGTCAGTATGTCAGTAAGTAAGACAGTCAGTAAGTCAGTAAGACAGTAAGACAGACAGTAAGTCAGTAAGTAAGACAGAAAGTAAGACACTAAATAAGTCAGCAAGACAGTAAGTAAGTCAGTAAGACAGTAAGTCAGTAAGTCAGTCAGTAAGTCAGTCAGTCAGTCAGTCAGTCAGTCAGTAAGTCAGTAAGTAAGACAGTAAGTAAGACAGTAAGACAGTAAGTAAGACAGTCAGTAAGTTAGACAGTCAGTAAGACAGTCAGTCAGTAAGTCAGTAAGTCGGTAAGACAGTAAGACAGTAAGTCAGTAAGACAGTCAGTAAGACAGTCAGTAAGTAAGACAGTCAGTAAGACAGTCAGTCAGTAAGTCAGTAAGTCGGTAAGACAGTCAGTAAGACAGTAAGTAAGACAGTAAGACAGTAAGACAGTCAGTACGTAAGACAGTAAGACAGTAAGTCAGTAAGTCAGTCAGTAAGTCAGTAAGTCAGTAAGTTGGTTAAGACAGTAAGTAAGACAGTAAGTCAGTAAGACAGTCAGTAAGACAGTAAGACAGTCAGTAAGACAGTAAGCAAGTCAGTAAGACAGTAAGTATGTAAGACAGTAAGAAAGACAGTAAGACAGTCAGTAAGACAGTAAGCAAGTCAGTAAGACAGTAAGACAGTCAGTAAGTCAGTAAGTAAGACAGTAAGACTGTAACTAAGTAAGTAAGACAGTCAGAAAGTAAGACAGTCAGTCAGTCAGTCAGTCAGTAAGTCAGTAAGTAAGACAGCCAGTAAGTCTGTCAGTAAGACAGTAAGACAGTCAGTAAATAAGACAGTAAGTAAGACAGTAAGTCAGTAAGACAGTCATTAAGTAAGACAGTAAGTAAGACACTAAATAAGTCAGTAAGTCAGTCAGTAAGTCAGTCAGTAAGTCAGTAAGTCAGTAAGACAGTAAGAAAGTCAGTAAGTAAGACAGTAAGACAGTAAGACAGTCAGTAAGACAGTAAGCAAGTCAGTAAGACAGTAAGTAAGTCAGCAAGACAGTAAGACAGTCAGTAAGTAAGTCAGCAAGACAGTAAGACAGTAAGACAGTCAGTAAGTAAGACAGTCAGTAAGTAAGACAGTAAGACAGTCAGTAAGTCAGTAAGACAGTAAGACAGTCAGTAAGTCAGTCAGTAAGTCAGTCAGTCAGTCAGTAAGACAGTCAGTAAGTCAGTAAGACAGTCAGTAAGTCAGTAAGTCAGTAAGTCAGTAAGACAGTAAGTAAGACACTAAGTCAGTAGACAGTAAGTCAGTAAGTCAGTAAGTTAGACAGTAAGCAAGTCAGTAAGACAGTAAGTATGTAAGACAGTAAGACAGTAAGACAGTAAGTAAGACACTAAATAAGTCAGTAAGTCAGTCAGTAAGTCAGTAAGCAAGTCAGTAAGACAGTAAGTATGTAAGACAGTAAGACAGTCAGTAAGACAGTAAGCAAGTCAGTAAGACAGTAAGTATGTAAGACAGTAAGACAGTAAGACAGTAAGTAAGACACTAAATAAGTCAGTAAGTCAGTCAGTAAGTCAGTCAGTCAGTAAGACAGTAAGACAGTAAGTAAGACAGTCAGTAAGTAAGACAGTCAGTAAGACAGTCAGTCAGTAAGTCGGTAAGACAGTAAGTAAGACAGTAAGTCAGTAAGACAGTCAGTAAGACAGTAAGTAAGACAGTAAGACAGTAAGACAGTCAGTCAGTAAGTAAGACAGTAAGACAGTCAGTAAGACAGTAAGCAAGTCAGTAAGACAGTAAGTCAGCAAGACAGTAAGACAGTCAGTAAGTAAGTCAGCAAGACAGTAAGACAGTAAGACAGTAAGACAGTCAGTAAGTAAGACAGTCAGTAAGTAAGACAGTAAGACAGTCAGTAAGTCAGTAAGACAGTAAGACGGTCAGTAAGTCAGTCAGTAAGTCAGTCAGTCAGTCAGTCAGTCAGTCAGTAAGACAGTCAGTAAGTCAGTAAGACAGTCAGTAAGTCAGTAAGTCAATAAGACAGTAAGTAAGACACTAAGTCAGTAGACAGTAAGTCAGTAAGTCAGTAAGTTAGACAGTAAGACAGTAAGACAGTCAGTAAGTCAGTAAGACAGTAAGACAGTAAGACAGTAAGACAGTCAGTAAGACAGTAAGACAGTCAGTAAGACAGTAAGTATGTAAGACAGTAAGACAGTAAGACAGTAAGTAAGACACTAAATAAGTCAGTAAGTCAGTCAGTAAGTCAGTCAGTCAGTAAGACAGTAAGTAAGACAGTAAGACAGTAAGTAAGACAGTCAGTAAGTAAGACAGTCAGTAAGACAGTCAGTCAGTAAGTCAGTAAGTCGGTAAGACAGTAAGTAAGACAGTAAGTCAGTAAGACAGTCAGTAAGACAGTAAGTAAGACAGTAAGACAGTAAGACAGTCAGTAAGTAAGACAGTAAGACAGTCATTAAGTCAGTAAGACAGTAAGTAAGACAGTCAGTAAGTCAGTCAGTCAATCAGTCAGTAAGACAGTCAGTAAATCAGTAAGACAGTCAGTAAGTAAGTCAGTAAGTCAGTAAGACAGTAAGTAAGACACTAAGTCAGTAAGACAGTAAGTCAGTAAGTCAGTAAGTTAGACAGTAAGACAGTAAGTCAGTCAGTAAGTCAGTAAGTAAGACAGTCAGTAAGTAAGACAGTCAGTAAGACAGTCAGTCAGTAAGTCAGTAAGTCGGTAAGACAGTAAGTAAGACAGTAAGTCAGTAAGACAGTCAGTAAGACAGTCAGTAAGACAGTCAGTCAGTAAGTCAGTAAGTCGGTAAGACAGTAAGTAAGACAGTAAGTCAGTAAGACAGTCAGTAAGACAGTAAGCAAGTCAGTAAGACAGTAAGTATGTAAGACAGTAAGACAGCAAGACAGTAAGACAGTCAGTAAGTAAGACAGTAAGACAGTCAGTAAGTAAGACAGTAAGACAGTAAGTAAGACACTAAATAAGTCAGTAAGTCAGTCAGTAAGTCAGTCAGTCAGTAAGACAGTAAGTAAGACAGTAAGACAGTAAGTAAGACAGTCAGTAAGTAAGACAGTCAGTAAGACAGTCAGTCAGTCAGTAAGTCAGTAAGTCGGTAAGACAGTAAGTAAGACAGTAAGTCAGTAAGACAGTCAGTAAGACAGTAAGTAAGACAGTAAGACAGTAAGTAAGACACTAAATAAGTCAGTAAGTCAGTCAGTCAGTAAGACAGTAAGTAAGACAGTAAGACAGTAAGTAAGACAGTCAGTAAGTAAGACAGTCAGTAAGACAGTCAGTCAGTAAGTCAGTAAGTCGGTAAGACAGTAAGTAAGACAGTAAGTCAGTAAGACAGTCAGTGAGACAGTAAGTAAGACAGTAAGACAGTCAGTAAGACAGTAAGTCAGTAAGACAGTAAGAACGACAGTCAGTAAGTAAGACAGTAAGACAGTCATTAAGTCAGTAAGACAGTAAGACAGTCAGTAAGTCAGTCAGTCAATCAGTCAGTAAGACAGTCAGTAAGTCAGTAAGTAAGACAGTAAGACAGTAAGACAGTCAGTAAGACAGTAAGTAAGACAGTAAGACAGTAAGACAGTCAGTACGTAAGACAGTAAGACAGTAAGTCAGTAAGTCAGTAAGTCAGTCAGTAAGTCAGTAAGTCAGTAAGTTGGTTAAGACAGTAAGTAAGACAGTAAGTCAGTAAGACAGTCAGTAAGACAGTAAGACAGTCAGTAAGACAGTAAGACAGTAAGACAGTCAGTAAGACAGTAAGCAAGTCAGTAAGACAGTAAGTATGTAAGACAGTAAGAAAGACAGTAAGACAGTCAGTAAGACAGTAAGCAAGTCAGTAAGACAGTAAGACAGTCAGTAAGTAAGACAGTAAGACTGTAACTAAGTAAGTAAGACAGTCAGAAAGTAAGACAGTCAGTCAGTCAGTCAGTCAGTAAGTCAGTAAGTAAGACAGCCAGTAAGTCTGTCAGTAAGACAGTAAGACAGTCAGTAAATAAGACAGTAAGTAAGACAGTAAGTCAGTAAGACAGTCATTAAGTAAGACAGTAAGACACTAAATAAGTCAGTAAGTCAGTCAGTAAGTCAGTCAGTAAGTCAGTACGTCAGTAAGACAGTAAGAAAGTCAGTAAGTAAGACAGTAAGACAGTAAGACAGTCAGTAAGACAGTAAGCAAGTCAGTAAGACAGTAAGTAAGTCAGCAAGACAGTAAGACAGTCAGTAAGTAAGTCAGCAAGACAGTAAGACAGTAAGACAGTAAGACAGTCAGTAAGTAAGACAGTCAGTAAGTAAGACAGTAAGACAGTCAGTAAGTCAGTAAGACAGTAAGACAGTCAGTAAGTCAGTCAGTAAGTCAGTCAGTCAGTCAGTCAGTCAGTAAGACAGTCAGTAAGTCAGTAAGACAGTCAGTAAGTCAGTAAGTCAGTAAGTCAGTAAGTCAGTAAGACAGTCAGTAAGTCAGTAAGTCAGTAAGTCAGTAAGACAGTAAGTAAGACACTAAGTCAGTAGACAGTAAGTCAGTAAGTCAGTAAGTTAGACAGTAAGCAAGTCAGTAAGACAGTAAGTATGTAAGACAGTAAGACAGTAAGACAGTAAGTAAGACACTAAATAAGTCAGTAAGTCAGTCAGTAAGTCAGTAAGCAAGTCAGTAAGACAGTAAGTATGTAAGACAGTAAGACAGTCAGTAAGACAGTAAGCAAGTCAGTAAGACAGTAAGTATGTAAGACAGTAAGACAGTAAGACAGTAAGTAAGACACTAAATAAGTCAGTAAGTCAGTCAGTAAGTCAGTCAGTCAGTAAGACAGTAAGACAGTAAGTAAGACAGTCAGTAAGTAAGACAGTCAGTAAGACAGTCAGTCAGTAAGTCGGTAAGACAGTAAGTAAGACAGTAAGTCAGTAAGACAGTCAGTAAGACAGTAAGTAAGACAGTAAGACAGTAAGACAGTCAGTCAGTAAGTAAGACAGTAAGACAGTCAGTAAGACAGTAAGCAAGTCAGTAAGACAGTAAGTAAGTCAGCAAGACAGTAAGACAGTCAGTAAGTAGGTCAGCAAGACAGTAAGACAGTAAGACAGTAAGACAGTCAGTAAGTAAGACAGTCAGTAAGTAAGACAGTAAGACAGTCAGTAAGTCAGTAAGACAGTAAGACAGTCAGTAAGTCAGTCAGTAAGTCAGTCAGTCAGTCAGTCAGTCAGTAAGACAGTCAGTAAGTCAGTAAGACAGTCAGTAAGTCAGTAAGTCAATAAGACAGTAAGTAAGACACTAAGTCAGTAGACAGTAAGTCAGTAAGTCAGTAAGTTAGACAGTAAGACAGTAAGACAGTCAGTAAGTCAGTAAGACAGTAAGACAGTAAGACAGTAAGACAGTCAGTAAGACAGTAAGACAGTCAGTAAGACAGTAAGTATGTAAGACAGTAAGACAGTAAGACAGTAAGTAAGACACTAAATAAGTCAGTAAGTCAGTCAGTAAGTCAGTCAGTCAGTAAGACAGTAAGTAAGACAGTAAGACAGTAAGTAAGACAGTCAGTAAGTAAGACAGTCAGTAAGTCAGTAAGTCGGTAAGACAGTAAGTAAGACAGTAAGTCAGTAAGACAGTCAGTAAGACAGTAAGTAAGACAGTAAGACAGTAAGACAGTCAGTAAGTAAGACAGTAAGACAGTCATTAAGTCAGTAAGACAGTAAGTAAGACAGTCAGTAAGTCAGTCAGTCAATCAGTCAGTAAGACAGTCAGTAAATCAGTAAGACAGTCAGTAAGTAAGTCAGTAAGTCAGTAAGACAGTAAGTAAGACACTAAGTCAGTAAGACAGTAAGTCAGTAAGTCAGTAAGTTAGACAGTAAGACAGTAAGTCAGTCAGTAAGTCAGTAAGTAAGACAGTCAGTAAGTAAGACAGTCAGTAAGACAGTCAGTCAGTAAGTCAGTAAGTCGGTAAGACAGTAAGTAAGACAGTAAGTCAGTAAGACAGTCAGTAAGACAGTCAGTAAGACAGTCAGTCAGTAAGTCAGTAAGTCGGTAAGACAGTAAGACAGTAAGTCAGTAAGACAGTCAGTAAGACAGTAAGCAAGTCAGTAAGACAGTAAGTATGTAAGACAGTAAGACAGCAAGACAGTAAGACAGTCAGTAAGTAAGACAGTAAGACAGTCAGTAAGTAAGACAGTAAGACAGTAAGTAAGACACTAAATAAGTCAGTAAGTCAGTCATTAAGTCAGTCAGTCAGTAAGACAGTAAGTAAGACAGTAAGACAGTAAGTAAGACAGTCAGTAAGTAAGACAGTCAGTAAGACAGTCAGTCAGTCAGTAAGTCAGTAAGTCGGTAAGACAGTAAGTAAGACAGTAAGTCATTAAGACAGTCCGTAAGACAGTAAGTAAGACAGTAAGACAGTAAGTAAGACACTAAATAAGTCAGTAAGTCAGTCAGTCAGTAAGACAGTAAGTAAGACAGTAAGACAGTAAGTAAGACAGTCAGTAAGTAAGACAGTCAGTAAGACAGTCAGTCAGTAAGTCAGTAAGTCGGTAAGACAGTAAGTAAGACAGTAAGTCAGTAAGACAGTCAGTGAGACAGTAAGTAAGACAGTAAGACAGTCAGTAAGACAGTAAGTCAGTAAGACAGTAAGAACGACAGTCAGTAAGTAAGACAGTCAGTAAGTAAGACAGTAAGACAGTCATTAAGTCAGTAAGACAGTAAGACAGTCAGTAAGTCAGTCAGTCAATCAGTCAGTAAGACAGTCAGTAAGTCAGTAAGACAGTCAGTAAGTAAGACAGTAAGACAGTCAGTAAGTGAGACAGTAAGACAGTAAGTAAGACACTAAATAAGTCAGTAAGTCAGTCAGCAAGTCAGTCAGTCAGTAAGACAGTAAGTAAGACAGTAAGACAGTAAGTAAGACAGTCAGTAAGTAACACAGTCAGTAAGACAGTCAGTCAGTAAGTCAGTAAGTCGGTAAGACAGTAAGTAAGACAGTAAGTCAGTAAGACAGTAAGTAAGACAGTAAGTAAGACAGTAAGACAGTAAGACAGTCAGTAAGTAAGACAGTAAGTAAGACAGTCAGTAAGTAACACAGTCAGTAAGACAGTCAGTCAGTAAGTCAGTAAGTCGGTAAGACAGTAAGTAAGACAGTAAGTAAGACAGTAAGTCAGTAAGACAGTCAGTAAGACAGTAAGTAAGACAGTAAGACAGTAAGACAGTCAGTAAGTAAGACAGTAAGTAAGACAGTCAGTAAGTAACACAGTCAGTAAGACAGTCAGTCAGTAAGTCAGTAAGTCGGTAAGACAGTAAGTAAGACAGTAAGACAGTAAGACAGTCAGTAAGTAAGACAGTAAGTAAGACACTAAATAAGTCAGTAAGTCAGTCAGTAAGTCAGTCAGTAAGTCAGTGAGACAGTAAGACAGTTAGTAAGTCAGTAAGACAGTAAGACAGTCAGTAAGTTAGTCAGTAAGTCAGTCAGTCAGTCAGTCAGTCAGTCAGTCAGTAAGACAGTCAGTAAGACAGTCAGTAAGTAAGTCAGTCAGTAAGTAAGACAGTAAGACAGTCAGTAAGTCAGTAAGACAGTAAGTAAGACAGTCAGTAAGTAAGTCAGTAAGTCAGTAAGACAGTCAGTAAGTCAGTCCGTAAGTCAGTCCGTAAGACAGTCAGTAAGTCAGTAAGACAGTCAGTAAGTCAGTCAGTAAGTCAGTAAGACAGTAAGTAAGACACTAAATAAGTCAGCAAGACAGTAAGTAAGTCAGTAAGACAGTAAGTCAGTAAGTCAGTAAGTCGGTAAGACAGTAAGTAAGACAGTAAGTCAGTAAGACAGTCAGTAAGACAGTAAGTAAGACAGTAAGACAGTCAGTAAGTAAGACAGTAAGTAAGACACTAAATAAGTCAGTAAGTCAGTCAGTAAGTCAGTCAGTAAGTCAGTAAGTCAGTAAGACAGTAAGAAAGTCAGTAAGTCAGTAAGACAGTCAGTAAGTAAGTCAGTAAGACAGTAAGTATGTAAGACAGTAAGACAGTAAGACAGTAAGTAAGACCGTCAGTAAGTAAGACAGTAAGACAGTCAGTAAGTAAGACACTAAATAAGTCAGTAAGTCAGTCAGTCAGTAAGACAGTAAGTAAGACAGTAAGACAGTAAGTAAGACAGTCAGTAAGTAAGACAGTCAGTAAGACAGTCAGTCAGTAAGTCAGTCAGTAAGACAGTAAGTTAGACAGTAAGTCAGTAAGTCAGTCAGTAAGTCAGTAAGTAAGACAGTCAGTAAGTCAGTAAGTCAGTAAGTAAGACAGTCAGTAAGTAAGTCAGTAAGACAGTAAGTAAGACAGTAAGACAGTAAGTCAGTCAGTAAGTCAGTAAGTAAGACAGTCAGTAAGTAAGTCAGTAAGACAGTAAGTTAGACAGTAAGACAGTAAGTCAGTCAGTAAGTCAGTAAGTAAGACAGTCAGTAAGTCAGTAAGACAGTCAGTACGTCAGTAAGTAAGACAGTAAGTAAGACACTAAATAAGTCAGCAAGACAGTAAGTAAGTCAGTAAGACAGTAAGTCAGTAAGTAAGACACTAAATAAGTCAGTAAGTCAGTCAGTAAGTCAGTCAGTCAGTAAGACAGTAAGACAGTCAGTAAGTAAGACACTAAATAAGTCATTAAGTCAGTCAGTAAGACAGTCAGTAAGTAAGACAGTAAGACAGTCAGTAAGTAAGACAGTAAGACAGTAAGTAAGACACTAAATAAGTCAGTAAGTCAGTCAGTAAGTCAGTCAGTCAGTAAGACAGTAAGTAAGACAGTAAGACAGTAAGTAAGTCAGTAAGTCAGTAAGACAGTAAGTCAGTAAGTCAGTAAGTTAGACAGTAAGACAGTAAGTCAGTCAGTAAGTCAGTAAGTAAGACAGTCAGTAAGTGAGTCAGTAAGACAGTAAGACAGTCAGTAAGACAGTAAGCAAGTCAGTAAGACAGTAAGTATGTAAGACAGTAAGACAGTAAGACAGTAAGACAGTCAGTAAGTAAGACAGTAAGACAGTCAGTAAGTAAGACAGTAAGACAATAAGTAGGACACTAAATAAGTCAGTAAGTCAGTCAGTAAGTCAGTCAGTCAGTAATACAGTAAGTAAGACAGTAAGACAGTAAGTAAGACAGTCAGTAAGTAACACAGTCAGTAAGACAGTCAGTCAGTAAGTCAGTAAGTCGGTAAGACAGTAAGTAAGACAGTAAGTCAGTAAGACAGTAAGTAAGACAGTCAGTAAGTAACACAGTCAGTAAGACAGTCAGTCAGTAAGTCAGTAAGTCAGTAAGACAGTAAGTAAGACAGTAAGTCAGTAAGACAGTAAGTAAGACAGTAAGACAGTAAGACAGTCAGTAAGTAAGACAGTAAGACACTAAATAAGTCAGTAAGTCAGTCAGTAAGTCAGTGAGACAGTAAGACAGTTAGTAAGTCAGGAAGACAGTCAGTAAGTTAGTCAGTAAGTCAGTCAGTCAGTCAGTCAGTATGACAGTCAGTAAGACAGTCAGTAAGACAGTCAGTAAGACAGTCAGTCAGTAAGTAAGACAGTAATACAGTCAGTAAGTCAGTAAGACAGTAAGACAGTCAGTAAGTCAGTAAGACAGTCAGTAAGACAGTCAGTAAGTCAGTCCGTAAGTCAGTCAGTCAGTCAGTAAGACAGTCAGTGAGTCAGTAAGACAGTCAGTAAGTAAGTCAGTAAGTCAGTAAGACAGTAAGTAAGACACTAAATAAGTCAGCAAGACAGTAAGTAAGTCAGTAAGACAGTAAGTCAGTAAGTCAGTAAGTCGGAAAGACAGTAAGTAAGACAGTAAGTCAGTAAGACAGTCAGTAAGACAGTAAGTTAGACAGTAAGTCAGTAAGTCAGTCAGTAAGTCAGTAAGTAAGACAGACAGTCAGTAAGTCAGTAAGTAAGACAGTCAGTAAGTAAGTCAGTAAGACAGTAAGTAAGACAGTAAGACAGTAAGTCAGTCAGTAAGTCAGTAAGTAAGACAGTCAGTAAGTAAGTCAGTAAGACAGTAAGTTAGACAGTAAGACAGTAAGTCAGTCAGTAAGTCAGTAAGTAAGACAGTCAGTAAGTCAGTAAGACAGTAAGACAGTCAGTACGTCAGTAAGTAAGACAGTAAGTAAGACACTAAATAAGTCAGCAAGACAGTAAGTCAGTAAGACAGTAAGTCAGTAAGTAAGACACTAAATAAGTCAGTAAGTCAGTCAGTAAGTCAGTCAGTCAGTAAGACAGTAAGACAGTCAGTAAGTAAGACACTAAATAAGTCATTAAGTCAGTCAGTAAGACAGTCAGTAAGTAAGACAGTAAGACAGTCAGTAAGTAAGTTCAGTAAGACAGTAAGTAAGACACTAAATAAGTCAGTAAGTCAGTCAGTCAGTAAGACAGTAAGTAAGACAGTAAGACAGTAAGTAAGACAGTCAGTAAGTAAGACAGTCAGTAAGACAGTAAGTCAGTAAGTCAGTAAGTCGGTAAGACAGTAAATAAGACAGTAAGTCAGTAAGACAGTCAGTAAGACAGTAAGTAAGACAGTAAGACAGTAAGTCAGTAAGACAGTAAGAAAGTCAGTAAGTAAGACAGTAAGACAGTCAGTAAGACAGCAAGCAAGTCAGTAAGACAGTAAGTAAGTCAGCAAGACAGTAAAACAGTCAGTAAGTAAGTCAGCAAGACAGTAAGACAGTAAGTAAGACAGTCAGTAAGTAAGACAGTAAGTAAGACAGTAAGACAGTCAATAAGTAAGACAGTAAGTAAGACAGTAAGTAAGACACTAAATAAGTAAGTAAGTCAGTAAGACAGTAAGTATGTAGGACAGTAAGACAGTAAGTAAGACAGTCAGTAAGTAAGACAGTAAGACAGTCAGTAAGTAAGACAGTAAGACAGTAAGTCAGTCAGTCAGTAAGACAGTAAGTAAGACAGTAAGACAGTAAGTAAGACAGTCAGTAAGTAAGACAGTCAGTAAGACAGTCAGTCAGTAAGTCAGTAAGTCGGTAAGACAGTAAGTCAGTAAGACAGTCAGTAAGACAGTAAGTAAGACAGTAAGACAGTAAGACAGTCAGTAAGACAGTAAGAAAGTCAGTAAGACAGTCAGTAAGACAGTAAGCAAGTCAGTAAGACAGTAAGACAGTCAGTAAGACAGTAAGTAAGACAGTAAGACAGTAAGACAGTCAGCAAGACAGTAAGACAGTCAGTAAGTCAGTAAGACAGTAAGCAAGTCAGTAAGACAGTAAGTAAGACAGTCAGTAAGTAAGACAGTAAGACAGTCAGTAAGTCAGTAAGACAGTAAGACAGTAAGACAGTAAGTAAGTCAGTAAGTCAGTAAGACAGTAAGTAAGACAGTCAGTAAGTAAGTCAGTAAGACAGTAAGTTAGACAGTAAGACAGTAAGTCAGTCAGTAAGTCAGTAAGTAAGACAGTCAGTAAGTCAGTAAGACAGTAAGACAGTCAGTACGTCAGTAAGTAAGACAGTAAGTAAGACACTAAATAAGTCAGCAAGACAGTTAGTAAGTCAGTAAGACAGTAAGACAGTCAGTAAGTTAGTCAGTAAGTCAGTCAGTCAGTCAGTCAGTCAGTCAGTCAGTCAGTCAGTAAGACAGTCAGTAAGACAGTCAGTAAGTAAGTCAGTCAGTAAGTAAGACAGTAAGACAGTCAGTAAGTCAGTAAGACAGTAAGTAAGACAGTCAGTAAGTAAGTCAGTAAGTCAGTAAGACAGTCAGTAAGTCAGTCCGTAAGTCAGTCCGTAAGACAGTCAGTAAGTCAGTAAGACAGTCAGTAAGTCAGTCAGTAAGTCAGTAAGACAGTAAGTAAGACACTAAATAAGTCAGCAAGACAGTAAGTAAGTCAGTAAGACAGTAAGTCAGTAAGTCAGTAAGTCGGTAAGACAGTAAGTAAGACAGTAAGTCAGTAAGACAGTCAGTAAGACAGTAAGTAAGACAGTAAGACAGTCAGTAAGTAAGACAGTAAGTAAGACACTAAATAAGTCAGTAAGTCAGTCAGTAAGTCAGTCAGTAAGTCAGTAAGTCAGTAAGACAGTAAGAAAGTCAGTAAGTCAGTAAGACAGTCAGTAAGTAAGTCAGTAAGACAGTAAGTATGTAAGACAGTAAGACAGTAAGTAAGACCGTCAGTAAGTAAGACAGTAAGACAGTCAGTAAGTAAGACACTAAATAAGTCAGTAAGTCAGTCAGTCAGTAAGACAGTAAGTAAGACAGTAAGACAGTAAGTAAGATAGTCAGTAAGTAAGACAGTCAGTAAGACAGTCAGTCAGTAAGTCAGTCAGTAAGACAGTAAGTTAGACAGTAAGTCAGTAAGTCAGTCAGTAAGTCAGTAAGTAAGACAGTCAGTAAGTCAGTAAGTCAGTAAGTAAGACAGTCAGTAAGTAAGTCAGTAAGACAGTAAGTTAGACAGTAAGACAGTAAGTCAGTCAGTAAGTCAGTAAGTAAGACAGTCAGTAAGTCAGTAAGACAGTAAGACAGTCAGTACGTCAGTAAGTAAGACAGTAAGTAAGACACTAAATAAGTCAGCAAGACAGTAAGTCAGTAAGACAGTAAGTCAGTAAGTAAGACACTAAATAAGTCAGTAAGTCAGTCAGTAAGTCAGTCAGTCAGTAAGACAGTAAGACAGTCAGTAAGTAAGACACTAAATAAGTCAGTAAGTCAGTCAGTAAGTCAGTCAGTCAGTAAGACAGTAAGTAAGACAGTAAGACAGTAAGTAAGACAGTCAGTAAGACAGTCAGTCAGTAAGTCAGTAAGTCGGTAAGACAGTAAGTAAGACAGTAAGTCAGTAAGACAGTCAGTAAGACAGTCAGTGAGACAGTAAGTAAGACAGTAAGACAGTAAGACAGTCAGTAAGTAAGACAGTAAGTCAATAAGACAGTAAGAAAGACAGTAAGACAGTAAGTAAGACAGTCAGTAAGTAAGACAGTCAGTAAGACAGTCAGTCAGTAAGTCAGTAAGTAAGACAGTCAGTAAGTCAGTAAGTCAGTAAGTCAGTAAGACAGTAAGAAAGTTAGTAAGTCAGTAAGTCAGTAAGTAAGACAGTCAGTAAGTAAGTCAGTAAGACAGTAAGTATGTAAGACAGTAAGACAGTAAGACAGTAAGTAAGACAGTCAGTAAGTAAGACAGTAAGACAGTCAGTAAGTAAGACAGTAAGACAGTAAGTAAGACACTAAATAAGTCAGTAAGTCAGTCAGTAAGTCAGTCAGTCAGTAAGACAGTAAGTAAGACAGTAAGACAGTGAGACAGTAAGTAAGACAGTCAGTAGGTAAGACAGTCAGTAAGACAGTCAGTCAGTAAGTCAGTAAGTCGGTAAGACAGTAAGTAAGACAGTAAGTCAGTAAGACAGTCAGTAAGACAGTAAGTTAGACAGTAAGTCAGTAAGTCAGTCAGTAAGTCAGTAAGTAAGACAGTCAGTAAGTCAGTAAGTCAGTAAGTAAGACAGTCAGTAAGTAAGTCAGTAAGACAGTAAGTAAGACAGTAAGACAGTAAGTCAGTCAGTAAGTCAGTAAGTAAGACAGTCAGTAAGTAAGTCAGTAAGACAGTAAGTTAGACAGTAAGACAGTAAGTCAGTCAGTAAGTCAGTAAGTAAGACAGTCAGTAAGTCAGTAAGACAGTAAGACAGTCAGTACGTCAGTAAGTAAGACAGTAAGTAAGACACTAAATAAGTCAGCAAGACAGTTAGTAAGTCAGTAAGACAGTAAGACAGTCAGTAAGTTAGTCAGTAAGTCAGTCAGTCAGTCAGTCAGTCAGTCAGTCAGTCAGTAAGACAGTCAGTAAGACAGTCAGTAAGTAAGTCAGTCAGTAAGTAAGACAGTAAGACAGTCAGTAAGTCAGTAAGACAGTAAGTAAGACAGTCAGTAAGTAAGTCAGTAAGTCAGTAAGACAGTCAGTAAGTCAGTCCGTAAGTCAGTCCGTAAGACAGTCAGTAAGTCAGTAAGACAGTCAGTAAGTCAGTCAGTAAGTCAGTAAGACAGTAAGTAAGACACTAAATAAGTCAGCAAGACAGTAAGTAAGTCAGTAAGACAGTAAGTCAGTAAGTCAGTAAGTCGGTAAGACAGTAAGTAAGACAGTAAGTCAGTAAGACAGTCAGTAAGACAGTAAGTAAGACAGTAAGACAGTCAGTAAGTAAGACAGTAAGTAAGACACTAAATAAGTCAGTAAGTCAGTCAGTAAGTCAGTCAGTAAGTCAGTAAGTCAGTAAGACAGTAAGAAAGTCAGTAAGTCAGTAAGACAGTCAGTAAGTAAGTCAGTAAGACAGTAAGTATGTAAGACAGTAAGACAGTAAGACAGTAAGTAAGACCGTCAGTAAGTAAGACAGTAAGACAGTCAGTAAGTAAGACACTAAATAAGTCAGTAAGTCAGTCAGTCAGTAAGACAGTAAGTAAGACAGTAAGACAGTAAGTAAGACAGTCAGTAAGTAAGACAGTCAGTAAGACAGTCAGTCAGTAAGTCAGTCAGTAAGACAGTAAGTTAGACAGTAAGTCAGTAAGTCAGTCAGTAAGTCAGTAAGTAAGACAGTCAGTAAGTCAGTAAGTCAGTAAGTAAGACAGTCAGTAAGTAAGTCAGTAAGACAGTAAGTAAGACAGTAAGACAGTAAGTCAGTCAGTAAGTCAGTAAGTAAGACAGTCAGTAAGTAAGTCAGTAAGACAGTAAGTTAGACAGTAAGACAGTAAGTCAGTCAGTAAGTCAGTAAGTAAGACAGTCAGTAAGTCAGTAAGACAGTCAGTACGTCAGTAAGTAAGACAGTAAGTAAGACACTAAATAAGTCAGCAAGACAGTAAGTAAGTCAGTAAGACAGTAAGTCAGTAAGTAAGACACTAAATAAGTCAGTAAGTCAGTCAGTAAGTCAGTCAGTCAGTAAGACAGTAAGACAGTCAGTAAGTAAGACACTAAATAAGTCATTAAGTCAGTCAGTAAGACAGTCAGTAAGTAAGACAGTAAGACAGTCAGTAAGTAAGACAGTAAGACAGTAAGTAAGACACTAAATAAGTCAGTAAGTCAGTCAGTAAGTCAGTCAGTCAGTAAGACAGTAAGTAAGACAGTAAGACAGTAAGTAAGTCAGTAAGTCAGTAAGACAGTAAGTCAGTAAGTCAGTAAGTTAGACAGTAAGACAGTAAGTCAGTCAGTAAGTCAGTAAGTAAGACAGTCAGTAAGTGAGTCAGTAAGACAGTAAGACAGTCAGTAAGACAGTAAGCAAGTCAGTAAGACAGTAAGTATGTAAGACAGTAAGACAGTAAGACAGTAAGACAGTCAGTAAGTAAGACAGTAAGACAGTCAGTAAGTAAGACAGTAAGACAATAAGTAGGACACTAAATAAGTCAGTAAGTCAGTCAGTAAGTCAGTCAGTCAGTAATACAGTAAGTAAGACAGTCAGTAAGTAACACAGTCAGTAAGACAGTCAGTCAGTAAGTCAGTAAGTCGGTAAGACAGTAAGTAAGACAGTAAGTCAGTAAGACAGTAAGTAAGACAGTCAGTAAGTAACACAGTCAGTAAGACAGTCAGTCAGTAAGTCAGTAAGTCAGTAAGACAGTAAGTAAGACAGTAAGTCAGTAAGACAGTCAGTAAGACAGTAAGTAAGACAGTAAGACAGTAAGACAGTCAGTAAGTAAGACAGTAAGACACTAAATAAGTCAGTAAGTCAGTCAGTAAGTCAGTGAGACAGTAAGACAGTTAGTAAGTCAGGAAGACAGTAAGACAGTCAGTAAGTTAGTCAGTAAGTCAGTCAGTCAGTCAGTCAGTATGACAGTCAGTAAGACAGTCAGTAAGACAGTCAGTAAGACAGTCAGTCAGTAAGTAAGACAGTAATACAGTCAGTAAGTCAGTAAGACAGTAAGACAGTCAGTAAGTCAGTAAGACAGTCAGTAAGACAGTCAGTAAGTCAGTCCGTAAGTCAGTCAGTCAGTCAGTAAGACAGTCAGTGAGTCAGTAAGACAGTCAGTAAGTAAGTCAGTAAGTCAGTAAGACAGTAAGTAAGACACTAAATAAGTCAGCAAGACAGTAAGTAAGTCAGTAAGACAGTAAGTCAGTAAGTCAGTAAGTCGGAAAGACAGTAAGTAAGACAGTAAGTCAGTAAGACAGTCAGTAAGACAGTAAGTAAGACAGTCAGTAAGTCAGTAAGTCAGTAAGTAAGACAGTCAGTAAGTAAGTCAGTAAGACAGTAAGTTAGACAGTAAGACAGTAAGTCAGTCAGTAAGTCAGTAAGTAAGACAGTCAGTAAGTCAGTAAGACAGTAAGACAGTCAGTACGTCAGTAAGTAAGACAGTAAGTAAGACACTAAATAAGTCAGCAAGACAGTAAGTCAGTAAGACAGTAAGTCAGTAAGTAAGACACTAAATAAGTCAGTAAGTCAGTCAGTAAGTCAGTCAGTCAGTAAGACAGTAAGACAGTCAGTAAGTAAGACACTAAATAAGTCAGTAAGTCAGTCAGTAAGTCAGTCAGTCAGTAAGACAGTAAGTAAGACAGTAAGACAGTAAGTAAGACAGTCAGTAAGACAGTCAGTCAGTAAGTCAGTAAGTCGGTAAGACAGTAAGTAAGACAGTAAGTCAGTAAGACAGTCAGTAAGACAGTCAGTGAGACAGTAAGTAAGACAGTAAGACAGTAAGACAGTCAGTAAGTAAGACAGTAAGTCAATAAGACAGTAAGAAAGACAGTAAGACAGTAAGTAAGACAGTCAGTAAGTAAGACAGTCAGTAAGACAGTCAGTCAGTAAGTCAGTAAGTAAGACAGTCAGTAAGTCAGTAAGTCAGTAAGTCAGTAAGACAGTAAGAAAGTTAGTAAGTCAGTAAGTCAGTAAGTAAGACAGTCAGTAAGTAAGTCAGTAAGACAGTAAGTATGTAAGACAGTAAGACAGTAAGACAGTAAGTAAGACAGTCAGTAAGTAAGACAGTAAGACAGTCAGTAAGTAAGACAGTAAGACAGTAAGTAAGACACTAAATAAGTCAGTAAGTCAGTCAGTAAGTCAGTCAGTCAGTAAGACAGTAAGTAAGACAGTAAGACAGTGAGACAGTAAGTAAGACAGTCAGTAGGTAAGACAGTCAGTAAGACAGTCAGTCAGTAAGTCAGTAAGTCGGTAAGACAGTAAGTAAGACAGTAAGTCAGTAAGACAGTCAGTAAGACAGTAAGTTAGACAGTAAGTCAGTAAGTCAGTCAGTAAGTCAGTAAGTAAGACAGTCAGTAAGTCAGTAAGTCAGTAAGTAAGACAGTCAGTAAGTAAGTCAGTAAGACAGTAAGTAAGACAGTAAGACAGTAAGTCAGTCAGTAAGTCAGTAAGTAAGACAGTCAGTAAGTAAGTCAGTAAGACAGTAAGTTAGACAGTAAGACAGTAAGTCAGTCAGTAAGTCAGTAAGTAAGACAGTCAGTAAGTCAGTAAGACAGTAAGACAGTCAGTACGTCAGTAAGTAAGACAGTAAGTAAGACACTAAATAAGTCAGCAAGACAGTTAGTAAGTCAGTAAGACAGTAAGACAGTCAGTAAGTTAGTCAGTAAGTCAGTCAGTCAGTCAGTCAGTCAGTCAGTCAGTCAGTAAGACAGTCAGTAAGACAGTCAGTAAGTAAGTCAGTCAGTAAGTAAGACAGTAAGACAGTCAGTAAGTCAGTAAGACAGTAAGTAAGACAGTCAGTAAGTAAGTCAGTAAGTCAGTAAGACAGTCAGTAAGTCAGTCCGTAAGTCAGTCCGTAAGACAGTCAGTAAGTCAGTAAGACAGTCAGTAAGTCAGTCAGTAAGTCAGTAAGACAGTAAGTAAGACACTAAATAAGTCAGCAAGACAGTAAGTAAGTCAGTAAGACAGTAAGTCAGTAAGTCAGTAAGTCGGTAAGACAGTAAGTAAGACAGTAAGTCAGTAAGACAGTCAGTAAGACAGTAAGTAAGACAGTAAGACAGTCAGTAAGTAAGACAGTAAGTAAGACACTAAATAAGTCAGTAAGTCAGTCAGTAAGTCAGTCAGTAAGTCAGTAAGTCAGTAAGACAGTAAGAAAGTCAGTAAGTCAGTAAGACAGTCAGTAAGTAAGTCAGTAAGACAGTAAGTATGTAAGACAGTAAGACAGTAAGACAGTAAGTAAGACCGTCAGTAAGTAAGACAGTAAGACAGTCAGTAAGTAAGACACTAAATAAGTCAGTAAGTCAGTCAGTCAGTAAGACAGTAAGTAAGACAGTAAGACAGTAAGTAAGACAGTCAGTAAGTAAGACAGTCAGTAAGACAGTCAGTCAGTAAGTCAGTCAGTAAGACAGTAAGTTAGACAGTAAGTCAGTAAGTCAGTCAGTAAGTCAGTAAGTAAGACAGTCAGTAAGTCAGTAAGTCAGTAAGTAAGACAGTCAGTAAGTAAGTCAGTAAGACAGTAAGTAAGACAGTAAGACAGTAAGTCAGTCAGTAAGTCAGTAAGTAAGACAGTCAGTAAGTAAGTCAGTAAGACAGTAAGTTAGACAGTAAGACAGTAAGTCAGTCAGTAAGTCAGTAAGTAAGACAGTCAGTAAGTCAGTAAGACAGTCAGTACGTCAGTAAGTAAGACAGTAAGTAAGACACTAAATAAGTCAGCAAGACAGTAAGTAAGTCAGTAAGACAGTAAGTCAGTAAGTAAGACACTAAATAAGTCAGTAAGTCAGTCAGTAAGTCAGTCAGTCAGTAAGACAGTAAGACAGTCAGTAAGTAAGACACTAAATAAGTCATTAAGTCAGTCAGTAAGACAGTCAGTAAGTAAGACAGTAAGACAGTCAGTAAGTAAGACAGTAAGACAGTAAGTAAGACACTAAATAAGTCAGTAAGTCAGTCAGTAAGTCAGTCAGTCAGTAAGACAGTAAGTAAGACAGTAAGACAGTAAGTAAGTCAGTAAGTCAGTAAGACAGTAAGTCAGTAAGTCAGTAAGTTAGACAGTAAGACAGTAAGTCAGTCAGTAAGTCAGTAAGTAAGACAGTCAGTAAGTGAGTCAGTAAGACAGTAAGACAGTCAGTAAGACAGTAAGCAAGTCAGTAAGACAGTAAGTATGTAAGACAGTAAGACAGTAAGACAGTAAGACAGTCAGTAAGTAAGACAGTAAGACAGTCAGTAAGTAAGACAGTAAGACAATAAGTAGGACACTAAATAAGTCAGTAAGTCAGTCAGTAAGTCAGTCAGTCAGTAATACAGTAAGTAAGACAGTAAGACAGTAAGTAAGACAGTCAGTAAGTAACACAGTCAGTAAGACAGTCAGTCAGTAAGTCAGTAAGTCGGTAAGACAGTAAGTAAGACAGTAAGTCAGTAAGACAGTAAGTAAGACAGTCAGTAAGTAACACAGTCAGTAAGACAGTCAGTCAGTAAGTCAGTAAGACAGTAAGTAAGACAGTAAGTCAGTAAGACAGTCAGTAAGACAGTAAGTAAGACAGTAAGACAGTAAGACAGTCAGTAAGTAAGACAGTAAGACACTAAATAAGTCAGTAAGTCAGTCAGTAAGTCAGTGAGACAGTAAGACAGTTAGTAAGTCAGGAAGACAGTAAGACAGTCAGTAAGTTAGTCAGTAAGTCAGTCAGTCAGTCAGTCAGTATGACAGTCAGTAAGACAGTCAGTAAGACAGTCAGTAAGACAGTCAGTCAGTAAGTAAGACAGTAATACAGTCAGTAAGTCAGTAAGACAGTAAGACAGTCAGTAAGTCAGTAAGACAGTCAGTAAGACAGTCAGTAAGTCAGTCCGTAAGTCAGTCAGTCAGTCAGTAAGACAGTCAGTGAGTCAGTAAGACAGTCAGTAAGTCAGTAAGTCAGTAAGACAGTAAGTAAGACACTAAATAAGTCAGCAAGACAGTAAGTAAGTCAGTAAGACAGTAAGTCAGTAAGTCAGTAAGTCGGAAAGACAGTAAGTAAGACAGTAAGTCAGTAAGACAGTCAGTAAGACAGTAAGTTAGACAGTAAGTCAGTAAGTCAGTCAGTAAGTCAGTAAGTAAGACAGACAGTCAGTAAGTCAGTAAGTAAGACAGTCAGTAAGTAAGTCAGTAAGACAGTAAGTAAGACAGTAAGACAGTAAGTCAGTCAGTAAGTCAGTAAGTAAGACAGTCAGTAAGTAAGTCAGTAAGACAGTAAGTTAGACAGTAAGACAGTAAGTCAGTCAGTAAGTCAGTAAGTAAGACAGTCAGTAAGTCAGTAAGACAGTAAGACAGTCAGTACGTCAGTAAGTAAGACAGTAAGTAAGACACTAAATAAGTCAGCAAGACAGTAAGTAAGTCAGTAAGACAGTAAGTCAGTAAGTAAGACACTAAATAAGTCAGTAAGTCAGTCAGTAAGTCAGTCAGTCAGTAAGACAGTAAGACAGTCAGTAAGTAAGACACTAAATAAGTCATTAAGTCAGTCAGTAAGACAGTCAGTAAGTAAGACAGTAAGACAGTCAGTAAGTAAGTTCAGTAAGACAGTAAGTAAGACACTAAATAAGTCAGTAAGTCAGTCAGTCAGTAAGACAGTAAGTAAGACAGTAAGACAGTAAGTAAGACAGTCAGTAAGTAAGACAGTCAGTAAGACAGTAAGTCAGTAAGTCAGTAAGTCGGTAAGACAGTAAATAAGACAGTAAGTCAGTAAGACAGTCAGTAAGACAGTAAGTAAGACAGTAAGACAGTAAGTCAGTAAGACAGTAAGAAAGTCAGTAAGTAAGACAGTAAGACAGTCAGTAAGACAGCAAGCAAGTCAGTAAGACAGTAAGTAAGTCAGCAAGACAGTAAAACAGTCAGTAAGTAAGTCAGCAAGACAGTAAGACAGTAAGTAAGACAGTCAGTAAGTAAGACAGTAAGTAAGACAGTAAGACAGTCAATAAGTAAGACAGTAAGTAAGACAGTAAGTAAGACACTAAATAAGTAAGTAAGTCAGTAAGACAGTAAGTATGTAGGACAGTAAGACAGTAAGTAAGACAGTCAGTAAGTAAGACAGTAAGACAGTCAGTAAGTAAGACAGTAAGACAGTAAGTCAGTCAGTCAGTAAGACAGTAAGTAAGACAGTAAGACAGTAAGTAAGACAGTCAGTAAGTAAGACAGTCAGTAAGACAGTCAGTCAGTAAGTCAGTAAGTCGGTAAGACAGTAAGTCAGTAAGACAGTCAGTAAGACAGTAAGTAAGACAGTAAGACAGTAAGACAGTCAGTAAGACAGTAAGAAAGTCAGTAAGACAGTCAGTAAGACAGTAAGCAAGTCAGTAAGACAGTAAGACAGTCAGTAAGACAGTAAGTAAGACAGTAAGACAGTAAGACAGTCAGCAAGACAGTAAGACAGTCAGTAAGTAAGTCAGTAAGACAGTAAGCAAGTCAGTAAGACAGTAAGTAAGACAGTCAGTAAGTAAGACAGTAAGACAGTCAGTAAGTCAGTAAGACAGTAAGACAGTAAGACAGTAAGTAAGTCAGAAAGTCAGTAAGACAGTAAGTAAGACAATAAGTCAGTAAGACAGTAAGTCAGTAAGTCAGTAAGTTAGACAGTAAGACAGTAAGTCAGTCAGTAAGTCAGTAAGTAAGACAGTCAGTAAGTGAGTCAGTAAGACAGTAAGACAGTCAGTAAGACAGTAAGCAAGTCAGTAAGACAGTAAGTATGTAAGACAGTAAGACAGTCAGTAAGTAAGACAGTAAGATAGTCAGTAAGACAGTAAGTAAGACAGTAAGTAAGACAGTAAGACAGTCAGTAAGTAAGACAGTAAGTCAGTAAGACAGTAAGAAAGACAGTCAGTAAGTAAGACAGTAAGACAGTCATTAAGTCAGTAAGACAGTAAGTAAGACAGTAAGACAGTAAGACAGTCAGTAAGTAAGACAGTAAGTCAGTAAGACAGTAAGAAAGACAGTCTTTAAGTAAGACAGTCAGTAAGTAAGACAGTAAGTCAGTAAGACAGTAAGTCAGTAAGTAAGTCAGTAAGTAAGTCAGTAAGTCAGTAAGACAGTAAGTAAGACAGTAAGACAGTAAGTCAGTAAGTCAGTAAGTTAGACAGTAAGACAGTAAGTCAGTCAGTAAGTCAGTAAGTAAGACAGTCAGTAAGTAAGTCAGTAAGACAGTAAGACAGTCAGTAAGACAGTAAGCAAGACAGTAAAACAGTAAGTAAGACAGTCAGTAAGTAAGACAGTAAGACAGTCAGTAAGACAGTAAGCAAGACAGTAAGACAGTAAGTAAGACAGTCAGTAAGTAAGACAGTAAGACAGTCAGTAAGTAAGACAGTAAGACACTAAATAAGTCAGTAAGTCAGTCAGTAAGTCAGTCAGTCAGTAAGACAGTAAGTAAGACAGTAAGACAGTAAGTAAGACAGTCAGTAAGACAGTCAGTCAGTAAGTCAGTAAGTCGGTAAGACAGTAAGTAAGACAGTAAGTCAGTAAGACAGTCAGTAAGACAGTCAGTGAGACAGTAAGTAAGACAGTAAGACAGTAAGACAGTCAGTAAGTAAGACAGTAAGTCAATAAGACAGTAAGAAAGACAGTAAGACAGTAAGTAAGACAGTCAGTAAGTAAGACAATCAGTAAGACAGTCAGTCAGTAAGTCAGTAAGTAAGACAGTCAGTAAGTCAGTAAGTCAGTAAGTCAGTAAGTCAGTAAGACAGTAAGAAAGTTAGTAAGTCAGTAAGTCAGTAAGTAAGACAGTCAGTAAGTAAGTCAGTAAGACAGTAAGTATGTAAGACAGTAAGACAGTAAGACAGTAAGTAAGACAGTCAGTAAGTAAGACAGTAAGACAGTCAGTAAGTAAGACAGTAAGACAGTAAGTAAGACACTAAATAAGTCAGTAAGTCAGTCAGTAAGTCAGTCAGTCAGTAAGACAGTAAGTAAGACAGTAAGACAGTAAGTAAGACAGTCAGTAGGTAAGACAGTCAGTAAGACAGTCAGTCAGTAAGTCAGTAAGTCGGTAAGACAGTAAGTAAGACAGTAAGTCAGTAAGACAGTCAGTAAGACAGTAAGTTAGACAGTAAGTCAGTAAGTCAGTCAGTAAGTCAGTAAGTAAGACAGTCAGTAAGTCAGTAAGTCAGTAAGTAAGACAGTCAGTAAGTAAGTCAGTAAGACAGTAAGTAAGACAGTAAGACAGTAAGTCAGTCAGTAAGTCAGTAAGTAAGACAGTCAGTAAGTAAGTCAGTAAGACAGTAAGTTAGACAGTAAGACAGTAAGACAGTAAGTCAGTCAGTAAGTCAGTAAGTAAGACAGTCAGTAAGTCAGTAAGACAGTAAGACAGTCAGTACGTCAGTAAGTAAGACAGTAAGTAAGACACTAAATAAGTCAGCAAGACAGTAAGTAAGTCAGTAAGACAGTAAGTCAGTAAGTAAGACACTAAATAAGTCAGTAAGTCAGTCAGTAAGTCAGTCAGTCAGTAAGACAGTAAGACAGTCAGTAAGTAAGACACTAAATAAGTCATTAAGTCAGTTAGTAAGACAGTCAGTAAGTAAGACAGTAAGACAGTCAGTAAGTAAGACAGTAAGACAGTAAGTAAGACACTAAATAAGTCAGTAAGTCAGTCAGTAAGTCAGTCAGTCAGTAAGACAGTAAGTAAGACAGTAAGACAGTAAGTAAGACAGTCAGTAAGTAAGACAGTCAGTAAGACAGTAAGTCAGTAAGTCAGTAAGTCGGTAAGACAGTAAATAAGACAGTAAGTCAGTAAGACAGTCAGTAAGACAGTAAGTAAGACAGTAAGACAGTAAGTCAGTAAGACAGTAAGAAAGTCAGTAAGTAAGACAGTAAGACAGTCATTAAGTCAGTAAGACAGTAAGACAGTCAGTAAGTTACTCAGTAAGTCAGTCAGTCAGTCAGTCAGTCAGTCAGTCAGTCAGTAAGACAGTCAGTAAGACAGTCAGTAAGTAAGTCAGTCAGTAAGTAAGACAGTAAGACAGTCAGTAAGTCAGTAAGACAGTAAGTAAGACAGTCAGTAAGTAAGTCAGTAAGTCAGTAAGTCGGTAAGACAGTAAGTAAGACAGTAAGTCAGTAAGACAGTCAGTAAGACAGTAAGTAAGACAGTAAGACAGTCAGTAAGTAAGACAGTAAGTAAGACACTAAATAAGTCAGTAAGTCAGTCAGTAAGTCAGTCAGTAAGTCAGTAAGTCAGTAAGACAGTAAGAAAGTCAGTAAGTCAGTAAGTAAGACAGTCAGTAAGTAAGTCAGTAAGACAGTAAGTATGTAAGACAGTAAGACAGTAAGACAGTCAGTACGTCAGTAAGTAAGACAGTAAGTAAGACACTAAATAAGTCAGCAAGACAGTAAGTAAGTCAGTAAGACAGTAAGTCAGTAAGTAAGACACTAAATAAGTCAGTAAGTCAGTCAGTAAGTCAGTCAGTCAGTAAGACAGTAAGACAGTCAGTAAGTAAGACACTAAATAAGTCATTAAGTCAGTCAGTAAGACAGTCAGTAAGTAAGACAGTAAGACAGTCAGTAAGTAAGTTCAGTAAGACAGTAAGTAAGACACTAAATAAGTCAGTAAGTCAGTCAGTCAGTAAGACAGTAAGTAAGACAGTAAGACAGTAAGTAAGACAGTCAGTAAGTAAGACAGTCAGTAAGACAGTAAGTCAGTAAGTCAGTAAGTCGGTAAGACAGTAAATAAGACAGTAAGTCAGTAAGACAGTCAGTAAGACAGTAAGTAAGACAGTAAGACAGTAAGTCAGTAAGACAGTAAGAAAGTCAGTAAGTAAGACAGTAAGACAGTCAGTAAGACAGCAAGCAAGTCAGTAAGACAGTAAGTAAGTCAGCAAGACAGTAAAACAGTCAGTAAGTAAGTCAGCAAGACAGTAAGACAGTAAGTAAGACAGTCAGTAAGTAAGACAGTAAGTAAGACAGTAAGACAGTCAATAAGTAAGACAGTAAGTAAGACAGTAAGTAAGACACTAAATAAGTAAGTAAGTCAGTAAGACAGTAAGTATGTAGGACAGTAAGACAGTAAGTAAGACAGTCAGTAAGTAAGACAGTAAGACAGTCAGTAAGTAAGACAGTAAGACAGTAAGTCAGTCAGTCAGTAAGACAGTAAGTAAGACAGTAAGACAGTAAGTAAGACAGTCAGTAAGTAAGACAGTCAGTAAGACAGTCAGTCAGTAAGTCAGTAAGTCGGTAAGACAGTAAGTCAGTAAGACAGTCAGTAAGACAGTAAGTAAGACAGTAAGACAGTAAGACAGTCAGTAAGACAGTAAGAAAGTCAGTAAGACAGTCAGTAAGACAGTAAGCAAGTCAGTAAGACAGTAAGACAGTCAGTAAGACAGTAAGTAAGACAGTAAGACAGTAAGACAGTCAGCAAGACAGTAAGACAGTCAGTAAGTAAGTCAGTAAGACAGTAAGCAAGTCAGTAAGACAGTAAGTAAGACAGTCAGTAAGTAAGACAGTAAGACAGTCAGTAAGTCAGTAAGACAGTAAGACAGTAAGACAGTAAGTAAGTCAGAAAGTCAGTAAGACAGTAAGTAAGACAATAAGTCAGTAAGACAGTAAGTCAGTAAGTCAGTAAGTTAGACAGTAAGACAGTAAGTCAGTCAGTAAGTCAGTAAGTAAGACAGTCAGTAAGTGAGTCAGTAAGACAGTAAGACAGTCAGTAAGACAGTAAGCAAGTCAGTAAGACAGTAAGTATGTAAGACAGTAAGACAGTCAGTAAGTAAGACAGTAAGATAGTCAGTAAGACAGTAAGTAAGACAGTAAGTAAGACAGTAAGACAGTCAGTAAGTAAGACAGTAAGTCAGTAAGACAGTAAGAAAGACAGTCAGTAAGTAAGACAGTAAGACAGTCATTAAGTCAGTAAGACAGTAAGTAAGACAGTAAGACAGTAAGACAGTCAGTAAGTAAGACAGTAAGTCAGTAAGACAGTAAGAAAGACAGTCTTTAAGTAAGACAGTCAGTAAGTAAGACAGTAAGTCAGTAAGACAGTAAGTCAGTAAGTAAGTCAGTAAGTAAGTCAGTAAGTCAGTAAGACAGTAAGTAAGACAGTAAGACAGTAAGTCAGTAAGTCAGTAAGTTAGACAGTAAGACAGTAAGTCAGTCAGTAAGTCAGTAAGTAAGACAGTCAGTAAGTAAGTCAGTAAGACAGTAAGACAGTCAGTAAGACAGTAAGCAAGACAGTAAAACAGTAAGTAAGACAGTCAGTAAGTAAGACAGTAAGACAGTCAGTAAGACAGTAAGCAAGACAGTAAGACAGTAAGTAAGACAGTCAGTAAGTAAGACAGTAAGACAGTCAGTAAGTAAGACAGTAAGACACTAAATAAGTCAGTAAGTCAGTCAGTAAGTCAGTCAGTCAGTAAGACAGTAAGTAAGACAGTAAGACAGTAAGTAAGACAGTCAGTAAGACAGTCAGTCAGTAAGTCAGTAAGTCGGTAAGACAGTAAGTAAGACAGTAAGTCAGTAAGACAGTCAGTAAGACAGTCAGTGAGACAGTAAGTAAGACAGTAAGACAGTAAGACAGTCAGTAAGTAAGACAGTAAGTCAATAAGACAGTAAGAAAGACAGTAAGACAGTAAGTAAGACAGTCAGTAAGTAAGACAATCAGTAAGACAGTCAGTCAGTAAGTCAGTAAGTAAGACAGTCAGTAAGTCAGTAAGTCAGTAAGTCAGTAAGTCAGTAAGACAGTAAGAAAGTTAGTAAGTCAGTAAGTCAGTAAGTAAGACAGTCAGTAAGTAAGTCAGTAAGACAGTAAGTATGTAAGACAGTAAGACAGTAAGACAGTAAGTAAGACAGTCAGTAAGTAAGACAGTAAGACAGTCAGTAAGTAAGACAGTAAGACAGTAAGTAAGACACTAAATAAGTCAGTAAGTCAGTCAGTAAGTCAGTCAGTCAGTAAGACAGTAAGTAAGACAGTAAGACAGTAAGTAAGACAGTCAGTAGGTAAGACAGTCAGTAAGACAGTCAGTCAGTAAGTCAGTAAGTCGGTAAGACAGTAAGTAAGACAGTAAGTCAGTAAGACAGTCAGTAAGACAGTAAGTTAGACAGTAAGTCAGTAAGTCAGTCAGTAAGTCAGTAAGTAAGACAGTCAGTAAGTCAGTAAGTCAGTAAGTAAGACAGTCAGTAAGTAAGTCAGTAAGACAGTAAGTAAGACAGTAAGACAGTAAGTCAGTCAGTAAGTCAGTAAGTAAGACAGTCAGTAAGTAAGTCAGTAAGACAGTAAGTTAGACAGTAAGACAGTAAGACAGTAAGTCAGTCAGTAAGTCAGTAAGTAAGACAGTCAGTAAGTCAGTAAGACAGTAAGACAGTCAGTACGTCAGTAAGTAAGACAGTAAGTAAGACACTAAATAAGTCAGCAAGACAGTAAGTAAGTCAGTAAGACAGTAAGTCAGTAAGTAAGACACTAAATAAGTCAGTAAGTCAGTCAGTAAGTCAGTCAGTCAGTAAGACAGTAAGACAGTCAGTAAGTAAGACACTAAATAAGTCATTAAGTCAGTTAGTAAGACAGTCAGTAAGTAAGACAGTAAGACAGTCAGTAAGTAAGACAGTAAGACAGTAAGTAAGACACTAAATAAGTCAGTAAGTCAGTCAGTAAGTCAGTCAGTCAGTAAGACAGTAAGTAAGACAGTAAGACAGTAAGTAAGACAGTCAGTAAGTAAGACAGTCAGTAAGACAGTAAGTCAGTAAGTCAGTAAGTCGGTAAGACAGTAAATAAGACAGTAAGTCAGTAAGACAGTCAGTAAGACAGTAAGTAAGACAGTAAGACAGTAAGTCAGTAAGACAGTAAGAAAGTCAGTAAGTAAGACAGTAAGACAGTCATTAAGTCAGTAAGACAGTAAGACAGTCAGTAAGTTACTCAGTAAGTCAGTCAGTCAGTCAGTCAGTCAGTCAGTCAGTCAGTAAGACAGTCAGTAAGACAGTCAGTAAGTAAGTCAGTCAGTAAGTAAGACAGTAAGACAGTCAGTAAGTCAGTAAGACAGTAAGTAAGACAGTCAGTAAGTAAGTCAGTAAGTCAGTAAGTCGGTAAGACAGTAAGTAAGACAGTAAGTCAGTAAGACAGTCAGTAAGACAGTAAGTAAGACAGTAAGACAGTCAGTAAGTAAGACAGTAAGTAAGACACTAAATAAGTCAGTAAGTCAGTCAGTAAGTCAGTCAGTAAGTCAGTAAGTCAGTAAGACAGTAAGAAAGTCAGTAAGTCAGTAAGTAAGACAGTCAGTAAGTAAGTCAGTAAGACAGTAAGTATGTAAGACAGTAAGACAGTAAGACAGTAAGTAAGACCGTCAGTAAGTAAGACAGTAAGACAGTCAGTAAGTAAGACACTAAATAAGTCAGTAAGTCAGTCAGTCAGTAAGACAGTAAGTAAGACAGTAAGACAGTAAGTAAGACAGTCAGTAAGTAAGACAGTCAGTAAGACAGTCAGTCAGTAAGTCAGTCAGTAAGACAGTAAGTTAGACAGTAAGTCAGTAAGTCAGTCAGTAAGTCAGTAAGTAAGACAGTCAGTAAGTCAGTAAGTCAGTAAGTAAGACAGTCAGTAAGTAAGTCAGTAAGACAGTAAGTAAGACAGTAAGACAGTAAGTCAGTCAGTAAGTCAGTAAGTAAGACAGTCAGTAAGTAAGTCAGTAAGACAGTAAGTTAGACAGTAAGACAGTAAGTCAGTCAGTAAGTCAGTAAGTAAGACAGTCAGTAAGTCAGTAAGACAGTAAGACAGTCAGTACGTCAGTAAGTAAGACAGTAAGTAAGACACTAAATAAGTCAGCAAGACAGTAAGTAAGTCAGTAAGACAGTAAGTCAGTAAGTAAGACACTAAATAAGTCAGTAAGTCAGTCAGTAAGTCAGTCAGTCAGTAAGACAGTAAGACAGTCAGTAAGTAAGACACTAAATAAGTCATTAAGTCAGTCAGTAAGACAGTCAGTAAGTAAGACAGTAAGACAGTCAGTAAGTAAGACAGTAAGACAGTAAGTAAGACACTAAATAAGTCAGTAAGTCAGTCAGTAAGTCAGTCAGTCAGTAAGACAGTAAGTAAGACAGTAAGACAGTAAGTAAGTCAGTAAGTCAGTAAGTCAGTAAGTCAGTAAGACAGTAAGTCAGTAAGTCAGTAAGTTAGACAGTAAGACAGTAAGTCAGTCAGTAAGTCAGTAAGTAAGACAGTCAGTAAGTGAGTCAGTAAGACAGTAAGACAGTAAGACAGTAAGCAAGTCAGTAAGACAGTAAGTATGTAAGACAGTAAGACAGTAAGACAGTAAGACAGTAAGACAGTCAGTAAGTAAGACAGTAAGACAGTCAGTGAGTAAGACAGTAAGACAATAAGTAGGACACTAAATAAGTCAGTAAGTCAGTCAGTAAGTCAGTCAGTCAGTAATACAGTAAGTAAGACAGTAAGACAGTAAGTAAGACAGTCAGTAAGTAACACAGTCAGTAAGACAGTCAGTCAGTAAGTCAGTAAGTCGGTAAGACAGTAAGTAAGACAGTAAGTCAGTAAGACAGTAAGTAAGACAGTCAGTAAGTAACACAGTCAGTAAGACAGTCAGTCAGTAAGTCAGTAAGTCGGTAAGACAGTAAGACAGTAAGTCAGTAAGACAGTCAGTAAGACAGTAAGTAAGACAGTAAGACAGTAAGACAGTCAGTAAGTAAGACAGTAAGACACTAAATAAGTCAGTAAGTCAGTCAGTAAGTCAGTGAGACAGTAAGACAGTTAGTAAGTCAGTAAGACAGTAAGACAGTCAGTAAGTTAGTCAGTAAGTCAGTCAGTCAGTCAGTATGACAGTCAGTAAGACAGTCAGTAAGACAGTCAGTAAGACAGTCAGTCAGTAAGTAAGACAGTAATACAGTCAGTAAGTCAGTAAGACAGTAAGACAGTCAGTAAGTCAGTAAGACAGTCAGTAAGACAGTCAGTAAGTCAGTCCGTAAGTCAGTCAGTCAGTCAGTAAGACAGTCAGTGAGTCAGTAAGACAGTCAGTAAGTCAGTAAGTCAGTAAGACAGTAAGTAAGACACTAAATAAGTCAGCAAGACAGTAAGTAAGTCAGTAAGACAGTAAGTCAGTAAGTCAGTAAGTCGGAAAGACAGTAAGTAAGACAGTAAGTCAGTAAGACAGTCAGTAAGACAGTAAGTTAGACAGTAAGTCAGTAAGTCAGTCAGTAAGTCAGTAAGTAAGACAGTCAGTAAGTCAGTAAGTCAGTAAGTAAGACAGTCAGTAAGTAAGTCAGTAAGACAGTAAGTAAGACAGTAAGACAGTAAGTCAGTCAGTAAGTCAGTAAGTAAGACAGTCAGTAAGTAAGTCAGTAAGACAGTAAGTTAGACAGTAAGACAGTAAGTCAGTCAGTAAGTCAGTAAGTAAGACAGTCAGTAAGTCAGTAAGACAGTAAGACAGTCAGTACGTCAGTAAGTAAGACAGTAAGTAAGACACTAAATAAGTCAGCAAGACAGTAAGTAAGTCAGTAAGACAGTAAGTCAGTAAGTAAGACACTAAATAAGTCAGTAAGTCAGTCAGTAAGTCAGTCAGTCAGTAAGACAGTAAGACAGTCAGTAAGTAAGACACTAAATAAGTCATTAAGTCAGTCAGTAAGACAGTCAGTAAGTAAGACAATAAGACAGTCAGTAAGTAAGTTCAGTAAGACAGTAAGACACTAAATAAGTCAGTAAGTCAGTCAGTCAGTAAGACAGTAAGTAAGACAGTAAGACAGTAAGTAAGACAGTCAGTAAGTAAGACAGTCAGTAAGACAGTAAGTCAGTAAGTCAGTAAGACAGTCAGTAAGACAGTAAGTAAGACAGTAAGACAGTCAGTAAGTAAGACAGTAAGTAAGACACTAAATAAGTCAGTAAGTCAGTCAGTAAGTCAGTCAGTAAGTCAGTAAGTCAGTAAGACAGTAAGAAAGTCAGTAAGTCAGTAAGTAAGACAGTCAGTAAGTAAGTCAGTAAGACAGTAAGTATGTAAGACAGTAAGACAGTAAGACAGTAAGTAAGACCGTCAGTAAGTAAGACAGTAAGACAGTCAGTAAGTAAGACACTAAATAAGTCAGTAAGTCAGTCAGTCAGTAAGACAGTAAGTAAGACAGTAAGACAGTAAGTAAGACAGTCAGTAAGTAAGACAGTCAGTAAGACAGTCAGTCAGTAAGTCAGTCAGTAAGACAGTAAGTTAGACAGTAAGTCAGTAAGTCAGTCAGTAAGTCAGTAAGTAAGACAGTCAGTAAGTCAGTAAGTCAGTAAGTAAGACAGTCAGTAAGTAAGTCAGTAAGACAGTAAGTAAGACAGTAAGACAGTAAGTCAGTCAGTAAGTCAGTAAGTAAGACAGTCAGTAAGTAAGTCAGTAAGACAGTAAGTTAGACAGTAAGACAGTAAGTCAGTCAGTAAGTCAGTAAGTAAGACAGTCAGTAAGTCAGTAAGACAGTAAGACAGTCAGTACGTCAGTAAGTAAGACAGTAAGTAAGACACTAAATAAGTCAGCAAGACAGTAAGTAAGTCAGTAAGACAGTAAGTCAGTAAGTAAGACACTAAATAAGTCAGTAAGTCAGTCAGTAAGTCAGTCAGTCAGTAAGACAGTAAGACAGTCAGTAAGTAAGACACTAAATAAGTCATTAAGTCAGTCAGTAAGACAGTCAGTAAGTAAGACAGTAAGACAGTCAGTAAGTAAGACAGTAAGACAGTAAGTAAGACACTAAATAAGTCAGTAAGTCAGTCAGTAAGTCAGTCAGTCAGTAAGACAGTAAGTAAGACAGTAAGACAGTAAGTAAGTCAGTAAGTCAGTAAGTCAGTAAGTCAGTAAGACAGTAAGTCAGTAAGTCAGTAAGTTAGACAGTAAGACAGTAAGTCAGTCAGTAAGTCAGTAAGTAAGACAGTCAGTAAGTTAGACAGTAAGACAGTAAGTCAGTCAGTAAGTCAGTAAGTAAGACAGTCAGTAAGTGAGTCAGTAAGACAGTAAGACAGTAAGACAGTAAGCAAGTCAGTAAGACAGTAAGTATGTAAGACAGTAAGACAGTAAGACAGTAAGACAGTAAGACAGTCAGTAAGTAAGACAGTAAGACAGTCAGTGAGTAAGACAGTAAGACAATAAGTAGGACACTAAATAAGTCAGTAAGTCAGTCAGTAAGTCAGTCAGTCAGTAATACAGTAAGTAAGACAGTAAGACAGTAAGTAAGACAGTCAGTAAGTAACACAGTCAGTAAGACAGTCAGTCAGTAAGTCAGTAAGTCGGTAAGACAGTAAGTAAGACAGTAAGTCAGTAAGACAGTAAGTAAGACAGTCAGTAAGTAACACAGTCAGTAAGACAGTCAGTCAGTAAGTCAGTAAGTCGGTAAGACAGTAAGACAGTAAGTCAGTAAGACAGTCAGTAAGACAGTAAGTAAGACAGTAAGACAGTAAGACAGTCAGTAAGTAAGACAGTAAGACACTAAATAAGTCAGTAAGTCAGTCAGTAAGTCAGTGAGACAGTAAGACAGTTAGTAAGTCAGTAAGACAGTAAGACAGTCAGTAAGTTAGTCAGTAAGTCAGTCAGTCAGTCAGTATGACAGTCAGTAAGACAGTCAGTAAGACAGTCAGTAAGACAGTCAGTCAGTAAGTAAGACAGTAATACAGTCAGTAAGTCAGTAAGACAGTAAGACAGTCAGTAAGTCAGTAAGACAGTCAGTAAGACAGTCAGTAAGTCAGTCCGTAAGTCAGTCAGTCAGTCAGTAAGACAGTCAGTGAGTCAGTAAGACAGTCAGTAAGTCAGTAAGTCAGTAAGACAGTAAGTAAGACACTAAATAAGTCAGCAAGACAGTAAGTAAGTCAGTAAGACAGTAAGTCAGTAAGTCAGTAAGTCGGAAAGACAGTAAGTAAGACAGTAAGTCAGTAAGACAGTCAGTAAGACAGTAAGTTAGACAGTAAGTCAGTAAGTCAGTCAGTAAGTCAGTAAGTAAGACAGTCAGTAAGTCAGTAAGTCAGTAAGTAAGACAGTCAGTAAGTAAGTCAGTAAGACAGTAAGTAAGACAGTAAGACAGTAAGTCAGTCAGTAAGTCAGTAAGTAAGACAGTCAGTAAGTAAGTCAGTAAGACAGTAAGTTAGACAGTAAGACAGTAAGTCAGTCAGTAAGTCAGTAAGTAAGACAGTCAGTAAGTCAGTAAGACAGTAAGACAGTCAGTACGTCAGTAAGTAAGACAGTAAGTAAGACACTAAATAAGTCAGCAAGACAGTAAGTAAGTCAGTAAGACAGTAAGTCAGTAAGTAAGACACTAAATAAGTCAGTAAGTCAGTCAGTAAGTCAGTCAGTCAGTAAGACAGTAAGACAGTCAGTAAGTAAGACACTAAATAAGTCATTAAGTCAGTCAGTAAGACAGTCAGTAAGTAAGACAATAAGACAGTCAGTAAGTAAGTTCAGTAAGACAGTAAGACACTAAATAAGTCAGTAAGTCAGTCAGTCAGTAAGACAGTAAGTAAGACAGTAAGACAGTAAGTAAGACAGTCAGTAAGTAAGACAGTCAGTAAGACAGTAAGTCAGTAAGTCAGTAAGACAGTCAGTAAGACAGTAAGTAAGACAGTAAGACAGTCAGTAAGTAAGACAGTAAGTAAGACACTAAATAAGTCAGTAAGTCAGTCAGTAAGTCAGTCAGTAAGTCAGTAAGTCAGTAAGACAGTAAGAAAGTCAGTAAGTCAGTAAGTAAGACAGTCAGTAAGTAAGTCAGTAAGACAGTAAGTATGTAAGACAGTAAGACAGTAAGACAGTAAGTAAGACCGTCAGTAAGTAAGACAGTAAGACAGTCAGTAAGTAAGACACTAAATAAGTCAGTAAGTCAGTCAGTCAGTAAGACAGTAAGTAAGACAGTAAGACAGTAAGTAAGACAGTCAGTAAGTAAGACAGTCAGTAAGACAGTCAGTCAGTAAGTCAGTCAGTAAGACAGTAAGTTAGACAGTAAGTCAGTAAGTCAGTCAGTAAGTCAGTAAGTAAGACAGTCAGTAAGTCAGTAAGTCAGTAAGTAAGACAGTCAGTAAGTAAGTCAGTAAGACAGTAAGTAAGACAGTAAGACAGTAAGTCAGTCAGTAAGTCAGTAAGTAAGACAGTCAGTAAGTAAGTCAGTAAGACAGTAAGTTAGACAGTAAGACAGTAAGTCAGTCAGTAAGTCAGTAAGTAAGACAGTCAGTAAGTCAGTAAGACAGTAAGACAGTCAGTACGTCAGTAAGTAAGACAGTAAGTAAGACACTAAATAAGTCAGCAAGACAGTAAGTAAGTCAGTAAGACAGTAAGTCAGTAAGTAAGACACTAAATAAGTCAGTAAGTCAGTCAGTAAGTCAGTCAGTCAGTAAGACAGTAAGACAGTCAGTAAGTAAGACACTAAATAAGTCATTAAGTCAGTCAGTAAGACAGTCAGTAAGTAAGACAGTAAGACAGTCAGTAAGTAAGACAGTAAGACAGTAAGTAAGACACTAAATAAGTCAGTAAGTCAGTCAGTAAGTCAGTCAGTCAGTAAGACAGTAAGTAAGACAGTAAGACAGTAAGTAAGTCAGTAAGTCAGTAAGTCAGTAAGTCAGTAAGACAGTAAGTCAGTAAGTCAGTAAGTTAGACAGTAAGACAGTAAGTCAGTCAGTAAGTCAGTAAGTAAGACAGTCAGTAAGTTAGACAGTAAGACAGTAAGTCAGTCAGTAAGTCAGTAAGTAAGACAGTCAGTAAGTGAGTCAGTAAGACAGTAAGACAGTAAGACAGTAAGCAAGTCAGTAAGACAGTAAGTATGTAAGACAGTAAGACAGTAAGACAGTAAGACAGTAAGACAGTCAGTAAGTAAGACAGTAAGACAGTCAGTGAGTAAGACAGTAAGACAATAAGTAGGACACTAAATAAGTCAGTAAGTCAGTCAGTAAGTCAGTCAGTCAGTAATACAGTAAGTAAGACAGTAAGACAGTAAGTAAGACAGTCAGTAAGTAACACAGTCAGTAAGACAGTCAGTCAGTAAGTCAGTAAGTCGGTAAGACAGTAAGTAAGACAGTAAGTCAGTAAGACAGTAAGTAAGACAGTCAGTAAGTAACACAGTCAGTAAGACAGTCAGTCAGTAAGTCAGTAAGTCGGTAAGACAGTAAGACAGTAAGTCAGTAAGACAGTCAGTAAGACAGTAAGTAAGACAGTAAGACAGTAAGACAGTCAGTAAGTAAGACAGTAAGACACTAAATAAGTCAGTAAGTCAGTCAGTAAGTCAGTGAGACAGTAAGACAGTTAGTAAGTCAGTAAGACAGTAAGACAGTCAGTAAGTTAGTCAGTAAGTCAGTCAGTCAGTCAGTATGACAGTCAGTAAGACAGTCAGTAAGACAGTCAGTAAGACAGTCAGTCAGTAAGTAAGACAGTAATACAGTCAGTAAGTCAGTAAGACAGTAAGACAGTCAGTAAGTCAGTAAGACAGTCAGTAAGACAGTCAGTAAGTCAGTCCGTAAGTCAGTCAGTCAGTCAGTAAGACAGTCAGTGAGTCAGTAAGACAGTCAGTAAGTCAGTAAGTCAGTAAGACAGTAAGTAAGACACTAAATAAGTCAGCAAGACAGTAAGTAAGTCAGTAAGACAGTAAGTCAGTAAGTCAGTAAGTCGGAAAGACAGTAAGTAAGACAGTAAGTCAGTAAGACAGTCAGTAAGACAGTAAGTTAGACAGTAAGTCAGTAAGTCAGTCAGTAAGTCAGTAAGTAAGACAGTCAGTAAGTCAGTAAGTCAGTAAGTAAGACAGTCAGTAAGTAAGTCAGTAAGACAGTAAGTAAGACAGTAAGACAGTAAGTCAGTCAGTAAGTCAGTAAGTAAGACAGTCAGTAAGTAAGTCAGTAAGACAGTAAGTTAGACAGTAAGACAGTAAGTCAGTCAGTAAGTCAGTAAGTAAGACAGTCAGTAAGTCAGTAAGACAGTAAGACAGTCAGTACGTCAGTAAGTAAGACAGTAAGTAAGACACTAAATAAGTCAGCAAGACAGTAAGTAAGTCAGTAAGACAGTAAGTCAGTAAGTAAGACACTAAATAAGTCAGTAAGTCAGTCAGTAAGTCAGTCAGTCAGTAAGACAGTAAGACAGTCAGTAAGTAAGACACTAAATAAGTCATTAAGTCAGTCAGTAAGACAGTCAGTAAGTAAGACAGTAAGACAGTCAGTAAGTAAGTTCAGTAAGACAGTAAGTAAGACACTAAATAAGTCAGTAAGTCAGTCAGTCAGTAAGACAGTAAGTAAGACAGTAAGACAGTAAGTAAGACAGTCAGTAAGTAAGACAGTCAGTAAGACAGTAAGTCAGTAAGTCAGTAAGTCGGTAAGACAGTAAATAAGACAGTAAGTCAGTAAGACAGTCAGTAAGACAGTAAGTAAGACAGTAAGACAGTAAGTCAGTAAGACAGTAAGAAAGTCAGTAAGTAAGACAGTAAGACAGTCAGTAAGACAGCAAGCAAGTCAGTAAGACAGTAAGTAAGTCAGCAAGACAGTAAAACAGTCAGTAAGTAAGTCAGCAAGACAGTAAGACAGTAAGTAAGACAGTCAGTAAGTAAGACAGTAAGTAAGACAGTAAGACAGTCAATAAGTAAGACAGTAAGTAAGACAGTAAGTAAGACACTAAATAAGTAAGTAAGTCAGTAAGACAGTAAGTATGTAGGACAGTAAGACAGTAAGTAAGACAGTCAGTAAGTAAGACAGTAAGACAGTCAGTAAGTAAGACAGTAAGACAGTAAGTCAGTCAGTCAGTAAGACAGTAAGTAAGACAGTAAGACAGTAAGTAAGACAGTCAGTAAGTAAGACAGTCAGTAAGACAGTCAGTCAGTAAGTCAGTAAGTCGGTAAGACAGTAAGTCAGTAAGACAGTCAGTAAGACAGTAAGTAAGACAGTAAGACAGTAAGACAGTCAGTAAGACAGTAAGAAAGTCAGTAAGACAGTCAGTAAGACAGTAAGCAAGTCAGTAAGACAGTAAGACAGTCAGTAAGACAGTAAGTAAGACAGTAAGACAGTAAGACAGTCAGCAAGACAGTAAGACAGTCAGTAAGTAAGTCAGTAAGACAGTAAGCAAGTCAGTAAGACAGTAAGTAAGACAGTCAGTAAGTAAGACAGTAAGACAGTCAGTAAGTCAGTAAGACAGTAAGACAGTAAGACAGTAAGTAAGTCAGTAAGTCAGTAAGACAGTAAGTAAGACACTAAGTCAGTAAGACAGTAAGTCAGTAAGTCAGTAAGTTAGACAGTAAGACAGTAAGTTAGTCAGTAAGTCAGTAAGTAAGACAGTCAGTAAGTGAGTCAGTAAGACAGTAAGACAGTCAGTAAGACAGTAAGCAAGTCAGTAAGACAGTATGTAAGACAGTAAGACAGTAAGACAGTAAGACAGTCAGTAAGTAAGACAGTAAGACAGTCAGTAAGACAGTAAGTAAGACAGTAAGTAAGACAGTAAGACAGTCAGTAAGTAAGACAGTAAGTCAGTAAGACAGTAAGAAAGACAGTCAGTAAGTAAGACAGTAAGACAGTCATTAAGTCAGTAAGACAGTAAGTAAGACAGTAAGACAGTAAGACAGTCAGTAAGTAAGACAGTAAGTCAGTAAGACAGTAAGAAAGACAGTCTTTAAGTAAGACAGTCAGTAAGTAAGACAGTAAGTCAGTAAGACAGTAAGTCAGTAAGACAGTAAGTCAGTAAGTCAGTAAGTCAGTAAGACAGTAAGTAAGACAGTCAGTAAGTAAGACAGTAAGTCAGTAAGACAGTAAGTCAGTAAGACAGTAAGTCAGTAAGTCAGTAAGTCAGTAAGACAGTAAGTAAGACACTAAGTCAGTAAGACAGTAAGTCAGTAAGTCAGTAAGTTAGACAGTAAGACAGTAAGTCAGTCAGTAAGTCAGTAAGTAAGACAGTCAGTAAGTAAGTCAGTAAGACAGTAAGACAGTCAGTAAGACAGTAAGCAAGACAGTAAAACAGTAAGTAAGACAGTCAGTAAGTAAGACAGTAAGACAGTCAGTAAGACAGTAAGCAAGACAGTAAGACAGTAAGTAAGACAGTCAGTAAGTAAGACAGTAAGACAGTCAGTAAGTAAGACAGTAAGTAAGACACTAAATAAGTCAGTAAGTCAGTCAGTAAGTCAGTCAGTCAGTAAGACAGTAAGTAAGACAGTAAGACAGTAAGTAAGACAGTCAGTAAGACAGTCAGTCAGTAAGTCAGTAAGTCGGTAAGACAGTAAGTAAGACAGTAAGTCAGTAAGACAGTCAGTAAGACAGTCAGTGAGACAGTAAGTAAGACAGTAAGACAGTAAGACAGTCAGTAAGTAAGACAGTAAGTCAATAAGACAGTAAGAAAGACAGTAAGACAGTAAGTAAGACAGTCAGTAAGTAAGACAGTCAGTAAGACAGTCAGTCAGTAAGTCAGTAAGTAAGACAGTCAGTAAGTCAGTAAGTCAGTAAGTCAGTAAGTCAGTAAGTCAGTAAGACAGTAAGAAAGTTAGTAAGTCAGTAAGTCAGTAAGTAAGACAGTCAGTAAGTAAGTCAGTAAGACAGTAAGTATGTAAGACAGTAAGACAGTAAGACAGTAAGTAAGACAGTCAGTAAGTAAGACAGTAAGACAGTCAGTAAGTAAGACAGTAAGACAGTAAGTAAGACACTAAATAAGTCAGTAAGTCAGTCAGTAAGTCAGTCAGTCAGTAAGACAGTAAGTAAGACAGTAAGACAGTAAGTAAGACAGTCAGTAGGTAAGACAGTCAGTAAGACAGTCAGTCAGTAATTCAGTAAGTCGGTAAGACAGTAAGTAAGACAGTAAGTCAGTAAGACAGTCAGTAAGACAGTAAGTTAGACAGTAAGTCAGTAAGTCAGTCAGTAAGTCAGTAAGTAAGACAGTCAGTAAGTCAGTAAGTCAGTAAGTAAGACAGTCAGTAAGTAAGTCAGTAAGACAGTAAGTAAGACAGTAAGACAGTAAGTCAGTCAGTAAGTCAGTAAGTAAGACAGTCAGTAAGTAAGTCAGTAAGACAGTAAGTTAGACAGTAAGACAGTAAGTCAGTCAGTAAGTCAGTAAGTAAGACAGTCAGTAAGTCAGTAAGACAGTAAGACAGTCAGTACGTCAGTAAGTAAGACAGTAAGTAAGACACTAAATAAGTCAGCAAGACAGTAAGTAAGTCAGTAAGACAGTAAGTCAGTAAGTAAGACACTAAATAAGTCAGTAAGTCAGTCAGTAAGTCAGTCAGTCAGTAAGACAGTAAGACAGTCAGTAAGTAAGACACTAAATAAGTCATTAAGTCAGTCAGTAAGACAGTCAGTAAGTAAGACAGTAAGACAGTCAGTAAGTAAGACAGTAAGACAGTAAGTAAGACACTAAATAAGTCAGGAAGTCAGTCAGTAAGTCAGTCAGTCAGTAAGACAGTAAGTAAGACAGTAAGACAGTAAGTAAGACAGTCAGTAAGTAAGACAGTCAGTAAGACAGTAAGTCAGTAAGTCAGTAAGTCGGTAAGACAGTAAATAAGACAGTAAGTCAGTAAGACAGTCAGTAAGACAGTAAGTAAGACAGTAAGACAGTAAGTCAGTAAGACAGTAAGAAAGTCAGTAAGTAAGACAGTAAGACAGTCAGTAAGACAGCAAGCAAGTCAGTAAGACAGTAAGTAAGTCAGCAAGACAGTAAAACAGTCAGTAAGTAAGTCAGCAAGACAGTAAGACAGTAAGTAAGACAGTCAGTAAGTAAGACAGTAAGTAAGACAGTAAGACAGTCAATAAGTAAGACAGTAAGTAAGACAGTAAGTAAGACACTAAATAAGTAAGTAAGTCAGTAAGACAGTAAGTCAGTCAGTCAGTAAGACAGTAAGTAAGACAGTAAGACAGTAAGTAAGACAGTCAGTAAGTAAGACAGTAAGACAGTAAGTCAGTCAGTCAGTAAGACAGTAAGTAAGACAGTAAGACAGTAAGTAAGACAGTCAGTAAGTAAGACAGTCAGTAAGACAGTCAGTCAGTAAGTCGGTAAGACAGTAAGTCAGTAAGACAGTCAGTAAGACAGTAAGTAAGACAGTAAGACAGTAAGACAGTCAGTAAGACAGTAAGAAAGTCAGTAAGACAGTAAGCAAGTCAGTAAGACAGTAAGACAGTCAGTAAGACAGTAAGTAAGACAGTAAGACAGTAAGACAGTCAGCAAGACAGTAAGACAGTCAGTAAGTCAGTAAGACAGTAAGACAGTAAGACAGTAAGACAGTAAGTAAGACAGTCAGTAAGTAAGACAGTAAGACAGTCAGTAAGTCAGTAAGACAGTAAGACAGTAAGTAAGTCAGTAAGTCAGTAAGACAGTAAGTAAGACACTAAGTCAGTAAGACAGTAAGTCAGTAAGTCAGTAAGTTAGACAGTAAGACAGTAAGTCAGTCAGTAAGTCAGTAAGTAAGACAGTCAGTAAGTGAGTCAGTAAGACAGTAAGACAGTCAGTAAGACAGTAAGCAAGTCAGTAAGACAGTAAGTATGTAAGACAGTAAGACAGTAAGACAGTAAGACAGTCAGTAAGTAAGACAGTAAGACAGTCAGTAAGTAAGACAGTAAGACAATAAGTAGGACACTAAATAAGTCAGTAAGTCAGTCAGTAAGTCAGTCAGTCAGTAATACAGTAAGACAGTAAGACAGTAAGTCAGTAAGTCAGTAAGTCGGTAAGACAGTAAATAAGACAGTAAGTCAGTAAGACAGTCAGTAAGACAGTAAGTAAGACAGTAAGACAGTAAGTCAGTAAGACAGTAAGAAAGTCAGTAAGTAAGACAGTAAGACAGTCAGTAAGACAGCAAGCAAGTCAGTAAGACAGTAAGTAAGTCAGCAAGACAGTAAAACAGTCAGTAAGTAAGTCAGCAAGACAGTAAGACAGTAAGTAAGACAGTCAGTAAGTAAGACAGTAAGTAAGACAGTAAGACAGTCAATAAGTAAGACAGTAAGTAAGACAGTAAGTAAGACACTAAATAAGTAAGTAAGTCAGTAAGACAGTAAGTCAGTCAGTCAGTAAGACAGTAAGTAAGACAGTAAGACAGTAAGTAAGACAGTCAGTAAGACAGTAAGTAAGACAGTAAGACAGTAAGTAAGACAGTCAGTAAGTAAGACAGTCAGTAAGACAGTCAGTCAGTAAGTCGGTAAGACAGTAAGTCAGTAAGACAGTCAGTAAGACAGTAAGTAAGACAGTAAGACAGTAAGACAGTCAGTAAGACAGTAAGAAAGTCAGTAAGACAGTAAGCAAGTCAGTAAGACAGTAAGACAGTCAGTAAGACAGTAAGTAAGACAGTAAGACAGTAAGACAGTCAGCAAGACAGTAAGACAGTCAGTAAGTAAGTCAGTAAGACAGTAAGACAGTAAGTCAGTCAGTAAGTCAGTAAGTAAGACAGTCAGTAAGTGAGTCAGTAAGACAGTAAGACAGTCAGTAAGACAGTAAGTATGTAAGACAGTAAGACAGTAAGTATGTAAGACAGTAAGACAGTAAGACAGTAAGACAGTAAGACAGTCAGTAAGTAAGACAGTAAGACAGTCAGTAAGTAAGACAGTAAGACAATAAGTAGGACACTAAATAAG